>CAMTZC010000012.1:11909208-12523111 GCA_947086505.1 Morpho deidamia | reverse complement strand
ATAACAAACACCAAACGCTAAAATATATTTATTTCCATCAAACACCTAATATAAGGCTTTCAAAATAAAAGATTTTCACAATAATCTATACCTAAGAATAAAATGTATAATGCGCTATAAAAGCTTACTCTTTGTGCGGCAAAAATCTCTTGGACGGGAGTAATCGGGCATTTTACATAAGAAAATAATATATTATTCAAAATCTACCCGCGAACACACCGCCTCATATACTTATCGGTAATAATGCTCGCTCTCCGTAACGTCAGTAGACAAATTGAGATAAGTTAGATTTTAAAAATTATTTATAGAATTAGGTGTTACTTTGCGGAGATCTATAATACAAAAGCAATAATAAAATTATTATCCTATAATCCGCGATAAAGTAAATAGACAATATATGTAATGGTAAATATATAGTGGATCCGTTTTTTCATACCCGATACATGCAGGATTCGTAAAAACACATGCACAAACCTCCACCACCGCCACCACAATACACAAGCACTTAACACATTCACTATCACAAACTCAACAATCGTTTCGCCCCGCAACCGAAGCATCATAAGGAGATAGACTCCACGAGAAAATCGCAAAGCCAAAAAGCTTAGAAAAAAGAGATTTGCATGTGTTTTTACGAATCCTGCATGTATCGGGTATGGAAAAAAAACGGATAGTCCACTATACATTTAGCATTATATATATGTTCTATTTACTTAATCGCGGAATATAGCAAAATAATTTTATTATTACTTTTGTTTTAAAAATTATTTGTTGTCTTACATCAATAATTTAAATATAATAACGAAATCGTTTGTGAGAATTTTATTACGTATTAATGAAAGTAATGGTGGCCTAACCCTTAGAACGTTTAGAACGAACCTTTTGCAGAGCATATGGGCTACAATCCTGCTTGACTTTTTTTTTCAAAAAAGCTGTGACGTTAAATAATGATAACAGCTCATGGAGCTCTTATCACAGGAGAAAATCAGCTTCATATATAAATCAATAACGATTTACTTGCTAAAATCAACTCAAAGATAAAACTACTCTAACTCAGTAAATTGACAAAACAGGTATAAAGAATTTATCATAATTTTACCTTTATATATTTTAATCATGCTGACTCTTTTATATGATAGGTAATAGGTTTAAATAAATAAAAGAATTTAAAAAAGAAAAGATAATGCATGATATTACTGTGAATAGTGACAGGGATATGCCAAGATACCAGAGGCAAAAAATTGGGATCTCATATTCCGTTTTAGTTCATACATACTAAAACGAAGTATTGGCTCTAAAAAGGAAAGATTAAAACCAATAGTTAACTGAGCAAAAAATAACTCCATTTTAAGGATACCGTACTTAGACACATTGTCCTATGTTCGCTCACCTCCTGGTTTCGACTCTACAAATAAAAATAGAGGCAGTGAGTCGTGAGGCAGCAAATCCGCCGCTCAGCGCCTCCCCATTATGATATTTCTTGATTTGGAACCCTCTACGATAAAGGACGGTCCACAAACTATATTTCAGTTTACATAATTGTATTTCAAAAATCACCGGTTTCATGGGTTCAAATCCCGGGCGAGAACCAATGTGTTTTCGATAAAAACTTATGTGCCTAATTGATAATTACAATATATCATATGCTTATCGGCGAAGGAAAACATTGTAAGATTTTTTTTTCCGAAAATCTCCCGGGCAAAGATAAGTAAGGCAAGGTGTAAACTACCAGACCATAACGCAACAGCATAGTGAAAGAAAAAAGGAGGCAAAAGTTATAATAAAAATTATTTTGTTATTACTTTTGTATTATGGATCTCCGCAAAGTAACGCCTAATTCTATAAATTATTTTAAAAAGGAGACCTTTGCCTGTCAGTAGGTTAGTAAAAGACCGCTGATTAACTTTTTTTATTCTATTTTAAAACCATGGCGGTAAAAGCTTTTTGGCTGAACTCGCGTATTAATTCTCTATATAGGCGCAAATCTGTCAATGATGCTCTGGTAATCTTTAAGACATTCGTGTGCATTATCTCGGCTCATAATTTCAACTTGATAAGTCCCTTACATCTTTATTTTATTGCTTAAGTGTACTATGCGTAATTAAAAAAGTATATTTACTTTTTGTTTGTTTTTTACTATCTTTTACTTCTTTAGATTCTTGTTAAGTTTCTTTGGAGTTAGCATATAATCCGGTAACGTAATTTAAGCATTTAGACTATAGCGTAACTGCTTTAATCGATTGACCCTTTGCACGCCGAACAATTTTTATCATGACGTTTCAGCATCGCCTGGGCATTTTGACCATTGTATCTACCTTTTCCTAAAGTATTTACAATGTTACCGTGTCACCGCAGCGGCGACAACGGAGTGCTATGATGCTGTTATATGTGTCTATTACCGTTGTAAGATTGAAAAAAGTAACTGAGCAAGCAGCTGGCTCAAAAAAGGCTCGCGACTCTAGACCACAGGCGTGCAGTCGCATCACTTTCTGTTTTTTACAGAATATATTTCGAAAAGTGTGCCACTGATCTGTTTGATCTGATCCCTTCCTTGCCATTTTACTATCGTACGACCAGATGCCGAGAAGGGCTCCACCGTTATACAGTTAACATCCCCAAAATACGCACTAAACGCTTTCGCTCATCGTTTCTCATGCGCACGGCCAAAATGTGGAACTCCCTTCCCGCATCTATCTTTCCGGACTCTTACGATCTGAAGAAATTCAAAAAAAACGTGAATAGGCACTATAGTGGCAAGTGCAGTCCACCTTAGGCTACATCCTTCGCTTTCCATCAGGCGAGATCGTAGCCAGGCGCTAGCCTTTGATCATAAAAAAAGGGTAAGTCGTCAAAGAACCATGCATCACGATAGTGGGACGTGGGAACAAGGTCAAATGATTTATAAATAAAGTAAAAAAAATATTCAAATTTTATTGGATAGGAAATCGCATATACCTCATTACCAGCCACGCACTCATCCCGCATCTGATCCGACGGCTGAATACGGCTCAATGGAGTTTTTTTTATTCAAAATAGTCCTCAAAAAAGCCACCCCAGAAGCCAAATGGCCCAGAATTTGTTTAAATTGTCACGTACAGACACTGCGCGGTTATACAATCCGACGACAGCGTTTCTCAACTTTTTGTTAATGAGTTTGTATTTTGTGAATTTTGCAGATTACATCCGAATTACAAACTGATAGTATATAAAATATATTTTTATTGTTCACTTTCCTTCCCATGATATAAGAACTGATATTAAAAAAAAACTCATAGTGTATCCTCTAGGTCTCTATTTTAAGATTAAATATGTTTATTACCATGTAAAGTTGTAACTTGTTATATCAGTGAAATTATAGAATGAAGTATTTTACCTTAATGCTAATAGCATTAAACGTGATACGGCTATTTTTATTTTATTTTATTTGTATTATTTTTCTTATTGGGAACACCAACATGATACTTAGACTAAACTTAAATACAAAAAATACTGTATCCTGGTACAAATTAATCCTTACAAAAGTAAAAATAAAAATTATTCTGCTATAATCCGCGATACGGTAATCCTTAATTAAATAAAAAGGCAGTAATCCGTAATCTTTTGTTAATTCTTAATTATAGTGCAATATGTGCCAAGTTATAGTGAAACTATTGATGATACGAGAATATTGTTTAAATATTATAAATCACATACAGCATTATGCTGCAGTAGTGAATCGTTTGAAAGAAGAGAGGTTTGCTTGTAGAGTTGCATACAGTGACCTAATGGATTTACATTGATTTCATTGCAAAATAAAAATAAAGAGACTTTTTTCAATTTTAAATTTAAATCAGAGCTGTGATAGCCCAGCGGTGAGACCGTGCGACTCTTTCAAGGGGAACACGAGTTCAAACCCGGGCAGGCACCAATGAGTTTTTCTATTAAAACTCATGTGTCTAATTGATAATTGCAATTTATCACACGCTTTTCGGTGAAGGGAAACATCGTGAGGAAACCTGCATATCGCTAGAGAATTCTGGAGATATGTGTAACCTACCAATCCGCATTGGAGCAGCGTGGTAGGTCTTAGCTCCAACCCGTCTCTCCAGAAAAGGAGAGAGGAGGCCTTTGTCCAACAGTGGGATTGTAACAGGGCTACTTTACTTACTTTTAAATTTAAATCCGAAAATATAAGCGTAAAACCTAACTTAATCGCAAAAGGGAATCCCATGTAAATGACACTATATTGTTACATCGGACTGCCCGTTGGCGCAGGCAACAGTGACCCTTCCTTCAGCTCCGGAAATCGCGCACCCGATTGTCACCGAGTATTATAAAATTATTACCTTTACCAGTCATTTGTAACCCATAACACAAGTATGAAGTTACTTATTTTGGGAACGGATAACCTTGTGTGTTATTGTCTCATGTATTTAAAACTTGCGCTCAATATATTATTTGACCTATTTGAGGACAACTGTTTTCAGACATACGGTGAAGGGTTAAAAATGCATCGTAGCGACATAAAAAAGTTTACTACAGATATCGGATTTTAAATTTTAAAATGTGCATTGTATTGAGCCGCGGGGTTCGGAAATCGATTGGTGCCAGCGACAAAGGGTTAACCATTAATAAAAAAAGTTCTTTGATTTTTTATACGACAGCTTGCGAACGGATCGGTTAATTTTATCTGTTAACTGACTAAAAGTTATGGTTTAATTAGAATACCTACAAATTCCGATAATATAAAAGTATCATATCGCGTGCACAATATTAAGTAAGTAATTTATAGAATTAGGCGTTACTTTGCGGAGATCCATAATACAAAAGTAATAATAAAATTATTTTGCTATAATCCGCGATACAGTACAGTGAGCTTGAAACTTAATATTTTGGAACAATTAGAAATCATTAAGTACAACAATGGCACCCTCCTTAACGAGCAGATAAATGTTTCTAGTTCAGGCTTGTTGCACGTGTTCAGAGGTAAAATAAAGGGTGGAGATGAACCAAGTACTATATAACAATGCTTGTTTGGATATTGCTTCGCTTTGCGATTTTGTCGTGGAGTCTATCTCCTGATGATGCTTCCGTTGCGAATCCTGCACGTATCGGGTATGAAAATACGGATAGTCCACTATACATTTAACACTATATATATTTTCTATTTACTGTATTGCGGATTATAGTAAAATAATTTTATTATTACTTTTGTATTAAGTAAGTACATACCAGTGCATATTTAAATTTGCAACTCCTTGGGTCTTTCATTTAAATCTATAAATGTAGAATTGTGTTTTACTGGTATCCAATATTTCGTTCACACCAACTGCTTAATGCTGTAAATGCTTAATTAAAGTACCCTTAATAAAAATAATGTAATTTTTTCTTGGTCTCAACTGAAAAACGGGAATTTTTACCTTATATATTACTCCGGTATATAAGCATTAATTTCTTAATCTTAATTATAAAAAAAAAGTTATAAAAAATAAAAATTAAAAAAGTAATTAAATCTAAATTAGATAATATTACTGTTATTTAATGATTTAATATAATATAATTAATTAATAATAAGAGTGATTGTGCTAATTATTATTATTATTTATGAATTCGCAAAGACATTGACATTGTATTCGTTTTTACATCTTACTTATCATGTAATTTAAATTATTGTTAATAATAATCACTACAGATTGTACACCATATTTAATGGTAGAATACATTGGACTATAATTCTTGTAATATCGATTTTACTGTATTTACAATAAATATGATTTGATATATTATTGAAATTATTACATTATAACATTACATTGTACAGTAGCATTTAGCAGTTATTTTTACGAATGACGAGATAACCTATAATTAATAGAACATTAATAAGTGAATTCAGAAATTTAAGTAAATATTGTTGGTTGTCCATTGAATAAATAAATAAATAATTGTTTCCATTTTTATTACCATTGGTCTAGCAGGTTACCCGTGATAGGGAAAAGCAAAAAGACTTTCAGATAGTATGGATGTACTATATTAAGGAAAGACATGGTCCGGTAGAAGCAGCCTCGTTATATCGACGGATCTGAAGGAAGAAGGTATTTTACGGGCGAGTGCTCAAAGCCGCGCTCATCGGGACGTTATCGATATGCTTTTAATGTTACGTTCCATGTTTGTTTGGAAAATTGGCAAAGGAACATATTTTTCATGCATAAATATAAGTCTTTTATGTATTTCAAACGAGGTATACTAATATAGGGAGTATAAGAAACTTTCTATGCTCAGCTGATAAAATTATTAAAATGCGTATAAAAGTAAAGTAGAGTAACGGCTTTTTACTTTCCCACTGCTGTGTATAGGCCTCCTTTCTCCGTTTTTTGGAGAGAAGCATTGGAGCTAAGATCTACCATGCTGCTCCAATGCGGATTGGTAGGTTACACATATCCCCAGAATTCTCTAGATATGCAGGTTAACTCACAATGTTTTCCTTCACCGAAGAGCGTGTGATAAATTGCAATTATCAAATGGACACAAGTTTTTCATAGAAAAACTCATTGGTGCCTGCCTGAGGTTTAAATCCATGATCGTCTAGAGAGTCGTACGGTCTCACCGCTGGTGAAAGTGCGTATGGAAAATATAAGTAAATATATATATATGTGAATGCCCGGGCTCGCAAAAAATAAAATGGTTCAAGCTTTTTCATTCCTCGATGAAAACATAGGCTTCGAAAAAGCGTCTTCTATGTTCCTAGAAATCAATCAATCGTAAACACGGACACATATTACACACATACACAAGGTCTTCACTGACGAAGACGAGGTCCTAGTTTTCTGACAGGGTGTACTATAATTACAGTTATACCCTCAGCCGTCCACTACACTTTGCCCTAAGCCTCGGTCCGTAATCATAGGAGACAACCCTTAGGACGCTCTGCGATCCGCATTTCGCAACCTGCAGGCCTACCATGTACTCTTATTGCGACTCAATTGAAGACGTAAACGATATTGTTTTGCTTTTTCATACCATGACGTCTTAAAGACGCACACTTTAAGTCGTTGCCGAATGAGAGTTCGGAATTCGTCCTAAGAACATGTGAGTAAAAGAGACAGAGCTATGTATAGTTCATATAACGTTATCCTTTTCAAACATTAGACCCCCATGCCATTCACACTTCATGGTACGAAAAGAAAGCGGTTTGCGGTCGTTGTTTACGTCTTTAATTGAGTCGCAATAAGAATTCATGGTAGGGCTGCAGATCCTGCTGGTGGCAGATACAGTTAGTTAAAAAAAAAGCTTTTATACACTGTCCATTATATTAACCATCTTTTGACAGATTGACGATTTACATATTTAGTGATGTCCTAAAGATTCTCGTATGCGATACCATTCCGATTATAGTACCTACTATCATTAATCGAATTACGTACCTAAGTAATTCGATTAATGATAACCTACGTAAACTAATAACAGATATAGAAATCAACATTTTGATTTTATATTGCCTTAGTTTTTTGAAAATAAATGTTAATCCGTGTGTATTTATTAAAATCATAAAAAATATATTATACATCAACTGGCAACATCAACAGACCTTCCGCTCGGCCGCCATTTTGACGTGATCTGTCACTCTCAACGAAACGCCCGTGATAGTCACACGCATTTACGTTCGCTGAGTGTTCTCTCGCATCTGTTACACCTTGAGTTAAGTAGCTTTATTCCTCGGAAAAACTTTTGTGAAACTTATATTAATTGATCGTGAAAATGCCGAAAGGACGTGTGTTGAAAGCACAATCGAGACAGTTAGTGTTAAAACTTCATGAGTATTTCGAGCAAGAAAATCAAAATGGCGGACCTCTTATACCTATCACGCAAGTCCGAAACCGTGTTGCAGCCGCGTTGGGGATCAGTCTATCAACTGTGACTAAAATCACTACTGATGCCTACGGCAGGAGCGGCTTGGAGCAAAACAAACCATCTACACCAAAAAGAAAGCGCCGGGCTCATAAGGTGACAGCTGTTGATGACTTTGACGCTGACGCTATTCGTCGTCATGTATATGATTACTACTTGAGAAAAGAAATTCCAACTTTGAGAAAACTTATTGTTTCTTTGAAAAGAAGTGGTCTATTTCATGGTGAAAAATCTTCTTTGGTCAAAGTTTTGAACACAATTGGCTTTTCATATAAAAAGTTAAATAAAAGAAAATTATTAATGGAACGCACAGATATAGCTATAGCACGTTGTGATTTTTTAAGAGAGGCAAAGAAAATACAAGATTGGGCAAATATTGTTTTCACGGATGAAACATGGCTCAACGCTAAATACACACTATCTCGTTTCTGGACTGATGATACTGCTGATTCCACTTCCTCAGTACCAATGGGAAAAGGTGAGCGCCTAATCATTTGCCATGCAGGTACAGCAAAAGGATTTGTACAAGACGCACTGTTGGCATTTAAATCGAAGAAATCAAATGACTACCACGAAGAGATGAATGCAAATGTGTATGAAGAGTGGTTCAAAAAAATGCTCATTTCATTGGAAGAACCATCAATAATTTTTATTGATAATGCGCCCTACCACTCCCGTCAAATTGACAAAATGCCAACACAGGCTAATAAAAAGCATGAAATAATTAATTGGCTTCGGGACAATGGAGAAAATGTGGACGACTCAATGTTAAAAGTTGAATTAATAAAAATATTAAAAACCAAAAAGAGAGCAAAACGCTATGTAATCAATGAAATGGCAGCAGAATATGGCCATACTGTTCTTCGGATTCCTCCATACCACTGCCAGTACAACGCAATAGAACTTATATGGGCACAAGTAAAAGGGCATGCTGCGAGATGCAATACAAGCCCCCCATTCACAGCGAATAAAATGTTGCAATTGCTAAAAAATGCTTGCACCCACGTAACGGCCGAGAACTGGGCAAGTGTGGTGGAAAGAACTAAAAGAGTAATATTCTCTGATTGGGAACGTGATATTGCGTTTGATAATATATTATCTACACAAGAGCTAATAATAACTGCTACTGAAGACTCCTCATCGGAGGAGTCTAGTGTTGATTATCATTCCGACGACTCGTGCTAATAAAATAAATTAAAATATCCTGATTGTTTTATTTGTATTCATGTATTAACTAAGAAGAAAGTAAAACTTTATATAATGTTATTAAATGTCTTTTAATACTCGTAACATCGATTTCTACCGATTATTTTTAATCTGTGGCATAATCGTAGTAACCATTATGTGTGACATCACTAAGTGGGCGGTACCCATCCATAAAGTACAAATATTATTTGTATGATATTTGTACGTAAGCAATACAAAACTTAATGAGCGTGAGCTGTCAAAAGACTGATAATATGATGGACGCAGTATAACATGAATTTTTTTAGAGTATATAATATATTTTCGCTTTTACGAATTATCATTTCTGTTTAAATACACACAATATGTAATAACCTATTATCGTAAAATTGCAATGGTGTACTAGCTTTCTGAGAAATTGATATGAAGTGCCTATAGGTCCTTCGAACTATGTGTTCTACTCAAACTATGTTTGGGCAATGCCGTTGACGTTATTGCCCCTATGGATGTCTTAATATTGATTTTATCACGCAGATATACACTGATCATATTTTATTTGCGCAGTGAGAAACCAAGTGTCAGATCCATTAATCATCAACACGAACACGCACTGAACGAAGAGACTTCGATTTTAGACTTAGGACATCAGTATTGCATATAACTGTTTTTCTTTTTTAGCTTTTAATATTATGCAAATATAGTAAACAGTAGAATATAATAAACTAAATTCTAAAATTGTTCAAATTTAATTTTTCTTTGTGAAAAAAATTTTTTCTTGCTGGTTCTTCTCGGTAAGAGCAACATTCCGAACCAGTTGTAGCTTCATTAATCATATTGATGCTTGACGATTCAAAAGTGCCTGAAATGGTTTATTTGAATAAAGATTATTTTGATTTTGATTTTGATTTTGAAAGTATATCAAAATAACATGACCTACTTGCCCATAAACTATGACGTCGACATTTTTCACCGGATGATAAACAGCCTCCGCACAATACGAGTTGGCATAATCGAATTACCGATACATAATCGATACATCGAATATTCGAATCGAGTGCTTGGACGTATCTGTATAATGTTAAATTGATGATTCCAGAACAGACTGATTAATGGTTCTTCGATTTAACATACAATGAAGACCGAGCTTGCGCGTTTTAGGGTTAAAAATGTAACGTTGTATATTATCCTTCGATATCCACTGCTGCGTTGATTTGTATTTTATTTCGTAGTATACATGTAAAATCATCACTGAATAAGGTAATATATAATAGTTTTTGGGACATTATTGTTGTTAGTGCAGAGGTGAAATATAGGGTTGTCGCCACAAACGTGACTAGAAGTTTTTGATGTATTGTTATGCTTGAAAAATTCGCGATAGTCCTATCTTTGTATGAGTTTTTAAAGATTTCTTTGATAATAGTTGTTATACTCTTGTTGAATGGATACGATAAGGTTTAAAAGGGTAAGTAGACCAACGGGACTTTTTTGTTCATAAGTTTTACATAGAACGGTGGAACAAAATGGTAATGGTTGGTAAACAATAGAAAGGACTTCTTCCTTCTACCGTTTACCTACCTTTCTGCCATTATGGAAAATTACACACGTACAAACACACACACTCTCATCTTTAATGTTAGCTTCATCAATAAAAACAAAACTCAAAAACTCATAAACTACCCATCACCAATAGCACACCAATACACAAGCACTGCACACATTCACTACCACGACCTCAAAACACATCTTCAGGAGATATACTCCACGACAAAATAGCAAAGTTTGGCGATTTTTCTGCATGTATCAAGTATGAGAACGGACAATAAGCTCTGTATTTATTTAGCATTACATATATTTTGTTTTATCGCGGATTATAGCAAAATAATATTTCAATTACTTTTGTAAAGCAAGCCAATTTTATGCTGCAGATTATGAACGTATATAAAAAATGTTGTACAGAGGTAAAATTAAATGTTTATATATCCTTTATTATAATTTGACGCATTCACAGCTGGAATCCATCAAAGGCCCGCGGTGAGAAAAAATTATAACCCAATGCACCCATTGGGTGGTTCTTAATTGACAAACTATGAGGGTAGTGGGTCCACATCCAACAGCAGCGACAGCAATTATTATTTCAATATACATATTTTTAAATTATTTAATTCTACGGTGATTGAAATACTATGGGATAAGGTTAGTATGGTACCAAATATATATAGTACCAAAATTACATAATAAGGCTCATGAAGGCAAAATAACATTAAGAATTATAAACAAATAAAAGTTAGCTTACAAAGTGTTTCTAAGTATTTTATTAATATGTGTGTGTGTGTGCTGGAAGGCGTTTATATAAAAAGTTATTTTTTCTTAAAATTCGGTTATTACTATTTGTTGCTTAATTAAATTTATTGATTAATTTCTTTGTTCTCCCTCTTCAACCAATTTACTATACCTAAAACATGATATATTATGTCCAATATGCACAGTAACTATCAAATATTTGAAACTTTATTGAGCTTTTAAACAAAAACTTGCATACATAAGATAGAACAGAAAGAATGAACACATTCATCAACATCTTCAGGCTGATTATTAATAAAGTTATAAAAAAGTGCGCTGAAGTCTAAGCAAAGGCTTCAACATCACGTGAACATCGAGGCCTTCCAGCTTCTCGGAAACACGTAAGTAATACTGAAAAGGACAAAACCTTTTGAGATAGTGTAATACAGTGACCTTTTTTTTAACTCATTTTATTCTAATCCTACTAATCCTACTAATCCTACTAATATTATAAATGCGAAAGTTTGTGAGTATGGATGTATGTTTGTTACTCTTTCACAAAAAAAACTATCAGACGGATTTGGATGAAACTTATATAATATGACGATACATGTCAATAAAGTCGGAAAAATCTGGCCTCTGAGAGCTATCTCGGCGTACGCTGCCTAAACCATCAGAGTTACACAAAGATGATGTACCGTAGTATTGTTTGTCTTTAATAGTTCTAAATAAAAGCGCATACTTCCGCGACAGCATATATCTATCTTTTATGTGGAACCCACTATGACCAAAATTGTGAATAATAAACTTAATTAAATTAGATACTGTGGCAGACAAAATTCCTAGCGAGCGAAGCCGCGGGAAAAAACTAGTAGTTTATATTTTACTTTTATATTTTTCTAGTGTATATTTTTGTTTCTCATTTTATATCAAAATTTTCATCAATTATTGTTTGAAGTGTTATGTAAATGTTTTGCGTACCTTAGGAAAGTTAATATATTAATTGTATATATTAGTTTATTAATGTATATGATTTCTAGTTGGTAAGCCTTATCAATAAAGAAATAAAAAAAACAAAGTGTCTCAAGAAAGACAAAGATAAGTCATTAGACCTGTTCTTAGATATAACTTAATTTATAAGTTTAAGTTATCTAGAAGTTGCTTATTAGCCTTTTGGCTAGATTGCAACATAAATAAAGTACTTCATTTTTGTTTGTATAATAGTAAAAAAATAAAATCTATACATATTATAAAACAAAGTCCCCAAAAGTCCGTCTGTAATCGATTTTCTGAAAATCTATTGAACGGATTTTTTTACCGTTTTTACTTAAAGGCAGTGCAATATCTCTGAAAGTTAATAGTACATAAGGTTTTATGAAAATTATTTTGAGTCACGCAGATGTGAAAAAACTCGCCTACTGTAAGCTTTAGTCGCGTGCGCTGTATAAATCAACAGAAATACATTAAAGTAATGTACTAAAGAAATGTAGATCTTCAAAAATACTACAAAAAGTCCGCGACAGCATGTCTCCTATGGTTCACTCACAATAACTACTTTTATGTTCAAAAATTTCAGTTTAATTAACCGATTTACACGCGGGCGAAGTCGTAAGCACAGCTAGTAAATAAAAACAGAACAGAAAACAAATAGCTTCCATCAACCCTTGCGATGTCATATTTGCTAGCAAATCGTGAGAACGCGGAAGACGCAACCCACCTGGCAACACCGTAACATAACTGTTCGCAGACAAACAAAAGGTAAACCCTTTCGTATCCGTTATGGGTCGAGACCTCGAGCATCAGTTTTACCTAATCAAAGGTTAATATGACAGGTGGCGGCAGATGCGCCGTGATTCGCGTGAAATTATTTTTCTTTTATGGTCTTTTTTATGAAATCTTCATCGGATCTCACGTTGCCTGATGATGTGTGAAAATTAATGGCTTTCTTTTCAACACTGTTAAAGATTGCTTCCATAAATTATCAAATTGAATTCGTGGCATTAGGGTTATGTTACATTCAGTGTCGATATATTTTGAAATAGTTTTAGTATATTATTAAATCATCATTACAAAATATTAGGCGTTCAATATTTATAATTGCTTGTTTACGTAATATGCATTTAGGTGAAACCAATTTCTGCATTTTTAATACCCATAAAATTAAAAATAAAGTAACGGCCTTTTATCTTGGGGGTCTTAGCTACAACCCTTCTCTTCAAAAACGGAGAGAGCAGGCTATACCCAGCAGTGGGAAGGCCATTTCTTTGTGCAAAGTAAATATAATAAATTACAAAAACACTTTTATTGTTTGAATTAATAACGATCTTATAAACAAGAAATAACTAAATATGATTCCTTTTAACATATTTATTGCCATTAATTAAAACTCTTATTTCAATGAACATACTTAAAGTGACATAATTATACTACCTACGTCTGGGTCTCTAAAGAAATTCTAACAAGGACTGGGAGTATAATGACATTGTTCAAGAACACAGTTCAAACCATACAACCACCTACGATTCATGTCAATCCACTCAAATACCAAATCCCACTTCAAATAATTAATCCTCATTGAATATCGGCAACCCTCGAAATGTCAAAAGACGCCGGATATAAACTAACCGCCTTTTCTTTACGCTTCAAAAAGAAAAAAAAACTACAAACGCACCGTTAAAAAAGGGTTGCTGGTTTAAAAAAAATAAAAAAGTACCTTGGCAATGTTACGCCAATTTTGCTTTCAAGGAAATTAGATATCCTCTTACAATAAAGACGCCTGTAACCCTTTATGGACGTGTGGGAAAAATTGCAAACGTATCTTTGATGCTAACGGGGCTTTTTAGTTTTTTTTGCAAACAACTTGACATCTGCTCTAATAATATGATATAAAACTGCACGTTAATATATGCATTTTATTGTGTATGTTTCTAATACATACAGCCTCTGTGCCCAGTGGTTTAATCTAGGAATAAACCGAACCCAAGATTTAACGTAGGACTGGGCAGGTGCCAGGGGTGTTAGTTTTTTGTTTTTATTTATACAGTGTGATACCGACCATAGGATATTAATTTTGTTTTTTAAGGTATCTACACACCTCCCCCTACATAAATGCACCCTACATAAATAAAATTAAAAAAAATGAACACGATTTAAGGAGATCAATGACCGTCCCTATCACGCCATTCGAACCTTGAACTAGTTTTTAGTTAAATATGGTACAACTATACAGGTGCGAGGGAGACAAAATAATAATGTTGTTGTTTCTCATGTTATGTGACCAAGCGCGCCCCGACATGTCAGTCAAATATTACTAACAAAGTCAGATCTCGATTAAATTATTTTGTTGGAAATTATTTTTTTTCATAACGAGGATAATGCGTTTGGCGCATTACGATTTTTGTCCTGGAGCCTATCCTCCTGATGATGCTTCTGTTTCGGGGCGAAACGATCGTCGAGATTGTGGTGGTGGGTGTGTGTGCTGCTTGTGTGCGTTGTTGCTGGTGGAGGCGCCTTGGGGTGCATGTGGTGACTTGTCCTGCATGTATAAGGTGCGTAGATTTTGCCTGCTTCATACACATTAGCTTTGCATGCATTCGCTTAACCCGTGCGGATTATAGCAAAGTAGTTAGTTCTGTTATATTGCTTGTAATATGGAATTCCGCAAAGTAACGCCTGCTTCTATAAATCATTCAATTAAATTTAACGTTCACCCTTATCTTATACGTTTATGTGATCAGTAGATTTAGTTAATGTCATATCGTCGGTACCACTCTAATAATAATAATAATAATAAATATATGGGACATTTACACACACAGTCGTCCGTCCCTAAAGTAAGTAACTTAATACTTGTGTTATGGGTGACGGACAACTGGTAGATATACTACATATATAAATTTAAATACATACTTAAGTACAAATACACACCCCAGGCTCGAAGAACCAACAATTTGTTTATAGAAAATGTTGGCCCTCGGCGGGAATCGAACCCGCGACCCGCGGAGATGAAAGCAAGGTCACTACCCACAGCGCCAACGGGCCAGTCATTTATTCAATTTATATATACGAAATACGAGCATACTGCCGGAAACAGGAAACAATCTGTAATGAAAAATTCTATATTTATAAGAAATATTAATTAGAATTAAAGTTTTGCCTTCTTTGAAGACTGTTTGATGTAGCATGTTTTCAGTATTAACCAAATTGATTTTAGTTATATCAGTTTTCACATGACGATTGTCGACAAATTTCCATAATTCTTATATTTGAAAGACCGTTAAGACATAAGACTGGACCTTTAATCTTAGAAAGTAATAGTAAAATTATTTTGCTATAATCCGCGATTAAATAATTAGAAAATATATACAATGCTAAATAATGGATAATCAGTTCAATGGAAATCATACATCACACATGCAGGATTCCCAAAAACATATGCACTACAAACTCCACCACCGCCATCACTATACACAAAAACTACACACATTCATTATTACAAACTCAACAACGCAACCGAAGCGACATCAGGAGATAGACTGCACTACAATATCGCAAAGCGATTTTTTGACGGCTAGTACGGATTTTATATGTAATCGCAGATTATAGCCAAAATTTCAGCATTACTTTTGTATTACGGATCTCTACAAAGTAACGCCTAATTCCATAAAATTCTTAATCTTGGGTTAAATATGGCAACAATTGTATAATAATTTTATAAAATAAATTCATAGCTTGTCGGACTTGAATCCGACAAAACTTTGATAAGGAGCATGCGCGTTAAAGGCTTTTAGGTCATACAAATTGATAAATTTCAATTTCTATCTCAATCGGTTCCATGGTGTAATGGTTAGCACTCTGGACTCTGAATCCAGCGATCCGAGTTCGAATCTCGGTGGGACCTGTTTTTTAAAAACTTCAGCTAATAAAAAACAGCTAGATAACATTTTTAATATATTTAAAACTAGCAATATTGACATACAATATTATTGCATAATAACAGTAAAAATATTGCATTATTTTTTTTGATGTTTTTCCTTAATCAAAAAGTGTAGAATTTAAGTTTTCCCACGCTAAAAATTTATTATTTATGGGTAGCCCTAATATCAAAAAAGCGAATCAGCTTTTACTGTAAACTTATAGATACCTGCCGAAGTTCGTAATCAGCAAGCTTAAGCTTGCGATAAGGAATGATAAGAAAGCTTGGATTTAAGTTGCAAAAAGTTGGGCACTAGATTAGAAAGTAAGCTTTTTTTGATTTGTTACACAATGATAATTTTTTCTCTTAGTAGTATTTATTTATGACATTTTATGTTAACTTTTTGTTTTTGTTCGTACATGTGATAAATTGTACTTTTTGAAGTTCCTATTTTTAAGTCCTCTTTTAAGCGAATGGAATTTTTATGAGATTAAAATTTCTTAAACCGTTATTATATATTATTTAAATAATTGCTTTTGAAAAGAGCGCCGCCCAAATATATTGCCGGTTTTTTCCTCTAATAGTGCTTTCGCAAATCAGTGGTAGCTTAATTAAATTATAAAATTAATAATAATAATTATTAATTTATTGCATAAATACACGTACAAAAAATTATGATTCGTAAGAGCTTGTAAAAGCAAACTTGATAGAATAATTTGAATTAGAAAAAGATTTAAAAGTAACTGCTGGGCATAGGATTCATCTTTTCCTATTTAGAGAGAAGGATTGGAGCTAAAACCTACGCTGCTCGAATGCGGATTATTAGGTCACAAATATGCACAGAATTCTCTAGAGATATGCAGGTTTCCTCACGATGTTTTCCTTTATCGAAAAGCGGTAAATTGCACTTATCAATAAGACACATAAGTTCTAAAAAAACCCATTAGTTTGATTTGAACTCGTAACTCCTCGAAAGAGTCGCACAGTCTCACGGCTGGGCAGTAGCCCAGCGAGAATAAGTTTTATTAAATTAATATTGCAAACAATAACACTCAACAGCAAATAAGTAATACCAAAATGGCAGCATGCAAAACACGGTATGAAAACAGTAATTTCCCACTGGATACCTTTCAACGGTATGACTAATGCCCGCCGGACGCTGGTATGTTTTCCACGAGATGCCGTTTCGCTCGAGTCTTTTTGTCGGGAATTTATTATGTAATTACAATTTGCAAACGAGCATTCCCTTATACAATAGGGTTATGTCGAGTTATTTTTGTTTCATATGGCAACATTTTGATGTGTTTTGTGATGTTTAAGTCAGAAGTAACGATGATATTATATTTGTAATCAACGAATAGAGAAAATCGATGTAGTGCTTGTGTATTGTTGTGGCAGTGGTAGAGGTTTGTGCATGTGTTTTTACGAATCCTGCATGTAACGGGTATGAAAAAACGGATAATCCACTATACATTTAGCACTATATATATTTTCTATTTACTGTATCGCGGATTATAGCAAAATAATTTTATTATTACTTTTGGATCATCATTAGATGAATCCACGTCAAAATCGATAAACCCAAGCCAAAGCAAATGTAGATGTTTTTTGAATTTTATTATTACTTTTTTACATCGATGCGTGTAATGAAAAATGAGTATTTATTTATTCAATTTTGGATCCAACAACATTACATATTTAATATATATTTATATTTTTAAATTAACCATGTAGCACCAATAAAAGGCGAACATCATTCTTAAATATTGCAAATAATTTAATGTTATTTTAAAAAATGTGTATAAAAATGAAAAATTAAAACCAAAAATAAGAATAAGCCTCAAATATTACGACTGAAATTGGGGTATAATTAATTTTTTTATAAATGATGGAAACCATCGCCAATATCCGATGACAAGGTATTCCTTGTACAGACAGCTATTATATGGTACAATTTCGAAATTCCATGGCAATATCTTAACTAATCCTAAACTTGACTAAATATAGATAATGAATTCTTAGCTTCAAAACTAGATAAACACGTATTTTAGGAACCTGCAGGCCTACTATGTACTCTTATTGCCACGCAATTGAAGACGTAAACGACGACCGCGAACCGCTTTCTTTTCGCGCAAAAAAAATATGATCAGTGTATATCTGCGTGATAAAATTAATATTAAGACATCCATAGGGGCAATAACGTCAACGGCATTGCCCAAACATAGTTTGAGTAAAACACATAGTTCGAAGGACCTATAGGCACTTCATATCAATTTCTCCGAAAGCTAGTAAACCATTGCAATTTTACGATAATAGGTTATTAAATATTGTGTATATTTAAACAGAAATGATAATTCGTAAAAGCGAAAATATATTATATACTCTAAAAAAATTCATGTTAAAAGCTTTTTTTTTAACTAACTGTATCTGCCACCAGCAGGATCTGCAGCCCTACCATGAATTCTTATTGCGACTCAATTAAAGATTACGTCTTTAATTGAGTCGCAATAACAACGACCGCAAACCGCTTTCTTTTCGTACCATGAAGTGTGAATGGCATTGGGGTCTAATGTTTGAAAAGGATAACGTTATATGAACTATAGATAACTCTGTCTCTTTTACTCACATGTTCTTAGGACGAATTCCGAACTCTCATACGTCAACGACTTAAAGTGTGCGTCTTTAAGACGTAATGCTATGAAAAAGCAAAACAATTTCGTTTACGTCTTCAATTGAGTCGCAATAAGAGTTCATGGTAGGCTTGCTGTACAGTGATATTTAAGAAAGCACCATAGTGAACCCTATAACCCTATATTTCTTTACGATATGTCGTTTAATTTTTAACCTAGATTGAAAATACTTATTTCCATCATAAGCTCGAGTGTTAAATAGTAAAATACAGTGGCAGGTAGTGCGATATCTGTGATCCGTAACTAATTTCCCATAGGACACCTTTCAGCGATAGTGACTAATGCCCTTTGGACACAAATGCGTTTACCACACATCGCTATATCGCTTTATTTTACATTAAAAAATAAACATAATTATATTAAAAGCAGGCATTGCTGTGCGGATTTCCATAGTACAGAAACTATAATAGAATTATTTTGCTACAATCCGCGTTTGTTGGTGCTAGGTGTATCACCATCATCATCATCCTCCTGCCCTTATCCCACTTTAAGTGGGGCCTACCCACACAACATGTTGTCACATGATTTGGCTACGTATTTTACGACCGGCCGCCTGCTGACGTCAACTTACCTTAGTCGTATTTTACAAGCCCTCGGTAAGAAAGAGGGTGGTCTATTCTACTCAGCCGGATACAACACGGCGGGACCTTGATATTATTCTTATTATTATTTTTGTACCTCTTTGTAATATGTTTTAAGGCTTCATTATATATAAACAATTGTATCGTGTGTAATATTTGTGGAAAGTCGGAGTTTCTTTGGTTATCCTAAATCGATTCTCGCTTCACTGACTTAATATATCTTTGTTTATCGTAAATATTATGGGTATAGGCTGTATAGCTGCCAGTCGGTAAAGTTAGTCGGGGGTTAAGGTTAAAGTTAGAAAATAAAGTCTATTCTACTCAACCGGATACCACACAGTGGGTAAACTTCCTTTAGTCGCCTTTACGACACCTCGGTAAGAAATGAGGATGGTCTATTCTACTCAGCCGGATACCACACGGTGGGTCGACTTACCTTAGTCGCCTTTTACGACACCTCGGTAAGAAATGAGGATGGTCTATTCTACTCAGCCGGATACCACACGGTGTGTCGATTCACCTTATTCGCCCTTTACGACACCACGGTAAGAAATGAGGGTGGTCTATTCTGCTCAGCCGGATACCACTCGGCGGGTAATGCTAGGTGTATGAAGCAGGCAAAATTAACAATATTATTTGAATGTTTTTTTTATATTGTTTTATTATACACAAATAATATTGTAAACACTAATTATACGGTTACAGCACAATGAAATAATTGCCTATAGTTAGTAGAGAGGAAGTAAAGAACATCAAAGGAATGCAAACAATGTTGTTACGTCTTGAGCGCAGCGGGAGTGGCCCTCTCGAGTTGCTCGAGCGCTCTCGCTGGAGGACTACAAATGCCCTCGACGCCGGCTCGCTAACAGCCTGCAAGAAATGATACTAGGCATTCGCTGTAATGTTATTTATTGTTAGTTCCACTTGTTTCAGTTCGATTTTGGATTTTAATTATAAATATTTGTAATGACGTTTCAATGCCGTGTGGTATCAGGCTGAGTACTAAAGACCACTCTCATTTCTTAACGAGCTGTAAAAGGCGATTAAGGTAAGTCGACCCTCCATGTGCTTTCCAGCTCAGTAATATCTACCGCTCTCATCTTACGGAGGTGTACGTAAAAGGGGACTACGGTAAGTCGACCCGCCGTGTGGTATTCGGGTGAGTAGAATAGACTACTCTTATTTCTTACCGAGGTGTCGTAAAAGGCGACTAAGGTAAGTTGATCCACCGTGTGGTGTTCGGTTGAGTAGAACAGACCGCCCTCTTTCTAACCGAGGGGTTGTAAGATACGACTAAGGTATATATAGTACGCGGCAATAAATAATGCACATAGTGACTTAGAGAGAGAAATCGGCTAGATTCTGCTTCATAGAGCATTGTCTCTGTCACATAGACTGACGAACCCGTGTGAAACGTCACATACTAACTGAGTGACAGCGACAGCGACGAAACCGAACTGGCCGGCTGTTTCGTTCTAAACATGGGTGAGCATTATTTAATGCCGGGTACTATAAGTTGACGTCAGGCAGGCGGCCGGTCGTAAAATACGCAGCCGAATCATGTGATAATATCTTTGTAACATGTAGTGCCGACTCCACTTAGAGTGGGATAAGGGCAGGAGGTTGATGATGTTGTAATGACGTTTCAAGTTTCGTTCTTCTTCTTCAATTGATAGAATATTATCTTTAATTTCTACACCTCATGATATTTTACCGCTTGGATCCACTTGCTCTGTGCAACCTTTTTAAAGTCGTCAGTCCACTTCGTAGTGGATCCGCGGACGCTGCTTTTTCTGGTGCAGGGTCGCCAATCTATCACCGTAGGACCCCAACATCCATCGCCCACTGTAGGTACTATGTGCTAAGCCATTGGTGCAACATTTTCCAACCGCGAAGCTATGTCATTAATTTTTATTCTCCTAAGAATCTCCGCATTCCTGATTTGATCTCGTAGATACTCCATATAGGTGTGTCTCGGTTGCAGTCTATCGACCTCGGAGCGATTCTTAGCTTAGTTTCCTTCTTTTTAGAAAGCGATGTGATTATCAATGAAAAATTTATAATTTTATTGAAGATAATATTGCCTCTTTATACCAAGTTCATTAAAAAAAATACTTCCATCAAAATGATTAGTGGCAATTTACCGACATGTACAACGTACATCTAAATTGCTATATACAAATCAATTTACCGGTACAAAGTTAAAGTTCGCCTATGGAATGCTTCTTATGTGACAAAGGCTTTCAGACTGTCACTGTCTTAAATCTTCACCCAATATGCTGCATGGTCATGGGACAAAGACTTCGTTTTAATTTTTTTAAAAAACCTTAATGTATTGAGATGATGTCATAAGTATCTCCAAAAATATATTTTACATAAATTAAAAGGAAACGTAGCGGCCGTTCACTACGTAGGTCTCTGATATCCTTTTTTTCCTCGCGATGTTTTCCTTCATCGAAAAGCGTTTGATTAGTTGCAAGTACAAATTACGGACATAAGTTTTAACAGAGAAACTTATTGGTGCCAGCGCGTGAAATGTAATGTGAAAACCAGAAAATCGGCAGTAATTTTTACGTAAAACGTAGTTTATAAGAAGTAATATGTTAAGTAATTTGATAACCGAGGCAAGTTGTTTGCGAACGTACAAATGCTATTTACCGTACGAATCCGCGGACCACTGCCGGTGTCACGTTGCCTCCAACGTAAGCCAAATAAACCTAAATGCTTGTTTGCTGAACGTAAAACGTATATCTGATGCCGACGTCTCTAACGGATGGGTTAATAGTTTGGAACACATGTTATTGAAATGTCGCATCTACATAGTTATTTAATCTGCACTCACTAGTAAACGTATGCACTGATTTTTTTTGATTGATTTTGACTGATTGATTGATACAGAAAGCCTATTATACCGTGGAGGCTTACATTGATGATAAGAATGCGTGGATATAGCTGCTCTTTGACCTCGTGCAGGATAGCTATGACAAAATGTAATTAGTATTAAGAATCTTCTTTTTTAAAAGAGCTCCACCGAGTTTCTTGCTGGCTCTTCTCGGTAGGATGGCTTTCCGAACCAGCAGTAAAGTTGACGATTCAAAAGCACTTGTTTACAAGTTTACTTGAATAAAGAATATTTTGAATTTGAATTTGAATTTGAATTTAAAAATTCGAATACGTTCCTGATTTAAAATTAAATTTCGTATTATAATTACTTTATTATTATTTATAACTTATTTTAGTATTTAATTATTACAATATTATCATCGAAATATTCTAATATTACGCAAATTTAGTAAAGATTAATATACCATTTACAAGTAGGATTTTTTTTTTTTCTATTACTTAACTAATTTTTTCTCTCGTTCACCCTTTTCCGGGTAATAAAATAATTATAAAATCTGTACGTATGTTCATAGCATTGCTAGTAATATGTGTAGTAGTATTAATACGTCACAAAAACGTATGTAAAATTTGAATATGAATTTGTTTTTCGCGACCTAAGATAACAAACCACACCAATCCACCTTACCACATGGATTTACAGTAGTTAAGTTTCTTAAAATTATTTGAGTGCCAAGTCAAAAGATTGTTAAGAAATCGGGATACACCTTAACAATTTTAATGGGTAATCTTAAAATCCCCTTTTCATTGGGTACCAGCTCTATATGCCTCCAATAAGACTGAAAATCTGTCACTTTAAGTTATTGATTTGCATATGCGCATAGCGTGCATATTTTCCCCGATGTTATTTTTCATTGCAAAATCAATATACGGAAATTTCAACTAAGCGTCTAAGTTCTTACGAATATGAAATTCACCTTAGTAACATTATAAATGAACTTGCAAATAGATAATAGCAAATTATTTGAGCTATTTTTTTTGACGCTAGTAAAAAAAAATAACTTTTCCTTTTGCGATAGATGTCACAAACACCGAATAAGCCACGGTCGTAAAATGCCAATCTATCTCATACAGTGCAAATAGAGAAACTGCAAAACCCCGAAGTATACGAATAGGAAGCCATATTTTCCAGCGATATCCACCCCGGCATCCGTGCGTCCGAAAAAAATAGATAATCTAACTTTTCTAACGCCCCCTGGTCTTATTATCCGACTCGTATCCTATGACCTACCGTGTTTTGCACAGTACGTACGGTTTCATACAAAAACTTGATATCTCGCAGGTCAATATTACTTGGTTATGACGACTACGGGGGCGGATAGGGAGAAAAAGCAGCAAATCATTACTGACAGTTGACCAAACGGGGTATGGGTCCCCTAAAATATGTATGAGGCAAGAAAAGGCCTGTTATGGTGTCCGAATGTTGATAAGCCAAGTATTGGGGATGTAAGATTGGATGCCAATAGGGGAGACTGGGGTGGTACGATTAGAGTTGTTACTGAAATCCTGCTTCAAATTGAATTGATTCTTTGAAGTTATAAAAGTAACTTGACTATTGCTTCTACGTTCCTTATTTATATATTTTTATTAAAGAAAGTATATTTTGGGAAAATATGTCCAATAAATAACTGAATTTCTCTTTCTTAAAATAATTAAAATTTTATCCGTATAAATGAAATGGTTTAAGAATTATTGTATAGTAATTAAACATAAAAACTTTTGTGTAATAAAAATATTTTTATGTTAAACAATAAAAAAAATATTTGTTGTGCTAGAGAAGTGACAAAGTAGAATATAAGATTTTTTTATAAAAAATATTTTAAATATATAAAAATATAAATTCTTAGATTCAGAATATTACAAATACCTTTTAAAAATATATATATAAATACAAACAAATTGTGGGAAAAATCCAACCTCGTTCCGGCGCTAAATCAATACAAATAACAATCTCCGTCATACTCATTGTTGCCACAACAAAGTGTCTAAATCCTTTTAAATCCGAGAAATAGGATTTCGAAAAAAAATTGGAAAAAAATGTACTCGTTGACTCTCGCAAAAAGTTACAATAGCTTGGGTGACAAAAAAATGGCTGTATAAGCCGTGTAAGCTACCCAAATACTAAATGCAACCAATTGTGCAATTTTTTTTATTTTAAAGTATTGTTATACTATTTTATTACAAATACTCAATGGATCAAAAGTGAAAAGTAAAATAATGTACATCAATGAGCTACTTAAAGTATACGTGATTGACAATAAACAAGGAAGGAAAAAAAACAAAAAATGACTATGGTATCATAAATAAGCACTATGAATCGTTAATAACTGAATAAAATATTAATCATCAATAATTATATACTACTTAACCACATTTTAAATACAAATTTTGCATAATTTTAATTATGGTTGACATTTCACAATTAAGCTCCTGCCACAAAGAAATGACATATTTTTAATTAATAATAATAATAATAATAATAATCTTTATTTATATAAATCGTTTAACATAACATCTTGAAACCCTGGCTCTTAAACTAGATTTAACTGTATTTCAAGAGCCAGTGCCCTCCCTTAATATTGTAGATTATTATACTAGTGTTAGTATAGTTAGTAGCGGTAACTTAAAATAAATTAGTTGGATTATATTTATTACATTATTTATGACATATAATATTGCAGGTAAGTATGAGTGTAAGTAACAACTATGAATTTTATTTATTAATTTATTTGTTTGCCATGCCGTTATTAGCTATAGTGCATTGGTGCATAGAGTGGATGTGTGTGTGTGAGTGTGTGTGCGTGTGTTTGTGTTTGTGTGTGATGAAAGAGTGTGTGTGTGTGGAATTTTACGATTACTGTTGGTTGGAAGTATATATGAGCAAGATTATTTTTAAGGATAAAAATTAAACGAAAATAGACTACTGAGAAGATTTCAACCTAGGAGATTTTCTGTGTCTTCATAGGATAAGCAATTAAGGTATGAAATCACTTTTCTTTTGCAAATTATTTTATTGAGTGAGTATATGTGTATAATTTTATTTATTTTATTATATAAATGTGGGCCTTGATAACAAAAAAATTTAGAAATAAATGAGGTGTTAAAGGTCATCATGCTTGTCGCAACTTTGTGTTGTCTTCGTCTATATAAGTATGTGTCATCGTATATAAGTTTACCATGTTGTTTTAATAAGATATTTAATATAAATAACTTTCGCACTGAAAGAACTTCGCAGTTTTTATAAAGCATATGTGTCGGATACAAAAAAGGACGAAAAGTTGATACTTTAAGAACAGCACGTTGGGCGATTTCAAGCTTCATTAATGTGGATTTTGCGGCTCCTCCCCACGACGATATGCAATAAGTAATTAATGATTGGCATAACGCCAGGTATATTCTTTTCATCAAATCAGGATTCACCACATGTCTGAGGTTTTTAAATATATATATCATTTTATTTATTCTACCACTTAGTATATCAATATGTTTTTTAAAATTCAGATTACAATCTAAAGTGACACCTAAGTACTTTATAAACTCCACTCTTTCTAAAACAGGACATGCGCAAGGTGTTATGTCTAATTTAGAACAGGTATGGCAAACTATGTCTAAGTTATTTGGTAAATCGTGTAACCGTCTCATCGAAAACGTTATATATTTTGTTTTATTTATATTAAGCGAGAGGATATTATTATCGAGCCATTTTTTTACAGTGTTGAGACCCTTTTGTGCTACTTCATAAACTTCATTCCACGTATCGGCTGAGAAAACTAGAGAGGTATCGTCTGCTGCTAATTGTTAAAGAATAGTATTTTTATCAAATAGACGTGAACGCTATGTAGCGAAACATTATGACACCATAAAAATAATTATTCATTTATCTAATTTGTTCAGAAATAAAAAAGAACTACAGAAATTTGCAAATTTTCTTATTCACGATACATACAAGTTAATCGAGTAACCAATTACCAAAAAATTTCAAATAAATTTAACTCTATCACTTACCATTATCATTGAAAACATCATAAATGACCCTCGTTTTCAAAATCCTATACAAACATAATTAGTATTGAACCAGACAATATATCACTTTTTTTTTACCAAAACACGTCGATTTAACCCCGTTTCCCCATTTGGTCTCTTTTTGCCTCAATTGGCAGAATCACAATGTTTTATGGTGTCAAGAGGCGATCAGTGTGAAATTTTCGAAAATATCGGATGGTTCTCATGACCCTATTTGACATTTTTGTCGTTTTGTGTATTTAGGGACTTATGCATTCACATATACTTTTAAAATTCCGATGAGTTGTAAAAAAATAGTAAACTCCGAGCTTTTTGTATATGAAATATTTAAACAAAATTACAATGATGTACAATTATGACTTTTAATAATTAATATTTACAATATTTCTAGCGAATTTTTGAATAATTTTTGGGAAATTCAATTAAGTTCAGTAAGTAAAAACAAAAGCAACTATATTTTATATAACTTTCAATAATTTTGGTGTATATAAACATGTTTTAATTACGATACGAAATGTACAGGCAAAATATTATCCACACGCCAAGTCTCATTTCGTCAAAAGTATCACCCAGGAATTGTTTAAAATCGGATAGAGGTATACTACGGTAATATGTTTCATTTTCGATCTTTCGTCGAATTACGTAATAGTGGTCCCGACGAGATATGTGCATTCGAGCACTGTTTAATGTTATATTTACCTTTCGTCTTCTTTATTATAGGATTATCGCCGATAGTTTGGCATAGTACAATCAGACGATTCCATTTTGATTTCTAAAAATTACAATACATATTAGAAAGCAAAATCGCCTTGTTAGATTGAGCACTGCGTGGGCAGTTCTGCTTGTAATTTATAAAGCAAACCTTTATATGTACCCGATAATCAACAACTATAATTATGCCTTACGCAGTTTTAAAAATGAGTTACTGTAAGTTTGGTATAGTATAGTAGTTATGATTTTAATAACTTCTCGCATCGAGCCATAAATAGAAAGTTCTACGATGCCGAACAAAAGCGATCTAACCCTTATAATACGCGCGGGCTAGTTTTATTATTTTATTAATTTGAATGTTGCGATTTTTGCGTACCTGATCTATGACAATGGTTTACCGTACGCCAATTCTATTCATTTTTGCATAGAAGGGTCTTTTAATGCTCAGCATTATGACGGAACGTGAGGCAGATGCGTTGCATAAGTACCTATATGGAAATGTAGTTTACATAAGCATACTATTAGGGTTGTGGGGCAATGCTGTAAAAAATCAGCTGGCAAACGCCAATCACAGTCGCATTATCACTTAGTATTCTACAATGAAACAGAACGAAAACATCTAGAAAAACTGATAGTAACTTATGAAATGGATAAGCTTTTACGTAATTAATTAACAAATAACAAAGGTTGGATTTTTTGTATTATTAGAGATAACTTTAAACTCTAATAATTAAAAGTCCGTTATACATCAAAATCATCAAATTCTCATATTCTTTCTATATATAAGTATTTCATAATATTTGGTTAAATTAATTTAAAAAATTGTGACTAGGACGTGCTGTTACTAAAATTCTCTCAAAAAATCATTAAGGTAAAATATTAGCAAGTACAGTGTGAAAAAAAACTATTAGTCAATAGTTGGTAGCATTAATGTAAAAAAAGATTGACCCATTGCAAATATTTCTGTTTTATTTCTATTACCATTCTTTACCTTGTATTGTTTGGTACAATAACTGAAGAACCACTTCGCTTATCTCAAAATCAACAATTAGCATATAATGCAATTAAATTAGGCGAGTGATTTGTAAGTGCAGGGTAAGTTAAAAGTCAGTTACGTCTTATCTGATCTTAAATCTGATCAGTTTGAGTACTCTTTTATATTGCGTGGAGGTATAATGGCAATAAAATCAAGTGTTATTCAAATCTATTGTGATTGCTTTAAATAAAGTTTTCCGTATTTGATAAAGCTTTGCTATTTGTTTGATTAGAAAGCGTTGCATCGGTATTAGATCATTTAATATGCAAACAAAAACCTCTATTATAAATGAAAATCAAAAATGCTGACTGCATATTTCATTTATCTTTTTTTTTTTATTATTATTCCCTTTGTATCATTCAAGGGAAATTTATGTCGGTTTTACTATAACGTAAATGAAACAAATCACAAATTAATGAAAATCGTCACAAAAAAGTTTCAAATAAAGATAAAATGTGATACGAAATATTTATCAATCACGCTTCACTTAAAGTATAGAACGTGTATCTGCAACGGTTTGTTATTTCTAAACTGATTTATGACTACAGAAGTTAAAAATCTAACATTTTTTTTCAAATATTTGTGTTCGGAACGGGTGTTTTATTTGTATCAAAAAATTTCGCAAGGGTCGTTCAGACAACGGTACCACGATAAAGGGTTTTGATTATTACTATTACTAGAATATAGGTTAGCGTTGCCATTGTTATATAATGAATTATTGGGTTGGGACGTTTCAGGTACATTAAATGGCATGTGAAGGGCTACGTGCAAAAATGACAGTCGCAAATTTCACACGCAATCGTGAAGTCAGGTACAGAAAGTGTATTGTTAAGTTTTAGGTTATAAAAATACTGTTAGTGAAATAGACATCAGAGTTTAGTTCAAAATATGTGTTGGATAGCTGTTATGAACACTATTAACTGATGAAATATAAACTTTTAAAAGTAACTGTGAATACTTTGGAATCAAACAGTAAATTTATATGTCTTTTTTAATTTGCACATACAAGGGTAAGAAAAAAAAAGTTGATTATCATACGCTTAAGTAAGTATCGTATGCTTTTCCAATGCCAAATATCAATTTTTATTCTTACAATCAATTTCTCTTATGTCTTACGTACATTTGAAGTCATTTAACATCCTTTCTTTTCATTATTTGAGTATATAATGAGACTTGGAGTGACGTAGTATAATTAGTGCTACAGTTTGAATTAATCTTTAACTTTATGTAAAACTGACTAAAGGTAGCCCAAAGTAATAATAAATATGTTATTGGAAATAACACTTTAGAGACTGATTTAACGTTAAATGTATGAATAGCTTGAGAGCCATTTAAATATTAATTAACATTACATTTTCAAAGACCTCCGAATAACTAAAAGCAAGAATACTAATATTATAAAATGTGAAAGTCTGTCTCTCAATTGCGCTTTCACAATAATAGGAGTATCAATGAAATTTTCAATTGAAGCTTATATACGGAAATATATGTATAGGATATAAATATTTCCGTTTCTCTTTCGGGAACAAGGAAAAATGTATAGAAGATAATTGAGGATATATAAACAAAGTCGACGCGAAAGTTGAGGATACTTGTCTTATGAAACGTGTTATCGCAATTATCAAATGTCAAATATTCAAGCTAATTTATAGGTACATGATCAGTTATTAATAATGTAATAAGCCCGCGTACCTTAAGAGTCGTACTACCCGTAATTCTGATTCAAAGTACTCCTTAACCCTAATTTCTTTGTCAGTTAAACCTTTAACGCGCACCTAATTCTTATAGCGTTACCTGACCCCGCGGGTCGTTTCCTTTCTTGATCCATTCCTTTATCGACCCGGCTGTGAGGTGCGTGTGCGCAAGATCGAGTATCGATTCTTAAAAGAATCGATTTCTTTTATCTTAAATTCATTAAATAAACTCTTTATAGTTACTGAGATGAAATGTGTGTATTTTACAGTGTTTCATTTAATAGAATATTCTTCTTTTTTATTTTTAAATATGATATAACGTGAGTGAAATTTTGTTTATCGGGTAAGTTAATTTGCTTTGTTTAATAATTTGAGTTGTACGTTGTTATATGTTATCATGGAACAGGCAGCATAAAAATTTTAAAAGTACTTTTTGTTAATAAAGCCTTCGTTGTCATTGTTCATTAAAAATATTACATATATCGCGGACTAGTATCGTGTCGCGGCATTTTTGCATAATAACCTTGATCATAACGAAATGAATGAGAGAAACGAAAGCCAAATAATTTTACAATGTAAACATTTATAATGTTAGGAAAACGCAAAAGTTAACTCAAATGTACTGAGACCGTATAATACGTTGTGAAAATATATTACCATGAAAACATATTATTAAATGAATTGTAACAACATTTTCGAAATTTAAAGATTACCACTTAAGATTTTACTTTTTTTTCTTGTATTCTCCCAAGTTTTCTAATCCCCAGTAAAGATTTCTTTACTATCCGTGAACGATAGTACACATTACGACTCGCTGCTATCATTGCCTTAATGTCTTTTATTTCTTTTAATTTCTTCCTGCTTCGATGAAATCAAGAATACCTACTAACAATTATATATTTTAAAATTTCGTAATTTTGATTATACACTTCAAATTAACCAAATTCCTTTGAGAACCTATTCAAAAATAAATTATATTTATTGTTTGTTGCAAAAAAAACAGCACATTAAAAGGACCCCTTTGTTAATTGTAAAATACTTGTACAATGAAGCAAATAATAACAACACGCATTAGCAATATTCCGGGGCCATAAAGACCGGACGCGTCAAAACAGAAGTGTCCCCGGTATCCAAGGAAAGGATGATACGCTGTTATTTCCAGCATATTCCAATATATTATTTTTTATTGCCCTCCCCCTAGGAGATGGGGGGGAGTCGCGTCATGCGTGATATTTGATATAAAGTCGGAACTCAACTTCGTTATGTGATATTCTTTTTTCAAAGGACAATGGCTTCGCATTGACGTAACATATTCGTTCAAAGATAGTGGATATTTTTCTTGAGCCACTCGGATGGGTCCAATTATTTTTAACATGGAAATGTTTTCGGTGTGCCCTTTCCTATAAAGGCTTGTTAGCTTTTCTGTTATAGATATTTGCAATAATATTTACATTTAGTCATTTATATAATATTTATGTCTTTTAGTATCCATACATACTATTTAATATATACAAAATATGAGTGTCTTTCTTTCTGTCTGTCACCTTTCACCGCTAATCTGTGGGCGCAATATTAATGAAAACTAGCTATGCCGAAAACGGCCCGCGTGAAATTCAGTGATTTACGAAACTTTTCCCGAATTTTTGAAATTTTGAACATAAAAGTAGTTACTGTGAGTTAACCGTGAGAGATAGAGACTAGCTATCGCGGACTTTTATGTTGTATTTTATAGATCTACAATTCTCTACTACATTACTTTAGCGTGTCTCTGCTGGTTTACGCAGCGCACGCGACTAAATTTCCCAGCAAGCAAGTTTTTTAACAATTGCGCGATCACTTTAACACAATTTACATAATACCGATGTGTAAGATTTACCTAAACCATTCGAATGTAGTGAACTTTTACTTTATCTTTGGGTGAAAATCGTACAAAAATCCGTTAAGTAGATTTTGAGAAAATCGATTACATACAGACAGACGGCTTTTTTGGACTTTGTCTTATAATAAGTATAGATTATTAAAATTTAAGCATAAGCTTATGTTACAAAATGTTAGCCAATAAATATCGGCTATATATATATGTCGGCCTATATATAAATATCGGCTAACATTTTGGTTTTTTTTTCGTTAAGCTATGGCTGCTGCTATGTCAACACACTCAAAATTAATCTGATTGGTTAAATGATTTGATAATCTAATTTTGTTGATTATGTTGAAGTCGATCGTAAATTTAAAAAAGAAGTAAAATATGAACATATAGGATGGAAAAAAATCCGTATTTGCTTATTAGTAAAAAAATTAGTGTGTATATTGAAAATATTTTGACTCTAAAGTTCACGCTAACGAAATCGTGGTTACATTCGGTATATAATAAATAAATTTCACTTATTATTTTACTTACTAAAGGAAGTAAGTAACATGTAAATATACTTTTATATAAAAGTAGAGACAAAATTATTTTGCTAAAATCTGCAATAGAGCTGTAATAGCCCAGCGGTGAGACCGTGAGACTCTTTCGAGGGGGTCGCGTGTTCAAACCCTGGGCAGGCACTTAAGAGTTTTTCTATTAAAACTGATGTGTCTAATTGATAATTGCAATTTATCACATGTTTTTCGGTAAAGGAAAACATCGTGAGGAAACCTGCATATCTCTAGAGAATTCTGGAGATATGTGTAACTTACCAATCCGCATTGGAGCAGCGTGGTAGGTCTTAGTTCCAATCCTTCTCCCTAAAAACGGAGGCCTATGCCTACCAGTGGGATAGTAGCAGGATGTTACTTAAGATACATTGTAATCCTTATTTAAATGACATCTATAACATCAGGCTACGATCTATTAAAAAAAGTAATGTTTTCTTGCTCTTCCAAATTGTGTCTCTTTCACACTCACGAGATTTGTAGGCGCTAATTTGCCACAAAACAGCTTTTTTGAATTAGGTCACTTCAATACTAGGAGTGCGATATAATTTTATTAGGTAAGAAAAATGTGATCAACTACGTAGTATTTTATTCATATCGCCAGTTTGTACGAAGTTAGTGCGAAACTATGCTTGGCGGTCGGCCATATCGCAAATGTGCAAATAAATCCTTGGTAAATAAGGGGTGAGGGTGGTGGTCAGTGGCCGAGACCCGCCCCTCGGACCGACCCCACCCGTGCCGGGGGTCCGGGTAATTGGGCATTCCGTAGCGTGCGAAATTGGTATTATTATTTTTAAACTAATAGCACCCGCGGTTTCGTTCACGCCAACTTAAGCGTTTAAGTACTCTCAGTAAAAGTTTTTCGCGAAAGAAAAACGGTAATTTTATTTTCTCATATATTACTACCACAAATGCCGTGTTGTATCCGGCTGCATAGAATAGACCACCCTCATTTCTTACCGAAGTGTCGTAAAAGGCTACTAAGGTAAGTTTACGTTTGGCAGGCGGCCGGTCGTAAAATACGTAGCCAAATCATGTGACACCATGTTGTGTAGAGGGGATACGGGCAGGAGAATGATGAATGATATTACTACCATAAGCTGTAATTGTGGCAAATTTCATTAATATTGGTCCAGTGGATTAGCCGTGAAAGAGTAACAGATAGACAGATAAACGAACTTCCGTATTTATAATATTAGTATGAATTGTGTCGTAAACATATAGGAAATGAGTTCCAAAGTGAATGTGTAAAATTTCATACTCCTTAGTACGCGCAATTTTCGTAAAAAAGGATCCAAAGGTTTTTGCTTTACGTATTAATATGTAATGAAGATCTTGATAAATAGAGTAAAAGAAAACATTATTAATAGTATCATAGCAGTCGCCTATTATGGAGTAAAAGCAAAATCGGCATAACAGTTGTTGCGGCCTGTTACAATCCCACTGCTGGGAAAAGGCCTCCTCTTTCCGTTTCTGGAGAGAAGGATTGGAGCTAAGACCTACCACGCTGCTTCAATGCGGATTGGAAGGTTACACATATCTCCAGAATTCTCTAGAGATATGCAGGTCTCCTCACGATGCTTTCCTTCACCGAAAAGCGTGTGATTAATTGCAAATATCAATTAAATACATGAGTTTTAATAGAAAAACTCATTGGTGCCTGCCCGGGTTCGAACTCGTGTTCCCCTTGAAAGAGTCGCACGGTCTCACCGCTGGGCTATCACAGCTAACAGGCTAACGGCAATACAGAATCACGGAAAAAATTTAACATAAAAACCCACACACACAGTAGAAACTTCGCAATTTGCAGTCAATAAAGCTCAGTAATAGTGTGCAAAACTTCCCCGTGGGGGGACAGACAGGCAACAAATGTCGCGGTCAATTCACCCCCTTCTCCCTCCCACCGTATCGCACGACGTACAGAATATGTGGTTGTGTTGTGTTAACTTGGTTTATATGGGGAATAACAATTTTAGAGACTTAAATCTAGCGGTAGATGTTAAACTAGCGGTATATATAAATCTAGTGGTAGATGTAAATCTAGTGGTAGATGTAAATCCAGCGGTAGATGTAAATCTAATGGTAGATGTAAAATTTATCTGAAGATATTATGACATATAGTTTACTAGTGGTATCCGCGACTTCGATCAGGGCAATATAACCGTCTCAGTACCCTTATTAATTAAATATGTGTTTTTTCTCTGTTCCCGAAAGAAAAAAGGGATTTTTGTATCCTATATATATTTTATATACAAGCTGTGCGGCCACATGTTGCTGTAGCTCACTCTAATTTTGAATACCCCTTGAGACAGAACTCAACTTTAAAAAAATGCTAAAATCGCCGGGTGAATCCTACAGACAAACATTTATTTTTATATTTTATATATTGTTGCAAATATATATAGTATACTGTGGCGAGTTTCGTCAATATTAGTTCAGCAGATAAGCCGTGAAAAAGTAAAAGATAGATCAACAGACTTGCATTTACATTACTTTAAATTATTATCGAATAAATTAGTATCCATCCAATAGTGTTTGTTTTAAAAAAAATAGTCCACCACGCTGCGTTATTCCCCCGAGAGTATGAAAAGCAACTTCAGCACAATAGAGTTATGTTTATGTAAGTTTCTAAGTATAGCAATAACCCAAATTTGTATTAAAAAATGGAGATAGTTTTAAGTATCTACACATATTATTAAACAAAGTCTCCAAAAGTTTTTTCCCTGTATATGGTCAATTTTCTCAAAATCTACTAAACAGATTTTTGTACGGTTTTTACTAGAGGCTAGTGCAATTCTTGATTATGTCCATTCCTACTTTATCTATTACATACAGCGCCTATTCTATACTTATTATAAAACAAAGTCCCAAAAAGCTGTCTGTCTGTATGTAATGGATTTTCTCAAGATCTATTGAACAGATTTTTGTACAGTTTTCACCAAAAGATAGTGCAATACTTCCTAAATGGTTTAGGTTAATAGTACATATCGGTATTATGTAAATTGTGTTGAAGAGATCGCGCAGTTCTTAAAAAACTTGCTTGCTGGCAGCTTTAGTCGCGTGCGCTGCGCAAACCAGCAGCGATACGCTAAACACTCTTATATCTTAACTTATTTACAATTCTCTAGTGCTAGTGTACTAGAGAATTGTAAATCTATAAAACTACTACAAAAACGTCCGCGATAGCATGTTCCTTCTCGTATGATTAACTCACAATAACTACTTTTATTTTTCAAATTTGAATTCTATATAAAAATTGTGACACGCTGATTTCCAGGCGGGCGAAGGCGGTGGCACAGCTAGTTGTTTTATAATTCTTTATATTTTTAAATATAACAATTAAGTACGTTAATACTTTGACCCAATAATCAAACGAGTTAAATAAATTCTTTAATTCCCTAATACTCTTACTAGCCGTATAGGCAATAAACGTAAATGGTTCGAACGTATACCATCTCAGTATCAAACGTAACTTGACCTTCCAAAGCTCACGTATTCCATTTGGAATTAACTTGGTTGCAGAGGCCGGGTGATTTCGGCGGCCATATCCAGTCTATATAGCATACGGCGCCATTAGCTTGTTTGCTGTTCAGTCGGGCATTTTTGCTAACATCGCATTTGGCCGCTTCCCTTATTACGAATTTCCCTCGTGTTATTAGGGAAAGGGTTGTATTTTATATTTTCGTTTCTTTATTGTGTTTGTATCGTTTATGTACACGGTTTTATTAACGGTGTTTGTTTTGACCTTCTTTCATGTCGAAACTGAGCGGTCGATGTGATTTTTCTTATGGAAATAGTTAAAGACTGGGGACTAATGTAGATTTTTTTACTCAGTACTGAATGTTAGGAATGGTAATAACAAAAACGGTGAAGTCTTATAACAGAAGATTTCGGGTTCAAATCCGGCATACACTAACAAATTATTTACACAAACGTATGTGCTTGATTAAAATGTATAAATATAAATATAAATATAAATATATGAGACACACACACGGTCGTCCGTCCCCAAAGTAAGTAACCTAATACAAGTATTATGGGTGACGGAAAACTGGTATATATGTTACATATATAATTTTAAATAATACAAATATACACAAAAGTAATAATAAAATTATTTTGCTATAATCCGCGATACAGTAACTTTTATTGTATCGCGGATTATAGCAAAATAATTTTATTATTACTTTTGTATTATGGATCTCCGCAAAGTAACGCCTAATTCTATAAATTACAAATATACACCCTTAGTTCGAAGAACCAACAAATTGTTTATAGAAAATGTAGGCGGAATGTAGGCGTAAATATAGCGGGAATCGAACCCGCGACCCACGGATCTGAAAGCAGGGTCACTACCCACTGCGCCAACGGACAGGCTAATGTACAATTTATTGCGCGCTTTCTGGTAAATGAAAACGCATTCATGTCAACCTGATTGTCAAGTTTGGAAATCGCCAAAGATATGCAGGTTTCCTTACAATGTTTTTCACCAAGAAGTGTGTGATAAATTATAAATATTAATTAGGCACATTCGTTTGGTAAAACTCATAGGTGCCTGTCTAATGTTTGAACACGTGACCTCCTGATAAAAGAGTCACCTCAGTCACAACATCACAGTGTATTTTTAGATCCGGTCACCATCGCGACGATATCCTGGCAACGCCGCATCAGTTTTTATCGTATGGTTTCTATTGAATGATTTCCCTTGACATATTACTAAGTACCCGAGATGGATAATAATACAACGAATTGTCCTTGTATTTGAGGGCGTAATACTGTTTTATATTATCTTGCTATGAATCAATTCACTATAAATGAATATGTGGGATAAATATACTTAGTTTGTTTTTACGTGTAAAAGTAAAATTGGTGTCTGTTACTATATCACTACGAGGCAAAGGACTTCAGACTGGTTTACTGAGTGGTTTAAAATTATGTATCATTCTGCTCCAATGTGGATTGTTAGATATACAGGTAACACATATCGCAAAAATTATTCAGGTATATTCAATTTTAATCACGATGTATGGATGTCACTTTTACATTGAGGAATCGTAAATATAACATTTTATACATTATAGTTTCCTATGATTTGAACCTGGGATTTCCTTCCAACTGACTATATACTGTTAGAGCTAACGTCACCGAGCATTGAATCCCTAAGTTTTATTTTATTTTTTAACAAATAAATTTTAGGTGTATCGTTATTATGGTTTAATATATAATTGTAGTATAAAGTACATTTAGAAGACGGAAATGCTAGCATAATATTAATAAATTATAATTACAAAATTAAATTATTTTGATATAATCCACGATAAAGTAATTAAGAAATAGAGAATGTATAATGCTAAATGTAAAGGGGACTATTCGTTATCATACCTGAAACATGCAGCATAAAACACATGCACAGACCTCCACCACCGCACCGCAACCGAAGCAGCATCACGACAAAATCACAAAGTGAAGCATTACCCTAACAAGCATAGTTATATACTAATCGGTTCAACCCCTACCATGTATTTAGTTTGCTTCCGAAAACGTGTAACAAGCTTGAGCTTGATTATGTTTAATTATCTCAAGTTGTTCCAATATGTTGAGTCGGAGACTTTTATCACAGGTTTGCAGAATTTCGAATCAATGTTCATTAGGAACTTTATGACTGCTTTCTAACAAAATTTAGCGAAATGTGAATTTAGTGGTTGTTGTTTCTGAAAGCGGCGGAAAATTTTAATTAAGTCATATTTATGTTATTATTACATTACGTAATTATTTTACTAGTAAATATTGGAGACTCTATTGACTTATAATATTTTCAATGCGCGTTACATATATCGAAACAAATCTAAACCTACTCTGTCGGACAGTCAATATATTCGAAGGTAGAAAAAGGGTTCCTCACTACCTTTGTGCGGGGTTGCCCTTTAGTGGGATCTAATAAAACCTTGTTACGGCCAAAGGGATACCAATTCCAATATTGAAAGTGTTCTTTTACATGATACGGAATTTAGGGACTTCTTTTGATATTAAATCGGGGCAAATCTCGTTTCCCTAACGTTGTACGAGATAACGTTATAGTGGTTTGCTTGCCGCGTAATTTATGCGGAAATATAATAATATTTCTTATTTCGGACAGCTATAGCGCAGTGGTTAACTTATTAAGTCATGCGTTACAGGTTTGATCGAAGTTTTCATTTATTAATCTTTCATTTATTAAGCTGGTTCTTCAATAAATATGCATAAACATGAATGATCATGTTTATGCATATTTATTGAAGAACCAGCAAGAGATTTTTGATATTTTATTAAAAGAGAACTCGATGATTACTCTTTTAATAAAATAATTATTGAAATAATATTTAATTATTCAAAATAAAAAGACTATAATCTTGTCTAGAGCGTAACTGGTAGCAACTTACCATTTAAATAATCTTCAATAGTACAACAATACGTTTTGTTGATAAGTGTATTTTCAAATAGTTTATAAAAAAAGGGGTAAGATAAATAATTATAACATAAGTTTTGCCTTTTAACTGCTTTTTGAACTTTTTTGCCTTAATAATAATAATAATAATCATCCTCTTTATTTGCAGAATATGGTACAATATGATAAGGTCTTAAAATTAAATTAACACAACCCTAATCTCCCATAAGTGGCGTGCAAATGAAACAATGAACATTTTATTAGTCAGAATATAATTATGATGTCATATAAATGTAAAAAAAGGCCAATTAAATCAAATAGTTCAATTAACTAAAAATTCATTAATATCATAATAACATTGTTCCAAAAGAGAATTAAATAGTTTAGTTTTAAATCGGCTTAAAGGTAATTTGTTAAGATCGTCACGCAGTTTATTATGCAGTAAACATTTTTTTATATGTCTGTGTTGCTGGCTTAGTTAGTATGCAAACTAAATGTTTCATTTTTAATTTCTTGCACTTCGTCTTCCTTTCCCATTCGATCTAAGGCAACAATGTATCAATCAGGCTGCGCATGCGTCGCCGCGGCCGAGACTACCTGACCGCAGTGGACATTGATCAATATTAACCGAGGGAGATGCCGGCCAAGGGGGACGTCTGTTTGTCTGTGGTATCTGTATGGGGTTGATATTACCACTGCGGTACACAATTATGCACACAATTATGCATTACGTATTTCCTGTTATCGAAAGTAAATCAGGATTTTTATTCTATATCATGAAACACTTTAATTGTATAACACACGCTGATTATTGCTAAAAACAATTCTATCATTAACTACTTTTATTTCATGGAATTCTGTAAAGTTACTATAACAAAGGCCTTAATTATATTAAATTTCATCTTTATTGGGCCAGTGGGATAACCATTAAAGCATAATATTGGTAAATACAGACGTCTGAATTTTTAATATTAGTATAAATTGAACAACATCAAATTCCATTTGTCTTCCTTTCTTTAAACCAGACTTTGTAGAATATCACATCACACTTTACATTAAATAACTTCCATGTATTTACTCAAAAAAATACATGCTTCTTAAAAAAAAATTGTCTGTGGTATCTTTTTTGTCTGTAATAGCATAGACATGCTAAGTGTAGTAAGAAATATAGATAGAATTTTATCCCAAAAAAGGAGTTTAATTTCATCGCAACACCATCCTTTAATTATAAGATTTAGTAAGGACCAATATTTGATATAATACACACTTTACGAATGCTTTAGTCTATAACTTATTAGCTATAAATACAGAAGTATACAAATATAGTATTAAATTTACGAAAAAATCATGTTCTTAGTCAAAAATATTTGGCTATAACACGCAATTAAAGAAAATCTAACAATAGGTATTATGCTTAATTCACTATCCGTATTTATGCTTCATAAATTCAGTATTGGTAAAGCTGTGATAGCCTAGCGGTAAGACCGTACGACTCTTACGAGGGGAACACGAGTTCAAGCCCGGGCAGGCACCAATGAGTTTTTCTATTAAAACTCATGTGTCTAATTGATAATTGCAATTTATCACACGCTTTTCGGTGAAGGAAAACATCGTGAGGAAACCTGCATATCTCTAGAGAATTCTGGAGATATGTGTAACCTACCAATCCGCATTGGAGCAGCGTGGTAGGTCTTAGCTCCAACCCTTCTCTCCAGAAACGGAGAGAGGAGGCCTATTCCCAGCAGTGGGATTGTAAAGGGCTGCTACTAAACCGCACTGCTATCAAAAGCAATACCGCCGACACCATACTGTAGTAGCTCTAAATAGTTGAGATTGCTTTAGTGAAAGTGTGAAGCGCTATTGTGTGGCAGCATTCTTAACAGTTAATTAAAAAATTGTGAACGGTTTTACAACTCAATGTGAATCTGTCTTAACTCACCTTTCTGCGGACACTACGGGGAGGGTCCAAGAGAAATGACGACCCTTAACTAAAACACACACATACAACACGCACGGCGATCTCACTCACACAGGCCATGTGCCTGAGTGCCATTTGTATGTATTAGTAAGCATCAGAGGTTTCAGGCACACTGTAGTCACTAGACAACATGTTTTTTTTATTTAAAATGCTTGCGCATGTTCTTACTTGCTATGATATGACTGAGAAAGCTTAATATGGACTGGAGTTTGAGTTGGTTGGGTTGAAGTTGAAATTTCTAATTTCGAAACGGATTTTTTTATAGAGAATTGATTTTTTTCTATGCATTGCCAAAAACTTCAATATTTTTATGAACATAATGTAAAAGTGCCGTTACTTTTGAATATATTTTTTAAAGCATATAAAATATAATAAACTAAAATAACATAACATGAGATCTAAAAGTGCTTCGTACGTGCTACTAACGTACTTATAATTAAGAAATTAGGTGAAATTTAACGTTTTTTATATAGACATTTAACATCTTCTATAGATTATTTACTTATACAAATATATATTTGTATTTATACAACAATATTTTGTTTTTTAATATTATACTGTGAGGTTTTTTTCTATTTCTGAATGAAAAATAGAAAATATTTATACCTTATATGTTAGCTCGGCCTGTAATTTTAAATGTACTAAATTTTATTTGAGCAATATTAGTCTAGCGAGTCCTATTTGAAATCGCAACTTTTCCAATTTTATTATCAATTTTGAAAAATACGTAAATTGATCATTGATCATGTCTGATAAATAATTAATATCACTTGCCTAATGTCTGTGGCTGTTTCCTTGCATGTGTGCGCGTCCAGTTTCCGCGCGCTTGGGTTTTGTTAATTTAATTAGAGGCACAAAAAGATTAAGGCCTGGAACACGGGCATTAGAGACCGCTTTTGTTGATGTTGCTTGTTATAACGTAGGCTATAGTTAATAGAACATTTACCAACTTATAGATGTGATTCAGTCTATTCGAATATTTTCATATAGCAGATTCGTTGCATATAGCAGGTATGTTTGTAGTGTAGACTGTGTAGCGCAGCGTGCGTAGCGTACCATGTATAACATATGATAGAAACACATTAAACAAGAAGGAAATAAATTTACATACATTTATTTCTATACAGATTCATACACGAATAATAATTGTTTAGTTATGTTACTGCACCTATATATATGTACATGTTACGAAATTACTAGATGAAAGAATCTTCAATTGTACTGAGTAAGTACTAGTAAGTAAGTAGTACTAGTACCCCACTGTTGGACAAAGGTCTACATCTCCTTGGTAATGATCGATTTGAACTTAGAACACGCTGCTCTAATAACGATTAGTGATTTACATTAAAATTGAAGTGAAAATTAAAGTAACGGTCTGTTACTATCCCACAGCTGGGCATAGCATAGGGGTTGGGGTTTTGATCCACCATGTGATTTCAATGCGGATTTGTAGGTTACAAATATCCCAGGAATTCTCCAGCGATATGCAGGATTCCTCACAATGTTTTCAGAATTGCAGAAATTTTCCAACAAAACGCAGATTACTTATTACTACTTACAGATTAATTATATTACTTATATATTTCTTACCGTACACATTCATACCTGCTGGATGCTCAAGATCTTAACCCGTAATATATTGACCTTTTCGTATATTTATTTATATATTTATTTTTCCTATATATTCCCTTTTCTTTTACCTTAGGGTCCCTAAATAAAATATACCGCTCTAAGAATGTTATAAATATTTTTGAAATGATAATAATGTTACGATATCATAACGGTCTTGTGAAAGCGTTGTTTCTTTAGCCGCTTATTTTTCTTGCAAATAAAGAATATCGATAGCTTGATGCGAAGCGTTCTCAAAAAATATTTCTACCTCACACACCGCATAAAGCGTGTTTGTCTTGAAAACAGTGGCCCATTCCAACACCGCGATTCCGTGGAATATAAAAAGTAAGTCGATAGCTTACCGACCGAATTTATACATTTGGATATTCGAAATATGTTCGTGCGACCACCCTTACTTGACTCACCCCGCTGTCTTTGCAACAAATATGGGTCGATGTTAGAGGGGTTGTAGTATGTCATATGAGGTGTCTGCGATCGCTGGTCCGTTGAACAGTGAATATATCGTATAAATTCAGCCCACGGATGAAAATAACCGTAGTAGTCTCTGGGTTGTTTTCACATAATAGGACCATTTTCTTTTGTTTTTGTTGCGTACGTCGTTATTGGTAGGCTCACAATGAAAACAAAAGACGGTATCTTATTTCGCCTCGCCGTATGATAACATTACATGGGGAACGTTCGCGCAGTGAACTATTAACTTTCAAAATAAAATGGCAAAACATTAAACAATAGAAATGTTTTTAAAATTTTATGAATAGCTAATTATTTAATATAAGCTGTGATAGCCTAGCGGTGAGACCGTGCGACTCTCTGGAGACGACATGGGTTCAAACCCTGGGCAGGCACCAATGAGTTTTTTTATTAAACTTATGTGTCTAATTGATAATTGCAATTTATCACACGCTTTTCGGTGAAGGAAAACGTGAGGAAACCTGCATATCTCTAGAGAATTCTAGGGATATGTGTAACCTACCAATCCGCATTGGAGCAGCGTGGTAGGTCTTAGCTCCAATACTTCTCACTAAAAACGGAGAGATGAGGTCTTAGCCCAGCAGTGGGCATAGTAACAGGCCGTTACTTTACTTAATTATTTAATAACCTGCTCATCCATTAAATTTAGTAAATAAAATATACACAATCGCTGCGACTATACGCCTTCAAAACATTAACTTTCTAAATTAAACGCAGATATCACCAGGTACTCTGAGATATTTTAAAGGTAGAGCCTCTACTGGACCCGCGATGTATCATTGTAGCTTTGTAATTTTATCGTATTATTAATTTTTTTTTAGTAATAAATAAGTTAATTTATAGATTTTTTTTGGAAATATTATAGTAATTCTTTAGTAGAGTATTATGATAGAAGTATTTTGCTATAATCTCTGTTTGTTAAGAAAATCTATGAAATGATAAATGAAGCAAAAACTGTTCTCATACCTTATACATGCAAGATTAGATTAGTTACCATACGTATCACAAAACACCGCCACCAACAACACACTACACACATTGACTACAACAATCTCAACGATCGTTTCGCTCCGTAACCGAAGCATCATCAGTAGTAGGCTCCACGATAAAATTGCAAAGCTTTGCGATCTTATCGTAGAGCCATATCGTATAGATACAATAAAATTCTCGGGAGTCAGAATTTAAGCGGGAAAAACTCTGTCACACGCTGATTTCCTGGCGCAAGAAACCGCATGTACAACTAGTTTAATATAATAATGACATAAATAAAATAATACTGATATTTCATTTGCATATCAAATGATGCAGTGTAAACTACATACCACGGTCCAGTCTGCAAAACGGTCCAACAGACCTCTCGGAACCGTTGGAATTCAGTTCCGTTCACTTGCCATTTCCTCTCTAGCCTTTGGCAGCTGCTTTAAGTAGGGCGACCAATCGAGATATGATATCAATACATTATTATTAAAAACAACTTTCTTATTCAGTTTTTCTGTATGAAAACAGAAACAAATATTTTTGTTTTCAAAAATTCATAGATTTCAATAAAAACTTATGAATCGGTTAAGTAATTACTAATCTACATTTTCTTATAACATTTATATGTCCGTACAACGAGCTTACTACCGTATTTCAATAACGTAGCACGTAGTAGTAGGTAAGTTCATAGCAATTTTTTTAATCAAACATACAAAAAATGTAAGTAGATACAACAGAGTTGAGACACCGAGATAAGTTCTAAAATAAATCGATGTAAATTGTAATATATACAATATATAATAAATTGTCCTATTGCCTGATAAACCCCAAAAATTTTGATATCCATGTCAGTTAAATTTTTTTAACTGAGTTAGCAATCATAGAAAGTATTTAAAATTTAAGAAGTTGAAAATATATGTCGAGGGATATTCGTAGTGTATTTCGTGTTAAACATTGACTGGACAAACGTAAAAGATCAATGTTTCATTTGATTTCGTATTTTAAATCTGATTTAATTTATTGAATTCTTTGTATATTATGTTTTTTTATATATTAATATATAGATATGAATTATCTTTATTATTTATTATTCCAATGGTACATTTTTAGCTTTCGCGATTCATACTGAATATTCGGCATTTTAATACTATGAGAGCCGTATGTTAATATATCCTGTTTCCTATTCAAATTTAGCAGTCACCTTAGCTATCGAGAACTTAGTAAAATACAGCACAACTAGTTACCAGTAGGTTTCACTGGAAATTTGGAATATTACAATTTCTAGCGTCATGCTTATGGATATTTTGCTGAATTCCATCTGAAATTAGAATACGAAGTTATTAGTGAAGAATTTTACATGAACGTGTAACGAATATTGCTTCTTACAAAGGAATATCTCTTTTATTTTATAAATAGGTACAAACGATTCTAGACAAAAATATTATTACCGATTATTCTATAAGATTCATTTATAGACCGAAAAATTATTTCTTTCTGCGTGACACAACTTAGCGTAACAGTATTTCTACGAAATAAAATTCTATTTTATTATTTGTGTAGCGTTTATTTGACCCTGATCTGAAAGAATCTTGGTTACCCAAATCGGCGAAAAGGCTCCGTTCGAGGATTCTAATGACAGTTGTTGGTAGCTTATCCACAAAAACGACGATAAGTCCATAATTATACCACTAGGCCTCCACTACAAATCGTCCTACGTCTTGCATCACAAGAGACATCTTAAGGAGTATTTTCCCTAATCTATATAAAAATAATGCCAAAATATCAGTGCCTGAATACTAGAGTCTTCAAACAGAGTGTGTTTCCAGTGATAACATATGGTTCCGAAACTTGGTTGCTGACTACGGGTCTCATAAGAAGAGCTCAGATTTTCTCATTAGCTAACAAGCTAATAAGCTTTTTTTTATTATACAGGAAACACCCCTTATGGGTACCGCCGCCCGATGGGGACAGGCGGCGGTTATGTCGGACTCACACCGACTAAAACGACCTGTGTGCTCCACCACGCTGCCGATGGCAAGGACAGGGTATAGCTGTACACATTGCCCCCATCCCCGCCGACAGCTCTGATCTCAGAAAACACCTCCTCTGTGTAGGGACCCCTCGAAAGAGAAGTCCTCCTCCGCTAACCGGTGCATCGGCAGCACCAGATGCACCGACTGCCTCGGGGGCCTGTATGCCAGGCGTCCGATATACCCCGTTCGGAACACTCGAAGGTCCCCTATCAGGGCGGCAGACGATGGGCTTGGGCAAGTCGCTACCACCTCGGGCTCGCCAGCGGCAGATTGGCAGAACAAAAGTTCTCGAAACTGCTCCGCCTCCTCCGTCCGCAGAGCAGAAGGAGGCCAACGCTGCCCGCGATCGCTCCCTGCCCACCGATAGCTAACATACCTAGCTTTGGTTGAAATATCTCAATATTATCAAAAATATTTAAAAAAAGGAATGAAGATACGTAGACAACGCATAATCATGGGGTATGTAGTTCGAAGATTAAAAGATAAACCTTGGGTTCCAAGGTTAAAATGCCGACCCAACACAGGAAAACGGAGCGGTGGCAGACCCCTAACAAGTGAACTGGTTTCCTTATAAGGGTGTGAGTGCTGCATCCAGCGGCCCAAGATCTCGTGATGTGTATTTATCTTAAAGATAATGTAGTTTTTCTTTTCTTTTCTTAATGTGTATTAATTAAAAAAAGAAGAAGCTCTATAACTCTTTTTTTCATAGTAAATAAAACTATTTCTACAATGAAACTAACATTGTGTAAATAGTTTTATGCCAAAGATAAAATGACGCAAAAAGTGACAAGTAGAAAATGGTATCCGGACCGACCACACCGTTGTCACAGACGTCCGATACTTTTGAAGAGGGTCATTTTGTACTTATTTTATTGCCTCACTTTCATTCAACTAAAAATCTTATTAGTATCTATGAATATGTGTCATTCTTACTTACATCTTATTTTTCCACTAATGCCTCTTCAAATGATTTCCATGGTATACAATCCAGCAGAGATCTAGGGGCTGCTTGCGAAATTTTTGAGGTACACAACCTCAACGAAAACATCACTTAGAGTGAGACCAACCCTGTGTTTTTTGGAACAGATAACTGCTCCAACGCCTTAAACTAAGTTGCAAAAAACTTTGCAATGCCCAACACTGAAAAGAAAATCCCAAACAAATTATTCGCAGTGAAGAAAAAGGTTCATCAAAAAAATATCTTATTTCTTATTTTTACCTATGCACAAACCGAGCACGCGTTTACGCAAAAAAATGCAACAAAAAACTCGGGGAGTTGGGTGGTCCAAGCCGCCTGCCACCCCACCCCATATCTCTGCACTCGCCAACGCTAATCTCCAAATTTTACGAACGTAATTTGTACTAATACACCGATTATACAAAATAAACCTTAATTACAACATCATAGGATTCTAATTTCGTTATTTTAATACCAAATGTGCTCAGACGAGTTTTCCAAAAGAGTAGACAGGGGGTCTACCTAAAAACGTGGAAACACTGATGAATGTTCACCCATTAGATGTTATTTATTTAGAATGTGGCCGAAAAGGGACTCGGCCGCTTAAGTTTGCCTGAAGTTTACTTAGGACTGTATTGGGTTAAACTGAAGACGTTTTCAGCGTCTGAGATAAATTACAGATAGTTACAGGGGTCCAGTTTTTCCATCTTTATGATGGTGTTTTGTCATGATGATGGGGTGTTGGGTTATGTGCGAAAAATATGCTCTATTAGGCCTGTATTCGGTGTATGTTTGCTTATTTTGTTATTTGGATTTATTTTATATACGAGATATGTTTTTACATTATTTTCTTTCGAATTTCGAATTGTTTTTTACAAAGTTATCGAACGAGAATACCTTCTACGTTACTAGGAAAAGTAGTATTATTTTTTCTATAAAAAAATTAAACAGCATCCTATCATGAGAAATACCTACGTGACGTGCAAGTTTCTACAAATTGCTTATCTTTGTATTGGTAATAAATAAATTGTCAAGGTCTTAGCCATTTGTCGGTAAGAATTGGCGTAACCAATTTCTACTTTGTCATATATAGTTTTGTACATTATACAATTGCCCAAAGTTTTCATTTCTATGATTAGAAAACGATAGTTTCGTTACGTTAGGAAACAAAATATATTTTGATGTTTATTTTGTTTAAAATCACTGATGGCTTATGCTTGGAAATTAAAACACCTGGTCCTTATTTATAAATAGAGATGTAAAAATTTGAATTTTTTATATTTATTTATTCATATCTGGAATATATGTTAAAGTTAGGTATAATTTTGTGTAAAAGCTCAGTCGCTTAACGTAACTCTCCTTAGGAACATTTATTTTATTTAATTATTTTATTTTATTTATCAAAACATTTTACAATATACAATTTCCAAACACATTATTAATATATCATATGATCTAAATCTGTGTTATCACCTTTAAAGTTATTACAACATTCAAATTCAAATTCAAATTCAAAATATTCTTTATTCAAGTAAACTTGTAAACAAGTGCTTTTGAATCGTCAACTTTACTGCTGGTTCGGAAAGCCGTCCTACCGAGAAGAGCCAGCAAGAAACTCGGTGGAGCTCTTTTAAAAAAGAAGATTCTTAATACTAATTACATTTTGTCATAGCTATCCTGCACAAGGTCAAAGAGCAGCTATATCCACGCATTCTTATCATCAATGTAAGCCTCCACGGTATAATAGGCTTTCTGTATCAGCCTCTTTTTAACAGTATTTTTAAATTGCTGTAATGGCAAAGTTAAAATTGATTGTGGAATTTTGTTATAGAATCTTATACCCAAACCCACAAACGACTTACGTACTTTTGCTAGGCGCAAAGCAGGAGTCGCAAGCTTATGTCGGTTCCTACTTTGTCTATTATATACATCACCTATCGTTTTATAATTCTTTATATTTTTATGTACAAAAATTACGTTATTTAAAATATACTGTGAAGCAAATGTTAGAATACCTGTTTCCTTAAACTTCTCTCGCAGGGAATCAAAGGTTTATGTACTTAATCCTAGGCCAAAGAATGAAATAGGTTTCGAGTTACGTTTTAGCAGCACCTAAAAAAACTTAATAATCCCTACATTAATCTTTCCGACGTGTCTATTACTATTTGTTTTCGAATTTTCTTCGATATAAATTATTTCTAAAAAAAGCATTCAAAAATTCACTAGAATATTTTCTTAATTTGTTGTGTAACGTTTACAATATATTATAATATCATACGTTATTAAATACATGTTTACTTAACTTGTTTCTGAAGTCGCCCCGTCACTCCAGTGAAGCTGTCAAAGACGTTGGATTAAAAGCATTAATAAGCATCGTAGACAGTACACTATAATATGGTCAGCAATAATAAAAAAATACGTTTTAGTAGCATGATAGTGATAAGCAAAGCTACTTTGGTTTTGATATTATGTTTTGACATAATTGCATGTGTTGAGTTATATCATGTCCATATGCACACTACCGCATATTTTTGGTGAGTAGAGTCTCTTTTTGTAACTAGTCGGAATTTCTTTCTGTATTCATATAATAAAAAGGCAGTATTCCTTAACTAATATATATCACTGGCCACTCAGTGGCCGATATCTACTAAAATTTATAATGACTGAAATAAAGATAGAGAAATATAATTATGATTTTGTTTGACGATCAGTGAGGCTATAGACAAAAAATATTGAAGACATAACATAAATCTGTTCTGGATTTGAACACAGACTTTAACCATAAAGAAAGGGTTATATATGTGCGTGTGTCAAAAATGCGTAATGCGGGTAATGATTTTTGAATTTAATTTATGTAAATTTATGCATGATTAAATAAATACATTAGCATTCTGTCATACGCCTCTGTTCACGTTATTTCCATAAAAAAGTGGTAAGAACTTTTTTTTAGTATAAATATATAGGAACTTTTATGTGTGTATGACTAATTCACATAAAAAAGTTTTGGTTTTAATAGTAAGATCGGCAAGGCACATGGTAGGGGTCCTTCGGGGGTATAGTCAGTGGTCCGTCTGTCAATGCGTTACAAATGGTTCGCGGAACGCCTGCTCCTCGCTGAATGGCTAAAACGTATACCGATTCTGGGTTTATACAAAAAATTGCCTTTACATGGTCCATTGGTTACGTTGAAAACACCCGTAAAATAAAAAAGGTAAAACACGAAAAAAGATGAGATGAAGGTTGGATGAGACCAATCTACGATCTAAATTGTCTCAAATGCCTTATTTACCTTTGTATAACCACATGGAACGTATGAAATGCGTTTTTAATGCGTTAATTTTAGAGGGATGGGGAGAAAAGTTAAAAGTTGTTAGCTTTACGACTTTCACAGCGTCACCGAGTAAGACGGGCTATCTATAATGAAAAAAAAATGAAAAGTATTTATTGACAAAAACACACTTAACAATAGGAAGTATCCGTAGGAAACTCACACTAGCACAATTCTGTGCTGTGAGTTACCTTTTATGATTTAACACTATAGTTTTTTTAAATGCACCCGGTTTTTACTCTTATGCTAATTCATGTAGGCTTAAACGAATCACTTATATAAAATGGGACAAAATTATTTCAATTACGTCATAATTTTTCAATAAATAATAATAAATATATGGGACACTTACACACACGGTCGTCCGTCCCCAAAGTAAGTAACTTAATACCTGTGTTATGGGTGACGGACAACTGGTAGGTAAATATACTACATATATAGTTTTATATACACACGTTGGGTCGAAGAACCAACAAATTGTTTATAGAAAATGTTGGCTCTCGGCGGGAATCGAACTCGTGACCCACTGCGCCAACGGGCCAGTTAATTTAAAGAGGTCAGCCGAGTAATTATTTTAATTTATTTATTGGCTTCTTTGACAGAACTGTGTCATATATGACACGCACGGCTCATATTCTTTATTATAAATAAATGAGTCAATATAAGGACTAAATAATAGCATAGATAAACATCCCCTTCTACGTTACGTAATTTTTTACTTCATATGAATGAAACCAGAAGTTAGATTGGATACAGTAAGCTATTCTTAAAACATAGAGATACGTTATCGCGCCCTTTTCTGTACTGTGTTAAAAAGGTATAATTGTCATCTTCATTCTTCTGCACTTAACACACTCTAAGTGGGGTCACAACATGTTTTAAACATTTTGTTAGATGATGATTAATTGTACCGCACATTTTTTCTATCTATCAATGGCATAGCGTTTTCATTGAAAGCTGTCTTTCCCAAGTTTGTTATATTTTTAACTAATTAAACAAAATCTTAACTGAATCCCCTAAATCTTACTTATTAACAACTATATCTATTGAAGAAACCCGAATAGAACTATATAGTGCCTGATAAAATGGGCCAACGACTTTTTAATAATAAGGATATCTTAGATTTAATATTTGAGTTTAAAAACGAAAATGTGATGAATAAATAGTCCGTTACACTATCAAAATGATGTGTTGTCGCTTCGAACGTTACTATCGTAGATTTTATACAATGTTCATTATAAAAAAGACATCAGAAATGTGATGAGTAATCCCGTGCGATACACTTTGTGCGGATCACGAATATATATAGGTACAACCGTATAATATTATGTCGTATTCGCGTCTAATGTATACTATTTTTAATACATCTACCTATCAACTCGCATTATGGACGAGCGGGCAGGTACCGTTGACAGAACCAACCGTATCTATTTTTATTTAAATTTCAAAACCTATCGAATTTTACAGTTATAGCACAGTATAGATGCTGTAAAAGCATTTTATTAATACTATTAAACAGTAATGTTTTATGGAAGTTTACGTGGTTTAAATATCATTAATAGATTAGTTCCAGAATCTATAACAGATGGCATTAGTAAAAAATTAATAGCGCGTTAAAAAGTTTTTTCCCGTATATCTATAATTTCATATTAAAATAACTCTTTATAGACGTATGGTGAAAGATTAAATTACTTAAAAACAAAGATTGGATCTTTACTAAAAGACTGCATTTCAATCCGTGACTTATACGCCTTATTGATATTTACAATTATTTATCAGGAGACGTTTTAAAGAGAAAAATATAATAAACCTGCATTTCTCTGAAAAATTCTTGTGATATGTGTAAACTAACAATCTAAACTGGAGCATTAAATTGTGTAAGCTAAAGGGTGTAAGCTCTCTTAAGCGCGTGATTCTTAAGGATCTTCAAGGACGGGAGCTCAAACTCATACCCGGTATTCGAACTAATATTATTTTAATTAAACATTATATGCTTAATTTATATTTTCATGATTAGCTTCATGATACAGGGCAACATTATGATTAAAACCTGTGTATGCCCTAAACATCTGTTATATATAACTTGCCAATTCGTTCTGGGATAGGATCAAGACGTAAGCTGTCTATTCTTCTATAATATGAGAAATGTTACCTAATGTAAGGCTAATCGCAAGTCAATTATTTTGCTATTGACTTTAATATCTATTTACTTTTATATTCATCATAAACGTTGTAATTTTTTAAATGAAAATAAAATTTATTGAATAAATAAATAATAAAACAATTAATGTCTATAGTTTTATCCCAACGGTACGCGATCCTCGGTCCCTAGCAAATGTTGTAGTGAATTTCATATTTTTGTAAGTATCTACCTACATCATCTGTTTATTCTACATGTGTTTTGGTTCACATGAATTTTTTTGATTTTTTCATGCTTTCATAGGCTTATGTAGGCGAGGCGGAGCCTGAAGGGTCCTCCTTTACATATGGAATATTACGTTAGGGCACTGTAAGGATCATTCACTGAATAATGTTTTTCATTCAGAATTACATTTTTAAATTTATTAGTATGCAATGTCTATAAGTTATTTTGAGAAATGACCCCAAACAACCGGGATTTAGTAGTATCCCAAATGTCATTTCACCCCTTCTTAAACGAAACCTGGCTCTGAAACGAACGGATTGCCGCGTACATTGTCTAAACAATTCTTAAGTGATCAACGGAACACCAAAAACGTTATAAGTTTTGAGAAAGGCAAACAGAATTCGACTTTATTTTCTTCGACCAAAGTTCAACTTTGTAAGATACTCTTGAAGCTATTCTTTTAAAATTTCACATTTTTTTAACTCGAGAAGATTTGAAACGACTTGTGTTTGCTAAAGCAATAACGTCCCTGTCGCAAGCTATTACAGATCAAAACTCTTTATTTCATTTCGCTTTAAAATGTCCCGCAGGGTAAGATATTCTTTGTAATTTTGAATAGTTCATGCTACTATATTAAGCTGACATAAATTCAACTTTATCACAAAAATAATAAAGTTCAAATTAATTATTTTTATATTCGTGTTGCTTACTTCATTTGTCCGCAACAATCGCCAGTTGTCGGTCCATAACAATACACATAAATTAAGTGCTCAATAATAAATGGAAATGTCCCTTGCAGAGGACAGGGCATTAGGGCGGGATTATGAGGACTCTGGCCCTCTGCACTCTCATCTATGGAAAACAGAATGACTGTAGTTTGTTATTTTTTCCAACTTTAATGGATAACAAGCTTCATCACGCGATTTCGTCAATCAACTTTTCAACGACTAATGTGAAACTTACGAACTTGGGGTGTTTTAGAAACCTAGCACATCTTGGCAATATGGTGGGCTATATAAATTTAAGAACCAATGGACCGATGGTGCAATGCACGTCCGACTTCATGATGATTAATTATATCTATACCACCAGACTCCATACGGGAGGCACCCCTTGGAACTACGTTCTACTATTCACATTTTGCACCCTTGATTATGCTTCTGCTCTGGCTTGTCCTGCTCTTGGACGTTATTATAGTTATTTGGCCTGACAGATATAGTACCTGGCATTAAATAATGCACATTGATGTTTAGAACGAAACAGCCGGCCAGTTCGGTTTCGTAGAGCCCTGTCACTGTCACTCAGTTAGTATGCGACGTTTCGTAAAAAAGCAGTGTTATTAGACTTAGGTACTACTGAACTACGAAGTATATCTCTGGCAGTCAAAAGTGAAAAGGTCTCGTTGGGGATTTATAGTGACTCTAAAGTTGCACTCGAGTCGGTGTCTGGTCTCAATTCCCTTCATCCTTTAGTTCATGAAATACAGGAAAACCTAGCTATTTGTAGTACGCTAAATAAATCAGTTTCGTTGTACTGGGTTGACCAATTGGCTAAAGAGGCGGCATTAAAATTGAAAAAGAAGTCTGACTATGACCGAGGCCCGGTATCATTCATCAAGAGACAACTAAGGCTGGAGTCTCTTGTTGAATGAAACCGAAGGTATAAATCGAATACGACGGCCTCGGTAACAAAACTCTTCCTGCCAGACGTGACTACGGCATATGAGGTTGTCATGCAGTTAGATTTTAAGCAGCAGCTAACCCAGATTTTTACAGGGCATGGTGGATTTAGCGAATACCTGCATCGTTTTAAACGAAAGGACGAACCATCATGCGCCTAAAAAAAAACAACAAAAAAAACTACGGAATAACATCATAAAGTTTTCCTGTGAACAAACTACGTCACCATTTGGGAGAGGTTAAATATTTGTATCATTAAATTTCGTACAAATAAGCGATCTTTTTTTTTGGACACATCGCCCGGAAAGACGGTGATAATCTGGAGCAGCTGTTGGTCACCGGCAAGGTGGATGGGAAACGGGCAAGAGGTCGCAGCCCAATTAAACAGTCTGACCAGATCCGTGTCGCAATAGACACCAAACTGCACGACAAACTCCACATGGTCAAGGATAGGAGCAGATAGATGGAAATCCTACGTGAAAGTCTGCTTCATAATCGTAGGGATCACTATCCTTAGTAATGAGGCATGCGACGCGAGGAAGAGGCAATCTTTTAATTTTGTCCAGACTTGTGATAATTTTAAAAATATTTTTACATTCCAGGAATACAAACATATTCATTTTACAAAAGTAATATCATCATTCTCCTGCCCTTATCCCACATACAACATATAATATAATTTGGCTAGGTGTTTTACGACCGGTCGCCTACCTGACGTCAACTTGCCGTAGTCGCCTTTTACGACAACATTATTTATATAATAAAATATAAAAACAAATATTATAGATAGAATTTATACATAAAAAACCATGGGTCATCCCTAGGGTAGATTTTTAAGCAAAACTACATAGTATGGGTATCTCTTTATAAAATCCATGTCGAAGTTTAAAAAGTAGGACAAGGTTTATGTACCTACTGTATAAATAAATGTAAATTGGATAGATCTCGAATCATCGAATACAGACTTAACAAGACGACGTGTAATTAATGGCAATACTATGTATATTACTTATACATAGTAACAAATATTTTAATTAGTTTTAATTTTGAACTCCTATTCTTTCGTTCTAATTGAAAATTATTTCAAAATTTAAGTTAACAATTTTACTGCTAGAATATTGCCTAAACTCATTCTAATGGGATTTTTCCAAATACAGAGTTCGTTTGTAGTTTAAAGAAGCATTAACCAAGCTGTTAATTAATTACAGTTTACTCACGACTATGTTCGTGTCAACTTAAGTGCTTATATACCCTCAATTGTGCACTAACACTGTTTATCTTGTTCCTGGTCATATAAGCAATAAAAATATCGCCTTGATTTGATACGTGTGGCAAAAGTGAATTATAAAAATGGCGTAAATTTTAATCCAATGTAATATCTGTAAATTTCATACAAGTAACTGTGAGTACTTCAAACGAGATAAGCATTATCTCATTACTCATGGATCACTTTAATTTCAATCTATGAATGGAACACGCGACAAAAAATGTCACCGAAAACCAAACAAGTATCGTTTAGGGAGATAAAATCTATTCAAATACCCCCAGTCAAGTTGCGGCTACCAAGTGGTTAAATATACCGCCCGTGTCAAACTTCTTTTGTCCACACTGTACCTGTCACGAATTTATGTTAAATATCTGTTTATTCGGATAAAGACCAACATCCGAGGTCCATCGTCAATTTATACGCTATGAACACGTTTCGAACCTGTCTTGCGCGTGGCAATAGGGTGGTAAGAAGGGTCATGGTACGCGTGAGGGCGAAACCGGTCGGACATTGGTCAGTCCCTTAATGGTCAACGGCTACTAAAAGCTTGCTATTGGTCCGTGTTTATAAAATTTTCCAGGTGCGAATGTTTGAATTTTGAATACATTCAATTTGGACAAATATTAATACAATATTATATGAGATTTTTAATAAGTTTGTGAAACTTTTTTAAAGGTAAAACTAGCTATCATTATTGTCAGTTCATAATTGGCAATAAAAGTTTGATATTGGTCGGTGTGTATAAAATTTGACAGCGGCGAATGTTGTTTGAATTTGGTATAGATGAATGAATGAATGAATGAAATATACTTTTATTGTACACCACAATATTTACAATATGATCATAAATTCAAATTCAAATTCAAAATATTCTTTTTTCAAGTAAACTTGTAAACAAGTGCTTTTGAATCGTCAACTTTACTGATGGTTCGGAAAGCTGTTCGTACCGAGAAGAGTCAGCAACAACTCGGCGGTTGCTCTTTTTAAAATATAAATCTTAGAACTAGTTACATTTATTTATTACTGTCTTGTACAGGGTAGAGGTGCACCTATATCCACACATCCTTATCATCTAAGTAATCTTTAACAGTATAGTAGGCTTTCTGTATCAGCCTCTTTTTAACAGTGGTTTTAAACTGCTGTAATGGCATGGCTAAACTTGATTTCGGAATTTTATTATAGAATCTTATACCCAAACCCACAAACGATTTACGTACTTTTGCTAGGCGCAAAGCAGGAGTCGCAAGCTTATGTTAGTTCCTACTTTGTCTATTATATACATCACCTATCGTTTTATAATTCTTTATATTTTTATGTACAAAAATTACATTGTTTAAAATATATTGTGAAGCAAATGTAAGAATACCTATTTCCTTAAACTTCTCTCGCAGGGAATCACGCGGACTTAAATTGTAGATGCCACGTATGGCTCTTTTTTTTTTGTAATACAGTTTCTTTAGTATCTTTTAATGTACAATCAATCTCTACCATACAAGCTGATCGGAGAAAGGAAATAGCTTTTGGTATGTAAAACAGTGTCTATTTTAAAAAATATTAATATATAATCCTCAATAGTATAATACATTTTTTAACCTATTATTAGCCCAGCGGTGAGACCGTGTGACTGTCTAGTGACAATCATGGATTCAAACCCTGGGCAGGCACCAATGAGTTTTTCAATTAAAACTTATGTGTATTGATAATTGCAATTTATTCTCTAGAGAATTCTAGGGATCTGTGTAACCTACCAATCCACATTGGAGCAGCGTGGTAGGTTTTTGCTCCAATCCTTTTCTCCAAAAAACGCAGAGGGGACGCCTATATTAGTCGCGTGTGCTTCGTAAACAAAGAGAAATACACTATAGTAATATACTACAAAAATACTACCGCAATAAATGTCCGCGACAGCATATCTCTATCTCTTATTATTAACTCACACTAACTACTCTTATGTTCAAAATTTCATCATCTTAGTAAAATATAAAACTATGACACCAAAATAACTGTATATTAAAATCAGAGAAGTTACGTCTGGAAATGTGAGTAAAATAGTTTGTCCTCGTCGCTGAATGCATCCGTGCATATTGAACGCATTCATTCGCGATGTATGAGTATATTAAATTTCTTACAGATTTTATACGCATCGCGCACACCCTCCCAATTATGTCTACATGGCTTACTATTTTAAAAGTATTACTATTTATTGAAATATAACACATTGAAATACATATGGAAAAGCCCTGTGATAAATTGATATTTTCAATTCATTACACGCTTTTCGGTGAAGGAAAACATCGTGAAGAAACCTGCATATCTCTAGAGAATTATAGGGATATGTGTTATCTACCAAGCCGCATTGGAGCAGCGTGGTAGGTCTTAGCTCCAATCCTTCTCTCAAAAAACGGAGACAGGAGGCCTATGCCCACACTCTATGGCTATTAAAGTAAACTATATCGATGACACTGTCTTTCGTGATAAACATAAAAACACACTGTGTTCAAACAATTTTATAACGTAAACACATCACTAAATTACAATTTGAAGGGCCATTTTGGGAGAACAAAAAACATTTATATCAATGGTAGGCGAGGTCTGAATTTACTAGTCATTGACAGGCCGTAAAGAGGCAGGAGGTCCCCAGTGCCTCGTTGGGATATACATAAAGCTAAGGGCCGATATACTTCGATATACTTACAAGGCGCTCGAAAAAGTTTTATACACTACAAGCGGTCCGGCCACGCGTTGCTGTGGCTCAATCTCGTTTCGATTGCCCCTCGTAACAAAAGTGTCATTGATAATTAGGAAAAAGCGCTCCGATAGCCACCAAAGGATTATCCGCTGGTTCAATTTAAAGTTTGTTTCAAATTTCATTAAAATCGGTTTAGCCTTTTGTTTTAAAGCCGGTTTAGCCTATGAGGAAAAATATGCATAATTTCTCTTTTATTTATACAACCTAACTGTACCCGCTACGTCAGTCGAGTCTACTTACAATGAAATGAAAGAGGAATCGAATGAAAATAGTAATTATTTTGGAATTGGGTCTTTCTTTTGTGAAGTTCCACCATCATGCACCTGCCCTTATCCCACTCTAAGTGGGGTCGGCACAACATCTTTTGAACATGGTGTTATTTGGTTTTGACTAAGTATTTTACGACCAGCCGCCTGCCTGTCGTCAACTTACCTAAGTCGCCTTTTACGACACCTCGGTTAAATATGTAAGAAATAAGGGTGGTCTATTCTACTCAGCAATATCACACAGCGGGTCAACTAACCTTAGTCGCCTTTTACGACACCTCGGTAAGAAATGAGGCTGGTCTATTCTATTCAGCCGGATACCACACGGCGGGTACGTCTTACCTTAGTCGCCTTTTACGACACCTCGGTGAGAAATGAGGATGGTCTTTTCTACTCAGTCATACCAAAAGGCGGCCAACTTACCTTAGTCGCCTTTTACAACACCTCGGTAAGAAATGAGGGTGGTCTATTCTACTCACCCATACCAAAAGGCGGCCAACTTACCATAGTCGCCTTTTACAACACCTGGATGAGAAATAAGGGTGGTATATTCTACGCAGCCGGTATGGCTGCGTAGAATATACCACCTTGGTTAAATATGTAAGAAATAAGGGTGGTCTATTCTACTCAGCAATATCACACAGCGGGTCAACTAACCTTAGTCGCCTTTTACGACACCTCGGTAAGAAATGAGGCTGGTCTATTCTATTCAGCCGGATACCACACGGCGGGTACACTTACCTTAGTCGCCCTTTACGACACCTCGGTGAGAAATGAGGGTGGTCTATTCTACTCACCCATACCAAAAGGCGGCCAACTTACCTTAGTCGCCTTTTACAACACGTCGGTAAGAAATGATAAATAAATAAAGTATAAAATGTAGAAAACTTTCAGCATAAGTTCATAATTTGGCACATACACTTATCGCGTGCGAGGGTCAGGGGTAAAGTTTCGGACGGCGGCTACCCGGGGGAACAGTATTCGAGCTCGGGTTAAAACTGCGAGTAATTCTCACCTATCTACATATATTTTTCGAATAAACTGAATTTGTTATTGACTTACGTAATATACTATGTGTTCCTATTTGTTTTCCCCTGATATTATAACAACGATATTTTTCCTTTACACTTATTCAATAAATAAGAAACAATTTTCATAAAACTCAGCACATTAATCTCTTTTAACAACATAACACAATGACGGCGATAATTTTTTATATTATTGACCAACTATATAAAGGTGGTTGTAGTTGAAACACATTGTAACACATTATTACTTATTATAAAACAAAGTCCCAAAAAGCTGTCTGTATGTAATCGATTTTCTCAAAATTTACCGAACGGATTTTTGTACGGTTTCCACCAAAAGATAGTGCAATACTTCCGGATAGTTTAGGTAAATAGTACATATCGGTATTATGTAAATTGTGTTAAACAAATCGCGCAGTTGTTAAAAAACTTGCTTGCTTGGAGCTTTACTCCCGTGCGCTGCGTGAATCAGCAGAGGTACGCTAAAGTAATATACTAGAGAATTGTAGCTCTATAAAAATACTACAAAAAAGTTCGCAATAGCATGTCTCTATCTCTTATGGTTAACTCACAATAACTAATTTCATGTTTAAAATTTGAATTCTAGAAAAAATTAGTGACACGCTCGACGTTTGCGAAGCCGCTGGTACAGCTAGTAGTATAATAGTATATTAATGCGTGAAGTAACTCGTACGAAAAAAGTCGTACCTAAAACTTTGTAGGTACGACTTTTTAATCAAAATAAAATTCATTTACATTACAAATACAATTATTGAAATGAAATAACATATCAATTGTTTGTTCTAGACGCCTTAACTAAAGTATTAAATTTTTATGTTTGTCTAAACAAATAAAAAAATTACATAAAAATAATTGAAAACATGAAGCACGTTTATCATTTATTTTGCACTTATTAAAATTATCTCTTGATGTAACATATTGAGTTTCTGGTCAAGTAAGGCTTATTGTTCCGGTAATAGACGAAAACAAATTTAAATAATGTTATCGAACAAAATTATTTTCAGAGATAAATTCCACGTCATTCCTAAATACCTTACTAGTATTATGCACTCTTTTCTTCAAAATTAGCAACCATTTTGATTGTAAGAATTGCATTTATTTCGCACAACTTGTAATCGCGACATTATTCGCGTCAACTTTAGTTTTTGAAAATTTCCCTACGTTCCCGAAAGAAAAACGGGAAGTTTCTTTATCCTATATATTAGCCGATATATGAGCTTAAATTTTACCAAATTTTATCAATATTAGTCCAGCAGACTTATTGTGAATGCGTAAAGTGCATTTATGGTATTAGTTTAGATACGTACATTTTCTTATTTAAAGTAGTACATACTGACAATTCTCTTAGCCCACAAATAACCGAAGAGCGTTACTTAAGACTAGATAGTGAGAGCAAAGTAAGCAACTTCATCTAATATTTATATTGGCTTAGGTTAACCCAGCGAGGTCCGTCCATCAGACGCCTCCCGGGACCGGCCAGGTACGGCGCGAATATAAAATGTATAGACCTGGCAATCGCATTCTTTTAAACTAGCGCTACCTGCGACTTTGTTTACGTCAACTTTAGTTTTTGATACCCTCAATGGGTTTAGAATCTAATCGTACACGTATCCCAAAATACCGCCACCAGCAACAATTCAAAAAAGCAATACACATAATCACTCAAACTCAAAATATTCTTTATTCAAGTAGACTGTTTACTGTACTTTTGAATCGTCAAATGTTTTCAAGAAGCAACCACTAATTCGGAAGTTTGCTCCTACCGAGAAGAAACAGCAAGAAACTCGGCGGCCATTTTTTTTTTACCATTTGATCGATTGTTATAAATTAATCGTTGCAGCTTGGTGCGTAGCTGTCTGCAGTTAAGATATGCCACTATCACTCAAATAATCTTCAATTGTATAGTAAGCTTTATGTAGCAGCATCGTTTTAAGATAATTCCTAAACTTATATAAAGGCAAATCTAGATATTGTTGAGGAATTTTATTATAAAAACGTGTACCGAGACCGACAAATGATTTTCGGACCTTTAGGAGGCGCAACCTTGGCGTCATTAGTTTATTTCGGTTTCTAGTGTGTCTGTCGTATTTATCACTATTCTTACTATACAAGTGAATATTTTTTCTTACAAATAGTATATTACAATCTCTACCATCGTTTCGCCCCGAAACCGAAGCATCAGGAGGATAGGCTCCACAACAAAAACGTTGCATGCATTGCATTTGCATAATGCATTGGAAGATACGTGTGGTGACTTGTCCTGCATGTGTAAGGTATGTCAACGTTGCTTCATGCTTCATGCACTCAGCATTACATAGATTCTCTTAGCAAACGCGGATTATAGCAAAATAATTGTTATAACCACTTCACAGTACAGAAGTTATACTTCTATACTATGGAGTTCCGTAAAGTAACGCATGCTTCTATAAATCATTCAAATATGAAGTTTAATGTTTTTGACAATTTTTCATGAAACTGTAGGTACGTGTAATAAACTTTCTTCTTTTGTATTATTTCTAAGAGTGTAATAATTCTCTCTCATATTCTCATTTTTAAACATTAAATATGGCATTTCTTTTTTTTGTCTATTTCTTCAATTTAGAACTCTGCGTTACCTAAGGGTCATTTCAGTAACCCGCAATAAAATATGCGCACGAACGGGTTCGGGATGTAAAAATGTTGTTTTTAGGACCCCCTATAATGTATCCTTAGAAAGAGTTAAGTATTCCACCTGTATTTTATAGAGGCAAGTACAATTTTATGTTTTTCTGGTATATGCCAACTATAACCTACAAAGTATTTAATAATATAATCTCTTAATCTTATAATACCACCGCCGCCGTGTGGTATCCGGCTGAGTAGAATAGACCACCCTCATTTCTTACCGAGGTGTCGTAAAAGGCGACTAAGGTAAGTCAACCCGCCGTGTGGTATCCGGCTGAGTAGAATAGACCACCGTCATTTCTTACCGAGGTGTCGTAAAAGGCGACTAAGGTAAGTCAACCCGCCGTGTGGTATCCGGCTGAGTAGAATAGACTACCCTCATTTCTTACCGAAATGTTGTAAAATACGATTAAGGTAACTTGATGTCAGGCAGGCGGCCGGTTGTAAAATCATGACATCATGTTTATAACATGTTTCGCTGACCCCACTTAGAGATCAGATTTGCCATAAGAAATAGCAAATCGCGTACTATCGGAATCTAGTCGCAATACTATCAAAGCCTTATTGCAATTTAATATTCGTTTTAATTGTCATTACTTTTATAGCATTCTACATCTCAATTAATGAATTTTACTTTATCTGTATTCACTTTTTACTTTAACACTAATGATTCCCCTCTATTATTTGGCTCGTAAAGATTCCGATTCCAGAATAAGCCGTTCTACAATAATTATATTTGTATATTCAATTTTTTTTAAGTTTTCTAGAGCAATTAGATCTATTTTGTGTTCAAGAAAAGGTTTTAATATTAAAATGAATCTATAATTTAGTATTAATTCATAAATAAATTCCTTTTTAAATACAGTTTACTATTTGTTCGTACCATGAATATTATCAAGTTAACTTTACTGCTTGTTTTTAATCCAGTTCGGGAACACTTTGTTTTTTCTATATATGTAATATAATATCCGGTTATGTTTTTATTGTAAAAAAAATTATCAATATTGCTCTAACTGATCAATTCACAGCGTAACAAATGTATTAACAGACAAGCTTTCACTTTTATAATATAATTACGTGTTTCGACTTGATTATATATACCTATGCGAAGGCCAAATTTTAGATATATCGATTTTAAGGGGCTTAAAGTGAAGAGCAATTAATAGTTGAGTAAGATAATCTAAGGCATCTCAGCCTGACCCGTGGGATGACCCTCGCCTAACGAAGTCCCAATACCTACAGGAAATCTTAGCAGTAAGTTTATAAATTTAAATTGATTGCTGAGAATATTCGCCAAGGGATTTATATTAAAACATGCATATATATTGAGGGTTGAAACAATGTCTGTGTCTTGTGTCTTTTTAAAAAAGCTTTGCTAAATTATTTAAAAACTAGTTATGCCAGCGGCTTTGCCCGCGTGGAAAACAGCGTGCCACAATTTTTTTCTAGAATTCAAATTTAAGTCATAAAAGTAGTTATTGTGAGTGAACCATAACAGAAAGAAATATGCTATTGCGGACTTTTTTGTAATAATTTTATAGATCTACAATTCTCTAGTACATCACTTTAGCGTATCTCTGCTAGTTTACGCAGCGCACGCGACTAAAGCTCCCCGCAAGCAAGTTTTTTAACAACTGCGCGATCTCTTCAACACAATTTACATTATACCGATATGTACTATTTACCTGAATCATCCGGAAGTATTGCACTATCTTTTGGTGAAGACCGTATAAATCCGTTCAGTAGATTTTGAGAAAATCGATTACATACAGACAAACAGCATTTAGGCATTTTGTTTTATAATAAGCATAGATATTTATTTATTTTATTTATTTAAGATAACTTTATTGTACACACATATATAGACATATATGTTATTGTTTAAATTTGTATATATATAGACAATAATATATAAAAACATATAAAGAAACATAATAATTTCATATAAGGATACGTTTGATACATCTTTGATATAGCTGCTTTCTAGAAGATAATCGTATCAGTTACTATTTCAGTGGATTAGCGTAATTAAAAGACAGAGAGACATTCGCATTTATAATATTGGATGTATTTTATATATTTTATTGAATGTTTAGACATTTATTTTTTAACTTTACGCAATATAAATTATTTCTTTCCAAAAACATAATGGCACTCTTCTTCAGAGAGTCCGAAAGAATTTTGTCGGTTTCGGTACACGTTTTATTACCAAAATTTCCCAAAAAATCTAGACTTTCGTTTGCAACTCTCAATAGGGCTAAACTTTTTAATCTTGATAACATCTATTATAGAATTTGAAGAGACGAAAGCACTCATCTCGGGTAAAGAATAAGTTGAATTGGAATTTGAATTGTCTATGTACAATTACCGACATTAAGAAAGTAGCAATTCACGACAGAATTATATAATCTTCAAGATACGGTTGGCGCTTTATCGCAATACTTATGAAGAATAATGGCCGTGGGAACTAGCAGTCATCTTGAATAAAGAACATTTTGAATTAGAATTAGAATTTTATATGTTTCGACAAGAAAGTAGCAGTTCTAGTTCAGAATTGTGTATTCTTTAAAAGACAGTTTGCACTTTATCGCAATACAGTTGATGAACATGAAGTTGTTATAGTCGTGGGAACTATAACTAAATCACTCTTATGGCCAATTATAAACGATCAACCAGATAAAGCCGGTCCTCTAGAGAGGCGGCACAAAAAGCAGTTCTAGCAAAGTTAGTGTAATCGATACGCCCTTAGGGCTTTCGTATAAATTAGAACTACCATCGATCACCGCCCTTTGCCCAATCGCTCGTAGTTTATTGATAGTGGATTGCCTATAGTTTCGAGTTAGGACAGTATTGCCAAATTTGGAGAAAACTTAAATAATTTAAGCTATGATAGCCCAGCGGTAAAACCGCTCTTTCGCGACTCTTTCGAGATGATCACGAGCCAATACATTCAAGCACTAAATCATTCTTTATCAAAGGGATTTATCCGTTGCCATGAAAGCCAAACGGTTTTTTTATACCTTCTGTTAATTATTAAAATTTTCAATTTTGCTATCATCCTTTCTCAAAAGTGATTAGGTAAATAAGGAACTCTTTTCGGAAAAAGTTTTCATGTTGAAATGGACAAACACATTCGTTACGGGAATAATAAATAATTATCACAAATATATGAAACATTTACACACACGGCTGTCCTTTCCTAAAATAACTTAATAGTTGTGTATTGGGTTTATATATTATAAATAATATATGTATAGTAATCATATATTTAAATACACCCACACTCAAAGAACCAACAATTTTTTTTAAAGATGGCCCTCGGCGGGAATCGAAGACATGGTTTAATATTAAAGTTTTACTTGAATAATATCACACTTCTGTCGTTTACAATTTTTTTTAAAGCACTACTTTAGCACTACATTATCAGGGATATTATCAGGTTCGTAAGAGTAACGGGTAGCTTAAAGAAGGTGATACTGTCGGGACATAAGTGGACCCTTGTCCCAACATGGGCAAATGGGTGGAATAATCTTAGACTAGGAGCTGACGTCTTGCAGCGATAGGCGTCCCCGAGCTGTAAAAGTAAAAAGTAATGTAGCGGCCTGTTACAATACCACTGCTGGGAATCGGTCTGCTCTCTCCGTTTCTGGAGAGAAGGGTTGGAGCTAAGACCTACCACGCTTCTCCCATGCGGATTAGTAGGATGCACATATCTCCAGAATTCTGTAGAGATATGCAGGTTTTCTCACGATGTTTTCCTTCACCGAAAAGCGTGTGATAAATTGCAATTATTAATTAAACACATGAGTTTTAATAGAAAAACTCATTGGTGCCTGCTCGGGTTTGATCTCGTGTTCCCATCGAAAGAGTCGCACCCTCTCGCCGCTGGGCTATCACAGTTCAGCCCCGAGCTGTAGTACAATTCAAACGTATAGCTCAGTAAGATTCTTTGATATCGTCAAAATTATCGAAAGGTATGTTTGCGGTAGCTCATCTCTATAATATACTAGATTAGACAGTAACTTTAATGCCTATGTTAAGGCAGGAATTAAACTAGTAAAATGAGCCGGCACAGAAGATGTAAATTTGTGACGCGAAAGTAAACATCGTTTGAGCCCTAACTTAGTTAGATGGGGTCATCCTGCGGGAGCAAAACTCCGGAGAGTGTAGCGATATAGGATTAATTAGGGAATACGAGGATGTAGTGGTCGATGTTGCGACATGTACAAGCATTCAGAAAAGTTGCATAATAATTATAACTAAAGTTAAATTTTTAAATTACCTTATATCATTTTTATCGTCGTTATGGGATGGCCTCAGGATGAAATGAAAAGATATTAGCTGTTAAATATACTTATAAATATCATTATCAGAACCTACCTGTATCCTAGATTCCGTTCGCTTTAATTTACATATGTAAATAACGATACTTGGAGCTGTTAAGATTAAATTCAATATCGTGGACTTCTGAATTAAAATTAAATATCAAAACAAAGTAACAATGTTTACCATTATCATTGAATTTATAGACATCATATAGAGTAATTTAAAATTTGTTTTGAATTGTCTTTCATCGTACATTGCAGTCAAGATCACGTTATTTTGTTATTAAGAACGTGAATTTGTATTTTGGTTTAGGTTAAACTTATCTGTTATTTTTTTGTATGTTATCGCTCCTGTTTCGTGAAGCATAAATAAAAATATAAATTTTTCAGTTAACACTTTTGTTTCCGACGATAGTTCAGCTAGGTATTCGTCCAGCGGTTGTGTAAGTGAATTACCTATCATTTTGATTGAACGTTTGAGATACTCTGGAGAGCCTATTAAAACGGCTCTGTATTTACCGATACAGTTCTACCTATCTACACTTTGTTTGTGGATAACTGAAATTAGGACCGTGATGACAACCTATTCGTGTCTTATCCTATTCAGAAATCTGGAGCTTTCTTAAAGAAATTTCCAAAAGCTTGCAAAGTTACATACTTTCTAAGTTTGGTTACTTGAGAGTAGACAGTCATCTCGATCAAAATAAAAGTTTGAATATAGAACTCTATAGATAGCGTGTACGACTATTTTGATTTTATAAAAAAAAAACATTTCATTCATTACAAAATATAATGAATTATTTAACTATAATCTGCGATTAGTTGACTATCCATTACGTATTATCCGTTTTCATACCTCAAATATGGATTCGTAAAACGTATGAATAAAACAATACCATCATCACCACACTAACACTGCACACATTCACTACCACAATTATTTCGCCCCGTTAACGGATCATCATCAGGGGATTGTCTATCTTATGATGATGCCAACACAAAGCGACGCATCATCGACACAAACAAGTCACATAGTAAATGGTTGTACCACCCCCGTTTATTTTGCCTTTAAACACGTGTAGCACTGGAACTGGAATAATATAAATCTTTCTCCTTTTTTCTATTTTCAGTAAGCTGCAAGACTGTAGAGTGACATGCTATTTATTTAATTTAGCAGTGTCTGCAGACTAGGTAAGGGCAGAAGATGAAAAATTGTTCTAAAAAAATTTTTCTAATATCTTGAATGGTAGCATTTTATTTCCATAACGTCCGTCATATTTGCCTTTACCCCATTTTGATCACTGTACAGAAATTAATAAAATATAATTTTGCATTTACCTAACATAAACATGTATTACAGTTGGGCGTATTATTAAATTCGCTAGCGCAAACGGAATTATGTAAACGTATAGTAAAATACGAGTTTTGGGCTCAATACACGTCTTAAACAAATATAAGAAGGCTGTGGCTAGTGACCTTTGTCCCTTTTGAGCTGGTGTGCGTAAGGGACAGGTCGTGAATACGCACTAACACTATGGAAACGGTTGTATTTGCAAATGTAACTTTGTAGAACTATGAAGTCCCTAGACTTGACATTTAATATAATTAGGAATCATTAATGACTTTTTGGCGCAGGTGACTTGTGTTTCGGGATCATTTCACTCTGAGGCCTATCATTATTAAAACAATTTGTTAATTCTTCGCATCCTTGTATTTGTTTAAACTTATAGCGGAAGTCTGTCACAAATAACACAAGTATTAAGTTACTTGCTTTGAGGACCGGACAATGTGTGTGTGTTTCATATATTGATTATTTACTATAATTATCGTTAATTAAAGACTATTACAAGCCGCCATAGTATTTCGGTAAAGGCGTTTACCCTTACCTAGGGATGGCAGAGATTCAAACGCTGAAAAGATACAAATCTGTTCTGTCTTAGGAGCTTAAGTAATACTTACAACTTCTTATAGTGCCAGGCAATAGATAATGCACATCGAGTCTTAGAGAGAGAAAATCGGCTAGATTCTGCTTCATAGGGCATTGTCTCTGTCGCACAGACTGACGAACCCGTGTGAGACGTCACATACTGAGTGAGTGACATTGACAGCGCTTTACGAAACCGAACTGGCCGGCTGTTTCGTTCTAAACATCGATGTGCATTATTTAATGCCGGGTACTATATGTGCTTTTCGTTTATCGACACGTGCTTTTCGTGTGGCAGCTGGTATATCTCTGAAGAATCCCTGGGCTGTATGTCTCCAAACAGTTGTCGTTGGAGCAACTGTAAAGGTCTTAGCTCCAAACCTTATAAACAAATATATGGGACAATTAAGCACACGCTTGTCCGTCACCAAAGTAACTTTATACTTGCGGTATGGGTGCGGTACTGGTAAATATTATATATACATATATTATTTTAAATAAATACTTCCATACACCGAGATTCGAATATATCGTCTTTACAAAATGTAATGCCTTCGGCGGAAATCGAAACCGCGACTCGTGTAGCTAAACCCAAGGTCACTGCCATCTGTGTCCAATAAACTATTATGATAGATACGAATTCCATTCTAAGATTTTGTTCAAAGCTTTTAATAATTTATGACATATTGTATGATCCTTTGAATTAGGTTTGTAATTTGCAGAAGCTATAATAGAATTATTTTGCTATAATCCGCGTTTGTTAAGAGAATGTATGTAATGCTAAGTGTATGAAGCAGGCAAAATTCACATACCTTACACAGGCAAGAAAAGTCGCCACACGTATCCGAAAATGCCGCCACCAGCAACTATGCACACAAGCTGTACACACGATCTCTACGATCGTTTCGCCCTGAAACCGAAGCATCAACAGGAGTATAGGCTCCACGACAAAATCGTAATGCATTACATATATATCCGGCTCAAAGGACCAAAATGTAAGGGGCAGAATTGTTGTCTACTCTAAACTTATTATAATCCTAATGATAGACTAATACTATGGTGCTATATACTAATGCTGGGGCGCGCGCGTTGTTCGCGTTGCTCGTAGATGGTTGCAAACTGAGTGCGGCGGCGCCGCGTGTCCGTATTTATGCTAATATGTGTAAGGTGCTAATGCACCGATCACATTTCCTTAACAAAAGTGGGTTATAGCAAAATAATTTTATTATAGCTTCTGTACTATGGAAATCTGCAAAGTATCATCTACTTCTATAAATCGTTTGCACTTTGCTTATAACCAAAAAATTGTTATATGTTAATCATTTTTATTATCTATTCTAGTAGTTTCTAAGGCTTTATGTTGTAAGCCCGTTAAGACCGGGCCACCTTCCGATACAATAACAGCATCCATTCCGAACCCTTTCTTGGTCCGGGGTCGACCCGGCCCGCTTATAAATTGCGGTGTCCACGGGCCCAGGGCGATTGTTTGTTTATCTTAAATATTGTATTTTGGACCTTTGTGATACACATAAAAATATATTACAGGAGGTTTGTATCCGGTGTTTGTAATCAAATTTCAAATATTCGAGAAATATTCCTCATATGTAGGTATGTTAAATTTTATTTAAGTTATCTCAGATTCGGAAAGGTTCTCTTACTAAGAAAAGGCACCAAGAAACTTAGCGATCACATTTTTAAAAATTATGTATAAACTAGTTTTCCAGCCAGGCGTTGATGTGGCTCAGGCTGGTTTCGAATTCCCCTCGAAACAGAACTCAACACTTAAAAAAAGCTCCAATCGCTACCAAACTTTAGAGGATCATCCCCTGGGTCATTCCACAGATTGTCTGATTTCATCTGATATAATTTCATTAAAATCGATCCAGCCGTTTGGAGTCTATACAAGGTATACAGACAAATATTAATTTTTATATACAAGAAGATATTCTGAATATTAATAAGTAAAAAACATATGTAGATAATTCAAATTAAAATAAATTGTGTCTTATTATTTATAACAGCTCAAATATATGATAAGCTTCGTTAAAAATTGTACTGTTAAAAGTTCTTTGTGCTATTCCAAAATTTATTGAGAGATTTTTGTTATAAAAACATACATCGAAATACATATTTTATATGTATGTACACACAATAAAATGTTTTCAGGATATTTTTAATACGTAATATTAGATAAATATTACATATACATATTAGTATATATTAGAGCTGTGATAGCCCTGCGGTGAGACCGCGCGACTCTTTCGAGAGGAACACGAGTTCAAACCCGGGCAGGCACTAATGAGTTTTTCTATTAAAACTCGTGTGTCTAATTGATAATTGCAATTTATCACACACTTTTCGGTGAAGGAAAACATCGTGAGGAAACCTTCATATTTCTAGAGAACTCTGGAGATATGTGTAACCTACCAATCCGCATTGGAGCAGCGTGGTAGGTCTTAGCCCCAACCCTTCTCTCCAGAAACGGAGAGAGGAGGCCTATGCCCAGCAGTGGGACTGTAACAGGCCGCTACTTTACTTTTTATACGTAATATTATGTTCTATGAATATACTTGTCATTTCCGCACAAACAAGATCCCATTTTGGAAAGTAGACAATATGCCGCGAAGAATCAATTAAAAGATTCGGTTACTATATCTCAAACTCTGCTAGGTTATCGATCTAAAGAGACAAATCAGGATATGAACGTAGATTAGTAAGATATAATTAAGAAATTATATTATGTAGTTAAGATTTAGACACGTTAAGAAGTATGTTATCTCGTTACAGAGGTCATTGCGTTCGAAGTCACAAGCAGAGGCTAGTGCGAAGACAGTCCAGAAATATTTAATTTTATTTATTTGCACTTACAGTCGGCTCTGGGAAACAAATATTGCTATATTACGCGCCCCTTGCCCCTTCAAATTGCAATAAAAAGCCAGGACGTCTTGTTCCGACCACCTTACCGTTATTTACTTCCAAACGGGGACCTTTTTCATTTCCTCACAAAACATGTTGTTTTTATTAAGGCATTTCGGACGGACACCTTTTGTTGTTTCAAATCTCATTGTTCGTATGAAATGATTTTTAATTGTGTTTCTCCTTATTTCTCGATAATCTTCCTTAGAAGGTTCCACAATTATTAATATTTGATCTCTACGTACATGCAACGAGAATTTTAAGGTCGAAGTGTCATGTGACAAGACTTGATAAAATACGAAATCTTATTTTATCTTATCTTATCTTATCTTACTCTTACTAATATTATAAATGCGAATGTTTGTGAGTATGGATGGATCTTTGTTACTCTTTCATAGCGAAACCGCTGAACCAATATCGATGAGATTTAGCTCAATTATTCCTTATATACCGGAATAACACATGGGCTATAGGAATCCTGTTAATTGTACAGGATTTTAACAGAACGACGTTTAAAGACGCCATCTATTATCAACCTATCAAAGTTTTTTAGTTCACTATGTATCAAAGACGAGTCAAATCTCTAATTAAAAGGAAGTTCTTTATCACGTTGTTCAGCTTTTAGAAATTAGATATTATTTATTTTGTTCAAAACAGTTGTGATGTACAATGTTTACAAAAGCTTATTGATACACTTTAAATTGTCACCACTAGCAACCAAACTAAGCCTAGCTTGTGAGTATATAAAGGGATGTCTGAAAGTTGCACCCGTTATAGAAAAGAGTAGAAGTGCAAAATTAAGATGGTATGGATATGTAATGAGGAGGGATGAAAATCAGGAGATTAAACGAATGTTAAATATGAAAGTTGCTGGATATGTGAGTAAAGAGGGGCCGGAAGAGATAATTGGATATGAAGCATATAAAGGGAATAGCAAGAGAGTTGACGAATGATAGGAGAGAATGGAAGTGTAACACATGTTGTGCCGACATAAGGGTATAGAAGGTATAAGGGCAAGTGAATATATATTTGACCTCTATGGGTTACTGTTACTATTCGCATACCTACATGTTATTGCTGCTATCCGCTTGACTTGCTATTTTTTTTGACGATTTTTTTTGTCGATAGGGGTAATGACCTCTTACTAGTATAGTATATACTATACCCCGCGGTAGGCGGGAAGTACCAATCCAGCAGTATCATAGATGGTATGATATGCGGAGTGTAGATTTCAGAAATTTGTCGGAACTCGAAAGCTTCACTAGGGTCTTCTCAAAATTATTCGCTTATTTTTTAGGACTTATTTATTTTACCGCACTATGGTATACGGCTTAGTAGAATAAACCACCCTCATTTCTTACTGAGGGGTCGTAAAAGGCGACTGAGGCAAGTTGAAGTCAGGCAGGCGGCCGATCGTAAAATATCTAGCCAAATCAAATGGTTAAAAGATGTTGTGCCGACCCCACTTAGAGAGGGATGAGGATAGGAGAATGATCATTACTAGAATTTAATATATAGGGGTTTAACACCAGACACTTCTTTTTGACTGATTATAGTATACATAAAAAAACAGTTTATTTAATCAACCAGCAGAGTGGAACAACGCTAGTTACTAATTTAATCGTACCAAAAAGGTTTGCGATATCTGCGTCTAATGTATGCACAATGGGTAGACCCTCCGTGCCTCGTGCGAATTTGCAAGTCGACTTGATCGCGTACTTGTCAGTGATAATTGGCAAAACTTTTGTTTGGTCAAACTGGTCGACTATATGACTTTATAGGTATCTACTAACATTTATCTATTAAAAATCTTTTTGAATAATTTATAGAATTATGCTTTACTTTGCGGAGATCCAAAATACAAATCCGCGATACAGTAAATATGTATAGACTATCCGTTTTTTCATACCCGATGTTATATAACAATGGCACCCTCATTAAAGAGCAGATAAATGTTTCTAGTTCTAGAAGGTTGTGAAGCAACATATAGGCTACTATTATGTCAGAATTTCGACGAGGTCAGGATTTATGCGAGAAAACTTCGTGACACATTGATCGATGCGCGGGCAAAGCCGCGGGTAAAGCTAGTAACATATTAGATATTAGTAGACTTTACATTTAACACTATATATTTTCTATTTACTGTATAGCGGATTATAGCAAAATAATTTTATTACCACTTTTGAAAAAACTTTTTAATACATCAAGATTTAGTCGTATTTTTTTCTGTTCCTTCCTTTCGATTTTTACATGTTGTTTTACACAGTTATGACAGAATTATTTTGCTATACAGTTCTCACATGCAGGATTATTTACCGCACATATCACAAAACACTACCACCAACAACACACTACACAACCACTACACACATACACTACGACTATCTCAGCGTTCGTCAGCATCAGGAGATAGACTTCACGACAAAATCGCAATGCGATAAATATTGCTCCAGCAGATTAACCGTGAAAGCGTTACAGATAGATAGACAAACGTGCAATCGACTTACGTATTTATAATATTAGTATTGTTATTGTACATTGGGATTGCTTAAAGTAAATAGCTTTTGCAAAAAAAATTATGGCTCTTGCTTATTTTTTTACATATCGCTTACTATTAAAGTGACCTAATTTTAAAAAGTTGTGTTATGACCAATTGCTATAAAGCGTCTACAAAACTCGTGATTGTAAAGAGACCCATAACATGGAAGAGCAAGAAAACACTTGGTTTTTTCTAATAATTCGTAATGATGGCATTGAAATAAGGATGAAAATAAGTATTAAAATGTATCTAACTCAATAAAAACATCGCGACGTAACCTGCATATATTTAATGAATTCTGGGAGATATGTGTAACCTACCAACATTCTCTCCAGAAACGGAGAGAGGAGACCTATGCCCAGCAGTGAGATACCCTTACTAAATTTAACTGAATGAAGCCTAATTTTTAATTTGGTCACTTTCATACTTAGCGTGCGATATGGCTTTACACTAAATAAGCCAAATTAAACAAGGCATAATCGGACCCTTTGCGGACTGTCCACCCTCGCGGTGGGCAGTACACCCCTAAACAACCTCGGGCAACAAAAAACATTCTAACAACCTCCAAACCACACGCCAATATGTATTTTAACATAATACATATAACGTATATTTCATTAAAGGTATTTCCTTTGGACAGTATAGGGGGACGGTCGAAGGATCGACCCCCGTATTGTAGTGCGATTGTATAGTTTTGATTTCAATTCTGTCCAATATTTGTACGGAATGTTTGGTAGGACTTGGTTTAATTTAATGTTTACCTTTAATTTTGTCCTTCTATACTTGAAAATAAAGAATCTGTGCAGGATAATATCTGCAATCAATTTTATCTTTGCCGTTACAGCATTAAAAGCGAGGCTGATACAGAAAGCCTACTTTACTGTTGAGGATTATATAGATGCGATGCTTTTGCTCTCGCCCGTCCCGTCCGGTGACGCTGTAAAAGCCTTTAGGGCTAACAGCATACAGTGAGTTCGAAAAAATATATTTATATATACATGATAAGAATGTGTGGATGTAGCTACTCTAGAGGAGTAGCTATATCCTCGCAACAAAATAGTAATGACTAGATGTAACTAGTTATAAGAATTATATTTGAAAAGAGCGACCGCCGAGTTTCTTGCTGGCTTCTCTAGGTAGGAACAGCTTGCCGAATAGAGTTGACGATTTAGAAGCACTTGTTTACAAGCTTACTTGAATAAAGAATATTTATATTTGGATTTGCATTTGATAAGCTATTTAAACTATATTTGCACGTGATTCACTGAGAAACAAGTGAAATTAATAAGGTCACAATAGTTTCACCAATTGATTTATAGTAGGTAATGTTGGCTAACCTAACGCCTTACAGCAATGATACAACGGTCGGCAAATTGCTTTGAACAACGTTTTTCCGACATGACAGACTGTTTACACACGTAGCCGGCGAGACTTAAAGAAATACGCCTTGAGTAGAATTGTTACATTTTGTACGGCGCAAGTCTAATGCGTATAGCGTGTTACTTAATTATTAATCACATAGCTGTAATTTTTTTGATTTGGATTAGGATAACAAGGATGAAATATTACTAGTTGTTAGTATAGATAGGTTCCCTACGAGGCGCACAAACAACCTTAAAATGGTAGCAGGGTGCTAATGAACCCCCGTGGCACAGTATCTGAGTGGATAAATAGTAGATGTATATTAATTTTTAATGTATATATAATTAGTATATTATATATATATAATTGTTTAAGATGCTCACCACTTGAATTTTACACATAGCTATGTCGTGACATCGCTATGTAGCGATAAGACCGTCAGGTTGTACAGTTTAGATAATTATTATAATTCCTAGACGAATCCGCTTGAACAATATTGATGAAATTTTATACAATCAGATCATACACCGGCCGAACTTAAAAGTATCAAGAACAGGAAAAACACATAGTACATGTTTTAAAGTATTTTGGCATTTATTAAGGTGGCGCGTACAAAGTCGCAGTTACACTTTGTTATTATAATTAAAATAACTTTGTAGTCTTTCGTTATTTTATCACTTCTTGTCTTGTTCTTCGTGTTACTCGAAGATTGACTGGGAGAGATTCCTTTTATGGATAAGGGATAAAGAATAAAAAAAATAGCACATGTACAAATATGTGCAACGTTTTTTCTAATATCTTCATTGTTTTTTTTTTGTACAATAAAGAGGAAAAATAAGTCACTTTATTCACTTTTGGTTGCACTCTTGGTCGCTAGCGCTTGTCCTTTGGGCCCCACATCCTCCAGGGCACGCGTGACAGTGTGACACGGGTCCGGCGGTCCGATAGATATACCTATTTCGCCAACTGTCGTAATATTTGTGGCGTTTTGAAAGTTGGCATTACTTTCTCATGGGGCAAAGACGCTATAAATCATTGGTTTATTCCTTGAGTAGGGTCACACTGAAACCCGCGCTCTCCATTATTCAGGAGATATGAAATTTATATTTCGAGCTAAGTAGGCTTTATTATTCAATCAATATTATTTGTACTGTATATCCGATGCGGCTTAATGGATGATCATTTTCTTTTGTATATTTATACTTTTATTACACACAGACCACATGCAACAAACACTAAAGTAATGCAATATGGCGATCTTGTTACTACTTACATAATATATAAAGTAGCGGCCTGTTACAATCCCACTGCTGGGAATAGGCCTCCTCTCTCCGTTTCTGGAGAGAAGGGTTGGAGCTAAGACCTACCACGCTGCTCCAATGCGGATTGGTAGGTTACACATATCTCCAGAATTCTCTGGAGATATGCAGGTTTCCTCACGATGTTTTCCTTCACCGAAAAGCGTGTGATAAATTGTAATTATCAATTAGACACATGAGTTTTAATAGAAAAACTCATTGGTGCCTTCCCGGGTTTGAACTCGTGTTCCCCTCGAAAGAGTCGCACGGTCTCACCGTTGGGCTATCACAGCTCCACATAATATATAAAGAATAGTAATTAATAATTACGATTTGTATGCTTACAAAAACCCATGCACAAACCAAATATATAATTGTTTAGTAAGCATAAACACTATTCAGCTATCTTAGCAAGTTTTAACTTAAATACTAATAAGATATAAAGTTATAAGTGCTACATATGTTAGTACTTATATGAGTAATTTTCACCAAAAATAATTCTAATTTGAAATTTTGTGACTCTAAGTAATAATTTATTATATTAATAAAGTTTATTTTAGACCATACATAATTTCTAAATACGATCTTAAATACAAAAGCAATATCAAAATATATTATTAAATTAATCATAAAAGCGATTCTAACTAGAATTTTTACAACGCCATCCTTTAGCGAGTAGCAAACAACTTATACACCAAATATTGTTAAAGAGGGCAGTAGTGTAATCAGTAGAACGGAATTTTACATTGAAGCAAGCTAAGAAAAAAGTATTTTAAATTTGAAAATATTAACAAAAATTATTATAAATAAGGATTTTTTTTCGTTAACATATAGAGGAATGTTTTGTGAGTTTCCCGAATTACATGAGAATAAAATTGCACATTAATATTCTCAGTTATCCGTTTTGTGAATATATTTTTAAAACATTTTAAACTAAGTTACTCAGGTATCTAGCATGCTGTTCTAAGCTTTAGTTGTTTAAAGAAAAAAACAGTGCAGTGTCCCTTGAAACTTGTTTAATAGTAAAGTTATGAGTTTACTTTAAAGTTGGCATGTGAAAGTCGGCCAGCGCGGGCGGAGTGAAAAATGCGAACTTGGGACGAAAACGAGAGTGCCCCGTCGTTGAGTTTATCGCAGCCGTGATTTGCATACGGGGTAAGAAAACTCTCAGCTTAAGGGTAACTTAATTTAATGTAGATAAAAAAAATTTGAAGAACTTGCGACTTGGTATCAGTCGAATGATATTCACGCTTGCACATATTTTACTGGTATATAATATGCCGAAATTTGGAGATTGACCTCATTAAAACTTAAAAAATTTGTAATGTCGTTTGAAAAGACAATCGCCTTTAACCCCTGTCGTATATTAACACACGTTTAATTGCTTAAAATTCGACTTTAGATATACAGACAGATCATGAAAATCTCTCGTAATTCCAGTAGTGTATCGAAGCTAATAAACACATTTAGTTTTTAATATATATCTATAAACATAGGAAGAAAAATCTATCGCCTTTTAATACTATCTAATAATATATTGAAGCTGAAACTTATTATTTACTAATTTTTTTAGGATCTGATTAGAAACAAAACCAAGACAATCGTCTTTCAACCCGGCCGTGTATCAGAGCTGAAACACATATTTCAAATTTAAGATCTCTTATTAAATATAGAACCAGTAGGCCTACCATGAACTTTTAGAACACGATTCAATTCAAAGTCAGTACCTAGACCCAATCGCTTTCTTTGCATACCATGAAGTGTGGATTGCATTTGGGTCGTAATGTTTGAAAAAGATAACGTTATATGAACTAAAGATAACTCTGTCTTTTTTACTCAAATGTTTTTAGGACGCATTCCGAACGCTCATTCGGCAACGACTTAAAGTGTGCGTTTTTAAGACGTCATGGTATGAAAAAGCAAAACAATTTAGTTTACGTGTTCAATTGAGTCGCGATAACCATTTTATGGAACGATCTCCCTTTGGCAGCGTTTCCAGATCGGTACGACATAAGTGCCTTCAAAAAACGTGTATTCCACCTTTTTTATGAACGGCAACACACTCGCTCTGCGAGAGGTCGTGGGCGGCGGTGATTCCTTGTGGTGAACCGCATGCTCGTTTGCCTTCTATTCCATAAAAAAACTCGGTTAAGCCTAATTTCGAATTCGGTCAGTTTAATACTAAGCGTGCGATATGTTTGTTTAACATTAAATAAATCTGCTTCTATGACTAAAGATATATTTTTTGAGATATCTATTTACAACAAAAATGTACAAGTTATGTCTATCTTAAATTACTTACACGCTAGTATAGTACCTAGAATTAAATAATGTACATCGATGTTTAGAACGAAACAGCCGGCCAGTTCGGTTTCGTAGAGCGCTGTCACTGTCACTCAGTATGTGACGTTTCATGCGGGTTCGTCAGTCTGTGCGAAAGAGACAATGCTCTATGAAGCAGAATCTAGCAGGTTTCTCTCTCTAAGCTTGCGACTCCTGCTATGCGCCTAGCAAAAGTACGTAAACCGTTTGTGGGTTTGGGTATAAGACTCTATAATAAAATTCCGAAATCAATTTTGGCCATGCCATTACAGCAGTTTAAAAACAAAAAGAGGCTGATACAGAAAGCCTACTACTATACTGTTGAAGATTACTTAGATGGTAAGGATGTGTGGATAAGTGCACTTCTACCCTGTACAAGACAGTAATAACTAAATGTTACTAGTTTAAAGATTTATATTTAAAAAAGATCAACCGCCGAGTTACTTGCTGGTTCTTCTCGGTAGGAACAGCTTTCCGAACCCGCAGTAAAGTTGACGATTCAAAAACACTTGTTTACAAGTTTACTTGAATAAAGAATATTAAGAAATTTAATAAGCCTCGATGTGCATTATTGCCGGGTACTAAACTATACTAATCATGTCTTCGTGGAATGGTCCCAAGAATGCTGGAAGCGTTTCCGCGTTGAATCGCTAAGCTGAGCCAGCCCTCTTATCACCTCTTATTAAGATCTATCTTTAAACATAGAAACAGATCGCTTAAAGTTGGCATTTGGTTATTTCCGAGCAAAAACTCATTTAGCCCTTGTTAAAATGGGCGGTGTGAAGCGGCGAGGCCATATCCGACGAACGATTGGCTCGCCGATTGATCAACGGTTGATTGATTCGATATAACCCGCTTCAGACAGTGTGTGCCACATCTGTAGTTTTATTGGAAGTAAATTACAACAGTGGCGATAGCATATTTTCCTGTTATCCGCGATAAAGGTTGCCTCCAGACAAAAAATAAGTGGAAAGTACCGAACTGACCTATGGGTACGTATTTAGACCCACTGAATCAGAATTCAAGTTCAGTTTGACCTATACACCCTCAAAATTACAAAAAACTTTCTAAAAACCGAAAAATTGACGAAAATCGGCAGTTTTAATTATATAAAAATATACAAACTCGATGTTTTTCGATCCACTGAATACTAATAAAAAAGTTCATTTAGATTATAAGACATTTTAAATGTAAGCGAATTGCACAAAGCTCTTAAAACTTGCGAAAAAATGATTTGATGCTCCTATTCAAATGTTTGGCATTTCTACATTGTCGAGATTTTAGTTCAGACTTTAAATCGTGTTTAGTCAAATTGATTCTATTTATAATGGTAATTTTCTAAAATTTTTATGATGTTTCCAAGTTTTAACGGGTTGATGCACCATAAAAATTAGGATGCGATTTCAAGATATCAAAATACATAAATCTTACTTCATCGGTAAGTCTGTGTGATGGCTAATCCTTTGAAGTAATAAAATTTCTTAAAATTTAGGCTTGTATACCGGGTTTACATAGGAAAATAAAAAATTCTATATTTTCTTTGCGAACATAAAAAAAAACAAAAACTACATGATTGAAGATATTTTAAAATATATTTGTCTCTTCCAGTGAGAAATACCAAAGAAAAACGTTCAAACCTTTTTTTTTTCAATACGCAATTATTTTGAATTCTAGAAGAGTTTTATTAGTACAGCTTTTATGGAAAATATAAAGCAAAACATTAACCAGAGAAAGTATTGTGTTTGTATATCATCCTAAATTTCAGTAAGCCTTTTATTGGAATTTTTATCTCTGACTCGCTTGTGTCATTATCAATTCTAATCGGATAAATCGGTAACAATGAAAAACTTAAATATGTTTTTTTATAAATTGTATATAAGATGCATAGACCATTTTAAGCATAGTGTAACATCCACTCAACTATAAAGTGAATACCCTGCTTTACTCCAAAATTACACACAATAATTCCGTATATCGTTAACACTGGTAAGAACAAAAGCTTTTAAAAATCACATGCTTTATACCGCAAACACTAATTAAAGCTATAGTTTAAAGCTTTCAAGATAACATTCCATGTACTTACCGCAAAAACTAGTAACAAAACAAAAGCGTTGATAATAACAGTCTATATACCGTAAATACCAAGCTGCCACAATAACATGCCATAAACCGAAAATACTCGTAAAAATTCTAAGCAAAAGCCTTTAAAACAACATTTTATATACCGTAAACACAATTATCAGCAAAAGTGTTCACAATAACATTACATACATCGCATATACTTCTAAACAATTTTTTTCACATTAATATTCTATATACTGCCAACGCTAATTTAAGTTATAAACAGACGGGTTGACAATCATACTCGATATACCGCAAAATTTAGTAAAAATTATGAGCAAAAGCGTTCACAATAACATTTTATATAGAGTATAAACTAGTCAAAGTGTGAAAAAAGCTTTCAAATAAAAAATTGATATACCAAAAACACTAATTTAAGTTATAAACAAAACTGTTCACAATTTTATTCGGTTTATTAAAACACTAGTAGTATTATAAATAAGGAAGGCATTCTATACCAATCAGAATTTCAAGCTTGTATCCAGACTATCTTGAACAGATGCCTTTGAAGCAAAGTACCAGTTACCATCTCATTATTTCTGTTCCTTCATGTGCATGATGCCTTTTGTATAGCACTTTTTGTAGCTGGTCAAGAAACTATGTAAAACTGGAGATATATTATGAAAATATTGGTATACCGTCTGCGTTCAAGTTCGTCTGAATGTACATACTTAAGCAGAGATAAAACGCCTATGTCTTTAACCTGTCAGGTGCAAAACTCTTAAAGCATATATTTGATGCTTGGGAGAATTCGCAGAATGCCCTAGGTAATATCTGTGATCTATCGAAGGCGTTCAATTGCGTTCAGCATGAAACCCTTCTGCGAAAATTAAGCTATTATGGCGTGAATGACACTGCGCTTGGTCTCATTTCCTCTTATCTTAAAGATAGATTACAAAAAGTATGTATTAATGATGCTAAGTCAATCGGATCGTTTAATGTTATGGGTGTCCCTCAGGGGTCAATCCTGGGTCCTTTCCTATTCTTAGTATATATAAACGATTTAGCTTACTTTGTTCACAATATTTGCGATGTTGTGCTGTTTGCAGATGATACCTCTTTTATTTTTAAGGTAAATCGAAATAAAAGCAATTTTGACGATGTAAATAGTGCTCTATCTCAAATATCAAACTGGTTTTCGGTAAATAATTTACTTCTAAATACTAAGAAAACAAAATGTTTGCAATTCACGTTACCTAACGTTACTAGATCTGACATTGACTTAAAAATTAATAAGGAAATACTAAAAATAGATGAGTCAACTAGATTTTTGGGTCTCTGCTTGGACGATAAACTCCAATAGGGCACCCATATAGCAGCCCTCGCAGGTAGGCTTAGTTCCGCCGCTTACGCTGTTAGAAAGATAAGACATTTAACCGATGTCGAAACAGCGCGACTTGTTTATTTTGCTTATTTTCACAGCATCATGTCATATGGCATAATGCTGTGGGGCAAAGCGGCAGATATTAGAAAGATTTTTGTTGCCCAAAAGAGAGCCATACGTGCTATCTATAATATGAGGCAATGTGAGTCTCTTCGCGAAAAGTTCAAGGAAATAGGCATACTTACAGTAGCGTCACAATATATATACAGTGATATTATTTTCGTACGAAAAAATATTCATATGTATCAAACTAAATTCGATGTGTATCATAGATATACCAGAGGTCACAAAAAGCTTGTAATCCCGTCACGGCTAAGCAGAGTTAGCAACTCATTCGTTGGTCTCGGTACTCGCTTTTACAATAAAATTCCGCAATCTGTATTAGAATTATCTACAGAAAAGTTTAAATTAAGTGTAAAAACTGCTTATACGTAAGGCATATTACACAATTGAAGATTATTTGAATGATAAAAATGCTTGGATTTGAAAATCCTTTCAGCTCCAAACAAGACTGCAATCAAATAATGTAAATTTAAATGTTTAAAAGATTGACCGCCGAGTTTCTTGCTGGTTCTTCTCGGTAAGAGCAACATTCCGAACCAGTGTATCTTATTAAATTCTTGACGATTCAAAAGTGCTTGTAAATAAACCTACTTGAATAAAGATTATTTTGATTTGATTTGATTTGATTTGTCAACTAAAAAGTAAAGTAATGACCTCTTACTATCCCACCGCTGGGCTTAGGCCTTCTCTTCCCGTTTTTTGGTGGAAAAGGCCATGCTGCTCCAATGCGGATTTTAGGTTACACATATCGCCAGAATTCTCTAGAGATATGCAGGTTTCCTCATGATTCAAATTAAATTCAAATTAATTTATTTGCACAAAAACATGGTAACAAAAGGTGTAACAAGATATTAGCAACATTTAGTAGCAACTTGTTGTCATATATATATCTGACATGCAAATTTTATTATCTTTTTAAATATTATGAATTATTTTATGTGAATATGATTGTAGTATGTCATAATGATTGTAATATTTTATTTATATTAGGTATATATTAAATGCTCCTTTACATATTAAATTCAAGAAAATCTTCCATGGAGTAAAAACATTTATCGGCTAACCAGGAATGTATTTGGTTTTTAAATTGAGTCGAGGCTGCAAATGATATCTCTTATTATTGCGGCAATTTATTATATATTCGAATCATCATATGATAACAACTTTTAGAACTGAGAGCGCTTTTACAAAACGGATAATGCAACTTGTTAGGATATCGCGTGATAAATGAAACAATGTAAGAACAGACTTAAAAGAATTTCGTCATATATTGTTTAACGAAGCATGCTATCTCATAGATGTTTTCTTTCACCGAAAAGTATGTTATAAAGTTGTAAATATCAATTAACCACGTAAATTTTTAACAGAAAAAGTCATTAGTCTGGGATCCCCTCGAAACTGGACCCGCTGGAATTTGAGCCATCCATTCATTGCCTCATTAAGCTTCGATAGAAAGTAATCGTATATAACATAAGTTGATATGTTCTTCCTGTCCACACTCACAAATTCATAGGAGCATACTGTTGAAATTTTAATAAGGTCGTTACACACACTACGCCATTTTAATGTCCACCCATGACATTTCATTCCCACCCATTGTTCCACCCCCACTCACCCCTCGGACAAAGGGGCTATTGTCTACGGCCATATTTTTAAGAACAATATATGACTGACACAAACACGTTTCTATGGCGCTATATATTATATAATATTCCACACATGATACCACATATGATATTTTATTATACAACTAATGGTATCCGCGACTTCGTTTACCAACTTAAGCGTTTAAATACTAAAGTAATAATAAAATTATTTTGCTATAATCCGCTATACAGTAAATATAAAATATATACAGTGCTAAATGTATAGTGGACTATCCGTTTTTTCATACCCGTTACATGCAGGATTCGTAATAACACATGCACAAAGCTCCACCACTGCCACCACAATACACAAGCACTACACACGTGCACTATAAAAAACTCAACAATCGTTTCGCCCCGCAACCGAAGCATCATCAGGAGATAGACTCCACGACAAAATCGCAAATGCTTTGAACGGGTAGGAAAAAACGGATAGTCCACTATACATTTAGCACTATATATATTTTCTATTTACTGTATAGCGGATTATAGCAAAATAATTTTATTATTACTTTTGTATTATGGATAAAAAAACGTAACGCCTAATTCTATAAATTAAATCGCTTAAATACTCTCAATAATGCTTTGTTCGCAGTTCCCGAAAGATAAAAAGGTTTTATTCTATATGTTACCCCGGTGTATTAACGGTAATTGTGCCAAATCTCATCAATGTTGGTCGAACAGATAAATCATGAAATCGTTACAGACAACCAGACTTTAATAGTATTAGTATTAATATTAGTATGAATATGAGACAGTAAGTCAGAAAAGAGAGTGAGAGATTTATTCATACTAACATTGTAAAAGCGATAGTCTACTTGTTCGTTTACCTTTCAATAGCTTGAGCAATATTGATGTTTGATATAATGAAGTTTCTATACTGGATTAAAGTATATGGTATCCGGCTGAGTAGAATAGACTTCCCTCATTTCTTACCGAGGTGTCGTAAAAGGTGACTAAGGTAAGTTGATCCCCCTTGTGGTATCCGGCTTAGTAGAATAGACAAGCCTCATTTCTTACCGAGGTGTCGTAAAAGGCGTCTAAGGTAATTCGACCCGCCATGTGGTATCCTGCTGAGTAGACTATTCTACTTTTATAAAACCTCGGTAAGAAATGAGGGTGGTCTATACCACCCTCATTTCTTACCGAGGTTTTATAAAAGGCGACTAAGTTAAGTTGATCCACTGTTTGGTATCCTGCTGAGTAGAATAGACCACCCTCAATTCTTACTGAGATGTTATAAAAGGCGACTAAGTTAAGTTGACCCACTGTTTGGTATCCTGCTGAGTAGAATAGACCACCCTTATTTCTTACCGAGGTTTTATAAAAGGCGACTAAGGTAATTTGACCCGCCGTGTGGTATCTGACTGAGTAGAATAGACCATCCTCATTCCTTACCGAAGTGTGACGTCAGGCAGGTGTCTTATCGTAAAATAAGTAGCCAATACCTGTGGTGCCGACCCCACTTAGAGTGGGATGAGAAATTGAAGGAAAACATTGTGTAGAAATCTACTAATCTTTAGGGACGTCTGGGGATATGTGTAACTCACTAAACCACATTGAATCAGCGTGGTGGGTTTCAGCTCCAACCTTCTTTCTTTCTCTTACCCTTATCCCACTCTAAGTGGGGTCAGCACAACATGTTTCCTCTTCCATTCTCTTCTATCATTCGTCAACTCTGGCGCTACTCCTTTATATGCATGTCATACTTCACTCATTCCAACCATCTCTTTTTAGGCCTCCCTCTAGTCACATTTCCATTTACATTCATACTCAATACTCGTTTAGTCTCATGATTTTCATCCCTCCTCATTACATGTCCATACCATCCTAATCTTGCACCTCTTATCTTTTCTACAATGGGCGCAACTTTCATACTTCCCCTTATATACTCATTTCTTACTTTATCCAGTCTTGTCACGCCACACATTCACCTTAACATCCTCATCTCATTTGCATGCACTCTTCTTTCATCCATCTTTTTCATTGCCCAACATTCTGATCCATTATTTACGACATCTTCAGCTAGTCGCTTTTTTCAGCTCCAACCTGTCTCTCCTAAATAAAAAAAGGAGAGAACAGGCCTGTGCTCGGCACTGGATGAGCAACAGGCTTTTTATTTTTGTGTTTTCAATAATAATAAACAAAAGAAATATGTCATAATATTCAGCACCAAATAGAAACATCGTATAATTGTGTTATTCAGAACAAGAAACCCGCCCACTCTATCGCGTTTTCCGTTGAGCGGATGTAAGGGGCAGTTAAAACGTAACCAGATTACTGGAGGGGACTTGCTATCTAGTATCGCTAAGTACTTGGAATTTGCTTTGGCTAAGGTAATAATATAGAATTTGATGATTATAATTTCTATTAATAAAATTTATGAATCTCCAAACCTTATATCCTTATATCCATATAGTCTTCTCTTACCCCTGAGGGGTATCAGCTCAATATGTATTCATCTTCCATTCTCTTGTATCATTCGTCAACTCTGACAGTTACTCCTCTTGAACCTAGACAAGATGGCAGTGACAAAATGTAATGTTGTAAGAACTATATTTTCAAAAGAGCTTCTTCGGAATTTCTTGCTTGTTCTTTTTAGTAGAAGCGATTTTCCTAACCAACTTGAGGATTGACTTGACGATCCAAAAGCTTGTTTGCAAAAGTAAAAGTAAAGTTGGTTTTTACAATCCCACTGCTGGGAAAAGGACTCCTCTCTCCGTTTCTGGAGAGAAGGGTTGGAGCTAAGACCTAGCACGCTGCTCCAATGCGGATTGGTAGGTTACACATATCTCCAGAATTCTCTAGAAATATGCAGGTTTCCTCACGATGTTTTCCTTCAACGAAATGCGTGTGATTAATTGCAATTATCAATAAGTTTTAATAGAAAAACTCATTAGTGCCTGCCCGGGTTTGAACTCGTGTTCCCCTTGAAAGAGTCGCACGGTCTCGCCGCTGGGCTATCACAGCTCACTTGTTTCCAAATTTACTTGAAATGGAGAATATTTTGTATTTGAACTTGGAATGAAATTTAAACCTAGTAATATTCCCTATACCTAGGTAGAGCACACGTTTATTATAAATTACGTCAATTTAACACCCACATCTTAATAAAATTACGCGCTCAGGTCCTCGATCACGCCAAGCCGCGCCATCCATCATGTTATGAACAAAAAGGATCGCGCTTGGTCATTATATTATACATCCGTTATAATTATTTATTGAATTAGGCTTTACGGAGGTCATACAAAAGTAAAGGTTATTTTTTTATAATCCGCGATTAGAAAAAATCTATGTAATGCTAAAAGTAGAGTGCAGGAATGTAAATAATCGACTCTATAAACATTGTAAATCGTTTAAAAAAATAGCACCTTTTCAAATAGTAAAAAAAATCGTTTAATATTAATCAATTAATGTTAATCGATTTTTTCACAATCAATTTATTTGGCAGAGAGAAAGATCGATTATTTATTAATCGACTTACCAGTTTTTACTTGATCAGTTATACTTAAATAGTACAATTTTGGTGTCGCTTTGATAGGTTTTCAATGACCGTTGCATCACAAATGTCCTTTCGATGGATGTTGAAGAGAATTTTTTATGAGACTTTTAATTTCAATGTTTTATTTGCTCTTCGCTTGTAGAGCGGTGATCGCATTTTTTTTGGGTTGAGAAAAATCTCGTGAGGAAACTTGAGTATCTCTAGAGAATCATGGGGATGTTTAGGAAAGTAACGCCCTCTTACTATCCCACTGATGCTCTTCGTTTTAGAAGAGAAGGAAAGGACACGCTGCTCAAATGTGGATTGGTAGGATTACACATATCCCCAGAATTCTCTAGAGATATCCAGTTTTCCTCACGATGTTTTCTTTCACTTATCAATTAGACAAATGAGTTTTAACAAAAAACCCATTAGTGCATGCCCGGGGTTTTAGAAATTAGAATTATTTATTTATTTGTTCAACACAGTTGTGATATACAATGTTCAACAAAAGGTTATGATTAATGTCTTAATTACACTGTAAATATCAAAACTAGCAACCAAAATAAGCCTAACTTGTGTTCTTGGTTACTAGTGCCTTCCTTCTAGTGTTCCCAAAACTTTTTTGTGTCGTAGATCCCTTGCCATGTTTTTCAGTGTTGGGTAGACCCCCTACTTACCTGATATTGATTTCCTGTCAATTTCTAACTGTAGTTAAGTTTAGTGTTAAAAACTTAAAGTAAAAACACGTGTTAATTTATACATTTATTAATTGAATTTAAATTAAAACTACTCAAAATTAAATTTTGTATCTGTTATGTAAAATATAAGTAACTTAAAATTAAATAAACATAAAATAAACTATAAATAAAATAACATAAGCAATAAGTCAATATTTTTAATGAGAAGGATGAACCTGATGCTTTTATAATAAATTATCAACATTTGGCCATATACCAACATCCTACAACTTACACAATTTTATAAACATATATAATAATTTTTTTACTTCATATGTACTTTTATAAATAATGTATATGTCTTGATATTATAAGATAGTATGATGTAATTAAATAGGTACTATCAGTGTATGTGTTGAGATCCACTATCGTGGACCCCTATTTTCATTTCATGGACCCCCAAATTATTTTTCGCTGACGTAGACCCATGCCATAGAACCCCTAGGAGTCGATATAGACCACTTTGGGAATCACTGTTCTAGTGCATAAATTGCATAAATATGGTTTAAAGCCGTGAACCCCTCGAAAGAGTCGCATGGTCTCACCGCTGGGCTAACACAGCTTAGATATGTGTAATCTACCAATCCGTATTGGAGCAGTCTGGTGAGTCTACACTTACAACCCTTGTATCCAAATAGGCGAGATGCGGCCCGTTACCAGCAACTTTCCTATTATTTTTCTATCATAATGTCCAAAAGTATTATTTTAGCCATCGGGCTATAGATTGATTAACAAAAAGCGGCCTTTACAAGGAGTTGCGATTGCGGCCTATCCACCGAATGATTAATGAGAATTCGGCTTGTACATGATTAATATGTGCCCCGCTATGTCTATATTGGGGTTAGATAGATGTGTGTATTTAAGGCATGCGATGTGAATGAGTTGCTGAGAATAAACTTTTTTATAACAATAGGCAGCCAAGCAAAGAACCTATTTTTTTGTTACTAATTTGTTCAATTATTTGAAGCTATTTTGCGTTTATCCTCCATATTTCTTTAATTTTTTTGTCAGTTTTGAACCCACTTACGTACACACACTTTCAATGTAACGTATAGTACCCGGCATTAAATAATGCACATAAGTTTACAATGAAACAGCCGGCCAGTTCGGTTTCGTAGAGCGCTGTTACTGTCACATACTGGTTCGTCAGTGTGTGCAACAGAGACAATGCTCTATGAAACAGAATCTAGCCTTCTCTCTCTTAGCCTCGATGTGCGTTATTTATTGCCGGGTACTATACGTAAACAAACTTACGTACTTTTGCAAGGCGCAAAGCAGGAACCGCAAGCTTATTTCGGTTCCTACTTTGTCTATTATATAAATCGCCAATCTTTTTATAATTATGTATATTGTTATGCACAAAAATATTCATGCACAAAAAAATATTCGACTATAACAGTTTGTATACACCGTACTATGGACAAAACACGTTATTTTTTTTATTTAAAAGAATGAAGAAATGAAGCAAAATTTTAATTGAATTTTATTTATACTTACTTTACTTTACACACATGAAAACTCATGAGAAATTCTTAAGCTTTAGGTATTAGTGTTCTGCGAGTATTAATTAACAAAAAGCGGTCTATATACGGAGATGTGATTGCGGCGGTTCCGCCCAATGATTAACGAGCGCGGAATCCGGCCTGTACATGATTAATACGTGCCCCGTTATATGGATATTAGTCAGCGAATATAGACGTTTCGTATAGCGTGTGTATTATGAAAATATAATATATTTGTATAGTGATCCTGTGTCAAAAGCTGTGATAACGGTAACGCCTTGCGACTCTCTAGAGATGACCATGGATTCAAACCCCGGGCAGGCACCAATAAGTTTTTCTATTAAAACTTATATGTCTAATTGATAATTGCAATTTATCACATGCTTTTCGGTGAAGGAAAACATCGTGAGGAAACCTGCATATCTCTAGAGAATTCTAAGGATATGTGTAACCTAACAATCCGCATTGGAGCAGCGTGATGGGTCTTAGCTCCAATCCTTCTCTCTAAAAACGGAGAGAGGAGGCCTTAGCCCAGCAGTGGACATAGTAACTGGCCGTTACTTTACTTTTATTTATAGCGATCGTGTCCTGGCGGTATAAAAAAATATTTTATAGAAGTACACATTCCTTTGTGCGATTCCATAGTACAAAAGCAATGATTGAATCGTCTTTATATATCCATGATTAAAGAAAATTCATGTATAAGTGAAGTATGGTATCCGTGTTCTAAAGGAAACTGGGACTTATAGGGCCAATGTAAATATATATATTAAATACAAACATATATAATCAACAAATTGTTAATAAAAAATGTTGGCCCTCGGTAGGATTCGCATTCCCAACCAGCGGAGCCAAAAGCAGGGTGACTACGGACTGCGCTAATTGACCAGTCATTTATACCAGTCAACCTTAATATCATAAATATATAAAAGAATACATAAAATTGTAGGTAAAAAATATACGTTCCGACATTGATTAAAGTTCTAATAGTCCGTAGGCACATGAAAAAATGCCTGGCTAAATAAAACTCTACATCTCCTACGACACGCTTAGCATTAAACTTACCGAATTCAAAATTAAGCTAATTGAGTTAGATACATTGTTATGATTATTTCAGTGCCATCTATGACATCACGCTACATAATCATCCTCCTGCCCTTATCCCACTCTAAGTGACGGTGTCGTTATAGGATTGTTATGAGGACAGATCAATAACAGTTTTTTTTTTAATTTCCTCGTGCTGCCATCATCATTCAGCTGCCTTTATGCCACTCCGAGTAAGGTCGGCACATTGTTTAATGTTTAATGTTGTCACACGATTTGGCTACATATTTTACGACTCCACGATAAGAAGAGGGTGGTCTATTCTACTCAGCCAGATACCACACGGCGGGTCGACTTACCTTAGTCGCCTTTACCTCGGTAAGAAATGAGAGGGTGGTCTTTTCTACTCTGCCGTATGCCACACACCATTATGACATCACGGTACAAACTAATTTTTTTTAAATAGTGTTTTCCTGCTCTTCCAAATTACGGGTCTCTCATGCTTACAAATTTTGTAGGCGTCACTCTACACTTTATTGCAATTTGCGACAAAACCATTTTTTTAAATTAGGTCTCCTTGATACTGAGCGTGAGATATACACATCTGAAATCTAGTCTGTAATTTGTTCACATACCTCAGGGGTGGGGGCGCGCCACACTAGGGGGGTCTCCCCGTCTGCGAGAATTTTGGCGGTTCGCATTCCGCATGGTCATTCCCCGAGTCATAATTTTCTAGAGCGACAGTCGGGAAGTGCTCCTGTAATTGTTTTTGTGGCGAATTCCTTGGACATATTGTACGCATGCTTTTATTGTTATGCTACCCTGGTACTTTAAGGAAATTTCGGCGCGAAGAGGGTTAAATTTGTGCGGTTATTAAATAGTGAAATTCTGTTTTATAACACTACTTTGTCCTGACTACTATGTTCATAAGAATACTTATTACAAGCTTTTCTCTCTGATATACTGCCCTGGTACGTTTTTATTCATTAAACTTAATAATTACTACCACTACTTTTTAAAATAAAAACTGAAATTCTTAATAAAAATTATTAATTACGCTTCAATTCTTTTTACATACACCAGAAAATACACAAAATCCTGGTAGCTAATCTCTATAAATAGCAAAAAAAAATAAAAATCGAAGTTGAAAAATCATAGTTTCTCAAAATGTTAACATTTGTCTATTTTAATTTTTTTATTGGAATATAAGTAAACGGACACCAGTAATTTTGTATGATAGAATGGTGCTTACTTAAAAAGGTCTGTTCAATCTTTTTTAAAAAAGACCATATGATGTAAAAATACAACCAACTAAGTACTAGATTATATTGTAATTATTTAAATAATTATTTTTGAAAAGAGCGACCGCCGAGATTCTTGCTGGTTCTTGTCGGTAAATAATCCGAACCAGCCGTAGCTGAAAGAATAATTGTAATTTGAATTTGAATTTGGATACAATTATCGGCACAGTATTCTACACCTTGTCTATTAACCGAAAATTACAACATACATGTGATAAATAACTCTATAACGAAATTAAGTATTCTGATTTAACAGATAATAAAAATATAAAGAAGAAGTTATTACATTTAGTTAAATTTGGCTTAGTAAGTAAATGGTAAGTAGTTACAAACTAAAATCACGTAGGTAAACGATGTCGGTATTGTAAACAAGTTTTTTAGTCGCGGCGAGGCCGAGAGCAGTCTGGGCCTCCCCCGACAAACTTTACCGACTGGCAACTATACAGCCTATACCCATAACATTTACGATAAACAAAGATATATTAAGTCAGTGAAGCGAGAATCGATTTAGGATAACCTAAGAAACTCCGACTTTCCACAAATATTACACACGATATAGTTGTTTTTATATAATGAAGCCTTAAAACATATTACAAAGAGGTACAAAAATATTAATAAGAATAATATCAAGGTCCCGCCGTGTGGTATCCGGCTGAGTAGAATAGACCACCCTCTTTCTTACCGAGGTGTCGTAAGAGGCGACTAAGGTATGTGCCGTGTGGTATCCGGCTGCATACAATAGACCACCCTCATTTCTTACCGAGGTGTCGTAAAAGGCGACTAAGGTAAGTTGACGTCAGGCAGGCGGCCCGTCGCAAAATACGTAGCCGAATCATTTGACAACATGTTTATGACATGATGATGAATAATATCGAGGTCGAAAACGGTCGACGTAATATAGCGGCGTAATTTTTTTATAACTACTATATGCTACTTAATAATTAAAAACAACTAGTACATTTCGGAAAAATATGAGTTTTTAACTATCCTTTCGCTATTTACTAATTATTTATATTCTATGAATTTACAGATCGTCAATATTGTAAGCACAGATTGGCCCAACATTGACAGCTTAAAGATTTTGAACGCATTTTGTCCTGCATGTCAAGGATATGTAGAGCACATAAAACGGTTTATATTTGTTACTGGAAAATGTTAACAAATCAATAAAAATCAATTACGTATCTTAAATGCGCGAATTAAATTTCATACACAATTAAATATCTTAAATACCCAGAATCTCACTGCAATATAGTGGACTTAACATTTTTACGTCAAGATCAATATCATGCATCAAAACAGATGACAGGTGACCGCCATAATGGATTGTCGAATCAGTTGTTATTCTAATTTCGTAAGCATAGCAATTAAAAACATTAGCAAACAAAGAGAAAGAATAGTTAAAGAGCGACCATATTTTGTATTACAAGCAATATAACAGAACTAACTACTTTGCTATAATCCGCACGGGTTAAGTGAATGCATGCAAAGCCAATGTGTATGAAGCAGGCAAAATCTACGCACCTTATACATGCAGGACCAGCCACCACATGCACCCCAAGGCGCAATTCACCAGCAACAACGCACACAAAAGCAGCACACACACCCACCACCACAATCTCGACGATCGTTTCGCCCCAAAACCGAAGCATCATCAGGAGAATAGGCTCCACGTCAAAAATCGTACTGCACGTACAATCGTACAGTACGATCAAAAATCGTACTGCACGTACAATTTTCACATTGGAAAATCTCTAAACACATTCATCATCCACTTCAGACAGGTCGCATCCTTAAACAAAATGGCGGGCCGACCGTACTAATTCCGCAAAATCCTGGGCCCATTGCAAACCACAGTTGTAAATCACCTATGTACCAGCCTCATCCGCATGGTGTCCGTACGATACATTCGTACCTAAATATTCTAAATATACCGAAATATAAACTGTGCTTAACGACCTCGTATTACAACTTTATTAAAGACTTTAATCAAGTTTCAGTCTTAGGACAATGAACTTAAAATTGATTGTACCTTGCGCACTGTTGCATTATACATCGCTTTGGCTTGTAAAATGGCGGTGCTCACAATCCTTTCTGTTAAACTATTCTCTTTGAATAATTGCCGCGTGGACCTGAAGGGTTAGAGCGCATATTCATGCTCTGTCCTCACCATTGTGGTTAGGAAAGGGTTATGTACTACAGTGCGTTATGTAGATCGTCTGGGACATGCAGTGGACAGTATTTGTGGGGTTATAAATTAAAACATACTCTAAATCTCACTTTGTTTCTACATTCTTTCTGTTTCTATATTTTTTTTCCGACTTACGATCCGAAGTTAACTATTAAAATTTATAAACTGGAAGACAAATATTATTCGCGCGCCATAAGTAGTTAAAATCTATAAAGACAATAACAATTTATAGGAGAGATATATAGGCAAAAATACAGTGGACGTCGTTTATGCCTTTATACTCTTCGGTGCATGTATTCTCTTCTATTTTGTAAATTTTGCACTGACGTGTATAACTTTTTAAAGTTCTATGTTCTAAATCGTCTTGATTCTAGCAAAATAAGTTACCTTCTAAAAAAAAGTGTTTCAAATAAATCCCTTTAAAAAATAATAAATTAATTATCATGTATATATTATATCATGTAAATATTACAAACAAAATCAGGCATATTCAAAATGCAATGAATAGTAGTTCTTTTTCACAGTCTAATACAAATCACTAAACTCTCATAAATTAATCTCGTAATATCTTCCATAGTTGTGATAGTTCTTAAGTATCGCCGCGGGCACGCGCCAAAACAAACTTATATACATTCGTTACTATTATTGCTACTAGTTTAGAACTGTTACAGCTTTTATCTTGGACGTGATTCTAAGAACCTGTATGGTTAGTTTCTTAAACCAATTTAACAAGCAGTAAATATATTTAACGATATTCCTTGTGCGCAGAATTTTGATTATGATTTTTGTAAATATGTAAGATTATAAATATTTAATAAACCGCCGTGTGGTATCCGGCTGACTAGAATAGACCCCCCTCATTTCTTACTGAGGTGTTGTAAAAGGCGACTAAGGTAAGTTGACGTCAGGCAGGCGGCCAGTCGTAAATACATAGCCAAATCATGTGACGACATGTTATAACATGTTGTGCTGACCCCACTTAGAGGCACACACAGATCCCACATAAGGGCAGGAGGATGATGATGATATAAATATTTAATAACCTTAAATTCCACTTAGAATCCTTAGGATATTGAAATAGGACTTATCGTTATTACACGAATAAAATTGATTTCATTAATTCATTTGAAATGTTTTTCGAATTGTTAAAACAATTTATTTTTGTCATGAGAAAACTCTTCTCGTTTATCGGACTTTAACTGGCTACTATCTATCTCAATGTCTGATGATGGCACAGTAATATCACTTACTACTTATTACCACTTATAGATTTCGGAAGAAACCTGTGTGTAAAGTCCTCCCGAAATTCGATGCAGGAAATAATTATAAATTGTTTGATATCGTGACCATAACACGGTAACGATATTTCGACCCAGTTTCATGGTACGTGGTTTCGACTGTTATCGCCGTGTTAGAAAACATATATATAATCAACAATACTTACATTATTAATACTATATACTATACTCTAATAATACTATACTCTACAAACCATTTCATTATTAATCTATACTTATTATGAAATAAAGTCCCAAGTGCTGTCTGTATGTAAACTATTTTCTCAAAATCTACTGGACGTATTTTTATACAGTTTTTACCAAATATAGTGCAATACTTCCGGATGGTTTAGGTAAATAGTACATATCAGTATTTTATAAATTATGTTGAAGAGATCGCGGAGTTGTTAAAAAACTTGCTTGCTGGGAGCTTTAGTCTCGTGCGCTGCGTAAACCAGCAGAGATACATTAAAGTTATGTATTAGAGAATTATAGATGTATAAAAATACTACAAAAAGTCCGGGATAGCATGTCTCTATCTCTCACGGTTAACTCACAATAAAGAAAAGTTTCGTAAATCACTTAATTCCACGCGGGCGAAGCCGTTGTTGGCACAGTTAGTTATATTATAAATTTTAATGTAGTCTTAATTATAGGTCACCACGGCATGCAATGAGGACGCGTTCACAATTTATAAATATTAAAATTGTTATTTGTAATTAGGTCTTTATATAAGATCTTCCTCTAATAAGATCTGTATTTTTTCAAGCCTGCAATCAAAAAAATATGTATGAAACTATTCCAATTGGAATGAGAATTCTAGGTTACCGGTTTTTACCTATGGCGTGAACTTTTCTTCCTTAAGAACTAGCTGGTGTGTAACTAAAAGAGTATTGTATAAAATCCTGTACTTAATAAGATCTTAATACGAGTCAATACGAGATGAGAGCAGTATAGATTTTCAAGTGAAGGCCACGAAGAGAATTTTTGTTAATATTTTAGTTATATTGAATATGAAACAATGATACTTTAAAGTTTACCATTAAAATTAGAAGATTTCATTGTAAATAATAATGACGAAACAATTCTGAAACTCCTTCCTTAACTAACAACAAATATGAGAGTATAAGAATATAAGTTATATATCCGGCTACTGCAATGTTTTATATAAATAAGGAGATATGGTGTTCAGTATAAGGTAATGATAGACTGATCATTCTCCTGCCCTTATCCTACTCTAAGTGGGGTCGGCACAACATGTTATAAACATGTTGTCACATGATTTGGCTAGGTATTTTACGATCGCCCGCCTGCCTGACGTCAACTTGCCTTAGTCGTATTTTACGTCCCCTCGGTAAAGAAGAGGGTGGTCTATTCTACTCAACCGGATACCACACGGTGGGTCAACTCACCTTAGTCGCCTTTTACGACACCTCGGTAAGAAGACAGGGTGATCTATTCTACTCAGCCGGATACCACACGGCAAAGGGTAATGATAGACTATCTATTATTAATAACATATGATAAATGTATTTATAAGTATTAACTACATCACGTAAGGAATTAAAAATCGTACTTATTATGAAAGTGGCAGACCGTATAATTTCTGATTTCATTATTTGTATAAATAATTATTAGTTACAACAAAATGTATAAGTTATGTCTATCGAAATTACTTACGCGCTAGTACTATACAAATCATTATATTATTTGATTATTGATTATTATTATGATTTAATTATTGTCATCTTATTTTGCATAGAAAACTACTTTGTTAAAATACTAAATCTAGTATTCATTTTATTAATCGTCTTTAATTAGACTCTAAATTTGAAATAATTTACGATGTTGTGTCATACCTACCTGTTTTGTAACTAATGTTTTATACATAGATTTGATCCATAGCCAGCAGATTATTTACCAATAGACAAAGATTTTTTTTAAAATCTATTTGTATGATAACTTGTACGAATATTTGAGTCTAGTTACAAAAAAGAGAACTGATGTCTGATATAAAGTAAGTGCCTAAAGATTTTAGTCGTGTTCTCAACGACGAAGAAAAACGAGAGAAAAAGCAGGGTTTTTACCTCCACAATTCCGGGCCACTAATAGCAAAAAGAAAAGATCGTCTAACAGGTCATAAGTACGGGATAAAAATGTCCGGATATTTTTCAAAGAGTAACGGCGACGGCTACCGTTTGAAGGACAGGGAGGAAGTTGTGAAATGATTTGCACAATTTAAAACGTTTAATGCTTGTAAGAACTGGTTATAATTGTTTTAGTAGTTAACTTGATGAAGGATCGAAATTTGAGGGTTAATATTCGATTGAATATAACATCGATTGACAATAACTTTTTAAAAGTAAAGTTTCTTATTGCTCCATTGCTGGCTAGATAAAAGCCTTTTACGCCTATTCCTAGGATTTCAAGATATATGCAGATTTTACAGAAAACTCATAGATGCCTAATCGGAATTTGAATCGGCAAATTCCTGGCCACGAACCCACACTATTAAAATTGAGCCGTCACCATTTCCTTAAATCAATTTTATCATTTACTAGCCACTCGTTGCTGTGGTTCAATCGGGTTTCGATTTACACTTGAAACCAAACTGTCAACGACAGTTAGAAAAACTATCCAATAGCCACCAAAATTAAACGGAATATCCGCTAGGTCAATTTAAAGATGTTCTGACAATTTCATTAAAATCTGTCCAGCTGTTACGGAGTTTATAAGGAATTGATATACCTACTTACGCCTTTATACATATATACCTATAGATATCCATTTTTTTACAACTATAATAGTTGCAATACTTTAAATAATTAGAACAACAGGTCATAAATTTATACTTTTCAATGTAAAGATTGTCCAGATCATATTAACATAACACAGCATCCCTTTTACCATTTGATCTGACATTTCACCTGAGGGCATGACCTTTTGCCGGAGATGACCGCACCTAACATTGGGAATAGACCTGTTTTTGGATGTATTATCACTTTGTAGTCAAATGAGGCTTGAAAAGGGTAACAACTATAAAATACATTAAAAATATCTTTATTATTTAAAATATTTACATATTTGTTTAAATTATATTTTGGTTTTTTAATTTGTCGTTTAATTTTTCGTTATATTCATATTACATCGTTATATTGGCTTGAATTAGCAAAATTGTTTAATTTTAATAGCATTCCTTTAGCATCAACAATTCTTAATAAAATATAATAATTGAAATATAATAATTACTAATTATTATTTTAAAATTATTATTTAAAATAAGTTTCATGGAAAAATAAAAAAATATTGAGCTAACAAATATAGCGCGCGTAGGTTTATCTTATTTTATATAACAGCATCCTTGGTAGAAATTTCTGCGTTCGCTAATGCCAGAAAAAAATAAGGCGATTGACTTATGATATTGACGCCCAGCAACCCGCTTGTCAAGCATAGTGATTATTGTTAATAACACAAATTCATAACAAATATGTATAAACAATAATTCTTTAATTACAGATAATTACTATTACTTATAACTTATTAAGATTATTGAATATTCTTGAAAAATAATAAAAACTTTGGTCCAGTGCAGAGGAGCAATCGACATTAAAATTTTATACTTATTTACTTATTGAGCACTATCTAAAAAGTATAAAGGTGTACTTTTTAGAAGACGGAAAAGTTGTGTATTAAGACAGTGAAGAAAAATTCATTGCGTAATTTCCTTTTAGTTTTCAAGACGTCCCACACTAAACAAAGTAACGTAATTGAATCTTATTTTTACATAAGCTCTGTCGCTTGATGCTACCGAAAATAAATCATTATCAAACTTAGTCCTGTAACAACTTACCCATACCAAATGATCTTAGAAACAGCGATCCATTTTACCACCTTAAAATAAACAACCAATTCATTATATCAGAAACTTACGAACAATAAACTTAGCCAAACTTACCAATTCAAAGTTCGGCCCTGCGTATTGGCCAACCCTACCACCCGCCAGTCCCCCCAGTTCCGAATTAATTGCAATCAAAAGGAAGGACACGAGTAGTCCACCCCTAACTTTCAGTGTTGGAGTTTTGCCAGCGTGTGCGTGTGTGTTCGAATACGTGTGAATGTAACGCCATATGTCTGTGGAACTTAAATCTTAGTTCGTTATTAAAATCAAAAAATCAAAATATTCTTTATTCAAGTAAACTTGTAAACAAGTGCTTTTGAATCGTCAACTTTACTGCTGGTTCGGAAAGCTGTTCCTGCCGAGAAGAGCCAGCAAGAAACTCGGCGGTTGCTCTTTTTAAAATATAAATCTTAGAACTAGTTACATTTATTTATTACTGTCTTGTACAGGGTAGAAGTGCACCTATATCCACACATCCTTATCATCTAAGTAATCTTCAACAGTATAGTAGGCTTTCTGTATCAGCCTCTTTTTAACAGTGTTTTTAAACTGCTGTAATGGCATGGCCAAAATTGATTTCGGAATTTTATTATAGAATCTTATACCCAAACCCACAAACGATTTACGCACTTTTGTTAGGCGCAAAGCAGGAGTCGCAAGCTTATGTCGGTTCCTACTTTGTCTATTATATACATCACCTATCGTTTTATAATTCTTTATATTTTTATATACAAAAATTACGTTATTTAAAATATACTGTAAAGCAAATGTTAGAATACCTGTTTCCTTAAACTTCTCTCGCAGGGAATCACGCGGACTTAAATTGTAGATGCCACGTATGGCTCTTTTTTGTAATACGAAAATTTTTTCACTATCGTATTACATTTTCACATTATTAGTCCATGTCCGTCTAATATATAAATATGTAAGTATTCAGGCCTTAAAGGACTCGATTCTAGGCCATTAAATAAACTAATAAAAAAAAAGTATGTAAGTATTCTGGGTATAGCTATAAAAAAGCGAAATTATAGCTATGACTATGAGGTTTGCAAAATGTATATTCTAAATTCAGTTATCTTATTCGTCAAATCAAATATATAAAATGACTGCGAGATCTGTTGTCAAATAAATAAGCCATGCACCTATCGGATTTTTCTTAGATTTGAGGAACATAATTATTTAAATTATAAAATAAAAAATGTTTACAATCGAGCTGAGACATTATATAATTAGTGATAAAAATTAACTAAAATTAATTGTGTGCGCTGTAATAGATTTTGTGATCGTATGGTGAGATTTTGTAGTTTTCCATTCCTTAGAACGATAATTATTATAATTTAATTATTTGATCGTCATCTTATTTTAATATTTATCAAATTAAGAACGAATGTGTGAATAACGTTTGTGGCGATAGATAATATTTTTAATAACAATTTATCATACAAATAAATTTTTTACCGTAAATAAATAGAAGTAATTATAATTCCTTCAGAATCCGGATGCCATATATAGTGCTCAGATGATAAATAATTTATCATTTTACATAAGTATTTTTAGGCATTAATCACGGTTATTCTGATTTTCTTTTAACCCATAAACGTATAAACGTGTATAATAACGTATTTGAAATACTTCTCTTTAAAAAAATTTAACGTAATCACGATCTTATACTTTTATATATATATATCAGTTCCCTGCAAGCTATGAATCTGAATAAAATGGAAGGAATGTAAGCTATCTATTCTAGATAAGTCTTTAAAACATAATATTATTAACAAGGATAAAATATTGCCTAGGCAAGATACATGACGTCACGATTTATTAATTGATTAATTGATTTGATTATCAAAAGTTGACCATATCGACTGTGAACTGGTTAATTTTCCTATCTAATTTTTGACAACTTTTCAAGAAGAAGAAAAACGTGATTATTAATTCAGTCGCAATAATTTCTATGTAATAAAAAACCGTTGACTATAAATATATTTATTTATATACAAATTTTCTAGAAGATAATACATGTTGATACGGTAAATAACGGGCAGTAGTATCCAATGCCATTAAAAAGTGATTTGGCTTAAAATTGAGATAGGACATATTGCCGGTTCACAGTCGATATACTGTTAGCCACCGGGACATATGGGGGCGAGTGCTGAAGGTGTGCATTTGCAATTCCCTGGCAGCGTCGCATTAAGGATGTCTTCTGCGAGACTGAGCCTCGGCTTAAATTATTTAAGAGAACTGTATCTGACCATTGACTTTGAAGAAGTCTGTATCTCGCCAACCGTGGCCTCTGCCACAAGAATTGTCTCTTCACTTTTTATATATAGTTAGAAATTATCACCTTTAGGTAGGAACGGAACTACCTAAGCAATATTAAAACGACACAGTAATGATACTAGTTGCTTAGTAACAACGCATGAACATGCTGGTTGAGACCAATCAAGACAAGTTGAAACACGATCTAAACGCGGGATCGTTTAATAATCGTACAAGCCAAGCTTTACAGCAAGACTCCAGGGGATGAACGGTGTAGCCGCGTAAGCATAAGCTTATAACCGTACGAGTCGAGTATTACAACAAGACTGACTTCCATGTTTTTTTTTTTTCGAATGTGTCTAATGCTGTTAGCCCTAATGGCTTTTACAGCGTCACCGGTGGGATGGGCGAGCGCAGAAGCTTCGCCGGGTAACTGACTTCCATGTGGCGAACTCCACCTTTTATAAACAATTCTCGCTCCAAAACCAAGCCCCCGCTCTGGTATCGATGACGTGATCACAGTGATACCACTATACAAAACTAAAGAAATGAGACTTGACTATTGCCATGGATGCGACTTTAATGGCGGTTAGGCGAAACCTCTAACTATATATATTCCCCCTCTACGAGCCTCAACACAATAGTAGACAAAAAAATATTTAATCAAACACTGCACGCCTGCCTAGTCATGATAATATTTTACTCTGAAGTACAAAAGTGGGTATAAAACATTTTTGAATTTATTGAAAATATTATCGAAGGTTTTCGTTCGAACAAATACCGTGAAATATCTCATATACGATTCAGCGAAACTACATTAATATTTCAGGCTCTAACGGGTCCTTTCTAAACAGCCCATGGTCTTCTAAAGTTATTCCAACTTTGAGTTGCGAAGGTTCGCTTCGGGGGTGTAAAGATTACTTTAGGGAAGGCGCTTATCTTTAAGTTCGCTATTAGAATCTGCTTTTTGGTATGCCATTGTTCATATAAGCTTTGGCTGGTTTGGAACATGGGTTTTATTAGTTTCTGCTTAGGATATAATAGCAATGCGATTGCGAAGCGATTTTTAACTTTCATGTAATAATACTATTAAGTATATATATTTTTTGATTTACTGTGGACTAGCTATGTCAGCGGCTTCAATCGCGTGAAAGCGCGTGTAAATCACTGTGTAAGAAAATGTTTTACGAATAGAAACATAAAAGTTTAAGTTGTAAAAAACGTTATACACGACATAATTCAAATTCAAAATATTCTTTATTAAAGTAAACTTGTAAACAAGTGCTTTTGAATCGTCAACTTTACTGCTGGTTCGGAAAGCTGTTCCTACCCAGAAGAACCAGCAAGAAACTCGGCGGTTGCTCTTTGTAAAATCATAAAAAGTTATAAGTATTTTGTAAGGTCGGTGTGAACTGAACGCAATTAAGCGTCACAAAAAATATCTTAAACAGATATACAATGAATAAATTAAAAAAAAAGCTAATTATAAATCATATTAAAAAAAGGTTCAATTTTCCAAGGTTCGATGCTTGACCACTAAAATTGCGATAGCCAAACGTACACACATAATTGTATAATACTAGGTGTGCGGCTTCTCCATCGTTGAAATCAGTGTATTTAACTGAGATTTTGAACATAAAAGTAGTTATTATGAATTAACTATAAGAGGTAGAGACTTGCTATCGCGGACTTTTTGAAAGAATTTTGTAAATATACAATTTATAGAATTAGGCGTTACTTTGCGGAGATCCATAATACAAAAGTAATAATAATTATTATTACTTTTGAAATATACAATTCTATACTACATTACTTTAGTGTATCTGGTCTACACGACGCATGCGAGTAAAAGTTCCGGCAGGTGAGTTTTTTAACTAACACGCGACCTCTTCAACTCAATTTACATATAACCGTGATGTACTGTTAACCCAAACCTTTCGGAAGAATCCCACTACATTTTAATAAAAACCATAACCAGTTATCCGTTACACATAACACAAGTATTAAGTTACTTACTTTAGGGATGGACGACCGTGTGTGTAACTGTCCCATATATTTATTTAAGTTATTGTGAGTTAACCATAAAAGATAAGAGACATGCTGTTGCAGACTTTTTTGTAGTATTTTTATAGATCTACAATTCTCTAGTACATTACTTTAGCGTATCTCTGCTGGTTTACGCAGCGCACATGACTTAAACTCGCAGCAAGCAAGTTGTTTAACAAGTGCGCGTTCTCTTCAACACAATTTACATAATACCGATGTGTTCTATATATCTAAACCATCCGGAAGTATTGCACTATCTTTTGATGGAAACCGTACAAAAATCCGTTCAGTAGATTTTTAGAAAATCGATTACATACAGACAGACGGCTTTGAGGACTTTATTTTATAATAAGTAAAGATTTATCATTTACACCCTGTAGCAAGTTCAAAGAAAGATAATCAAATACTGAAACAGATTACTTTGGCTTCCTTTCCTTTAAGATATAACATTTAATGTTGAACAATATTCCTCTTAACCGAGAGATAAATAATAACAATCTCGAATAATTATTATTAACTATGTCGATATTATCTTTCTATTCGGTGGGCAACAGTGATGCCTTGGAACGCTTAGAAAGAGCCTAACATCTGTGAGGGAGACGTTCAGTTAGAATATGAGAGGATATGAATAAAAAGATGACTAATAATTGCATGATTTTTTTTATTCATAAAAAAGATGTGATAGTCCAGCGTTGAGATCGTGCAACTCTTTCAGTAACGCGTTCAAAACCCGATCAGACTCCAATGAGTTTTTCTGTTAAAACTGAAATGTTTAATTATTGATTGCAATTTATCACACGCTTTTTTATGAAGGACACAAGAACACATCGTGAGGAAACATGCATTTCTCTTAAAAATTGTGAGAATGTGCGTAACCTACCGATCCGCGTGAGAGCAGCGTAGTGGATTTTAGCTCCAACCTTTGTCTCCAAAAATAAAGACAGAAGGATTATGCCAATCAGTAAAATATTAAAAGGCCGTTACTTTACTTACTTATTTCATTATATTTTTGCTATTCTAAGTGAACTATATGCTTTATTTTAATTATATTTCTTAAAAACCCTATATAAACGATAGAGTTTACAGATTGAATGCGGGTTTATTTGAAACAATTCATCAATCATTATCAATTGAAACAAAAAATCACCACGATCACTGTCAATGATCGTGATTGTTAATTGATAATCATGATCATCTTTAAAAATGAACCTTTATAAAAATTGTATATTCTAATATATAACTTCTTTCTATTCCAGGACAATGAACGGATATACACACCCTACCACTTACATATACATAGCAGAATGGAGAAGGCAACGAGATTTGACCAATTTACGGCGTGCCAAGTGGAAAGATAAGCTAATTCGACTAAGCAAGGGGATTATATTGGAAAACTAACCCTGCATAAATAGAGGACTTGTACATTGACATACGTTTCTTGGAGCATAGGCTGTTGCACATGATATAATGAGCATTCTTGTCATTTAAATATAATCATACTTCTGGCCTGTTATTTGAACGATTATGAAAGGGTATTTTAATTAAATGAGCTTTAATTAAATAGCACAGCGGTGACACCGAACGACTTTTTTGAGGGGTCACGAGTTCAAACCCCGGGCAGGCACCAGTATTTTTTGAGTTTTTTTATTTAAACTTATGTGTCTAATTGATACATCACATGCTTACGGCGAAGGAAAACATCGCGATAATATAATTATCGCGGATTATAGCAAAATAATTTTATTATTACTTTTGTATATGTTACAATCCCACTGCTGGGAATAGACCTCCTCTCTCCGTTTCTGGAAAGAAGGGTTGGAGCTAAGACCTACCACGCTGCTCCAATGCGGATTGGTAGGTTACACATATCTCCAGAATTCTCTAGAGATATGCAGGTTTCCTCACGATGTTTTCCTTCACCGAAAAGCGTGTGATAAATTGCAATTATCAATTAGACACATGAGTTTTAATAGAAAAACTCTTTGGTGCCTGCCCGGGTTCGAACTCGTGTTCCCCTCGAAAGAGTCGCACGGTGTCACCACTGGGCTATCACAGCTCATTTTTTTGTATATGTGTTTACGCGGCGCAAGTGACTAAAGCTCCCAGCAGTCGAATATTTTTATAATTATAAAGTAAGTAAAGTAGCGACCTGTTACTATCCCACTACTGGACATAGTCCTCCTCTCTCCGTTTTTTTGGAGAGAAGGATTGGAGCTAAGACCTACCACGCTGCTCCAATGCGGATTGGTAGGTTAAACATATCCCTAAAATTCTCTAGAGGTATGCAGGTTTCCTCATGAATTCCTTTTCCTTCACCGTGTGATAAATTGCAATTAGCAATTAGACACATAAGTTTGGATAGAAAAAACTCATTGATGCCTGCCCGGGGTTTGAACTCGTGATCGTCTATCACAGCTTATATATTTATATGACAGCTTTTATAATTATATGACTCCTTAACACACACTACATTAAACCGTAATGTACTAGCTTAACATTCCGGAAGAATCTGACTGTTTAGTAAAATCAGTACAAAAACCGTCCAGTAGATTTTGAGAAAATCGATCATATACAGACCGCTTTTGGGGACTTTGTTTTATAATAAGTATTATGATTTTATAGAAGTCTTTTCAAGTACTTTTGCATTGTCAAAGAATAATAAGATTCATGAAGCTACCTTAGGTACGGAATGTTACTCATACCGAGAAGTCCTCCAAAAAATTTGGCGGGCAATCTTTTACTATATATTTTATTTATTTTTATTTTTAATTAGTAATAAAATATATATTTTTTAAATATTTTAATAATATAATATACAATTACTATCACCTCGTTTCCATTCCCGACAATCCTTAAGACATTTTAGTGAGGATCACCATTAAAATTGAACGCAACCTTTCAGCATACCTTAGTACAGTCACTAATGACTTGAAGGCACGCGTCGGCCGAGGGGTGTCCAGCGAGGGACGAAAATTTCCTAAAGGGTTACCCTAAAACTGGGGATGAAAACGATAATTAATGTCTTAAACGACTGTATAGACTACATTTAATAGGAAATTTTGGATTTTATGTCAAAGGAATAAAGCTTAATATTTTGGTGTCGATTCGGGTGCGTTCGGTCCAATTTTATAGTCGGGGGTGGCAAATAATAAGAGGTTTAGGTACATAGAAAGTTGGAAGCAAGTTGTTGATGAATGACACTCGGAGGACCCATTGCCCTTCGGAGGTTTTAAGTGGGTTGGATAAGAAATGTCGGATATCTGTGAAATATTCGTCGGCGAGGATATTGTGTTTGCGTATGCCAATTAATATGTAGAGTGGTGTTTGCATGTTTATTTTGAATTGTGCTTGTATGAGATATAGAATCAAAGGATGCTTTCACCATTTTACTGGGTAATTATTAATGGGTAATACGTTGAGGTTTTTAAATATTTTTTAATAAAATACAGCAGAATAAACTACGTATAACGCGCTTAGTATTAAAGTGGGCGAAAGTGTGTGATATCTTTATCCCACGCCCTTATCCCACTCTAAGTGGGGTCGGCACAACATGTGACTAACATGTTGTCACATGATTTGGCCCGGCCGCGTGCCTGTCGTCATCTTACCTTAGTCGCCTCTTACGAGTTACGACACCTCGGTAAAAAGGAGGGTGGTCTATTCTATTCTGCCAAAGACCACACGGCTATATAATACTAATAGACGTATTTTATTTAATAAAAACTTGGTAACAAGAGTAAAAGATACGTAGTAAGAGGTAAGTACTATAATATACAGTTATAAGTGTTTTTAATAAATTGCAATACATATAATATGCCGTGTTGTATCCGGCAGAATAGAGTAAGACCACCCTCAGTTCTTACCGAGGTGTCGTAAGAGGCGACTAAGGTATGTGCCGTGTGGTATCCGGCTGCATGGAATAGACCACCCTCATTTCTTACCGAGGTGTCGTAAAGGCGACTAAGGTAAGTGTCAACTTACGTCGTCAGCCTGACGTTAGTCAGGCAGGCGGCCGGTCGTAAAATACGTAGCGAAATCATGTGACAACATTTTGTAACATGTTGTGCCGACCCACTTAGAGTGGGATAACGGCAGGAGAATATGTATATGAAATACGTATAATATTTGTCAATTGGCATAAATCAGTAAAACCTTGTTTAAGAACTTCCGCTCTTTAATTATTGTAAATAATAACTCACTCACAAAAATTTCAACTTAAAGTAATCATATCATACTAATCATATCATATCATATCATACTAATATTATAAATGCGAATGTTTGTGAGTATGGATGGATGTTTTTCACGGCTAATCCGCTGAATCAATATGGATGTAATTTGGCACAATTATTCCTTTTATACCGGAATAACACATAGGCTATAGAAATCCTGTTAATTCTACAGGATTTCTACAGGTTGACATTTAAAAACGCCATCTATTATCAACCTTACAAAGTTTTTTAATTCATTATGTTTCAAGACCGAGTCAAATCTGTAATTAAATATATGTTTTTGAATATTAAGTAATTTTTTTTTTAAATCTAAAGTGAAGAAACTTAATGTGGCAGACCAAATTCCACGCGATCGAAGCCGCGGGCAAAAGCTTGTAACTCATAAAGAAGAGACAGATAGTAACTCTCTATAGTTTTCTTTTTAGTGCCGATGGACTTTACCAGCTCAGATGGATTTTATGCTCCCCTACTTTAGTATAATAACCAAAGAGTTGTTATACTAGAGTAGGGAACCTAGTATAAAATGGACCATATTACAATCACAATAAATAAAGAGAAAGCAAATAAGGGTGTAACGATCTGTCTCTCTTTTATTTGTGATAAGACAAAGATGCAGTGTAACAGTTTCATTTTCCCTTTTATTATTTATTGTGACACTCTCACTTACATGCAAAATAACTCTATGATATCTGTGCACGTGATTTTCTTTTTTTTTGTAATTGCCATATAGAAATAAACAACATCCCCCCCCCTTCAACGTTATTGCCAGTTTCATATTTCCAACAAACTAATAGGTACCGACCATACGGGGCTGTTCTCAAGTACAATTAGCGCGCCTAATCTGCTCCCTCGCATATGGCGTGACGATGCGACTCCTCTTGGGGCCATATAATGACTTCTTTATCATCCTTGATTGTTAATATCATTAAAAGCTTTTATTTTTCTTTTTTAACTTTACTTTTTGATAGCTTTTATTTAACTTGCCGTATATGTATGTGAAGGTGGAATCTTGCAAGTAAAGTTGACCTACTTCCGGTGTCCGATTGACCTAAAATTATATATACTGATCCAGTCCCAATGACAATGTTTATGATACTCAGGACCTGATGCTGCTGCCAGGATTGGTTCCAGACGAGGGAACTCAACAGTTAACAGTGGATACATTAAATTTGAAAAGCTTTTATATACTTACTAGCTGTGCCAGTGGCTTCGCCCGCGTGGAAATCTGCGTGTCACAATTTTTTTTCTAGAATTCAAATTTTAAACATAAAAGTAGTTATTGTGAGTTAACCATAAGAGATAGAGACATACTATCGCGGATTTTTGTAGTAGTTTCAAAGATCTCCAATTCCCCAGTACATTACTTTAGCATAAGTCTGCTGGTTTACACAGCGCTCGCGACTAAATCTCCCAGAAAGCAAGTTTTTTAACAATTCCGCGACCTCTTTAACACAATTTACAAAATACCGATATATACTATATATACCTAAACCATCCGGAAGTATTGGACTATCTTTTGGTGAAAACCGTAGAAAAATCCGTTCAGTAGATTTTGAGAAAATCGATTACATACAGACAGACAGCTTTTTGGGACTTTGTTATATAATAAGTATAGATTTTACTTTACTTTGACTGATTCGTAATAATATGAAACCATCTTCTTCTTTTATCTGCGTTTACTTCAGCCATAGAGTTATTATACATAGAGTTGGCGACCCATAAACAGACCTGTCAATGTGAGTGTTTAATAAATAGTCTTATTAGAGACCGATACTTGTTCGTCTAATCAGACATAAAAAAGATGAGTAACCTCATATGCTTGTTCTTTTTTTTACGGACTCGCTTAAGGCTGGCTTCCTTACTCTAGTATAACTCTATACCTTCAGTACCTAGATACAAGTAACTAGTTATTAGGTTAAAAATGAATAAACTAATAAAATTATATGTTGCAGTGTTGATATCCCACGGTTGGCTTTAAAGTGACCCACTCGTAGTTAAAAAAAGTTGTGATGTAGTAGCGAAATCCATTAAAGCGAAGCGCTAACAAAATTATCGAGTGTTACAGAGAACAATGACTTGGAAGAGCAAGAAAACATTAGTTTTTAATTAGTTCATAACGTGATGTAATAGATGGAATTAAAATAAGGATATCAACGTATGAAAATAAAAATGAAAATAATTTTATTGAAAAAAAATATTGATATAAAATCTATACTTATTATAAAACAAAGACCCAAAAAGCTGTCTATCTGTATGTTATCGATTTTCTCAAAATCTACTAAATGGATTTTTGTACGGTTTTCACCAAAAGGTAGTGCAATACTTCCGTATGGTTTAGGTAAATAGTACATATCCGTTATGTAAATTGTGTTGAAGAGATCGAGCAGTTGTAAAAAAAACTTGCTTGCTAGGAGCTTAAGTCGCGTGCGCTGCATAAACCAGCAGAGTTACGCTAAACTAATATAGTAGAGAATTGTAGATCTATTGTAGACAGCATGTCTGTATGTCTTATGCTTAACTCACAATAACTACTTTTATGTTCAAAATTGCAATTAAATACACTGATTTACACGCGGGCAAAGCCGCAAGTACAGCTAGTTTTATTATAAACTAATAGCAAAGGCCCCTGCACTAGGTGTGAACCCGTATTTCTGGGTGCCTCGCTGATCCACCAAGACAAGTAAATTTATCAATAAACTAATAACAAATCGACAATTAAATTTAGAATTAAATACATGTTTTCTTTTTATTTCCTTAGAAATATATTCCAATCCAAACTTATATTACCTATATGAGTTATAGAAGCAGGCGTTATTTTACGGAATTCCATATTACAGAAAATACTTTTACTAGAATAGGATAGGCTCCACGACAAAATTGTAATGATTACGATTAGTAATTTATAGAATTACGCGTTACTTTGCGGAGATCCATAATACAAAAGTTATACTAAAAATTATTTTGCTATAATCCGCGATACAATAAATAGAAAATATAAATAGTGCTAAATGTATAGTGGACTATCCGTTTTTTCATACCCGTTACGTGCAGGTTTCGTAAAAACACATGCACAAACCTCCACCACTGCCACCACAATACACAAGCACTACACACGTTCACTATCACAAACTCAACGATCGTTTGGCCTCTTTTAGTACCTTATCTTGCATGTGTAAGGTGTAATTTTGCCTGCTTCATACACATTAGCATTGCATTTATTCGCTGAACGCGGATTATAGCAAAGTATTTCTGTTCTAGTTTCGGCAAACTTATATTATTGTTTGAACGTCCATGTGAATGCATGTTTGCATGTAAGTACTTGAATGTGTGTATGTTTCGTTCATTGTAATGTTTGATATATAAAAATTTATCATATTATGTCGGTAGTTAATATTTTCTCAGTTTCATCATATTTTAATGTTAGCAGATATTGTGTAATTGTACGTTTTACTTTCAATTTCAGGGGATTAATAGTATTTATGTATATAACTCATTTATAGAATTAGGCGTTACTTTGCGGAGATCCATAATACAAAAGTAATAATAAAATTATTTTGCTATAATCCGCGATATAGTAAATAGAAAATATATGTAGTGCTAAATGTATATATAGTATATAAATGTTTTGCCCCGCAACCGCAAACTCGTCGTGGAGTCTATCTCCTGATGATGCTTCGGTTGCGGGGCGACACGATTGTTGAGTTTGTGATAGTGAACGTGTGTAGTGCTTGTGTATTGTGGTGGCAGTGGTGGAGGTTTGTGCATGTGTTTTTACGAATCCTGCATGTAACGGGTATGAAAAAACGGATAGTCCACTATACATTTAGCACTATATATATTTTCTATTTACTGTATCGCGGATTATAGCAAAATAATTTTATTATTACTTTTGTATATAACTCAATTAAGCCTAATTATGCATTCTTGAATACTAATCGCGATGTTCCTAATGCCTATGAAATGTAGGTTAACTTTGTTACTAACAAATTACAACAATATTGCACATTGGCTCGTTAAACACTAAAATAGAGTTTGTGATAGTGAACCTGTGTAGTGCTTGTGTATTGTGGTGGAAGTGGTGGAGGTTTGTGCATGTGTTTTTACGAATCCTGCACGTATCGGGTATGAGAATACTGATAGTCCACTATACATTAAACACTATATATATTTTCTATTTACTGTATCGCGGATTATAGCAAAATAATTTTATTATTACTTTTGTATTATGGATCTCCGCAAAGTAACGCCTAATTCTATAAATCACTAAAATAAGCTAAATTATGCCCAACAAAAGTTATAAGCATAATTCACAAATACAAACACCACCCAGAGGCATCGTAACACATCCGAATTTTAACTTCTCAGCAGTTTCTGCGAATTAACTAATCCCAATCACGGGAGAGATTTCTGAATTCACACAACTCTGCCGCCCAAAAGAGTGAGAGGGAAGGACGAAATGTACGCGCCAGAAAGGGACAGCAGTTGTTAGGGTTGCGACTACATGGGTCTGACATAATGATATATTAATTTCTGTCGCGGGCGCCATTGTTTTTGGTATTTAACGATGTGACGCATGGTCATTACGGATTCATAGTTTCATAAAGGCCTGATTTCAATGGCGTCTGCCGCTTTGCGTTTAATGATCGGATGAATGCGTGAATTGGGCGAGCTTTTTGTAATTTGCTGAGATGAGGTTTGTATTGTTTGTTAAACAAGATTCAACCGAAAATCATATGTGCGCAAGATGGCTAAGCATTTCTGCTATATATTGCCATTTGTAATATATTTAGTATAAAATTACTTTGCTATAAACCGCGTTTGCTAAGAGAATCTATGTAATGCTAAGTGTATGAAGCAGGTAACGTTCACATACCTTAAAAATGTATGCCAGCCACCATACGTATCATAAAACGCCGTCACCAGACACACTTTACAGAAGCACTACACACACTCATTACGATAATTACTCTACGATCGTTACGCCCCGTAGCCGAAGCATCATGAAGAGGATAGGCTCCATGACAAAATCGTAATGCGCATTATGATTTTTGTGATCCGTGTGGTGATTGGTCCTGAATGTTTAAGGCATGTGGACGTTGCCTTCATACACTTAGCACTACATAGATTCTCTTAGTAAACGCGGATTATCGCAAAGTAATCCTATCATATCTTCTGTACTATGGAATTCCGCAAAAGTTATGCCTACTTCTATAAATTATATATTTCGTTTCTTTTAAGAATGATAAAATCAACCTTGTTTCTTTATTAACACACGCAATTATATAGGTGCGTTTGTTAATAAAGAAAAAGTGATGACCTCTATGAATATAATTCACTATAAATCTATCTGTACAGATGTACAGATTTGTATGGAGATTATTATAATACCAAAAAACCCAAAAATTTCACTTATTTGTAGCTTCGGTAAACAGCAACGCAAAATAGTGCCAAAAAATTCAACGATATAAAAAATCATAACTTAGGTACCACTGCAACAATATTGTTTAGTATAACTTTTTCATTGATTATAAGTCGTGAATCCACTACTAGATGTTACAAGGTTATCCATTCATTACGGTACACCCTGTATGTAAATTACAGTAAATGAAAAAACTAAAAATGTGTATAAATAGTTAAGTGTTGCAAATAATACGTTATGTATTACAAATTCATATAGTACATACATGAAATAAGTTTAAGAGACTAACCTTAGACCTGTCAAGACCTGCAGATGTTGAGGAAATAGCCGACAAGAGGGCAAAGTATGCATCTCTCATCGAGAGTTATATATTTGTGCCATTTTCAGTAGGGACCAGAGCCATGGAGTCAAAGTGCAAAAAATTTTCACATCACTTAGCGATTCAACGCCAACTGCCAGCATTCTTCAGATCATTCTACGTGGGCATGATCTGTATAGTACTATCATGTATGTAATTTAAGATAGACATAACTTGTACATTTTAGAGAATAACATCCTAAAATTCTAATTTAAGCAAACCTCTATTGGCTATGAGCTAGATGATGAAACCATAAGCAAAAAGCAACGCCACAGAGTAATTTGTTAATGCTAGCGAAAGGAGGGCACCGCGTATCTCTTTGCAACACATCACCGGCTAATTTGGCCGCACAAAGGGAAATGCGGGGAAATGCGCTAATTAAAAAGTGCCGTCACAACTCATAGTTTGCGGAGGCGTTTGTGTTATTGATACGACTTTTAATTTGGACCCTGATATGTCTGTGCTTTCATGACGCGCGCTTTGATGGAGTTCCGAGTTTCGCTTGAACGGTCCATTGTTGGGAAGTTGCGTCTATGATATACACGTGCCAAAGGAAAATTTGCTTGGTGAAAATGTGACACACTTATATTGTCGTTAACCCGTAATTTTCATCAAAGACAAGTTGTACTTAGCACAGCTTTTACAACAACATTAAATAGAAAAGAGATTAATTAAACTGTCATTAAAATATTTAAGTTCTCGTTTCACATGCATGTCAATTGTTTTCTGGGCGAATGTCCAAGGCATTTGCAGCTACATATATCCCTAAAATTCTTACGGGAAAAGCAGATTTTGTTACGATGTTTTCAAATAATTCTTAATTCAAATTGGCTTTTACAAGTACTTTTGAATCGTCAAATTACAATGAAGCTATAAGAGCGACTCAATTGAAGACGTAAACGACGACCGCGAACCGCTTTCTTTTCGTACCATGAAGTGTGAATTGCATTGGGGGTCGTAATGTTCGAAAAGGATGACCTTATATGAACTATAGATAACTCTGTCTCTCTTACTCAGATGTTCTTAGGACGGATTCCGTACGCTCATTCGGCAACGACTTAAAGTCTTTAAGACGTCATGGTATGAAAAAGCAAAACAATTTCGTTTACGTCTTCAATGGAGTTGCAATGCGAGTTCATGGTAGGCCTGCTGGTTCGGAAAGGTACTTTTACCCAGGAGAACCAGCAAGAAACTCGACGGTCACTCCTTTTAAAAATAAATATTTTAATAATGTATTTGTAATTGTTCACAATTAAATACCTTTTCCTTATTTCTTACAATATAAGACCTTGAAACTGTGACGAGAAACATCGTGGGTGAAACACCGTCAGTTTTATAAAGTCAGTCCAACTCCAGGAGGCGAGCATTTCTTAGTTTAACGACATATTAAAATTTCCAATCACAGGAGCCTATAGAAGATCATCCCGATTGTGACGTATATATCTTTAAAAATGAGCCTTCATTACGATGGAAAACTAATAAAATTCATAGATTCCTCACGAGGTCTGCCTTACTACGCCCAGGATCACTCACCATCCGGCCAGATTTATGTTTTTTTATTGTTATTAGTAAATAATTCTGTACTTCACTTAAATTAATAAGATATAAGGAACCAATATGGATACCAGGCCCGTAATGAGTTGAAATATCGAACAAGGATATCGTTATCAAAAGGTTTCCGCGTCACTGCTTTGATAATAACATCATATGTAGTGTATGGTGAGTATATAATTAGTGAACATCATGATATACATATGCTATATTATATTATATATCAGTTAACATAACAAACAGGAATTCCGATTCCGGAATAAACCGTTATACACTTATGTTGTTCTGTAATCATTTTGTACTAGTTTAAATATTTCTGTGTGTGCAAAAAAGAGAATAAGAACAAAGAAACACACATATATTATCTGATTTTCATGATTTTGATATTCTATGATGATCATCGTGTTTGTTTTGTTCTGTTTTGTTTGTATGTACGAACAACTGATGTGTTTTGGGGTTATAAGGTATAAGAATGGTGACGCGAATTATATTATGGGTGGCGACTGTTGGGTACACAAAACTCACTATCCAAATCAATCTATTTATTTACAGTTAATTTTAATTATTCTTATACTATGTACTATGCTAAAATCTTAAATACTAATGGCGTCCGATCCCACCGAAGTTAGGTAGGGAAAGGCGAGGTTGCACGAAGTGTCTTTCCCAGGCGTGGAACACTACACCTCCGGTGTCGAGTGGAGTCTGGGAAAGCGGCGAACGCTGAGTAGACGTAGCACGCGTGACGTTAAACACCACGCTGGTCGACGGCTTACGAGAAAAATTACTTCAAAAGACTTTTGGTAAGCCATTTCTTTATAGCTGTCTAACGGGATCCCTTGAAAAGATATCTAGCAGTGGATATCCATATAGTCGAAAAAGGTAGAAGATATTCCAATAATTACACTCTGATTCCAAAACTATGGATATTAGAGTTACTTATTGATGACGATGGTTTAACTTATGATTTAACATTGAAGTAACATGCACTAACACACACATTAACATAAACATGCTCGCTCTCACACACATATACATAACACATGGTATGTGCTGTTAATTGCTTTGTTTAGTTTGTCACTGCAGGCCTACCATAAACTCTTATTGCGACTCAATTGAAGACTTAAACTAAATTGTTTTGCTTTTTCATACCATGACGTCTTAAAGACGCAGACTTTAAGTCGTTTCCGAACGACCGTTCGGAATGCGTCCTAAAACATGTGAGTAAAAGAGACAGAGTTATCTATAGTTCATATAACGTTTTCCTTTTCCAACATTACGACCCCAATGCAATCCACACTTCATGGTACGAAAAGAAAGCGGTTGAGTTTAGGTACTGACTTTGAATTGAATCGTTTTCTAAAAGTTCATGGTAGGCCTTCTGGTGACCTGTAGAATGCGGGGTTTTTTCTAGCCTATCGTAGAAAAAACCCAGCAACGAGCAATCACAACCATAATTATTTTTCAGTTAATTAAATTACTAAAAGTTCATTTTAGTGTATAGATTGTGGTGCGAAATAAACTTTTTATTATTATTATACTTATTAAGAATTTCCCGACTTTAATACCAAATAGTTATAGCACTATTTTATTTATAACAGTATCATTTTCATTAATCAATTGTATGTATATATCTTTCGTTCCATGTGTAATACTTTGTAAATCTTCGAGCTCTTCCTGAAAAGTCACGAGCATCTTGTAGTGAATAATCAAATAAAAAGCAAAAAAGGACATTAAAAAAATATTCCACAAAGATATTTTAAAGCCGGCATCATTTCAACGTTTGTGAAAGATTTGCGGACGTTTCAATGCTTTTTTCCTTTAGCCGACGTTTTTCCAATTAGCGTGTCTGTATGGTCGAGAATTAGCCCCTGTGCGGATTCTTCAAAACGCCGTCATTCAGTTTTCTCTCAATTTTAGGGTTACCATAAGGTATTTTTACAAGTATTTTTATTATTTTCACCTTTATTTAAGTACGCTTGTTTGTATGTAACGGACTTCCTTGATTTCAATTTTGACCCAATTGAAATCAATTTTGATTTTATCAAGAACTGATGATATTAAAATAAAACAACTAGATAACTTAAAATTTTACAATAATCGCATTAAAAAAAGGCGTTTTATGCCATCTTTTTCGTGCATATAATATCAAAAACCCCCGCTTTACAAAATGAAGCTCAAAGCAAAACAAAATGATAGATTTGGCTTCTTCAAATTAATATTCTATTCAGTGTTTTCGACGCGTATGCTTTTTACTTTATTTTTTTTCACTCATTAGTTTGGTTAAAAAAAATATGATAAAACTAAATTTGCTACTATCTTCGATTGGAGTTCGTTATCTAGTTCATAGTAAATACGCGATTTAATTAGTGACAATAGCAAAATAAAATATCATTTCTTTTATATATATATATTAGAGTATCGTTACTGGGTCCCGCCTCACCGTACATATTTAATGAAATACGATGGAGCAGTGCAATCACGTTTATTAAATTATTATCTCAAAACACATGTATACCGTTTTAAAATATTTCTCAGACTCTTCTAAATTGTCAAGAGCCCGCACACGTCACCGCGTGCCAACCAGCAGTGTTCCTAAACATTATAGAAAATTTTGAGGTTTGCCTTGCGCCGACATATATCAATGAATAAAATCTAAACGTTAGAAATCTTTAAATTACAAATGCTAACCCTATATTACGACTTTAAAGGTCGGAACTCGGGACCAATGAAACTTTGCATGACAAAAAACTCTTTAGATTATTGTCATGCTTTATGAACATTAGACGAGTTTTTAAATAGCCTTTTTCTAACGCTGTGCTTAACAATTGTTTTAGCTCAATTATTTGAAAATCCATCTTGCTGTATCTTTTTTTCAATTTCTCATTTAAACAGCTTAAATAGACAATTTTATATTTCTTTTTATACTTACAATGTAACTTTGTGCTGAATCTCAGTATACAAAAAATTAAACAAATGCAACCTTTGATGTGCCTTGGTAGCTTCAATTTTTTGTAATTGATTCATAATCCAAAAATTTCCAAATTGATTAAGTTGATTTCAAAGTCTTATACGAGCGTAATCCTTGGCTCTAAATCTATATAATATATCTCTTTATATAATAAATAAATATAATAAAAAAGTATCTATAATAAACAAAAAATCCTAGTGGCTTAAATTGCATAAAAATAAAGTAAACGAATTTGGGTTTATAATTAGCCAAACAAATCCAATGAATAATTATATAAATAAAAATCCTGAGTTAGAATGTGAGTTTACACTAATCTTCGAAACTACTGAACCGATTTAAATGTAATTTTCTAGGTTATACTTCCAACTTAAAGCATAAGTTGGATCGATAGGATTCGATAGGAGTTTTTATCTCGATTCATAATCATTTAAAGTTTTTTATGCTTAAAAGCTAATTTACTTCAGAGTTCTAATGTTACGTATTCGCGCGTCGGAAAACAGCCTTTATTATAGGCATCGCTATATGTACAAAAATATTGTTTATCAGAAATATTACCTTTTTGGTTAAAAATGCGTTTGAGTAGATCTTTTGGTTAACTGTTATTTATAATTCTTTAATCCAGACAAATTATTCAATTAAAAGATGATACGAAATAATCTGCATGTGTACTTTTTAAATAACGAATCTATAGAATGAGTGAAGAGAAATTATTAAAGGACAATAGTCGAAAAAAGGTTGGAATATTTCTTAGTCTTTCTTTCGCCTCAAGGATCAATCCTTGGTCCCTTTCTGTTTTTAGTATATATAAATGATCTACCATATTTCATTCATAATATTTGCGACATTGTACTGTTTGCTGATGACACATCTTTAATATTTAAAGTAAATAGGAATAACGCTAATAATATTGACGAAGTAAACAGTGGATTGTCGCAGGTAGCTCAATGGTTCAGGCTAAATAATTTGGTACTAAACTCAAATAAAACGAAATGTTTAGAATTTGCATTACCTAATACAGCTAAAAAAGCAAATGAGCTCTTAATAGACAATGTACCACTAAAAACAGAAAATACAACTGTATTTTTGGGAATGACGTTGGATACAAAACTCCAATGGAGCACACACATAACAGCTCTCGCAGGGAAACTCAGTTCAGCAGCCTATGCTATTCGAAAGATAAGACAGTTTACAGACGTCGAAACAGCAAAACTAGTTTATTTTGCTTACTTCCATAGCATTATGTCTTATGGAATAATGTTATGGGGTAAATGTGCTGATATTGAGAAAATTTTTGTATTGCAAAAAAGAGCCATACGTGGCATTTATAATTTGAATTCGCGTGGGTCCCTGCGAGAGAAGTTTAAGGAAACGGGTATTCTTACGTTAGCTTCACAGTATATTTTTAGCAATTTGATTTTTGTGCATAAAAATATACATAATTATAAAAAGATTGGCGATGTATATAATAGACAAAGTAGGAACCGACATAAGCTTGCGGCTCCTGCTTTGCGTCTTGTAAGAGTACGTAAGTCGTTTGTGGGTTTGGGTATAAGATTCTATAATAAAATTCCACAATCAATTTTAACTTTGCCATTACAGCAATTTAAAAATACTGTTAAAAAGAGGCTGATACAGAAAGCCTATTATACCGTGGAGGCTTACATTGATGATAAGAATGCATGGATATAGCTGCTCTTCGACCTTGTGCAGGATAGCTATGACAAAATGTAATTAGTATTAAGAATCTTCTTTTTTAAAAGAGCTCCACCGAGTTTCTTGCTGGCTCTTCTCGGTAGGACGGCTTTCCGAACCAGCAGTAAAGTTGACGATTCAAAAGCACTTGTTTACAAGTTTACTTGAATAAAGAATATTTTGAATTTGAATTTGAATTCGAATTAGTAGTGTCCTTAGATTAGACACTAAGTGGACTAAGGTAACATCGAATCAGTGGTTTTTTTTCATCGAAACCTTTTCAGCTATGTTTAAATCTTTTAAAGGAAGTTCTTTTATATAAGTATTCAAGGTTTAATAAGTGTCCCATATATTATTATTATATTATTTCTTAGAAAAAGAAAATTGTTAAAAATTAATGTAACTACGATGCTATTTACATTCGCTTCTTTCCATACATCCTTTAAGATAATCCATTCAAATATTTCATCATAAAAGGCAGACGTCGTAATAATGTTACGCATATCTCCTCTAGATTCCTTAAGAAGTCATAATATGACAAATTACACTAACAAGCTTCCATCAAACGTGTATACAAATAAGATGTCTGAAGGAAATGAAGCAGGAAACACTATAATGAGCTGGTTCGAGTGCAGCATACGTCTGTGCTGTAATAACAAAAGCCGCATTATGGAATCGCACAAAGACATGTATTCTAGGCTCTAATGTAGCCTGGCAATAGGAAATATCATTGTTGCGATTGCTGGTTTCACTATAATTAAGACCTTTATGTTATAGATCCGTGGGTTTTTTCTCTGTATCTCTTACAACGTAATTGGCTATTGTTGTGATAAGTTTCCTTTGTGATTGTTAACATTCCCCTTATAGGGTGGTTGCATCGTGGTTTATACTCGCTCGGCCTGATAGAAGCAATGTGCAGTGGTATCGAAAGAATTAACTCAACAGTGGGTGTTATTTTTCCGTAAAGAGTTGAAGTAAAAGTTAAGTAACAACTAACTACTATCCTAATTCTGGGTATAAGCTTCTTCTCTTCTTTTTTTGGGGAGTAAAGAGGGGTTGAATTCACAGATTGGTAGGAATTCTTCAGCGATAAGCGTGCCTCCACATGATGTGCCTTCACACTTTTTTGCAGAAAAACTCATTAGCGCCTGCCCGGGGTTTGAGACTATGACCCCACTAGAGAAGGGCACACGGAATCAAGATTTGGCTATCAGAATGAGCTTTAAGCTTGGACAAAAATTTAAATCATTTTAAAACTGGAATAACTCTCCACTAATAAACTTATACTCACTAAAAAAAAACATTCATTCGTTTATTGACAACCCAAATCCTTTGTTATCTACAATGTATGTTTCAATTTTTAATTTAAACTATCGTGAGTAGTATTCATAGTTGATGTATAGAAACCTATACACACGTCTTATTTTATTGGTTTAGCCTGATTAGTTTCGAACTCATCCAGGGCACTTATTCATGAGCTCTTTGTATGTTTAATTATTTAATCCTAACAAAATGTTTATTGATATTTAATATAACTTTTTATAAACGCGGCTAATACTTTTTCCAGATTCACGTATCGAAGCTGAGAACATGGAAAGCATAAAGAATTAAAAGCCTTTTAATGACAGTCTGCCTCGTGCCTTCGACTTTCATAAGGCTTTATGCAAGAGTGATGTAGAATAAATGAACGTATGGAAAATATTGTTAGAATTATCTTTTAAAGATAATTTTGCAAATTAAGAGGTTGTAAAAAGTATTTGAAAGCTATTATATTTTGATTATATAACAATTTCATAAATGTTTACTTATTTCTTATCTAAATCTTCTTTTTACTTTTAGACTTAAGGCGAGTCTTTAGGATTAAGGAGTGTAAAGACACAAACAAGAAATATCGATTTATATCTATAAATCGATATTTCTTGATCGCATATTGAATACAAAATACAAAGTCATATCTTGACAGCTGAAACATCTAGAAAGCTAGAAAAGATGAATATTATATACATGGAGTTTTGATCATAGTCACATTTACCATATATAAAGCATAGAAAATGTGACTTTATTCGTTGTTGGCAAAATATACTGGCAAAACTTTATTTATCGTTTTATTTTATTGATTTTCGCTGATCTTTAATGTTTACGTTGTGATTAGGTTCTCTTTGGTTTTCTTTTTTTAGATAATACAGAATTTTATATTATAAAATTGGACGGTACTATCAAAAATCATATGTATAGACTTGCCGACGACACTGATAATGTACCATTAACTTAAACCTTCCTCAAGAATTGCACTATCATTTAGTAGATGCCGTACAAAAATCCGTTCAGTAGATTTTGAGAAAATCGATCACTTAATAGACAGCTTTCGGGGACTTTATGTAATAATAAGTATAGATATAATTAACTAGCTTCTACAGGCGACTTTGTTCACGTCGACCGCGGAATCTTGGAATAAACAGTCGTTTCTGCCACTCACCAACCCTGCAAATATCTCCATCACAAAAATCAGATCGATCCGAGGGGTTAAATTGCAATGACTATTACAATGATTGCGCTACTGTAATAATGTAATGCTAATGTACTGTAATGTAATGTACTAGAGAATTGTAGATCTACAAAAATACCAAAAAGTCCGCGATAGCATGTCTCTAAGTCTTATGGTTAACTCACGACAAATAATGCACATCTAGGCTTAGAGAGAGAAATCGGCTAGATTCTGCTTCATAGAGCATTGTCTCTGTCGCACAGACTGACGAACCCGTGTAAAACGTCACATACTGAGTGAAGGTGACAGCGCTTTTCGAAACCGAATTGGCCGGCTGTTTCGTTCTAAGCCTCGATGGGCACTATTTATTGCCTGACACTATACTTTTATGTAAAACAAAATCAATTCGGTAAAATTTTGTGACACTGATTTTCATGCGGGTAAAGCCGCTGGTATAGTTAGTTTTACTATAAATATACTTGTTCGGGGTCGCATAATGTCATACCACTGAGTGCTGCTCTCTTAAAACCATAGATGGTTTATCCGAGCGAACAGTATAAAACACCCGTGTACAATCGATGGCGATGATTGTTACATAAATATACCTTTTATGTGACCCCGCAATTTGCCGCGATTTGCGCCTTTTGTTCTGGGTAAAACGGCGTTTAGTTATTAACGTAACAATTCATCATCATTCTCATCATTCTCCTGCCCTTATCCCACTCTACGTGGGATCGACACAACATGTTACAAACATGTTGTCACATGATTTGGCTAAGTATTTTACGACCGGCCGCCTGCCTGTCGTCAACTTACCTTAGTCGCCTCTTACGACACCTCGGTAAGAAAGGAGGGTGGTCTATTCTATGCAGCCGGATACCACACGGCATTTACCTTAGTCGACTCTTACGACACCTCGGTAAGAACGGAGGGTGGTCTATTCTATTCTGCCGGATACCACACGGCGTTTATTAACGTAACAGTTCGCGTAACATATAAGCTAGGCACTTTCTTTTTTCGGTCATTAAAATTGTCGGATATTTAGGAGCTCTATCACTCCAATATTGCGTATGGACACTATCACCTACCTATTATAAACATTATTTATGTTTTTGAATTTTAACTGTTGTGAGTAGTATTCATTGTTAATGTATAGAAACCCGCTATACTCACGTCTTATTCTATCGGGTTAGCCCGACTATTTTCCATCATCATTTCATCCGAGGCCCTTAGTCATAAACTCTTCTTATGTTATTGCGGCAGTGAGCGGCTCACTAATCGCTATGCCCAGTGCATGGAATCAGACGTAGGTATAGCCGGTTTCTATACATAAACTATTATTCAAATTGTCATGCATTCGTATAGTTTATGATCATATAAATATTAGCCGAGGTGAAATTAGAAAATAAATAAAATTATAAAATAACGTTTTTCTAAAAAAATCTGTATATATGCACAGGAATTATTCATCTCAACAGATTTACATAAGAGACTCAAACCTGACATCATCACGACAGGCAGGCGGGTTAAAGTAAAAGTAAAGTAAAGTAGCAGCCTGTTAATATCCCACTGCTGGGAACAGGCCTTCTCTCCCCGTTTCTGGAGAGAAGGGTTGGAGCCAAGACCTACCACGCTGCTCGAATGCGGATTGGTAGGTTACACATATCTCCAGAATTCTCTAGAAATATGCAGGTTTCCTCACGATGTTTTCCTTCACCGAAAAGCGTGTGATTAATTGCAATTATCAATTAGACACATGAGTTTTAATAGAAAAACTCATTGGTGCCTGCCCGGGTTTGAACTCGTGTTCATGTGCACCGTTTCACCGCTGGGCTATCACAGGCAGGCGGGTTGGCGACTGATAAAACTTTAGTCCCTTATTAATTTATTGTATTTGTTATATAGGTCATTTGGTACGATCTAGTAAGCCACTCTTTTTCAATAGCCAGAGATTCAAATCATCGACAGGGTTCGAGGAACACAGGGGATATTTGCAAACGCAAATACAAAATTTGCAAGAGCCTATAAAAATATTATACATAACTGTGATACGTTTATCACAGTTAACTTCATTAAACGAATTAAGTTTAGGATTTTTTAAATAAACTTTCTCAAATCGCAAATAATGTGTCGGCTTGTGATTTTATAGCTTTAGCAGTGGAGGGAAAAGTGAAAATGAACCACGTCTGAAAACTGATAAAAGCAAACTTAAAAAATCTTTAAACCATTTTCTTAATTAAAATGTTCGGTTAGTACATTAAGGTAAAAAAAACCGTGTCAAGTGTTCAAAAATCATTTATTTAACGGCAACTTATACTTATTTAAGTTATTAGGTTAGTTTACTTGTTTATACTTATATTTTTAGCTTAAGCCCTTTTCGTTTTTTCTTTATTTGTATTACATAAATAATAAAAAAAATTGTTAAAATTGTTTTGTGCGTTGTTACGTGCCTAACGTACAGCATCATAAGTATGCATGTTGTGTGCACGTGTAAGTAAGAATGTACTTCTAGCAGGATACAATCACTCATTTATTTATTGACGAATTGATTTATAATTTTAAATATTTTATATAAAAAAATTGCGGGAGAGGACCCAAGGTCCCGGTGGTTGGGGCTATAGAGTTAGGGACCTCCTCACTATCCGTGCAGTCTCAAGCAACACTGCCTTCTGTATGCAGGATGATACAGATGTTTAAATTTACTCTAAGTGCATTCTTGTTGGTGTTCCATTAAAGAAAAATACATAAATAAACTTTGTTCGTGTACATAATGCTACAAAGTAACAACTAATTAGGGACTTCAAAAGGGCCACAGTCGTCAACTTTAATTGGCATATCGGCGCCCCACGTGACGATCGCTGCACCAGTACAATCGTGGAGAGGCTACAATCAGGGAAAGAGTCGAAGGCACAATCGGGGAAAAAGTGGCAATTTCCAACCACTCTGTTGCATTGCGCTAATTAAGGTGCCACAATCGGAACGTGATAGTTCGCTTTGGGTTCCACAGATATTATAATGATTTTTTAAATCTATACTTATTATAAAACAAGGTTCCAAAAAGCTGTCTGTCTGTATGTTATCGATTTTCTAAAAAGCTACTGAACGGATTTTTTGTACAGTTTTCACCAAAGTGCAATACTTCCGGATGGTTTTCGTAAATAGTACATATGGGTATTACGTAAATTGTGTTGAAGAGATCGCGTTAGTTGTTACAAAACTTGCTCGCTGGGAGCTTTAGTCGCGTGCGCTGCGCAAACCAGCAGAGATACGCTAAAGTAATGTATTAATTAAAGAATTGTAGATAAAATACTACAAAAAAGTCCGCGATAGCATGTCTCTATCTCTTATGGTTACCTCACAATAACTGCTTTAACGTTTAAAATTAGAATCCTAGAAAAAACTTGTGACACGCTGTTTTCCACGCAGGCGAAGCCGACGCAATAGATTAAGCATAAGTATGTAGGTTGCGTCAGTTAATATCCGTTATAAATTACACTTCTGAAATTTTTAAATACATTGCAGCAGATTCTAGTGCTCTAAGAAGTGAGAGAGTGAAAGGTTACGTTGCTGACATCTATAGAGTAAATCTTAGTTACCACCATGGTAAAGTAAAATTTATTTACTATCATCGTCATCATTCTCCTGCCCTTATTCCATTCTAAGTGAGGTCGGCACAACATGTTACGAACATGTTGTCACATGATTTGGCTACGTATTTTACGACCGGTCGCCTGCCTGACATCAACTTACCTTAGTCGCCTTTTACAACACCTTGGTAAGAAATGAAGGTGGTCTATTCTATGCAGCCGGATACCACACGGCACATACCTTAGTCGCCTCTTACGACACCTCGGTAAAAAAGAGGGTGGTCTATTCTATTCTGTCGGATTCTACACAGCAATAAAATTTGCTTACTATGTTGGATAAATAAAGTGCTAACTAATCATTTATTTTGAAAAATTTATAATAAACTATAATAAAACTTAAATTATTACCTTAATAAAGCTGACATCACTTGATAGTATGATTTATATATACATATTATAAAACAAAGTCGCCAAAAGCTATGTATGTAAATATATATTAGGTAACATATGAAATTGGCGTTTTCTATGGGAGGAACATAAAGTCGTTTTTTTTTAAATGAAATATATTTAATTAATCAAAGTATGTACCATTGCTATGTATGCACTTTTGCCATCTCATAGGTAGTTCATTGATCCCCTTACTAAATAAACCATTCGGGCGGGAATCAATAAAATCTTTTAAGGCGGTTTGGACTGCCCCATCGGAGTTGAATTTTTTTCCTTGCAAGTAGTTATCCAAATTGCGAAAAAAATGGTAATCTGTTGGAGCAAGGTCCGGAGAGTACGGTGGATGTCTAAGACATTCTAATTGAAGCTCCTCTGATTTGGTAGCCGTCTGTTGTGCAGTGTGTTGTCTAGTGTTATCCTGGAGCAGCAGTGGCCTAGAGCGATTGACCAGCCTCGGTTGTTTAGCAGCTAGCTTTTCCATCATGGTTTGCAGTTGCTGACAATAGATATCTGCCGTAATCGTCTGGCCAGATTTAAGAAAGCTGTAGTGAACGACACCGGCACTAGTCCACCAAACACTTACAATCAACTTTATTTTAGTCCATTTTCGCTTAGGGCAGGATGTGGCTGGTTCGCCAGGGTTCAGCCATTACGATGAGCGCTTCCGATTATCGTAGAGGATCCACTTTTCATCACAGGTAATGATTCGATTTAAAATTCCTTCATTATTGTGCCGGTTGAGTAACGTAACGCAGCAGTCGACGCGCGTTTGTCGGTTTGCTTCACTCAATTCATGAGGTACCCACCTTTCAAGCTTTTTCACCTTCCCAATTTGCTTCAAGTGGATTAGAATAGTTTTATCACTAACACCGGAGCCTGCAGCTAACTCGGACGTGGTTTGCGATGGATCCGCTTCCACAATAGCCTTCAATTCTTCATTATCAACTTTGGTCTCCGGCCGTCCACGAGTCTTGTTCTGCAGGTCGAAATTTCCAGAACGAAAACGTTGGAACCAAAAACGCACTGTGTTTTTTTTTGCGACACCGTCACCATACACATCATTAATCCTTCGAGCCGTTTCTGCAGCACTGGTGCCACGGTGGAACTCATACTCGTAAATAACGCGATATTTCATGATTTCCATTTTGTAAACAGAGTGACACAAAGAAAAAAACAAAAGAAGGAAAAACAAATGAATTAGGGGGTTTGAAACACAAATGCATGAGTAAATAGCTGTATGAATTTGAATTTGGAATTCCTAACCATAAAGGTAATATTTGAGATCAAAGTGGCCAGTACGACAAAACGCCAATTTCATATGTAAGGACCTAATATGTGATCGACTTTCTCAAATCTGCTGAACAGATAATTATTCGGTTCTTACTAAAATATATTCAATTCATCAGGAAGGTTTAGGTTAAAAGTTCATTAAGGTATTATCTAAATTGTGTTGGAGGTCACAAAGTTGTAAAAAAACTTGCCTACTGAAAGCTTTAGTCGCGTGCGCCATGTAAACCTACAGAGATACACTAAAGTAATGTACCTACGAGAGAATTGTCGATATACAAAAATATTACAAAAAAGTCTGCGACAGCATGTCTCTATCTCTTGCGGTTAAGTCACAATAACTACTATTATATTGTAACAAATATATATTTATAAAATATATTTTAACTTTTATGTTCAAAATTTCATTATGGTTCAATTTCCGCGGGGTCACTTATGCGAGAAAAATAAATTTTGATAAATTTGTATCGTACGCTTTACGTGGCTTTTATCGGAAAATTCTTTCTAAACTCTATCTACTAGTAAGATAAACATCTATTATTCTTTTTTTCGTTAATTGTACAAAAGTTTAGTCTTAATCAAATTTTTAATGTACCGTTTTACTCGGTAATAAAAAAACCCAAAATTCTAGCGCATACTCAATGCTCTAATTTAAACATTATAAATACTAAGAAATTATCTCGTCAAAGTCATGTTTTTTTTATACGGAACCATTTATCATGAAATAAAATCACTCTTAAAACTATTTTTTTTCGTTGGCACCGAATGAAAAGAGTTCTAATTGGAAATTTACACTGCAGCCGCAAAGTGCGCCATTGATGTTTGTTGTTTCAACAGTGCGATCGGTGACGCGTCATTTCGGAATACATGATTTTTTAAATATTTGTTATAGACTACTTATAGGCTTCGGGTTTATGACACCTAGGTATAATAGAAATTGCTGTTTTCAAGTGTAATTACACTTGAGTTAATTGGCGGTTGTGGCAATCTGCAGCCCTTATTAGCGCGTCGATTCTGCATGCTTGACTTTATAGTGTTTTTACAAAAAGGGGGGGAATTTTAATAAGAACAAATCGTAAAGTTTATCTTCCAAGAGCAGAGTGAGACAGCAATTTAGTCTATAAAATCTTAAATTCTGTTTGCCTAGTAGCTTGTAGTGAATATAGAATTCTCGTACTATATTCAAAGTAGAGGAGCGAGCCTAAAATTTTTCCATGAATAAAAGGGAATGATCTGCCTCTCTTTTTTATATATGGTTAGACAAAGATAAGTATATGTTACTCATCTACCGTCTAATTTATAGAATACGGTGATTATGGGATGGGAATACAAAAAGTATATAATATATTTATTGCTAAATATAGAGTGTACTATCCTTTCTCATACCTGATACATGCAGAATTCGTAAGAACTCTACCCACCAATATAACAATACACAAGCACTGCACATATTCACTACCACAATCTAAAAAATCGTTTCGGCCCGTAAATGAAGCGTCATAAGGGGATTTATTTTGCCTTCGAAAACTAACGTATAGCAAACTGAAACTCGTAACTTTCGTTAAATAGTGTGCTATTGTTAAGTTTTGTTATCTCCAGTTGCCCTAAAGTATTATTATTAAGTCTTAAGCTTTTAGGACAGGTGTGCAAAATTTGGAAATAATTGTCATCAATAATCTGACGTCCATTGTACATGCGCCTAGTATCGAAGAACCAACAAATTGTTTATATAAAGCCTTCGGTGGGAATCGAACCCGCGAACCCCGGAGCTGAAGGCAGGGTCATTGCTAATTGCGCTAACGGGCCAGTTTTTTCTTACATATATTGATTACAAAACTGCAACTTCCTCAACGCGCCAAGTGTGAACGAAGAGAGATTAGAGCAACATCTCCTAAATTTTGCTTGTCGACCGATAGTCTGGCTACGACCGTTTGCATGCTAATGCTAATCCTTGCCTACGACTCAGATTAGCCGGTGCTTCACTAAGAATTATTATACAAATTAAAGGTAATTCGAATTATACTATAACGATATCGTTCTCGATTAAATACCGCTGTAACACTTTCGTAAGAGATTACTTTCATCAATAATTTCTAACATTTCTCAAAAAAGATCATAAAATATCTCTAAGAGTAAGCGAATAAAAAACTGATCACAAAATAACAAATATTATTTATTTCAAATATCGATCAAAATTTCTTATATTAAACTACAATTATCTTGACATACATTTACACAAGCTATACAAGCAATTTATACAAGCTGTGATAGCCTAGCGGTGAGACCGTGCGACTCTCTAGAGACGACATAGGTTCAAACCCCGGGCAGGCACCAAATAAGTTTTTCTATTAAAACTTATGTGTCTAACTGATAATTGCAGTTTATCACACGCTTTTCGGTGAAGGAAAACATCGTGAGGAAACCTGCATATCTCTAGAGAATCTAGGGATATGTGTAACCTACCAACCCGCATTGGAGCAGCGTGGTAGGTCTTAGCTCCAATCCTTCTCTCCAAAAACGGAGAGAGGAGGCCTTAGCCCAGCAGTGGGCATAGTAACAGGCTGTTACTTTACTTTTTTTACTTTTACATTTACACAAATTTAAAATACATTTTAAAAATATTAAATGAGCAAATAAAAAGTAAGGATTCTATACCGAGAAACCTCTTCACTATACATGCCATCTCAGTTTATACTATGTATCCTATCCTGTGTATCCTACACTTATCTAACGATTAAAGCCTCTTGTTTACATTGCGTAATATATATATGTAAAATTGCATCTTTTTTAACTTACAATAAAGGTGATTGGATAAAATGACATTTACAATTAATATAAACAGAAAACTCTCCATCAGGGTGAGGAGTGAGTCATATCAATTATAATGAAGATAATTTTAAAAACGTTGATTAATTATATATTAATTATAAGTTAATTAATTATATATAATTAATTATAAGTTGTTAAATAAGTTAATTAATTATAAGTTGATTAATTATATAATAATTAAATATTATATTAATTATTGATTTAATTATTTATGATAAAAGCAAATAAAATACGTGAATTAAATAAATATTTTAAATCAGTTCGGGGCAATAATTGCAAAATTTAATAATTTCAATTTAATTCGGGCAATGAATGGAACAAATAAATTCGATAGATACAGACAAAGCTTTGGGACAAAGGGAGGGTGGACTAAACAAGGCGTCCGAGCTTAACAGATCGAAGGGACTGCGTCTTAACTGTCTTTTAAGACAGGGAATGGATGATTAAATGCTATAGATATATAGAACACTTTAGAAATATAATAGTGACGTCACATACTTTACTATTTAAAAAATGATATGACTATTTATTTTGATGCACTGTTAATAAATATTAAAGTATGTATAACTATATAGAAAGGTGAAATTTAAACGTCTATATATTTTTTTACTTTTTTTTCGTTCTTAGAACGAAGTTAATTTATATAAATTGGTTGGCGAAACACAAAAAAAAATCTAATTCCTAATTTTTATACTACGTAATATATTTATATCAATAGTACAATGACAAAATAAAATATTTGTTAACATAAAATCTAAGCCGCACATGATCGATGGTATCTAAAACTCAAACATCAACACCTATTATTTCTTTGATAATTTGTCAAACAGCCCTTCACGGCTGCGGCGACGCGCCTCCTGTTGACAAAACTATATTACCGAAAAGTGGACAATATTGTACCAAATCGAGCTTTTTTGTTAACCCACAATACACCGGTCTATTGAAAAAAACTGATCTAGTTTTGACCCCATAATGCTATTCGGAGTATAATGGGAACACGAATAGCTGGTTTTTCAACATAACTTCGCGTTTAAATAGCCGTTTTGGTCGGTAATAAAACTAAACAACACCTTTGCCGTCAACGGTGTTAGACGAATTTTGATTTATTTTTTCCATTTTTCATAAAATTCTGCTTTAGCCATAATGGATTTTTACAATGTCACTGAATAGAACGGCCAAGTGCAAAGGCCACTAAAACTAGGCGAAATAAAAATGGGAAAAGTCATCTTAAAGGTGCGTCTTGTGAGTCCCATTTAAGAAATTTCTGCGAAAACAACAAATAGCGTTAGGCATTTGTGTTTATATACTTATTATAAAAATATATTATATATTAGACTTAATAACATAAGATCAATAAATACAGAAAATATATTTATGAAGAAACTCTAAAAAAACTAAAAAAAAATTTAACAAAGCTTTATATCTGATTATATAAAAGATTTATGTAAAAGAGGAAGCAATATAACAGAACTAACTACTTTGCTATAATCCGCACGGGTTAGGTGAATGCATGCAAAGCCAATGTGTATGAAGCAGGCAAAATCTACGTACCTTATACATGCAGGACAAGCCACCACATGCACCCCAAGGCGCAATTCACCAGCAACAACGCACACAAAAGCAGCACACACACCCACCACCACAATCTCGACGATATGGAATTCCGCAAAATAACGCCTGCTTCTATAAATCATGTAAAAGAGGAATTTACGTTAAAAAGGTCAAATTTTACCGCAATAATACCGAACAAAGCTTGATATAAACAATAAATTAATCGAATTGTGATAATAAAACTCTACTAATTTTTAATCCTACTACTGCATTAGTAAGATATACTGCAACATTCACACGTAGATATTTGATATAGTGAAAATTAACACGCAGTCCTTTCTACAAAAAGCTTTAGAAAGAAAAATTCTAAAAGATATGTTACAAAAGTATTTCGGGATGTCCGCAAGCAAAAGTATTATTAGCTCTAATCAAACCCAATTCCTGCAGCGTTACTGCTAAGACAAGCACTGACAGACTAACTCCTTACATCTACCCGCTCCTTTACTTATATTGAGAATAGCCCGCCAAAACTTAGTCGTTATTACACTACTATACAACCTTATTTATTTTATGCATTATGTTATCTGTAATTTATTATAATATTTGTATTTTATCATCGGCCTATATATATTATTATTATATAACAGTCATTTTATAAAGATCCATGTGCGCCACCGGAAGTAGGTAGACTATGATACATTACGCGCGTTAGTGGTATTCAACACTCGGCCATCCTGCGAAGGCCGTGTCTCACGGCGTTCTTCTCCCTGACCATTGACGGATAAGCTGTAACTCAAACCTCCCTATGGATATATTAGATCACACAGTTAATTATCCTTAAAGCTACATATTAAAGATCACACAGGGGTAACCTAAGCAAATATACACGGTGATATCGAAAATGATCACGCAGCTTCCTTGTTACATCCCACTTCTGAAATGTTACAAAAGTATTTCGGGTTGTCCGCAAGCAAAAGTATTATTTACTCTAATCAAACCCAATTCCTGCAGCGTTACTGCTAAGACAAGCACTGACAGACTAACTCCTTACATCTACCCGCTCCTTTAGTTATATTGAGAATAGCCCGCCAAAACTTAGTCGTTATTACACTACTATACAACCTTATTTATTTTATGCATTATGTTATCTGTAATTTATTATAATATTTGTATTTTATCATCGGCCTATATATATTATTATTATATAACAATCATTTTATAAAGATCCATGTGCGCCACCGGAAGTAGGTAGACTATGACACATTACGCGCGTTAGTGGTATTCAACAGATATTATATTTCTTATTTCCGTTCCACCAATAACAGCATGAGCGAAAAGGCTAGAACGCACGGCCATCGACATACGAAATGGAACGTTATTAAAAATTCAAAATTAGAAAACGTTAAAACAATGGCCAACATTCATTCACTTTGCAGACATAGTCCGTCTAGCGCTCTCACCGAACAATGGTGACCTATTGTTCATGCGTCCATTTTAAATGAACAAAATGGCGGCGTTCCAAATTCAAACGAACAAACTTGGATTTGAAACAATGATTCTAATCCTTGTAAAGGGTTAAATGCATGCTATTGGTCAGCGCAAGCCCCTCAGGCGATTTTCGCTGTGTGCGTGTGCATAAGTTTTCATTGTCACGTCGGGTAGTTCGCAGGGTATTTAAATAATTTATAGAATTAGGCGTTACTTTGCGGAGATCCATAATACAAAAGAAATAATAAAATTATTTTGCTATAATCCGCGATACAGTCAATAGAAAAAATATATAGTGCTAAATTTATAGTGGACTATACGTTTTTTCATACCCGTTACATGCAGGATTCGTAAAAACATATGCATAAACCTCCACCACTTCCACCACAATACACAAGCACTACACAGGTTCACTATCACAAACTCAACAATCGTTTCGCCCCGCAACCGAAGCATCATCAGGAGATAGACTCCACGACAAAATCGCAAAGCTACTATACATTTAGCACTATATATTTTTTCTATTGACTGTATCGCGGATTATAGCAAAATAATTTTATTATTACTTTTGTCGCAGGGTATTTATTAAGATTTTTTTTTTGTGTACTTTACTTTATAATGTACCTATTTATTATGATGCAGAGATTTTGTTATACTAATTTTAATTTTGTACTATGTTTGACAGAAATGAATAAAAAGATGAATGTAGTGGCGAGATGTTATATAACATTTTATTATGAAAACAGTTATTTTTTATAGATTTTTTGCAGTTTGAATTTCGCTACAAGCGAAAGTGAAAGGGACTGAACGAAGGAAAATTTATTTTCGCATGATTTAATGCGAACGGAGCCGTGAGTTTTACGAGTATAAATATATATGTGTGAAGTACCCACATCACACTAACACTTGTTACAAAATGTGACTGTTCCGAATAAAGGTGTTGTTTTAATTACATTATCAGAGGAACACACGCGGGGAGGCTGGGGCGTGTGGACCCTTCTCACGGGTTGAAAGACATTCAAATAATAGTCTTTGGAGAAAAGTGGATATGTACATCTCACACTCATCTACTGTTTAAACACTAAATCGGCCATAAGAAAATCGCCTCTGTGTCATTGAAGTAGGGGTGAGAATCGCGCGTGTGTATTGTTTCGTTCAATGATCTCAGTTGTTGAAGGCAAGTTCTGATTATGTTCAACTGTCACGCTCGATGCTTGCGATGAACGAAGTTTGTCCCATTGTTTTTGCATGTAGGTTTTAGGGGCAGTGTGTTATTTTTGCTAATGGATTCGATCTCTGAAAAACATATATTACTAGCTGTGCTTGCAATTTCGCCAGCCTTGACATCAGTGTATTAAATTGAAATTCTGAGCATAAAAATAGTTATTGTAAGTTAACCATAAGAGCTAGAGATATGTTGTCGCAGACTTTTTTATAGTATTTTGTAAATCTACAATTCTCTAGTAAATTACTTTGGTGTATCTGGTTTACGTGGCGTACGTGAGTAAAGTTTTTGTTACAACTTTGTGACGTTTTCAACACAATTTTCATAAAACCGTAATATCCATTAATTTAAACCTTCCGGGAAATATGCAATGCCTGCTAGTAAAAACCGCTAAAAATCGGTTCAGTACATCAATATTATGAGAAAATCGATCACATACAGATATACAGCTTTTGGAGACATATAATAGTTTTATAATAGGTAACTAATCTCATCATCCGCCTGCCCGTATCCCACTCTAAGTGGGGTCGGAACAACATGTTAGAAACATGTTGTCACTAGATTTGGCTGAGTATATTACGAACCGCCGCCTGCCGACGTCAACTTACCTTAGTCGTATTTTACGACCCCTCGGTAAGAAAGAGGGTGGTCTATTTTGCTTAACCGGACACCACACGGTGGGTTAACTTACCTTAGTCGCATTTTACAACACCTCGGTAAGAAATGAGGGTGGTCTATTCTAATCAGCCGCATACCACTCGGCATAATAGGTAACTAACCTATATTTTTTTATAAAATTATTTAATTTTTAAATTCCATATTAACTGAAATTTATTTTATTAAATTTTAGATTTTAATTCTATATATCCCTTCTATAAGCCCTTTACGCTGCTCCAATTCCGGATTGATGGGTTACACATATCCCGAGATTTTTTTTAGGATATGAAAGTTTCCACACGATGTTTTCTTCACTAAAAAGCAAAAAGAAGAGTCATAGATAAACTTATATGTAACTACCCGAGATTTGAACACGTAACGCTTTAGTAAGAGTCTCACGGTCTCATCGTTTGGCTATCACAACTTAAAATTTTTATTATTCAAATCTAATACATAAAAATGAATGTCTGTATGTCCTTTATTGACTCCGAAACGGCTGGACCGATTTTGATGACATTATCAGAAAGCCTTTAGAAAAACCCAGCGGATGATCCTGAAGAGATTGTTGGCGATCGGAGAATTTACTTAACTGTTTATAGCTAGTATTATTTATAAAATCCTCTTATTAAACTTCTATTAAAATTCTCTTACCTTACCACCATAAATTTATAGCTAGCTTAACTAGCTAGCTATACATTTATACTCCGCCGAACATTTATACAACCATTCTCCGCCGAAACGATTTATACGACTTTTTTGAAATTTTATATATTTTATTCAAGTCTGCGAATCGGCTGCTATCCACTTTTTATACCCCTATTAGGGTTATCCACATTGTTTTAAATTTTGTACATTTTTTTATATTTTACATTAGAAATTCACTAGAAATAATTTATATAGCAAAACGTCGTTTGCTCAGCTAGTTATTATATAAATTTAATAATTCAGTAGTAGGTCCAGAATGTATAGCCCAAGAATTTAACATCGCAATTTAAAAACTCCATACGTAAATCAGAGCAGGCGATAGGGTGGCGCTCCCCCCTGCCGTGGGGTTCCGAGCCATCAGTCTGGCCACGGCAATTCGGATGATGAATTAATCCAACAAATGTGACGCTATCACTTAGCCCTAATGTAAGGATATAATGTTACCCGAAAATTTCGGGAGGCCCGGTTACTTTCGAGTTTCATAAGACATAGTAGAGTTTGTATAGACATTAGTCTAGTTGATTTATTTAGAAAGACTTTCTTCTAGACATGTATATATTTAAATTATCTAAATGGGGTCATCATTTTTTAAACCAGTTGTTACATTGACTTGACTATTTTTTTTACGACAGACCGCCTTCCTGACGTCAACTTACCTTAGTCGTCTTTTACGACACCTCGGTTAGAAATGAGGGTGGTTTATTCTACTCAGCCAGATACCACACAGCGTGTCAACTTACCTTGGTCGCCTTTACGACACCTCGGTAAGAAATGGGGATGGTCTATTCTACTCAGAGGATACCACACTTTTCTTTTCCTTTCCTTGCCTTTCGTCAGGAAACCCAAATATCCTTAAATTATTCAGATAAATGAACGATGGAAGGTCAACTAAAACTAACCCGCTATTCCGCTTATCTCCGAGAAGAGATTCCTCTGCCCAAGAGTGGGATAGCAACAGGCCACTCTTTTAGTTATTTATAACCTTCACTGTAAGACTCATTTTGGCAAGCGAGCTCTTTAACCCTGAGTTCAAAGCGAGCACATATTAATATTTGTTTGTTTCCAAAAACTTCCGATCCCAAAGTAAAGCATAAAACTTAGTCAAAGAGCAAATCGCTACAAGCGGTAAGTTGCGCGAGCGCCCATTGCCCTTTGCACCCCGAATTAACCCCCCTTTTACCTCCTACCACCCCACATCCCAACCCCACAGGACAGTGTAAGGATAAATGGGAGGGCTGGCTCTTCTGGTTAAGTGTAGATTTTCCGAATGCGGTGTTGATGATGGTTGAATAGTGATTGACTTAGTTTTATCGACACAGTCAATAATCCACAATTTTAACCACTCAAAAAATTATTCCGTGCATTTTCTTTGATTAAGTTAAAAATTAGGCGTTTCGCAGAAGAACTAGAGTTGCAAACATTGTATAGCAAGTTATCTGGATTCGTTACTAGGTTGACGACGACTGGAGAATAATATGGGAATATTATACGCAGAGACACAAGACCCTCAATATTGGAAATCTAAGAGAGTTCAGTCTCATTTGAAAAATAGGTAAAATTAATTTTTATTCATATCTAACCCAAAACATTTTTATAGAGCAGATTCTATTCATCCTAGTATTATAAATGCCATAGCACAATTTTCATGTTACATAGTTATTTTCAACGATATGGTAATTATTTATAGCTTTCTTTATTTATTGCACATAATAATTAATTCTTAATAAGAACAAACACGGAATGGTCCATTTATTCTATGATTATATTTCGATTCCCACATATTCAATTGTGACCGGCGACTACATTTGCGCTAACTTAAAAGTTTAGGTAACCTCAGTTATAAGTGTTCCTTGTTTCAAAGAATAACAAGAATTTTCATATCCTATATGTTAGCCCAGCATATAGCCTTTAACTGTGCCAGATTTACCAGGGATAGGTCCGGCGGGTAAGACCTGAAACCGTAATAGATAGACAAACAGTACTGTACAGTACTGTTGAATTTCTTATCTATGTAGATAGATGAGTTTAAAGTAAATAAATAAAACGCTTTGCTGTACATAAACAAAATATATATATATATATATAAACAATAATAGAGAGCTAAAATTTGACTTACCGCTTCAAGTGATCTTGTTTAAGCATCTGACTGCGTCATAAAATACTAATCTTCGTTAAAGGATAGGGGATAATGGGCTAAGAAGCATATCTAGATAAAAAATTTAAAAGTCATAATACTGATAAGTTTATGTGGAAAAATAATAACAATTAAGTTATTGTATAAAACGATAGTGTCGGCCATATATCGGTAAACGATAGTAACGACATTATTTTAAATTTTTGATAAAAAAGGAATGTTTTTATCGATACTAGGAGTATCAAAACGGATGTACGGCCCTATTTCCACAATTCCTCGAGACCGTTGGACAGCAGGGTTGTAAATACTCGTGTAAAATTGTCCACGCTCCCTCCGTGAAAGGCTTTTGTGTTACATATTTCTTTGTTATTTACCTCGCACTCAACGTCTGCAATATCTACCTGGAATTCTTAAATACCTGGTTTAATTGAGCTTAATTAAAAGTTGAGATCTGTTGAATGGAATAAGTAGTAAGCTGGGTATAAATACGTATGCGTTGTATATTTACGTAAACGACTTCATATTTAGTGTCTACTTATTAGAAATATTTAAATAAGAATTAAATATAAGAAAAAAGTCTCCCGCGTATTCTTTTTTTCCTATTATTATTTAATTTGCGACCTTTGACTCTTATATCAGATCATTTCATTTATGTTCGGCTATATAGATTAAATTATATTCCATGATATGATAATAGGAAATGAAATGTATATATATTTTTAATCGTCAATAATATTATATTTGATATAATGTGTGTTCAAGAGTTTATATTATTTTATAAGAGTTTATATTATTTATCTTATTATTTGAACTACGAGTCACAGCGTTTATTAATTCTGCTACTTAGTCAAGTCTCAGTATAATGTAATTACAAAATGTGCTTAATAATAATTGACCTTAATTTTTATGTTTTCATGCGAACGGAGATATTGTTTATTTATTAATATATTTTAAGACTAACTCATCTCTGAAATTAGTTTTATCTATAAGAAGTTCGAAATCGAAATTTTAATAATTTATTTCACAGAATTAGGCGTTACTTTGAGGTGATACAATACTTATTATAGCAAATAAGTTTATTGTCACTTTTGAACGAAATTGTCGTTTTGAACTTTACTATTTTTATAACAACGCAAGTTTTGGATTTTGCATCTGTTTTTCAATGAATTTGATGTTTGAAGTGTTCTAAAGTAAATAAAAAAGTGAGTAAAGTAAGTAAAGTAGCGGCCTGTTACAATCCCACTGCTGGGAATAGGCCTCCTCTCTCCGTTTCTGTAGAGAAGGGTTGGAGCTAAGACCTACCACGCTGCTCCAATGCTGATTGGTAGGTTACACATATCTCCAGAATTCCTCACGATGTTTTCCTTCACCGAAAAGCGTGTGATAAATTGCAATTATCAATTAGACACATGAGTTTTAATAGAAAAACTCATTGGTGCCTGCCCGGGTTTGAACTCGTGTTCCCCTCGAAAGAGTCGCACAGTCTCGCCGCTGGGCTATCACAGCTCAAAAAAAATGTAAGTGAAATAAAGTATTACAGAGACAAAAAAATTGTAAAGAAACACAGCTTGTTAATAATTTATTTTAAAAAAATGTTTACTAATTTTGAAAAAGAATATAACTAATTTGTAAAGGTTCATTTTTTGAGTATACAAAAAATAATTGTATAAAATACCCTTTTTTTTCAAGTGCGGCTGTTTTCGGTAAAGTTGCGTGTTCTAATCACGATTGCTACGAGTTAATTGCGATCGCAAATGAGTTGCGCTACACTGGTTACTCGCCACCTGGGCTTAGGGACACCGTACAGAAAGATTTATGAACGTCAAGAATAAAGTTTTCTCTGAACTTACTTTAGGTGTATTAAGAAAATTATTTTTTAAATGATTTATAGAAGCAGGCGTTACTTTCCGGAATTCCATATTACAAGCAATATAACAGAACTAACTACTTTGCTATAATCCGCACGGGTTAAGTGAATGCATGCACAGCCAATGTGTATGAAGCAGGCAAAATCTACGCACCTTATACATGCAGGACCAGCCACCACATGCACCCCAAGGCGCAAATGACAAAAACTGCAAAAAAATCGTACTGCAGTACGATTTTTGTCGTGAAGCCTATCCTCCTGCTGATGCTTCGGTTTCGGGGCGAAACGATCGTCGAGATTGTGGTGGTGGGTGTGTGTGCTGCTTTTGTGATCGTTGTTGCTGCTTCATACACATTGGCTTTGCATGCATTCACTTAACCCGTGCGGATTATAGCAAAGTAGTTAGTTCTGTTATATTGCTTGTAAAATTATTTTTTATGTGTAGAAATCGCTATAATCTCTTGTAGTCTTTGGAGCATTATACAGCAAAACTGGGCTAATATTTTATTTAATAATTTAATATACTTTATTGCACAACAAAACATATACAGAATATACAAAGTAAACTTTTTTTCGAACTGACTGTATGCTGTTAGCTCTAATGGCTTTTACAGCGTCACCGGGCGGGACGGGCGAGCGCAGAAGCATCGTCGAGGTTAAGTAAACTTATAACTAGAAGACTTGTTAAAGAGGCGGTCTTATCGATTAATTGCGATTTCTACCAGACAACCTCGGTGATAGAAATTGAATATAAAATCGGGTAGGAGATGCAGAAACTTACATACAAATATTTAATTCATCATCATTCTCCTGCCCTTATCCCACTCTAAGTGGGGTCGGCACAACATGTTACAAACATATTGTCCCATGCTTCGGCTGCGTATTTTATGACCGGCCGCCTGCCTGACGTCAACTTACCTTAGTCGTATTTTACGACCCATCAGTAAAAAAGAGGGTGGTCTATTCTACTTAACCGGATACCACACGGCGGGTCGACTTACCTTAGTCGCCTCTTACGACACCTCGGTAAGAAATGAGGGTGGTCTATTCTACTCAGCCGGATACCACACGGTAGACATACTAATATTTAATTAAAATATATAATAGTTATATACTATACTAAATTCAATACATATATATAAATAAAATAGTATACATACAATATGAAAATAAACATACATACACATACTAAACATATATAAATAAAATCACCAATACTAAAATAATAAGGTCCTCATTAAGATATTGAACCTATTGAAATATTCATTTTTAAAAAGTAAGATACATCAATATATTTCTTCTTTGTTGGTTTTACTAGTTTTTATAGTATATTAGTTCTTTGTCAGAGGTCTCTTCGTCGTTTTCTTGACAAACGACGCTAAAAATATTAAGTATATTGAATTTGCATCATTACATAATACTGTTTATTTCTTTGATTAAATTATTCTAAGATTAATTAGTCGATTTTAAAAAAATATATATGTTTTATGTATTTTGAAATTATTGTTGTACTAGTTTTTACGGTATATTAGTTCTTTATCAGAGGTCTCTTCGTCCTTTTGTTGACAAATACTCTAAAAACATTAAGTATATTACATTTGCATCATTCCATACTGTTTATCTCTTTGATTAAATTATTGTACGATTAATTAGTCAATTTTAAAAATGATATCTTTGATATAATTTGAAATTATTATTATTCTACATTTTTTATTTATTATTAATTATTTACCATAAAGAAAAGTTAGAAAAACATGTGAGGAAAGGGAAATTCCCAGACATTATGTTAAACGAATGTGTTTCACGGAATGTTTTTTTATACTATTATTGAACAATCCAGTATCGTATATAAAAATATTTAGGACAATATTGTGCATAAAGACTGAAATACTATATTTTCAATGATTCTATGTGTAACATTAATCTACGACACTTGAGACTAGCTGATATTACCAAAGTACTTTACAATGTACAGGATTACAGTCACTTTATCCGATGTTATGCAAGAAAAGTAAGATGTCGCTCCGCAACAAAGTGACACTCTACAAAACTTGCATAAGACCAATAATGTCCTATGCGAGCGTTGCGTTCGCGCACGTTTCAAAGGTCAGATTGCTCAGGCTCCAAAGACTTCAGAACCGATTTATGCGGACAGCCACTGGGTGTCCGTGGTTCATGCGGAACGTTGACCTCCATAGAGACCTCGATCTCCCTACCATTACTCACCTCTTTAAACGTTTTTCGAAATCTTACTTCGAGAAATCTGAGGTACACCCGAACCCCCTGATTTCAGTTGCTTCTACCTACATCCCCGTTTGGTCCGACCATCGAAAATATAGGCGTCCAAAAAGCGTCCTGTATGACCCTGACGATCAAATAACGATCGCCAACACAGAAACACGTAATACACTCACACAGCGTTTTCGCCGGCGAAGACGAGGTCCCAGTTTTCTGACGTCGGTCGTTCGTGGCTTCTCGCCACACTTCCGACGCCGCAATGACTAATCTAAGTCATACCATGAAACCTCCACTACACGTCGCCCTAAGCCGTGGTCCGGCCTCACAGGAGGCACCCTTAGGACGACGTTCCCCGACGCTAGTAGAGCTTCTGCGCTCTACTCCCTGCATTTCGCAACTTCGGCGATGCTTCTGCGCTCGCCCGTCCCGCCCGGTGACGCTGTAAAAGCCATTAGGGCTAACAGCATACAGTCAATTCGAAAAAAAAAAAAAGGATTACAGTCGTTTTTAGATTTCACTGCACGTTTAGCTTTACGCCTAAATGTCTCCCTTTCACCTTCTACTTTCGCTTGGATAATCTTATTTTTGAAACGTACAAAGCATTTTAATCTTATTTCCTATCGTAATAAAGTTTAAAACTCACCAAGATTTGTTCAGGAGTTAAAATGTATTACCTTTTATTGTGATCCTCAACACGGATTAAGAGAGAGCGCGGTTTTGAATTTTGATTTGAACTGTAGTACAACTTAGCCATTCAAATTAGACCTCTCACGGATTATTTGTTGCGTCTTTTCTGATCTCATATTACAAGGTGTTGAGAGTGCAGAAGGTCATGTAAGAGTGGCCGCTTTATTAACTATGCACACCTATTTCGCGTAATGTTTTGATTGTATAGCGAGGTATGGTGTTTAAGGAAGAATTTGAATTTTATGGACCCGCATATAGACTTTCAGCGTTTTGTATGAAATAGAAGATTCTCGAATTTGAATACCTGATTCAGGAGCATGCATTTTGCTCGAGGTGAGCTCTATAACTTAGTTTAGTAGATAACTTATGTTTTAGGGTATAATAGGGCTAGCATACACATATAGTCTAAAAGCACTTTATGGAACTAAAAAAGGTTCTGGAATTCATATCCAAGTGAAGCGTTTCTGAGCATCATGTCTGGTTCCAGTTATACAATTTGGTTTTCAGTATATGTTATCATAAGTCGTAACGCAACAATAGATAGCATACTTTTTCAATCTTCTCCTCGAATGCACCCATGGCGATGTTTCTGAGCTCGCTCGTTCCGTCCAGTAACGTTATAAAAGCCATTCAGTTAACAGCAAAGACAAAACCTCCTTATCTCTTTTCAAACATCAGGGCATAGACTGTACGATTGTATTTATTTTTTAAATGTAGGGTAGCGCCAAAAAAGAATTTATATAGTTTATGTTCTTTCGATTTAAATGCCGTGTGGTATCAGACTGAGTAGAATAGACAACCCTCATTTCTTACCGAGGTGTCGTAAACGGCGACTAAGGTTAGTTGACCCACCGTGTATCCAGTTGAGTAGAATAGACCACCCTCTTTCTTACAAGCAATACAACAGAACTATCTACTTTGCTATAATCCGCACGGGTTAAGTGAATGCATGCAAAGCCAATGTGTATGAAGCAGGCAAAATCTACGCACCTTATACATGCAGGACCAGTCACCACATGCACCCCAAGGCGCAATTCACCAGCAACAACGCACACAAAAGCAGCACACACACCCACCACCACAATCTCGACGATCGTTTCGCCCCGAAACCGAAGCATCATCAGGAGGATAGGCTCCACGACAAAAATCGTACTGCGCCGCGCTACCCATGCAAGCAGTCTTAAATAGTTAACCCCCACCAATACCCTCCCCTCCGAACACATGTAGCAAAACGGAATTAGATACATTTACTTGCTCGTTAATTAAGTGACCATTGTTATTTTTTATTATCTCAAGGTGCTCTAACGTATTGAGTCGGAGTCCCTTATCACAAGTGTGGAGAATATGAAATGAATGGTCATTAGGCACTTTATGACCGCTTTCTAGCAAATGTTTTGCAAAATTAGAATTTTGTGGTTTATTATTCCTGAACGCAGCCATATGTTCCCGGAATCGAACCGCAAAACTTCGGCCAGTCTGACCTACATATGTACCGTTGCACTCAGGACAATCTATTTTATAAACCCCAGATTTTTTACCCTTATCTAATGTATCTTTATTTTTACACAACAAACTACGAAGCGATTGGTTAGTTTTAAAAGAGAGTTTAGTACCCGATTTTGATTTAAATATATTTGCCACTCGATCTGTTAATTTTCCAAAGTAAGTCAGACTGGCTTTATAATTAGTTTTATTAAAAGATGGTACCGCATACAAAAGTTTAGCGACTTGAGACTTGTGTTTATTTTTAATTATGTTTTTAACCGTGTCTGTAGTGTAACCATTGGAAAGTGCTATCTGGTAAATTATTTGTAACTCCTTTTCATAGCTGTTCCTTGAGAGAGGGACCGACAATAACCTATGGACATAGCTATGAAAGGCAGCAAGTTTATGTTGCCAAGGGTGGCAAGACGAAGCCGGTATGATCGCATCGGTGTAAGTTGGTTTGCGAAAGATCTCAAATGAATGTCTATTATTAACGCGAGTAATAATCAAGTCTAAAAAGTTCAGTGAGCTAATTTGTTCGCATTCTAATTTAAATGTTATTTTGGGATGTTTTTTATTCAAAGTATGGAAAAATTTATCAAGTTGTCCAGTAGTACCTGTCCAGCATATAATAATATCATCTACATATCTATAATAGTATAGAATATTTTTGTTATGAACAATATGTTGGTTTTCGAAATTATCCATGAAAATTTCAGCCATCAGTGGACTCAAAGGTCCCATTGCTAAACCATCCTTTTGATGAAAGAATTGGTTATTGAATCTAAAATAATTTTGTTCCATACATAGTTGAGTTAATTCTAAACCACAAAATTCTAATTTTGCAAAACATTTGCTAGAAAGCGGTCATAAAGTGCCTTTTGACCATTCATTTCATATTCTCCACACTTGTGATAAGGGACTCCGACTCAATACGTTAGAGCACCTTGAGATAATAAAAAATAACAATGGTCACTTAATTAACGAGCAAGTAAATGTATCTAATTCCGTTTTGCTACATGTGTTCGGAGGGGAGGGTATTGGTGGGGGTTAACTATTTAAGACTGCTTGCATGGGTAGCGCGGCGCAGTACGATTTTTGTCGTGGAGCCTATCCTCCTGATGATGCTTCGGTTTCGGGGCGAAACGATCGTTGAGATTGTGGTGGTGGGTGTGTGTGCTGCTTTTGTGTGCGTTGTTGCTGGTGAATTGCGCCTTGGGGTGCATGTGGTGACTGGTCCTGCATGTATAAGGTGCGTAGATTTTGCCTGCTTCATACACATTGGCTTTGCATGCATTCACTTAACCCGTGCGGATTATAGCAAAGTAGATAGTTCTGTTGTATTGCTTGTAATATGGAATTCCGCAAAGTAACGCCTGCTTCTATAAATCACCCTCTTTCTTACCGAGGTGTCGTAAAATACGACTACGGTAATGAAGCTAGGCAGGCGGCCGGTCGTAAAATAAGTAGCCAAATCATGTGATAACATATTTATAGCATGTTGTGCGACCCCACTCAGAGTGGCATAAGGGCAGGAGGATGAGGATGATGATAATCGATTTAAGCTGTGACGGCTCAGCGGTGAATTGCAATTTATTATACGCTTTTCGGTGAAGTAAAAGATCGTGAGGGAACCTGCATACCTCTAAAGAATTCTGGCGATATGTGTAACCTACCCTCCAATCCTTCTCTCCAGAAACGGAGAGAGAAGGCCTATACCTAGCACTGGGGTAGTAACAAGACTCTATTCTACTTTTTTATGTAGGTACTTTTGTTTATTTTCGTTCGTCGTTCGTCTTCGTTTTGCTATCGTTAATTTGGAACACTTTCGTTTCGTTTTAGTTAAATTCGTTCGTTTTTATTGAGTAGTTTATGTAAAATAACCGATATGGTCATCAGAAAACTGGTCAGAAATGTACATATTTTGTAAGCCCGTAGCCAGTTATTAGGGCGTTTTAACCCTTCTATGTGGGCCCCAAAGAGATGACCTCTTCGACCCAATTTTGCTTTTGAAACTAGCCCTACGCGTGCTGTCGATGGGGTAAAACGTATTTTTTGATAATAAAGTTTTATTATTTATTATGAAATGTTACATCGGTACATATTTTTATTGATGTTCTGATGAGTCATTGGTATTGAATATGTGGTTAGAATAATTGTTTATTTAAATTTACTTTCTTTACTAGGTTTCTTTGTTAAGTTTTTTTAATTAATGTGATTATTATTTGTACAGACGTCTGCCCTAATAGATGCATCGGGCTTGATGTAATCGGGTTAGTCGAATTTTAATTTCTGCTTATAGTAAGTTAATTTTTATTTTGTATTAAGTTCAAACAGTCAGTCCTCTTTGGATTGGTGTTGGATCTAGCTGAGGTTAGCTTTAAAAGGTTAACTGCCAATTTACTATTTTAGAAGGACTGACTAGAATTAAAATAACTTATGTCTGTTACTTACTTACTCTTGAGTAAAGCCTCTTCCGAAACGTGGTCGCTGACAATGGGCCCCATAAGAAAGCTCAGAGTCACTCAGCGGGCGATGGAGCGAGCTATGTTCGGAGTATCTCTACGTGATCAAATCTCCTCCTCACTCCTTCCGAGGTCTTGACCTCCTAGGTAAGCGTCCGTTATTCCTTAAAATCTTGTCAACATTATCTATCTATACTTATTATAAAACAAAGTCCCAAAAAACTGTCTGTATGTAATCGATTTTCTGAAAATCTACTGAACGGACTTTTGTATGGTTTTCACCAAAAAATAGTGAAATACTTCCGGATGGTTTAGGTATATAGTACATATCGGTGATATGTAAATTGTGTTAAAGAGATCGCGCAGTTGTTAAAAGAATTGCTCTCTGAGAGCTTTAGTCGCGTGCGCTGCGTAATCCAGCAGAGATACGCTAAAGTATTGTAATAGAGAATTGTAGATCTATAAAAATACTACAAAGAAGTCCGGGATAACATGTCTCTATCTCTTATGGTTAACTCACAATAACTACTTTTATGTTTAAAATTAGATTTCTACAAAAAAATTGTGACACGCTGACTTCCACGTGGGCGAAGCCGCTGCCACAGGTAGTGATATAGGTATGTAGAAAAGTCAATCTCCCTTCGTACCAAGGAATTATATCTTTGACACTTACATATTTTAGATGTAGCAATGGTGTTATAAATAGAAATTTAAATACATCTTTAGCTTGATTTTTTGCGAAATGAATCCGTTTTCCGATTCCGTTGAACTTTACCATTATTATAGTTATCAATTATGACCGAAACCGGTTTTTGAATATAAAACCCTTTCGCATTTTGCAAATTGCACTGTGTAACAAAAAAATTGCATTGTCCGAAATAGCAGATGGCGTACTCGTAACGGACATTTGTGAAATAAAATTAAATTCTACGTTATTTAATAAAGCATATGTGTTTTAATTTGAATATCTTTTTTTCTGTATTTTAATACATTATAAAGTAACGGCCTGTTACTTTCCCACTGTTGGGAATAGTTCGCCTCTTTTCCTATTTAGAGAGAAGGGTTGGATCTAAAACCCAAGACGCTGCTGAAACGCGGATTGGTACGTCACACATATCTCCAGAATTCTCTATTCTATCCAGAATTCTATTTTAGAATTCTAGAATTCGATTCTATTCAGAATTCTCTTTTAACAGATATGCAGGTTTCGTAACGATGTTTCCCTTCACCGAAACCATGTGATAAATTGTAAATATCAATAAGACACATAAGAACAGAAAAAATGGATGAAATTTTTAACAGAAAAACTTATTGATGGAATAGTTCGACGGTATCACCGCTGGGTTATCAAAGCACGGTCACTCATAAAAATACATATTAAATAATCAAAAATCAGTTTTATTTCAAAAGTCGTGCCAAATATAAATGAGTAAATCGTGAATAAGAAACAACCCTAAACTGGCCAATGTCCGAAAGGGGTGGAGCCTTAAATACCAGTTGGTCATCATAGGAGGGATTTAGGGATATTCCAATTGAGGGACCATTCCAATAAGATTTTTATAAGGTAGCACACATGTTTGCACACGTTTGTGAATCTTATGGAGCAACGTATAAAGAAGGAAATGGATTAATTTTGATTCAGGATAAGTATTTATTGAAGTAGTATAATATTTAACAATAACGTATTATAGCTGTATTATATTATTAAGTATATTATAAAGTATTATAGCTTTCGATTTAAATGCCGTGTGGTATCCGGCAGAATAGAATAGACCACCCTCCTTTCTTACCGAGGTGTCGTAAAAGGTGACTAAGGTATGTGCCGTGTGGTATCCGGCTGCATAGAATAGACCACCTGACCAGCGACTGAGGTAAGTTGACGTCAGGCAGGCGGCCGGTCGTAAAAAACGTAGCCAAATCATGTCACAACATGTTGTAGCATGTTGTGCCGACCCCACTTAAAGTGGGATAAGGGCAGGAGAATGTATGTATGTATTATAGCTATAGTTATAAGATGTAATTACTTTTAGAGATAATTGTGGAATAATTATGAGAAAAATTATTTTTAAAAAACGCGTTTTACAATTTAAGGCAATTTAAAAGAACTTTTCTCTTCTGTACTATGGAATTCCGTCATCCGCCTGCCCTTATCCTACTCTAAGTGGGGTCAGCACAACATGCAATATGCTGTCACATGATTGGTATTTTACGACCGGACGCCTGCTTGACGTCAACTTACCTTAGTAGCCGTTTACGATACCTTGGTAAGACATGAGGGTGGTCTATTCTACTCAGCCGGATTATAAAATAACAATGTTTCAAAAATAATTGCTCCCCAAATAAATATTTCGCACGCTTAGTTTAACTGCCGAATTCAAAATTAGGCTTAATTAAGTTAGATAGATCGTAATCCTTTTTTAAATACCATTTATAACATCACGCTACGAAAAACTAAAAAGGCTTGTGTTTTTTCGCTCTTCCAAGTTATAGGTTACGCTTTATTGCAATTTGTCACACAACAAAATGTTTTTACATAAGAATATACATAATTATAAAACGTAAGACAAAGTAGGAACCGACATAAGCTTGCGGTTCCTGCTTTGCGCCTTGCTAAAGTTCATAACTCGTTTGTGGGTTTGGGTATAAGATTATATAATAAAACTCCGCACTCTACTTTAACTTTACCATTACAGCAGTTTAAAAACACTGTTAAAAAGAGACTGATACAGAAAGCCTACTATACTATTGAGGATTACCTAGACGATAAGAATGCGTTACTCTTCTTCCCTGTACAAGACATTAATAACTATATGTAAATAAGAATTATTCTTTGAAAATAGCAACCGCCGAGTTTCTTGCTTGTTCTTCTCGGTAGGAACAGCTTTCCCAACCAGCAGTAGATGTTGACAATTCAAAAGCACTTGTTTACAAGTTTACTTGAATAAAGAATATTTTGGTTTTGAATTTGAATTTGAATTAGGTCACTTTAATACTGTGCGTGTGATTTGTACCTTCATTAAACGTTAAAATAGACATATTTACAATTGCGACAAAGATTTCAAGGAACTCAAACTCCGGGATGATCGACGACCCCGCGGAGACACATTCAGTTCAACTAATTACACAAATTCAAGTCCGCAGTTGAATATTACAGTCGGTAATGTCTTGTATTACGATCTGTAATATTTAAAGTCGCGTCGCGCCGGCTGGCTCCCTCGTGGCTGACCACGGAAATATTAATAAAGGACAAATAAGATTAACCCTTCCGCTTTGTTATTATGAAATCGGATTGCAGTTGTCTGTGGTTAAGCGGTTACACACTCAGTTTGACGTTCAATTAACACACACCAAAATAAATGTAAAATTCATGTGCAGTTTAAAAACCCTTTATATCTAATATATTCGCTCGGAGATTTGGTTAATCGCAATATACTTATATTCCGTAGATTTAAGTACTTAACTAAAGGTAATGATATCAAAAAAAGGTTCTTTCTAATAGGCAGATCACAGCACCTTACATTACAGTTATTATTATTCTTATTTATTATTTCAAAGCATTTGAAATTATCCATTGTATTTACGTCATTTTATTATGACATGATTACTATAAATAATTTTAAAAACTTTGAAACAAATACTGCTGGGAATAGGCTTCCTCTCTCCGTTTCTGGAGAGAAGGGAGAGCTAAGACCTACCACGCTGCTCCAATGCGGATTGGTAGGTTTCCTCACGATGTTTTCCTTCACCGCAAAGTCTGAGATAAATTGCAATTATCAATTAGACACATAGTTTTTAATAGTAAAACTCATTGGTGCCTGCCCATGGTTTGAACACGTGACCCCCTCGAAAGAGTCGCACGGTCTCACCGCTGGGCTATCACAGCTCTTCTTGAAACAAATACATAAATATAAATATTATTTAATGTAATGAATTTACCCGGCGAAGCTTCTGCGCTCGCCAATCCCACCGGTGACGCTGTAAAAGCCATTAGGGCTAACAGCATTAGACACATTCGAAAAAAAATGTAATGAATTGTAATCTAACTACTGTAAGAACCTTTTTTTGATATTGGACACAACAAATACACAGGCATTTAAAACCTTTTCTAAACAACGACAAAAATATTAATATAATTATCACAAAGAAACTTCATAAGAGAAGGATATTGTATTACATCAGATAATCTTATATAATTACTATTGTCATAATTGCATATTCAAGTAGTTTAATTGAATTATTTAATTTAATTGAATAATTCGGGAAGCTCCGCGAGATCTTTACGTCCGCAATACCTCAGTGTCTGAAGACCAGGGTCTTCGAACAGTGCGTGTTGCCAGTGATGACCTACGGATCTGAAACGTGGTCGCTCACTATGGGCCTTATAAGAAAGCTCAGAGTCGCTCAGCGGGCGATGGAGCGAGCTATGCTCGGAGTGTCTCTACGAGATCAAATCAGGAATGAGGAGATCCGTAGAAGAACTAGAGTCACCGACATAGCTCAGCGTGTCGCGAAGCTGAAGTGGCGCTGGGCGGGGCACATAGTGCGGAGAACCGATGGGCGCTGGGGTCTTAAGGTGCTGGAATGGCGACCCCGCACCGGAAAGCGCAGCGTCGGTAGACCCCCTACGAGGTGGACAGACGACCTCAAAAAGGTCGCAGGGAGCCACTGGATCCAGGCAGCGCAAGATCGTGTGGTGTGGCGATCCCATGAAGAGGCCTATGTCCAGCAGTGGACGTCCATCGGCTGAAGAAGAAGAAGAAGAATTGAATTAAATCTGCATCTGATGAGTTTATTTTGTAAAATTAAAAGTTTATACTTTTGATACTAAAAACATAAATATTATATATAAGAAATATTATAAAAGGTATATTTCATTAAAAAATTATATTGACATATGCAGTTTTATTTCAATTTCCTTACTTGTCGATCATAGTATTGCAATAAAATCTTTTTACACCTTAGTCATATGGTTTTACTTGTTTACATTTAGTTAAGTACCTATGGAGTATAAATCGAAGCAAATCAAAATAATCTTTATTCAAGCGAGCCATTTATGTTAATAGAACAATTTTATCGTGTTAATAAAAAGGACTTCATTATTTTTTAATAGTAGAAGGTGAACGACATCTAACAACAACACAAAATAAGTTGACATGAGCTCTAGACTGCCATCTAATAATATTTTTGAGTACTACGTTGTAATATTCGATATAAAATCTAAATAGATCTATTCATATTAGTGTTTTTGAAATAAGTTGATTCTTGTTAGAATATTATACAGTGCAACCCGCAAGTTTTGATTTCATAATTATGTATAATTAATAAGCGACTCACTCAGATATATAGTTTAAATACTAAAAAATGTACAACAAACTTATAAACTTTTAAGGGAACTCCAAAGAAACTTTTTTATTTTTATTATAATTAAGTTATTTTTTACAACCTATATTATAAATATTAATCATAATATTAAAATATTATTTAATAATAAATATTATTTTATAATAAAAACATTTACTTTTACAAATACAGCTACTCACTACAAGATGGCACTAGTAATCAAAAACATGTTAATATATATTTCTTCTAAGATATAACGGTAGAACTTAAAATTGAATGAAAAGAATGACACATTATAATGGAAAATTTAAAATCAATATCTCGATTTATAATTTATAATTTTTTAATATAAAAAATGTTCGATAACACTTTACATCTATCAATGTTTCGAAATACATATTTACTGATTCTGTAAAATACGATAAAAATTCTTCAAAAAAATAATTTTACTTCATTATAGTAAAAAAGTAAAAAAGTAAAGTAACAGCCTGTTACGATGCCCACTGCTGGGCTAAGGCCTCTTCTCTCCGTTTTTGGAAAGAAGGATTGGAGCTAAGACCTACCACGCTGCTCCAATGCGGATTGGCAGGTTACACATATCCCTAGGATTCTCTAGAGATAGGTAGGTTTCCTCACGATGTTTTCCTTCACCGAAAAGCGTGTGATAAATTGCAATTATCAATTAGACACATAAGTTTTAATAGAAAAACTCATTGGTGCCTGCCCGGGGTTTGAACCTATGTCGTCTCTAAAGAGTCGTACGGTCTCACCGCTAGGCTATCACAGCTTTTTATTATATAGTATAATAAATATTAAATTATCAATAATTTTAATTATTAATTATATTAATTACATATTTGGAGTTTATGTCGCACACCCGACATTGATTTCAATAAAGACCTCAACCTTTATATAACAGCTTATCTCTTTGAACGCTTTTCGAAATCGTTTTCGAATTCACCAACGCTGAGTTACACCAGAAACATTATATAAATGGTTTCTACCAACATCCCAATTAGATCCGAACGTATTGGCGCCCAATAAGGCTTATATGACTTTGACGATGAAATAATGATCGCAAACAGAAACACATTATTTTCGCCTGCCAAGACGAGGTCTCATTTATCTGACTGCGGTCGTTCGTGGCTTTTGGATAACATTATGACTCATGACGGTTATACCACCAGCCCTCCACGACACGTCGCTCTAAACCTTGGTGTGATCTCGCGTGATTCATCCTTAGGATGTCTTTGAGCTACGCTAGTTGATTTTGTGTTCTCTACTCTCTGGTTGAGATGAGAACACCGTCGACGAACCAAATCAAATCAATTCAAAATAATCTTTATTCCAATAAACCATTTCAGGCACTTTTGAATCGTCAAGCATCAATATGATTAATGAAGCTACAACTGGTTCGGAATGTTGCACTTACCGAGAAGAACCAGCAAGAAACTCGGCGGTCAATCTTTTAAATATTTTCAATTATACATTATTTAACCACTGTCTTGTATGAAGCTGAAAGGATTTTCAAATCCAGGCTTTCTTATCATCCAAATAATCTTCAATTTTGTAATATGCTTTACGTATAAGAATATTTTTTACACTTAATTGGAATCTTTCTATACACTGGTCTAGAATGGATTGAGGAATTTTATTATAGAAGCGAATAGCGAGACCAACAAATGAGTTGCTTACTCTGCTGAGTCGCGACGCAGGTATCACAAGCTGTTTGTGATCTCTCGTATGTCTATGATATACATCAAATTTTGTTTTATACGTACTTATATTTTTCCGTACAAATAGAATATTACTAAATATATATTGTGATGCTACAGTCAACCATGTTACCTCCACCTGCGCTCGCCCATTTCACCCCCATAACACTATTAAAACTACTAGGGCTAGCAGCACACAGACATTTCAAAAAACTTTCAATTAAACTATCATATGATCAGTAATTTTCTAATCTTCTTATAACAGACGTTCTTCAGCAATTCATTTGTTACACTTAACGAGTTAGCCTAGCGGTGAGACCGTGCGACTCTCTAGAGGCGACATAGGTTCAAACCCCGGGCAGGCACCAATGAGTTTTTCTATTAAAAACTTATGTGTCTAATTGATAATTGCATTTTATCACACGCTTTTCGGTGAAGGAAAACATCGTGAGGAAACCTACATAATATCTCTAGAGAAGCCTACGGATATGTGTAACCTACCAATCCGCATTGGAGCAGCGTGGTAAGTCTTACCTCCAACCCTTCTCTCCAAAAACGGAGAGAGGAGGCCTTAGCCCAGCAGTGGGCATAGTAACAGGTGTTACTTTACTTTTTTTACTTAACGAGTGACAAGACTTTCTTATAAGAATATTCTTTAAAAACCGTTTTTGAAACAATGTAATCTAAAAATTTTAGCGGAACTGTTTATATTTCTCAGCTTTCTCACTTTATTAACAATTGAAAATTGTTATTAAAGAAGCATTTGTTTAATCGGCCTAATAAGGCTGTGCCTTGCTTAATTTTATTATTTCTACGCATAGTAGTTAAATTATTTATGCCGTGTTGTATCCGGCTGATTAGAATAGGCCACCCTCATTTCTTACCGAGGTGTCGTAAAAGGCGACTAAGGTAAGTTGACCCACCGTGTGGTATCCGGTTAAGCAGAATAGACCACCCTCTTTCTTACCGAGGGGTCGTAAAATACGGAGCCAAATCATGTGACAACATGTTTGTAACATGTTGTGCCGATCCCACTTAGAGTGGGATAAGGGCAGGAGGATGATGATGAGTAGTTAAATATTTTTTTTATTTATTTGGAAAGCCAGTTGTTGTTACATATAAAACTAACTATATGTAAGTTTAGTTATATATAGCAAAAAAATATTTTATCATTTACAACTTAGGAAGATGTCGCAGCACGCACTAATAATTATTAAACAATATACATAAATAAATTACATTCAATATTTATGTAAGTAAATAGGTAAAAAATGTAATATTTCCGGTAAACGAAACATTAAAATATAAAATTAAATTCTAAGATGATATCGATCAAATCTGATTAATCGCCTCCTTACAATCTTACTGTCTTCTTTTTGAATTTTTGTAAATTGTCAATAAAAATATCTACTTCTCCGCAGATGGAATTAAAATTTAATTAATTAAATTAAACGTCTCTCATTGCATATTATAAAAACATTTATTTATCAACATGAAATACTGATTTTGATATTGTTTAGTGAATTAAAAACAAACAATCTATTGTTGTTTGCTATATTATTCTTGTCTCTATGCCAAAGTTCCACTAAAACTGTGACGTTTGCGTTTAAGCTTCTGTGTCAAAAATCTTTTTCTTTATCAATAATCAACCGAAATAGCCTTCATGTATATGTTACTCTGAAATATCAAATAGGGTTTTGACTTCTAATATGAACGGATAGTCTTTTCCCTTAAAAAATATATACGTAATTGCTATTATACATGACGTCTTTGTATTGATATACACCCTAAAAGTATTTTGGTTTCGTACTTGTATTTTATACAGTCTTAAGAATCTTTAGGATTTATAGACAACGTAATGTATTTTACTTGTCATAGTAACGGTAAGTTCTTTGACAGATTTTTTGGCCAGTTAGATACAATGGTCAAATGGTCATGCCAATGCTGAAACGTAGTAAAAAAAAGTAAAGTACCAGCCTGTTACAATCCCACTGCTGGGAATAGGCCTCTTCTCTCCGTTTCTGGAGAGAAGGGTTGGAGCTAAGACCTACCACGCTGCTCCAATGCGGATTGGTAGGTTACACATATCTCCAGAATTCTCTAGAGATATGCAGGTTTCCTCACGATGTTTTCCTTCACCGAAAAGCGTGTGATAAATTGCAATTATCAATTAGACACATGAGTTTTAATAGAAAAACTCATTGGTGCCTGCCCGGGTTTGAACTCGTGTTCCCCTCGAAAGAGTCGCACGGTCTCACCGCTGGGCTATCACAGCTATAACGTAGTATTAAAGGGTAAATAAAAGTCAGTTAAAAGTTGATTGCTTTATTCAAATGACCAAGTATTAAGTAATATAAGTTGGTTTAAAAAATTACTAATCTCAAGTATCTTAACGATTACTTAATCAAGATTTTTATCTTGATTAAGTTATAAGTTAATATATAAAAGGTCATAGAAGTTCTAATGTGCATTTGAATATTGAAAAAAAAAATTTTCACGTTCATATTTTTATTTAAATCTTATCAGAAGATAACCCTCACTCACTCAAAATACAGTTTGATGATTCAATTTATCATGTGTGTCCATAATACTAGGTAACTAAATAAAATATGGTGTGATCATAATGAGACCTTAAGTCCTTGGAGTCAAAGTGTTAAAAAATCTGATCCGTTATAACACTTCTTCAGGTGATAATAGGACAATCAGTTAAGCTGTTTAACGCGGAAACATTGCCAGCATTTTGAGGACAACAGGGCATGATTTGTATAGTACTAGCATGTAAGTAATTAAGGTTATACATGCATATTTTCGTTAAAATGATCTCTATGATGTCTAGGGCGTCAATTACGTATCAACTAGCCCTTTGGCGCAAATGGCCGTGACCTAGCTCCGGAGGTAGCTGGTTCGATTTCCGTCAAGAGTCAACATTTTTTGAAATCAATTTATTGTTTCGTCGAGTCTGAGTGTATTTATGTATTTAAGTAAAATTATATATATATGTAAGCTGTGATAGCCCAATGGTGAGACCGTGCGACTCTCTAGAGACGAACATAGGTTCAAACCCGGGCAGGCACCAATGAGTTTTTCTATTAAAACTCATGTGTCTAATTCATAATTGCAATTTATCACACGCTTTTCGGTGAAGGAAAACATCGTGAGGAAACCTGCATTTCTCTAGAGAATTCTGGAGATATGTGTAACCTGCCAATCCGCATTGGAGCAGCGTGGTAGGTCTTAGCTCCAACCCTTCTCTCCAGAAACGGAGAGAGGAGGCCTATTCCCAGCAGTGGGATATTAACAGGCCGCTACTTTATATATATATGTATTTACCTATTATCGGTCACCCATAACACAAGTAATAAGTTATTTACTTTGGGGACGGACGACCGTGTGTGTTGACCGTTGTCCCATATATATATTATGCTAAAGTGTGCCAACTAATATTTCAGTTAATTAAATCTATCACGTTTAATATTTAACCATTAAAAATCTTAGTAGCCCAAATGCTATTCATGATTCGCCTTTCGTAATCAGGGTTGAAAGTTGAAGCTCTGATAGCGCAGCAGTGCATGCTACTCTTTTGAGTCGGTCATAAATTCAAACCCTGGGCAGACACCAATGAGTTTTTCATAAAATAGTATCTAATTGATAATTGCAATTTTTCATTCGCGGTGAAGGAAAACATCGTGAGGACACCTGCATGTCTCTAGAGAATTGTGGGGATATGTGTAACCTACCAACCCGCATTGGAGCAGCGTGGTAGGTCTTAGCTCCAACCCTTCTCCCCAAAAGCGGAAAGGAGGCCTATGCCCAGCAGTGGGATTGTAACAGGCCGTTACTTTAATTAGGGTTGAAATCAAACACATATATGATTAACAAATCGTGGATATTTATTGAAATAAAAATAATAAAAATGAAAAATAATAAAAACAGTTCATCTTTCACGTCGTTACACAATAGAATTTGTCTTATTAATTTATTTGTTTTACTATTTCATTCCCCTTTTGTCCTCCTTAGTCTATCCTTATAACTTCCCCTCGCCTACGATGTAAGTACAATATTTAATTAACACTGGCTTTAATTATAAAACATGATTTATTTAAAGTATTTGTACTAATAAAACTACAACTACTGTATCGTAGAGAGGCGAAGTTAGATATATCTTAAATTTACAAGATATGAAATAAATCTGAAATGGAAATGATTATGACATTATAAGTGGAATTGAATTTTCGGAAACAACGATCATGGATGAACGATACCCTACAATGCAATTTAAATACGAATAAGATCAATATGACTGCAACGTACTCGTAAGTTGTACGATTTAGTCGATCAGCAGGCCTACCATGAACTCTTATTGCAACTCAATTGAAGACGTAAACTAAATTGTTTTGCTTTTTCATACCATGACGTCTTAAAGACGCACTGCCGAATGACCGTTCGGAACGCGTCCTAAAACATGTGAGTAAAAGAGACAGAGTTATATATAAGTTCATATAACGTTATCCTTTTCAAACGTTACGACCCCAATGCAATCCACACTTCATGGTACGAAAAGAAAGCGGTTCGGTTTAGGTACTGACTTTGAATTGAATCGTAATCTTAAAGTTCATGGTAGGCCTACAGGTTCTTATTTAATGAACAGCAATTTTGCCGATCCTTTTATAATTCAATCCTTCTTTTTATCTTCATTGTCAACCGATAGACTTCCACTGCTGGACAAAGGTCCTTTCATGGGATCTCCATACCACTCAATCTTGTGCCATTTGTATCCAACGGCTCCGAAAATATAAAATAATACAAACTGTTTCTTGAAATTTGCAAATAGTCACGCAATTGTAATACTTATTTTTTTGTATTCTACATTTTTTTTAATCAATTGCTAATTTAAATGTTTTTATTATATAAAAACATTGAAAAACATCGCAGGGAATCGTTCACATACTTTAATTTTAGTCTTATAAAAAAAGGAAATCTATTACATTGCAAACATTTTTGCAAACTGATAAGATACAAAGTCCACTTGGTTAGCAAATCCCCAAAGACATAATATCAACAACGTAATCACACGCAGTTACAAATTGATTTAAGAGAGAAATTGGGAAATTGACAAAGCCAAGTGATTTACACCAATACAATCACAATATTTACTATTTATAATACAGTTGAACTTTGAAAAAAGAATATTAGGTCCAGTCTAGACGACGTATTCCTTAGTTCTACTTGAAACATCTTCCAAAAAGGACCTAATTTTGACTCAATATACATGGGAAATAATAAAGGAGATCGATTCAGGAGACAAAATGGAGTTATCTATTATAATTTACTTATAATTATCTATTATAAATTCTATCATAATTTACATTAAGTACGTATACTGAAAGAGTTCACACTTGGACTAAAGATACGAGTGATAAGTCTTCCACGAATCACAAGAAAACATTTATTAATAAAAACAAAACTGGAATATTTTCAGTCTTAATAAAATAACATACTTCCGTTCGCGAAAAACAAAAGCTTGGAAATGAAGATCAGACGCCTCACAGGATAGATATAATTTAATAAATTTAAACACTAGTTAAATATAAAGTACCTTGCTGGTAATAACACCTACCGTTATAAACGATTCCAATTTTGCTTTCTACAATGCTAAGTTATCGATTACAGGAAACTCACCGTTCTTGTCGAAAAGTAATTTATAATTTGCGAAATATTGTTGTCTATAAATATGAACATCAATAGGTAGGTACTCGATTTACACATTACACTTAACGCGATCGTATATACAGGTTTTAACTAGAATAGGAAACATTTGATTTATATTGTACATAATATCCTAGAATTACGAAACAACTTACAACCCAAAGAAAGATACACTACACAAGATCTTAGAAATACTGAAAAAACTTTAATTGACACTATACAGCTTAATTAAATGTACTACTGGATAAATCAACGTAGCTAACTTTGGCATTGGTTTCCTTTTTACAATCAATAAAACATGACAAAACAAGTTCGTTAATACGTAACGTAAAGATCATACATACATAGTACAGCCTCGAAAGAAAATAACCAAAAAATAACACCAACAATTCAACGGGAACTCTCAACATGGCTCACACGAAAGATATGTTACTAAAGGTATCTATCATTAAAATAATGCCCTTCGATGCTACGATTTTTGGGCTCATATTGCAATGGATATTTATATTAAATAGTAATTTCGCCATCAGTGATTCCTTAAGACTAGAAATTGAACAAATGCCGACCCTCTGCGCTGCGGTCGCTACGCGGTAGGACGTAATTTGAGAGGTACAAGCGACGAAACATTTAAAAGTTTAGACTTAGAAGATCTGACTGGGCGGCGCGGGTGGTAGAAGGCGAAGTCCACCCCACGGGTAGAGTCACGACGCCTCATCACGACACGCGTTGGAGTCATCGGATAAAGCAAGCGGAGCACCGTTACTTTGATTCACGACACACTTACGCATATGCTTTTCGAGTGTAGACGGAACAGAAAAGGGCATCTCACAAAACCTGCACCGATATACGTCCTTGCCTAATCTACCGTGAGTCTTCATATGCCTTGTCAGTTTGGAACTCTGAGCACATGCGTAGGAACATAGTTCACATTTGTAAGGTTTCTCCCCAGTATGCGATCGCCGATGAACAGTTAGATTTGAGCAGTTCTTAAATACTTTTCCACAAAATTCACAAGTGTCATTACGCCTCCCTTCCTTTGACTTTAGAAGGGGATTCTGTAATAAACCGTTGCCACTATTCTTTAATCCATCAAAAATATTATCAGGTGGTCGTTGCGCGTGCAAAGTTGGTAGCCACCATCCTTCGCCTCTATCCATATCTAGTTTCATTCGTTTAGAAGCTTCAAACGGGTTTTCAAAAGGGTTAAACAAAGGATGTGGTTGAGGAGGCATTTTTGCAAATTCCTCTTTTAAACGTAAGGCAGCCGTGGGAGGCATGCCATTAGGTTTATCAGAAGGAGGACCATTATTGTTATCCCGATCTTTCGCTAATTGCCATTTGAGCGAGTTTCCCGACTCCTGGAGAGCTTGCTTAAAAGCTTCGCTATACTGAGCAATATTAGACAATCCAAATTTATCCATAAGTTCGCCAACTACTGATGCAGAAGGAGGATGTGCTGGTATTGTGGATGTTTGTTTGCGGGTTGGAGCAGAGGGAGCACTACTGTTTGATACTGTTAAATCCTCTGCTTCTTCAACTTCCTCACCATCTTCATTATCTTCCTCCTCTTCTCCATCCAATTCTTCATCTTCTAATTCATCGTCAGAATCTTCGTCTCCAGTATCACCTCCAGACTCACCATCTTCGGTATTAGCATCAGGTGCTCGGTGGATTTTCAAATGTTTTTTTAATTTTGAATTTTTATCAAATGCTTCATCACATTCATTGCACTTAAAAGGTTTTTCACCAGTGTGTGTGCGGCGATGAGCCATCAAACTATTTTCAAATCGGAATTTTTTCCCACAAAATTCACATGTATGAATAGCTTCGTCATTATTTCTTTTGGCAGGTGGAGTAGAAGATGGCCGTTCGGCTGGCGGTGCGTCTGCCGTCTGCGGCTCAATACGGCGGTCTGGTGATATCGAAGTATGAAGCTTGGTAGCTTCTCGGGGTGTGTCCACCGTTCCGGGTCCGGCGCCCGCCGGTGGAGTCTGGCCGACTCGGGAGGGCGACGGGGAAGCGAACGGAGGCGAATGCTTCCTGGGGCTAGGAGAGCTCGAATTGCCTGTGGCCGCCCCTGGACTGGTCGTACCGGCCAGTTGCCGCAAGCGCTGCGAGTAAAAATCCAGCTGGGGTTCCAAAGAGAGAGGTTGAGATACGGGCGGTTGTCTTTCCCGTCCCGTGAGAGAAGTCGGAACTACAGGTGGCCTATCAGCTGGTGAAGGAAAGGCTTGATGTGGAGGAAGAGAATTCGCTGCAACAGCCGCAGCTGCTGCAGCCAAATTCAAGCCATGATGACGAAACTGTTCCGAAACTAATTGCTCCATTCGAAACCTATGGTCGTGGTGGCTGGGTCGTGCGAATAAAGGAGACGGGGGTACTGACGGGTGAGCCAATGGGGGTAAGCTACCCGGTAATGGCATTCTTAGTAGTCCCCCAACACCGAACGGCGAATGTATATCCGGTGGAGGTAGCAATGGATGATGACGTAACGATGGAGGTGGAAGTGGCGCACCAGTAGATGAGCAGCCTGAGCTTGATGAGGACGTGCTCGAGGTTGAATGATTTTGTTTGTTCGGTAAATGCTGAGGCATGCTCTCAACGTAAATCTTCACGCCATGTACGTGTTGCACGTGTTGAACCAATCGCCAGGCAGAATGGACACGCGCTTTGCACGTTGAACAGACGTAGTTACTCGGTTCTGTAACAAGTGGAAAAAAATATGTTAGCTTAAGTAACAAATAAGGAGATGGAAATGCTTCCCGATAGAAGATATACAGCGATATTAACGCGGGCAAAGTGTCTAGTAATAGCTCTCACATATCGTAGTGTAGGCCTAGGGAGGGCGCGTGGCGCGCATGTTAAGCAGGAGGACCACGGGCCCCGTACGTCGCCAGCCGTGACTGATAGCCCCTCCGTGTCCCGGGTGATTCATGCACCTCTAAAATCTTATGAAATATACGCGTGCCGGAATCACGTACACACGCCTGGGTTAAGAATGTTGATATTGAAATCTATATGTAACACTATCGCAGCGGGAGAAAAATGAATGGTCGCTGATAAACGACGTGTCAAATTACTTGTATTTACAGAAGTTCAAACTAGGTTAAACGATTTTTGTTTCGTAATATATCTAAAGCTTAAAATTTCTTTAAAAGAATTTACTTGCGCCAAATTAACCGTTAATGTGCCGTAAATAATGTAATAAGTGCTGTTTCCGTGTTTTCTGAAGAAAACATATTTTTTTATCCTTTACACCGTTACACCATTACATGATGCACTGGTGTATCAGGTTTAATTGTGCTAATTTTCATTAATATTGGTTCAGTAGATTAGCCGTAGTAGGTTTATGTTTATATTTTTATTTTAGCTAATTGATTAACGCGGAAAACCTGCATTCTTGGGACTATTACACGTGGGTATGATTTGTATAGTAATGTGTAAGTAATTTAAGATATAATTCGTTTATTTTCGTTAATAACTAATATTTTAAAGTATAAAATTATTTTTTTGTGTTTACAGTGTTTTCGTGTTTACAAGAATTTGAACACGTTGTTAAGTCACTATCCCGTACACATTTATTCGGTGGTCAAGATGCGTAGCGAGGCTGCACCTCTCGGGTTTTGACAGTAATTTGATTGCTCATTGTGAGGCCAAGACAAATTTTATTATGGACACATTGTGTATCAGTGGGCTTATAGTGATGGGAATATATTAATTACACTATACGAATCGATAATTTTTTTAACATAAATTAATGAATGGTCTAAAAGTGATAACGCGTGATTCTTACCAGAGCTCAAGGGTTTATATAGACGTTTGATTTATACAAAGTACAGAACTCTTATATCATGAAAAATTGGAACAGTGGAACTTTCGATTCCTTAATGAAGTGTTGGAATTCCTTACCACCAGCAATCGCAACCGACAACTGACAAATAGGTACATGAAAAACGTGAAACAATATAAGAAATCCTCGAAGATTATTAAAATAGCAGATGGTATGATGATGATATACGTACAGCTTTGCATAATTTCTTGTTTCACTTAAATTAGTAAGTAATTTTATAGTAAATTGTAAGTAGGTAGTATTGTAGGTATAATTTACAATTTCAGGCATGATCTGCGTATTTCGTTAAAAATTATATTATTTGCTTGTAGTTGCTATTATATTTCCGCCGTGTGGTTTTTACGACACCGAGGTGTCGTAAAAGGTGACTAAGTTAAGTTGACGTCAGGTAGGCGACCGGTCGTAAAACAAATCATGTAACAACATGTTTAAAACAAGTTATGCCGACCCCACTTAAAGTGGGATAAGGCAGGACAGGAGTATGATGTGCTGCTATTATATTCATATTTAACATGTATATGTGATTTTTTAATTTTTTAACTATTGTGACTAGTATCATAGTTAATATATATATATAGACACCGGCTATAATCATGTCTAATTTTATCTGGTTAGCCCGACTAGTTTCGAGCCCATCCGGGGCACTTATTCACGAGCTCTTTACACGAGTTTCCGCCGGATGGGCTCGAAGCGAAATGCAGAGAGTAGAGCACATAAGCTCTACTTGCGTCGGGGAACGTCGTCCTAAGGGTGCCTCCTGTAAGGCCGGACCACGGCATAGGGCGACGCGTAGTGGAGGGCTGATGGTATGACTTTGATTAGTCATTGCGACGTCGGAAGGGTGGCGAGAAGCCACGACCGACCGACGTCAGAAAACTGCGACAGCGTCTTCGCCGGCGAAGACGCTGTGTGTGTGTATTACGTGTTTCTGTGTTTGCGATCGTTATTTGATCGTCAGAGTCATATAGGACGCTTTTTGGACGCTTATATTTTCGGTGGTAAGATTCGGGTTTCACATACACATCTCTGTCTAAAGACATTTGCGTTGTGGGACATTTACAGGCTATCTCGGTTAGAAAGTCACTCGTAATAATGCAGTGTAAGTCGAATCGATACGCTGATAATTCCAGTACAGCAAAGAGGTTTAATATTCAAAACCCAAACTGTTATCGATATGGGGATCATCACTAGGAATGGTGGGCGCGGCACGATAAGCGATCTCGAATGTTAAGACGATTATTGAAATGTAACGGTCAGATTGTGTTGTGACCGACCGGAAAGATCGTTTATACAGGATGCCCGAAATAATTTTGTTTAAATTATCTTTTTTAATTTGGACTATCGTGAGTCGTATTCGTAGTTAATGTATATAAGCCGGACATACTCACGTCTTATTCTATCGGGTGAGTGCGACTAGTTGCAAGCCCATAGAAGGCCCTTATTCATGAGCTTTTTTTGCAGCGTTATCGGGTCGGGTCTCAAAGAATAAGACGTGAGTATAGCCAGTTTATGTACTTTAACTATAAATTATCTATAAATTTAGATTATTATTATAAGGCATTAATTTGTGGCAGGTTCATAATACAAATTAATCATTATATTATTTTTCTATAATCCGCAATTGGAAAAATCTATTACTGCTACAAGTAGTGTGCACCACCCGTGTTCATACCTTATGCATTATGTAGGATTTATGTAGGATTCATAAACCGCAACTGTACACCGCCAACACCGCTCTAACTGCACACCACTAGCACTAGCAATGCACAGAGTCACTACCACAATCACAAAATTGTAAAGCAACTTTGCTTTATATCGTAAAAAAAAATTTAATATAGAATGAAACTGCAATCCCATTGTTAGATAAAGGTTTTTCTTTCTTAGACAAGGAATACCAGGTTTCAAATATCCCAGATCCTAGGTATATGCAGTTTTATTCACAATTTATTCTCTAACAGTAGCAGCGCGTGGTGAATTGTAAATGGAAATTCAGTATAGTACCTGGCATTAAGTAATGCACATCGATGTTTAGAACGAAACAGCCGGCCAGTTCGGTTTCGTCTCTCAGCGCTGTCTCTGTCACTCAGTTAGTATGTGACGTTTCACACGGGTTCGTCAGTCTGTGCGACATGATTTGTTCTATGAAGCAGAACTATCCGATTTTCTCTCTCTAAGCCTCGATGTTCGTTATTTATTGGCGGGTACTATACACATGATAAATTAAACAAATCATGCACAACCGTTAGGCCATAGGGATTTTTCATCATACCAATTTTGTCTTTAATTTTGTATCATAGAACTTGACCAAGCAATATCTAAGAGTATGAACTGTTTTCATATGTAGAATTGTGTCAAACACTCTGTATAAGATAAATGCGTCTCACGATATCAATATATTTTGACCTTTTTGTCCAGGCATTGTTCATTGTATTCGTCTTGGTCATCAAACACTAGTATAAGCAGATTTTTTAATACTTAATCTTAGTTCAAATATAAACCCAGCTTTATAAAGTAGCTTCAAAAGTAATAGAATTTAAATTTAATGCTGAGTAAAGGAATTATTATTTTAGATACTGCAACTAGTACTAAATTAGTAGAATAAAATATAGTTTATAGAATTAGGCGTTACATTGCATCTCTTGCATCATCTTTGCAACTCAAATCAAAATCAAAATCGCAAAGCTTTGCGGGTTTTTCTTGGAGTCTATCTCCTGATGATGCTTCGGTTGCGGGGCTAAGCGATTGTTGAGTTTGTGATAGTGAACGTTTGTAGTGCTTGTGTATTGTGGTGGAAGTGGTGGAGGTTTGTGCATGTGTTTTTACGAATCCTGCATGTATCGGGTATGTAAATACGGATGGTCCACTATACATTTAACACTATATATATTTTCTATTTACTGTATCACGGATTATAGCAAAATTTTATAATAAAATTTTAGAATAAAATATGATAATTTTGAGCTTAAAAATATTCTCAATTATTAACATGTTTTTTTCATGTTTTCAGAGCAAAACGGGGTTTTAACTATTATAAATAAATAAATAATAAATCCTTTATGTTAGCCTAACTTATAAGCTTTAATTGTACCTAATTGAATCAATATTTCTTCAGCGGTTATGCTTTAGATATACACAGACAAACAAAAGTCATATTTTTGCATTTATTTTTGTCTTTAAATGAGCTAACCTTGTATATAAATATTTATTACGATTTTTATGAAATTTAATATATATATAGGGAGTTTCGGGGGCGATACCTAAATTGATTGCTAGATTTAAATTTTGAAAAATATCTATCATTTTATCCCTGTTTTCAGGCACTGAAAAACTGTAACAATATTATTAGAAATAGAAAGATTAATTTTGGAGCAATTTGCAGAGTCATAATAGTTATGTTGGGATTGGGGGTCTCAAAGTGGAAATACTCAGGATTGAATCCCGCACATCAATCCAATTATTTTTTTCTTTTTTTTCAAGTTGCATTTATATCTTATAAAAAAATACCGTGCAAAGCCGGTCACCCAGCTACTAATATTAATCTACATAATGTAAAAAGACAATATTTTAAACTAGTGAATCCATCCATCCTCCTGCCTTTATCCCACTCTAAGTGGGGTCGGCACAACATGCTAATACATGTTGTCTCATGATTTGGCTACGTATTTTACGACCGGCCGCTTGCCTGACGTCAACTTACCTTAGTCGCCTTTTACGACACCCCGGTAAGAAATGAGGGTGGTGTATTCTACTCTGCCGGATACCACACGGCGGGTCGACTTACCTTAGTCGCCTCTTACGACACCTTGGTAAAAAATGAGGGTGGTCTATTCTACTCAGCCGGATAACACACGGCACTTTTTTTTTTAAATCTAGTGAATATGCGAGTATATTCTTTATTTTAGGATTTCTAACAAAATCACAACGAATTAAATTTTTGTTCAGTTGATTTATTCATATTTTTTTTGTTTGTTTGTATTCTCTTTATTGTAGAAGTGTCTACAATTATAACAGTAAAAAAATATACAAAATACAAAAACGAAAACAACAAATGCATATAATCAGTGTACAACGGCTGGCTTACTTTGGAATCAAAACATCTTTCAGTCAACCAGACATTAGGGAATAGTAAAGTAAAAAAGTAAAGTAACGGCCTGTTTATATCCCACTTTGTTTTTTGTCTGTTTTTTTGGAGAGAAGGATTGGAGCTAAGACCTACCCACGCTGCCCCAATGCGGATTGGTAGGTTACACATATCTCCAGAATTCTCTAGAGATATGCAGGTTTCCCCACGATGTTTCTTTCACCGAAAAGCGTGTGATAAATTACAATTATCAGTTAGACACATCAGTTATAATTGAAAAACTCACGTGGTGCCTGCCTGGGTTTGAACTCATGTTCGTCTCAAGAGAGTCGCACGGTCTCACCACTAGGCTATCATAGCTTATTAGGGAATATACGTGTTAAACTAAAAAAGTAATTGAAACGAAAATAAAATAAATTAATATTAAAATGAAAGGTATATAGTAAAATATACTTGTTTGTTTTAATGGGCGCAAATATTAATTCGTAAGCATTTCTGTGTCCTACTGTACTGTTGGCCCGTGCTTACCGAGCGCGTAATTTCATTACAAGATAAGATCTTGTCTCAGTTTGATAATAGTGATAATTAAACAATAACGTGTGGGTGATCCGATTTGATCGCTTTGTGGTTTAGACTTAGCATATGTTATAGGTTGGTATGAGACGAGATACCTTTTAAAGGTTGCCGCACGGTTTTAGTTTAGAAATATGTAGTCATAATTTATAGAATTCGGCGTTACTTTTCTGAGATCAATAGTATCATCATCATTCTCCTTCCCTTATCCCACTCTAAGTGGGGTCGGCACAACATGTAACAAACATGTTGTCATATGATTTGGCGACATCTGATATATTTTACGTCCTGACGTCAACTTATCTTAGTCGCCTTTTACGACACCTCGGTAAGAAATGAGGGTGGACTATTCTATGTAGCCCGATACCACACGGCATTTACCTTAGTCGCCTCTTACGACACCTCGCTAAGAAAGAAGGGTGGTCTATTCTATTCTGCAGGATACCACACGGCTAAGAGATCAATAAAATAAAAGTAATAATAAAATTATTTTGCTGGAGGTTTGTGCATGTGTTCTTACGAATCCTGCATGTATCGAGTATGAAAACGTATCGTCCACTCTACATTTAACATTATATATATTTTCTATTTACTTATCGCAGATTATATAATTTTATTATTACTTACTTAGTCACTTAATATAAGATTTTAAATAAATTGAGTAGAATAGACCACTCTCATTTCGTACAGAGGTGTCATAAAAGGCTGCTAAGATAAGTTGATATCAGGCAGGCGGCCTATCGTATAATGCCTCGCCAAATCATTTAACATGTTTATAACATGTTGTGCGGGCCCCACTTAGAGTGAGATAATGGCAGGAGAATAATAACATTGAAAATATCAACTGTAGATTACGTCTTAAAACGAAAATATTATAAATTAATAAATATATGGGACATTTACACATACGATCGTCCATCCCCAAAGTAAGTAAATACTTGTGTTATGGGTGACGGACAACTGGTAATATGCTTCATATGTCATTTTAAATACATACTTAAATACAAATATACACCCAGGCTCGAAGAACCAACAATTTTTTTATAGAAAATGTTGGCCCTCGGCGGCAATCGAGCCCGCGACCCGCGGAGCTGAAGGCAGGGTCATTATCCACTGCGCCAACGGGTCAGTCAATTGCTACGAGTTACGTGACTGTGCATAGTACTAGCTGGTAGATGTTAAAATGGACAGAATATTGTTTCTATAAAAAAAAACTTTCCAAAGTACAACTCTAATTGAAATCTGTTTCCTTTAGGGAAAAATTCGCACGGAAAAAACGAAATATAACAGTTAACGTACTGTCCGGGGTTAACTCCCGACGAGGAGGCGAGTCCAGACGGGTGGCGTTTAAAAATTTCACCCCCCACTGATTCGCCCACAATGGTCACAATCAACGATTGCCTTTTGAAATCGAAACGGTTGTTAAACTTTTGGCTGCCTCCATCTTTAACCGATTCCGTTTGGGAAAGCCTGAATCTTTTCCGGAATTTGGTGATTATCATGACAGTATATATCGCACGCTTAGTTCAAATTCAAATTTAATTCTGTATTCAAGTAAACTTGTAAACAAGTGCTTTTGAATCGTCAACATCTACTGCTGGTTCGGAAAGCTGTTCCTATGTTTCAGCTGTTCCTGTTTTCGAGAAGAGCCAGCAAGAAACTTGGCGGTTGCTCTTTTCAAACAATAATTCTTATTATTAGTTACATATAGTTGTATAATGTCTTGTACAGGGTCGAAGAGTAGCTATATCCCCACGCATTCATATCGTCTAAGTTGTCTTCAATAGTATAGTGGGATTTCTAAAAATATTCTTAATTCAAATAAACTTGTAAACAAGTGCTTTTGAATGGTGGTTTGGAAAGCTGTTCCTACCAAGAGACAGCAAGAAGCTCGGCGGTCGCTCTTTTATTAATTTTAATATTAAACTGACCTAATTCAAAATAAGGTTAATGATGAAGCACGACTGTCAATATTGTGTAAAGAAACTGTGTTTTTTAGTTCTCCGTTGATAAATTAATTGTGACGTTTAAGTACCTCTCATACTATATACTATATACAAAAATGGTATGTATCACACGCTTAGTATTAAAGTGACCTAATTCAAAATTAGGCTACATTGAATCAGAGGCATTGTAATCCTTATTTAAATGCCATCTAATTATATCACGCTACGACCTATTGAAAAAGCTAGTGTTTTCTTGCTCTACCAAGTTATGTTTTAAAGGCGCTACGCTTAATTGCAATTCGCCACAAAACAAGCTTTTCGAATTTAGTCACTTTAATAGTAAATGTGCGATATATCTCTTTCTTATTCTGCAACTGATGTGCAAACGATTAAAGCGATGAAATCGTTACCAAGTGCCCCGGACACAGACTTATAAATATATAGCGATATTTTTTATCTACAGTACAAATATCCCTACTGATTATAAATGCGAAAATCTGTAAATCTATCTATCTTTCTACCAGACTGCTTAACTGGATCAATAGTGACGAAATTAGTGACGAAAATAAAAGGGATAGGACGATTTCATAATTGAGGGTATTTTAATATTTAAGTTGTGGGCACTAGTTGTCCTACTAATATTATAAATGCGAAAGTTTGTGAGTATGGATGGATGTTTGTTACTCTTTCACGAAAAACTATTGTACGGATTTGGATGAAACTTTACAGCTATATAGGTTTTACATCGGAATAACATATAGGCTACAATTTGTAATGATTTTATGTAATATAAATATAAAATACATGTCAATAAAGTTGGAAAAAATCTGGCCTCTGAGAACTATCTCAGCATACGCTGCTTAAACCATTGGAGTTATACAAAGATGATATACCGTAGTATTTTTTGTCTTTAATATTTCTAAATAAAAGTCCCGGATAACATATACCTACCTTTTATGTGGAAACCACTATGACCAAAATTGTGAATCATAAATTTAATTAAATAAGATACTATTTTACAATGCACATTTTAGTATATTTATCAAGATCTTATTAAAATCAATACTTTTGTTGCTTTGAGTATTTGATGTAGATAAACTTTGTCTTTCATAATAAGTAATTTGGCCGAATAGTTTAAAAGTTATCACGTATGATTGACTTAAATGGGCTTTTATAGAGTGCCTAATATGCGCGGTGCGCAAAAATAGTGTGGAATCCATCAGTTTGAAATGTAAAATGATCTGTTCTTAATACACGAATACACTTAAAACACGAAACTCAATGTGGCAGACCAAATTCCATGCGAGCAAAGCCGCGGGCATAAGCTTGTCATATATACTTCCATTTTCAGTGCTTCACTCTTAGGAAAAACATCATAATGAATCGTACACCGGTTAATTTGCAGAGCTATCTAATATAGTTAAGTTTGCAGATTTAAGCCCATTATGTAAAAAGGGCTTAAATCTGTGCTTAAAATATGCGCCATTGAAATAATTTTATACAAATTAGATAATGCTTTGATGAATCATTATTATAACCTGATAAAACAAACAATTCTCAGTTATCTAGTCATGTATCCATAGTTTGTAACTCTACTTGTATAAAGTCTTGTTGAATGATGTTGATGTTGTTGAACTTCATGATTTTTTTAATAAATTCTCCAATTTTCCAATCCTATTTTATTTAATTAAAATGATTTATTCTCATAATAAGTATTTGCAATCACAAAAAAACATAAATTATCCTTTTTATGGATATAAATATTAAAATTCGTAAATTTTATTTAACGAGGAAAGTAAGACTGTAAAACATTATATTATTATCAGTTTTAAATTAAATATAAACAACAAAAAATAATGTATGTAATATATGTATAGATCTAAAATCGGGTAAAGAATACCATGTATGTAGAAATAAAGTCGAATTGAAAGCAGTTCTTGAAAAATGTGAATACACTTGGTATGAAACATTGGGGCGGATGTCGCCGGCGCTGCTTCCGGCGACAGTTGTTAGCACCACAGCGCCTCTCGCGGACACCGAGGGATCTATGTATAGCGAACAGTAGCAAGAATTGCGGGCCACTTTCGCATTACTTTGTATTGTTTCTTGAACCAAGTGATACAAAATTAAAAAAAACGCATATGAAATTCTCATCACGTTTTACTACTTTAATGCGCTTTACACTAAACACAACTTTCGTGATGATGCCTGAAAATCCTGTTATTAAGTAACGGCCTACTGTTTTCTTTTTTTGAAGATTACTATGACTCTTCACGGTGTTCCATTGGATTGGTAAGTTACACATATACCTAGAATTCTCTAGAGATATATAGTTGTTTTCCTTCACAGAAAAGCGTGTGATATACTGCAATTATCAATTAGACACAAAGTTTTTTATAAGAGAATAACTCATTAATGCGTGCCCGGGGTTCGAACCGGAGATCTCCCCCTCGAAATGTTAACACGGTCTCACCACTGGGCTTTCACAGCCTTCACCGCTAGACTATCACAGCCTGTTATAGCATGCCTACTACACACATGCATATACACTTTGATACCTAAAGGTCGTAAAGTATCAGCCTGTTACTGTCCCACAGCTGAGCTAGGCCTCCTCTCTCCGTTTTTGGAGAGACGGATTGCAGTTAAGACCTAACAAAAGCGGATTTTTAGGTTACACATATCTCTAGAATGCTCTAGAGATATACAGGTTTGCTCACGATGTTTTCCTTCACCGAAAAGCGTGTGATAAATTGCAATTATCAATTAGACACATAAGTTTTAATATAATAACTCCTTCGTGTCTGCCTGGGTTAGTAATATGCTTTACGTTTAATTTAAACCTTTCTTTAACCTGAAATTAACATTAAGTTAACACTTTAATTTAATTATGCTCTTTTCTAGCTAACGTAAACATTGAAAACTTGAAAAACCATGAATCTATGAGTTCTCAACTGTGTACCTATATTGAAAGAACGTATTCGATATAACCTTCATATGTTCAAAGTTTATTTGGCATTAAGTAATGTGTGTTTTTAAAAATGAAAAAAAAAACACGTTAATAAAACAGACGCTAGTATCTGCACTTTCTGCCTAATTTGAATGTCAATTTTAAAAAGGCCGTCCTATTTCGCTAGCTACGCGATATTTATAAGCGTCAGGCTAGATCGAGTTGTTATGCGGCGGATGTCCGTCGCGCCGCTGCGCTGAATGACCGCCTTCCCTTTCCGCCCCCCACCCCCACTCATAACTAGGGCCACCACAATTTTTTTTCAGCAACAACCTGGATATTTTTTATAATCCATACAATGTAATATTTTGTATACATGGCCAGAAAAGTTTTTTATGCAATATCCAGGTTATAGTTAACTATATATACTAATTTATATATAGATATTAATTAGGTTAGGTGATTCTGGATATTTATAGAAATATTTTTTTATGACGCACACCATTTAGTTATATCGAATAAAGATTAAATAAAACAAAAGATTTTTTTTACAGTTGCGTGGTATGACGGCACAAAATGAGTAATCACTCGGTTTTGGTTCAAATGTGAAGATTTTCCGATTTTTTTTAACACCGATTTTCAGTGGCGGCCATTGTGTAACTCATGGACGTCAGCAAGAAATATCTGATACAAGTAAATTGCTAAATTAAATTAAATTAATTAATGAACTATATTTAGCTGATTGACATTTTAAAAGATCTAAGAAAGATATGAGAATATGAATGAATACTAAATTAATAGTTAATGTAACAATAAATAAATAACGTAAAATATTGTATTTGACGATGTTATATCAAAAAATGCTCTATTTAATATGTTTCACATTCTACATATCAATAAATATTTAATGTCTTAAATTTAGAAAAGATTGACCGATGTGACCTTAAAAAGGCATCCTTACTAAAATCGATATCGTTATCATCATATCGATCGATGATGTTTGATGTTGGGATAACTTGTAGACATCTACCAGTATACTTAAATTACTTAAGTTGAACGAAGTCGCGGGTATCATTAGTAAATATATAAAAAACAGAAAAATAATCGAAAACATAATTTTCATATCACGACAATAGCAAGAAAAGTTAATATTTAGAGTCCTAAATGATAAGTAGATGCATCTTTGGCGAAACCTTAAAACAATACGAAATTTCTCGTTATAATTGTAAGGATCAAGTAGAATATGAATTGATTATTACAGTTCTAGTAGAGAAACAAAGATTAAACAATATGGAAAATGTAACCACAAATTGCGGATGTTCGGGCCAAACCGGACGTATGACACCCTACTCATAACCCGAATGGTGCAAATTGTGACCCATAACTGGAAACATGTTGCGGTATGAAAAATAAAAATTCCTGAAACGGAACGCAATTTTCGTGAACCGTTCGCTTATTTATGTGCGATATTTTTTTAGTGCCTTGATGGAATTATGTACCTACGGCTATTATATGTCAGCGGCTTATTTATATTGCATTAGGAATGGAGCCGGTTTAAAATATCAGTCAACAAAAATTAAATATGGCCGCCGAGTGGTATCCGGCTGACTAGAATAGACCACCCTCATTCCTTACCGAGGTGACTAAGGTAAGTTGACCCGCCGTGTGGTATCCGGCTGAATAGAATAGATTACCCTCATTTCTTGCCGAGGTGTAGTAAGAGGCGACTAAGGTAAGTTGACGTCAGACAGGCGCGCGGTCGTAAAATACTCAGCCAAATCATGTTACAACATGTTTAAAAAATGCCGACACTACTTAATGTAAAGGGTAGCTGAATGATGATTGCAGTACCAGGAAGTTAAAAAAAAACTTATTTATCTTTCCTCATAACAATCCTATAATCTTTTTTATGTAAACACCGTGAAGTCCATTTGTATGCATTTTTAGAAAAGGTGGAAATTTGAAAATTTATATCTTGCATACGCAATGTATTTCCGATTGTAAAGATCGTATCGTTCCAATCTTTTTGTCATTATTTATTTGAATTATGTTATACAAATTTCGATTTAATAATTTTAACTGATTTAAAACTATACACATTTTTTCCTGTAATTTATTTTTTCTCTAATGTACGAGTACATTTAATTTATTTAAGCACCAAGTATTGAGATTCCAAAAAGTTCCATTCTGCATGACGATAATTTCATAAAAGCGGAAAAAGAAAAATTGACTAAATATTTAGATCGCCATTTGGTATGTTGATTCAACAATAATTGTTGCTATTGTTGTTTCGGTTAACAGTCTTGTTGATCCAACAATAATTGTTGCTATTATTGTTTCGGTAAAGGGTCTGATTGCGAAGAGCCTCGACCAACATCTCCAGAGGCTTTCGTTTAATAGTTGGATCAAGAGTCGGACGCAGAAGGCAGTATTACATAAAACAGCACGTATTGTGAGGAAATTCCTCACTCTGGAGCCCTAACCACCGGTAGCTTGGGATATTGCCCCGCTTCCGGCGGACGACATTATTAATATTATTTGTTTAAAGGTTTTTTTTTTATACTTAGTAATATTAAAAAATATAAGGAGTTAGGTTAAGAAAAATAAATGAATATAAAAAACTCAAGTAACTTCTATTAACTAATAAGCTAAATCCAGTCAATAAGTCATCAAGCATATCAACGTTACATCGCGAAACTTTCTTGGTGCGAAAACCAAATCGGCCAATTTATTTTTACCACCTACCAAATTCAAATAGCCATTTAAACAGCCATGTTTAACAATATCTTCTTGGACACAAAAATTAATGTTTTTCTGTAAGTCCTTTATAGACTCCGAAACGGCTGGACCGATTTAAATGAAATTTTCAGAAATTCTTCAGAATGACTTAGCAGATGATCCTTTACAGTTTGGTGGCGAACGGAGTATTTTTTTTAAACTGTTGAGCTCTGTTTTGAGTGCACTTCGAAGCCAGACTGAGCCACGGCAACGCGTGGCCAGACAGATAGTGTATTTAATAAAACGATTAGATATCGATTAGATATATTCAATAAAATATTTTATAAAACGATCCCAATATTTTCACATTCGTAGTTCTGAAGACTTTATAAAGAAATCAACGAAATATCTTTCATCGTCCTTAGAATAATAAATTTCGCATATATTATAATTTGCCTTGCCTGTATATAATTACCTTTATAATTTAAAAAATTTACTTATGCAAATTAAAATGACGTCTTAGCAAGATATTTTTTATTCGATTGTAACTCTTATATTAATGTAGGTATAAACTAAAATAGCGCGGCAGTTTTTTAAGCTATGACGCACGCTTAGTATCATAATGTCCTTCAGGTCATGTGAAAACAGCTAAAATAATAAGATGACCGATTCGACCGAGCGTATCTTGAGTGTACACAAGTGTTCTGTCGTCAAATGAATAGCCTGTAACAGACGTGTCAAAAATGTATGAGTATATAGATGTTGAATCAACATCATAATATTAGTCTGTTACTATCCCACTTCTGAGCAGAAGCATAATCCGTCTCTTCTTCTTAGAATGCCATTAACTAATGAAGATCGGCGATCACTATAAATATGGATCATTATAATACGCTGGAGTCAGTCGTATAGCTGCTGGAGAGCTAGACGAGGCAGTCAGAGAGCCCTCAAGCTCAGTGGGCCCCCTGAGCTTGACCCCTCCCCCTGATGTACGTCAAATTCGGAGCTCGACGAATACCGAACAAATGATTTGAAATAGATTAGTTGACGCCTTGGTTTATTTTTGCCCCAGAGCCTTAGTTACCTAGCTATGCCATAGACTTGAGTAAAAATATCTTTGATATCAGCTAGATCATGAGGAATGCTAAATATGAAATTCTGCGGCTTGTTAATTAAAATCCATAAAAGCGAAGCAATCGAAAGATACCTTCGCTACAAAATCTATCAAAAGTGTTCAGAACAGAGTTCTTTCAGGCAGCAGTATCCTAAGTTCAAGTTACATTAAAGGATTCCACCGGTGTGCTAGTTCAGCACACCGGTACACAATTGTACAGTACTGTGAACGAACAGTGTGCGACACAAATGTTTACTCTGGAGGACTCACTCACGCAAACAGTAACAATTTGTGCGCGAACATTCTAGAAATGTCCGCGCACGCCTATATACATTTGTGCGCGTACACTTGAAACAGTGGACTCGCATCGATGTGTACCCACTCTTTGTTCACGAACTCAGTCTTGCTTCCGCTACTAAACCGAAAACATCTGTTTGTATACAACATTGCCAGTGGAGACAGAAATTTAACGCGATATCAGCTTAGTAAGTGCAGTGCGCGAACTTTGTACACAATCTTTGTAAACAAATGTGCTGCACACTATTTTGGTGGAATCGTACCTTAATAGTCGCCAAACTTTGAGAGAAGATGGCACCTAAAGAAAAATATAATATGTTGCTCTAAATAAAATACGAATACTTTTGCTGAACCATTGGTAGACTTTTGTCTAGGATATTCTTCGTCGGTCCATGTTTCGTTTTCCATGTGTTTTGCCTCGCAACTAATATTTAATTTTTCTCATTAAGTGACTAGTATACTCAGAGTTATAGAAGCTTTCCTCAATAAATATATAACTTTTTGTTATTTTTCATTGTTTCTCTCTCCAGGAAACCTGTTTACTCATCGAGATTGTGAGTGTCCAAGCTCGAACACTGTTGAACACTGTACACACGTTTGTAGCTACAAGTTAGAATTTTATTGTACAAAAAATGCTTGAGCTTAAAGAAAGTATAACGGGCTTGCTTCCTGTCATTTAAGGAGAAGGATTGGAGCTAAGATTTTTCACAGATGCTCAAACTCGAATCGCTAGGTTACATACAAACTTTAGAGAAATTCAAACACATGCTGGCATCCTCGTTATGTTGTCAATATCTAGTAGCGTATGAAGAATCGAAAATATTTCACTAAGGATTTGAAGTCGTGGTATTCAGCAATCATGAACTATGTACCTACAATTGTGATTTCGAAAATCTCCTGTCATTATATGAACGACCTTTATCAAATTTATTCGTTATAAGTAATTTTGACGCAATTTTGAATACACTCTCCTAATTTGCAACCAATTAGGGCGCTAGCCAACAATATGACGATCACCGCGCCCGGATTTGTTCTAAAACCCCTGATTTTTGTAAACTATCGCGTTACCTCGCAAATTGCTTCCTTCCCCGCTTGAATCAGTTCCGCCTTTAGTGGGGCGTTTTATTAATATCTACATCGCTCTATATCGATATTGTACACAACATTAAGCAACGTTTTAATTTAAATTTTTATTTCTTATGGAATGTATTCGAATAGAGCTTAGCCTTGCCATTACGCAGTTTAAAAACACCGTTAATAGGTTGCTTATACAGAAGGCCTACTTGCTATACCGTTGAGAATTACTTAGATAATAAGAATGCGTGGCTATAGCTAGTCTTCGACCTTGTACAAGATAGTAATAACCAAATATAAATAGTAATAAGACTTATATTTTGAAAAGAGCAACTGTGTGTTCCTTGCTGGCTCTCCTTGGCAGGGACAGCTTTAGAGTTTACGATTAAAAAGCACTTGTCTACAAGTTCACTTGAATAAAGAATATTTTGAATTTGAATAAAGAAGGAATTTCTTAATCTTTAAATTAAAAAATAAATAAATATTGCCTTCCGCACGATTTTGCTCCTTAGTATACTCGGTAGTGGTTTTATGTAATAAAAGAACAAAAATTTACGAGCCAAGGTTCTATTTAGTTTATTTTCCAATATTATAATTGTATTTTAACCCGCTATTATTTCAGTACAACCGAATGTTGTCCATGCATATATTTATTTTAATTTAATTTATTATTTATAATAAAAAAAAATGTTTTAGATTTTTACTTACCTTTAAAAGGTTTTTAACTTTCAAGCTTAAAACAAAAATATAATCTTTCAATCTATATGATAAAAATATAAATAACAAAACTAAAAAAACGAACTGTAATGTTAAGGAATATATTAATAAAAATACCAAAGACAAATCATAGAAGCGTACAACCAAAATTCTTATGAGACACTAAAATGTGATCTCCAAAATTGGTCCGCAACCGTCTTTGGCCAGATGTGAGAGGCTATTTTAAACTCGTAATAACCGTTGTCGACACGTGTGGAGCGACCATTACCACATATTACAAAAAATGGAGGAAAAACAATAAAATGTTGAGGGGGAGTTTAGGGGACATCAAAGTGGACGCAGTTTAAAATTGATTTCAAAATGAAATGTTTTATCACTCACTTAATTGTTTTGGTAACAAAGTTATATTGATTTATGATTGATAAAATACATATATACTTATTTTGATTTTAAATTTGGAATGTTCATAGATAACCTTTAAAAAAATATTTAGCGTAATACATATGTATTTCTTTAGATAATAAATTTATTATAAAATTGTTTTTATTCGTCTGTATAATATACATATTATTATATATTATTTGTAACAACATTTAAAAAGTTTTTTTATTACGTTAACATTAGTAATAAGAAAATTGATCGGATTCAACGTGGGAAAATATAATAAGAAAAAATATATTTATGGAATAATGGACTGTAATAAATGATATTGCATACGATATTTCCTTCTGAGGACGCCATATTTACTTAAAATTACTCAAATTTATTCAAAAAATAATGTAAGTAAGAGTTGTTTTTTGATAATAAAGGAGAAATGCGATACAAATGAGTAGTAAATATATTGTAATAGCACTTACCTACCATAGACTAATAACAAAGATCACCCTATTGTGAAGCATATAAAAATCTTAATAAAACTTTTAAACTAATGTATAATATCCCAGTAATGAAAACTAACAGTATAATAACTACTTATCTACTTATAAAAAATAATGTTTCCATTTCTTCAAAAACGATATATTAAGGCACGTTTTATAATAACACTGATAACTTTAAAACCATCGATATAAATCTAGTGAATCTTTCCAACACAAACGTGGCTGAAAAGCAATCTATCATAGAGTAAATCTATGATATATTTACACACAGTGAATGCATTATCACCATTCCTAAATCAGCTATCAACGGACTCTTTTCACTAAAAGGGTGAGCTTCACTATAGAAAAGGTTGACCCTTCATAAAGACTTATCACCTCATATACAAAATAAGGTTGTACTAATCCCAAAAATCACGAGCAAGATACGTTTTTATAACCATATACGTTAAGATCAAATTTCAATAACTTAAATTCCGAAGATGGGATCTAGTGGAAGTTAGCGGTAGTTTTTTCTCAACAATCTCCTCTCGGACTTAACTTACGTTATCTCGCCCACGAATGTCACAAGGAATAGAAACCCGCACATACATAATAAGGACGATATTTCTAAAGAAATTTAAATTTGCCCGCAAAGGTCCCGAGATAGGATTAAAGATTGGGCGTCGAGATGGCCCTTTGTGGCCGACCCTTAAGAAAACATGTCTTGATATGGAAATATCTTAGACGGGACTTAGCGAGAAATCATTTACGAGGGCGATCATGGAAACGGTCTATGAATGCGTAATTAGTGTACAAATACAAGAGATTTATCTGAACCGAGAGCCCGCTGTAAAGCTTTTGTGGTAACGTTTATTTTGCATGAACGGATAAGTAAAAAGCTTTGTTATTTAGACTCCGCTGACCGACCATTTTACGACTCGACCGACCGTGCTAATTCAAGTTTTAAAGGATAATTTTTATCAGTGAAACGTTTGAGAGGGGTACGTGGAAATCGATACAGATACTCTGTTACGATTAGTATGTCAACTAAGAGATTTGATACAATAAATATTGAACAGCGTCGGGTCATCAACACAAATTTATTCTCAACCAATATTTGTCTAACCTAGTGTCCACGTAATTTGAATATGAAATACCAAATTCAACAATTCATCATTAATTTGTGACCCAAACAAAAACTCTGGACTCGGTTAACACCTGGTTCAATATTTAATTTGATACAAATAAGTGACGGCCACCGGTTCTCCCAAGTTTTTTATGTTAATACGTGCAAAGATGTCTTGTGGACACAGCATTGTACACTCGTAGAGGACAGGCTATTGTTGAGACTTCAACAACACGTAAAACAAATATGGAAATACCAACCAAAAGTATAATAGACGCTATGGTGATATCATCTAAGCGTGCCTGTGGTGAAATCGTTCTAAATATAAATCTTGAATGCTGAGTCAAAGGACACGCGATAGGCACGAGACAATCTTCCCCTCACCTTCAACATAGAAAGCAACACGTCACATCTAAAATTAAAACCCACTTATTTAAAACCCGCCACTTAGCTACCTTCCCGACCATACAATAACTAAAAATATCCTCGTCCATTGTGTCACATTGAAAGAAGTTCCGTAGGTCACGGCGATCTCATGAGCATGTACGTGTCAGGAGCACGCCAAACATTTTTTATCTTTGAAAAAATTATAAAAAGACTCTAACAATAGAGCTCTGGTAGCATCTTTGACAATTATAATATAGCAGTTTATCGTCTATGGAAAGTCGTTGATATCACTAATCTGTTCTACAATACTGAACTTTAAAAGTATCACGTTAACCGCTGAGTATACAACTACTTTCAAACATAACCTTGAATCTTTTGTACCGCGCAGTAATCGTTAACACAAGGGTCATCACAAAAGGCACTAGATAACAATGCGCGTACGTCAATCGTGCGTTCATGCAAATAATTTTTTCCTTCAAAAAGCATCCCCTTTATCTGTTCATAAAGCGATGGGGTTAATTAATATGTACAAAATAATACAATTTAAATTAAGATCCCTTTTAATGTTGGCACGAGGTCGGGATTTAACTGTCACCAATAGAATTATGTTCGTATAGCGACAATAATTTAAAGTTTATTAGATTTATAGATGCATTCGTTTTTGTTTTTGGTTATCAATTGTGACATAATATTTTAGTATAACGGCACCATGAGGGTGCCGTTATTGAATATAGCTGGTATGACAGCTCACTCGAAGGGGTTAATATGAGAGTTTGGTATAAACTCAATAATCCGAAGCAACTGGTGTTGAAGCAAAATCTGCAATTGACATTTCGATGATCGCGCAATTGGCAACATATCGCTGTGGCAGCGATTTTCATCTACTATTTTAGTTCTGGAGAATTTTCTTATTTTATTCTTTATATGCAAAAACTCTACATAAAGCAGTTTTAATAGTAATAGTAAAAAAATCTGTAAGGCACTTTTTCAGTAGCTACGTTGCGTCTAAATTAACTGTGAACGCTTAAAGTTTTAGTGGCTCACAAAGCAATTGACAAAATGCGGGTCGAAAATTTTGAACGGTGTACAATTTTCGGGCTCAAGAAAGCTTTTGTTGTGCAACGGTTTAATACAAAAGTGTCAAATGACGGCACATCTGCTTGCACAAAGGGTTATACTCTCGGATAGATTATTTTTCGAACCACCCCCGCAAGATTGTTTGGCTATACAGATGTTCCAAGTTTGTACTTCCTTTTGTGTTTAACTTTCTAGCTAACTGTTAAAGGATTTAACCTATAATCTTATCAATGACGTGACAATCGGCCATCAATTACAAAAAAACATCACCTGGTGATTTTATAATGTTGAGATTATTTTTGTAGAAAAACTCTGCGATTATAAATAAAAAACTATCCTTTTTTAGTGTTGCAAATTCGTTTAAAATTATTATAAAGAAGTTACTTTTACTAAATCATATTATTTAGTTTCTTAATGTTACGGTTTCTAAATTATTGTCTTGTAGTATAGTTAGTTAATTAAGTAGGTTTGAACACTCTCAAGTCTAAGTTTATCTTCTGTTAATGGACAAAAAAAGAAACACCCTTTAAAAAGTATGAGTGATATGCCAAAATTAGCGTCGATACAAAATGTATGATCCAATGATGACGTAAGCAATCTATAAATGGCCGGTAGTATTGTTGTTGTGCAAGATCTTGCACAATAAAGGACAAACGCTGAAAGCAGCGATAAAATTGTCTCCAAAGATCAAATCCTTTGAAGTTGACAGTGGACAGGAACCATTAATAAAATTATAAATAGTGGACAAAGAAAAAAGGATGACATCGACATTTTAAACAAACGTGATCTAAGACTCTGAATATTTAGTCGTCTTTCATATGTTCGTCTACTATTCAATATAACGCTTATGCCAATCCCCAGAATTATTATTTATTATATTCCATTTCTATAACATTCTAGACTTGCTTTACATTCCAGACTGAACACGTTTGAAATCAATCTTACCACTATGTTACAGAAATATTTTTACAGAATCGAATCTTAAAATTAAATATAGCAAGCTACGCACTAAAGAAAAATCATACATTAGAAAATTATGACAAATACTTTGTCTAAAAGATTAACCAATGAGATTCTTGATAGTCTTTCTAGAAGAGCAACCGCCCAAGTCAGTATCACCCATACATATCATTTTACATTGACGTAAAATGATGTGATGATGATATGTATCTTTAAAAGACGAGTCAATAGGCATATTCAAGGCAAGCGCGCTCCATCTTGCACTGTATAAATGCTTCAAGCAGTTACATTAATTGAACTCTTTGTTTTGTATTTACTTATTTTATTTCTTTTTTCATGCGTTTTTACAAATTTACCAACAATCAGGAGTTGCTGGCAGAGATCATTGGTATTTGTTTTCTTTTTTACTAAAGTTTTGTACTAAATTTAAGTTACATAAATGTGTAGACAAATAGTGAAACTTTGCATTTATAGTATTAGTATAGATATTATCTAAGTAAAGCAAAAATATAATTTTAAATATATTTGCGCAATAATACGTACCACTATGCATCGTATTAGATTCAGCATCAGCAACCTCGGTTCGTGATTTCTTTTGGTCTTCAGGAGAGCCAGTAGTGTCCATGTGTTCTTGTTTGATCTTGGGCTTGATGTCCTCATCGGGAGAACTGGAAGGCATGGGTGATGTTGATGCTCTTCTTTTAGGCGTCGATGTTCCAGGGTCGCCTTCTACTGAGAAAACCAGATTCTAAGTTTGTCAATATTACTCTATTTTCCTTCAAGGTTCATTCATTGAAAGCTAACGGTGAGACTGTGTGTGACTGTTTTGAAGGGGTCACGGGTTCAAACCCAGGTCAGGCACCACTGAGTTATAGTGTTAAAACTTATGTGCCTGGTAGATATTTACAATTTGTCACACCACACGCATTTCGGTGAACAAAAACATGGTGAGGCAACCTGCATATCAATGGGGAACCTCCGCACCGATTCTGAAAAAAAGAATGGAGGAGGCCTATGCCCAACAGCGGAATAGTAACAGACCGTTATTTAACTTACTGTAATTTACTTTCACACAAATTGAATAACATTGCAGATATTTTCTATTAAAAAGAGCATTTACAACCATCCCAACCCCCTTCTAGCGGCGAAGAGGCAAATTCGGAATCTCTTCAATCTGAAACTCTAATTTTCTCTCTTTTAAGCAATACTTATTTTAACCGTGATTCAACAAACAAGTGAAGGCCTTTTTAAAAAACTTTGCTATAGGAGTATATATTGTTAATACGATATTCCTCATGGCGATTATTGTATAAACAACGTTTAAATTTTTACAAACTATTTCGTTCACGTCAACTTAAGCGTTAAAATAGTCTTAGATACGTACTTTATCTATTTTGCGATTCCCGAAGGAAAAACAGTTATTTCATTATAGCTGTAATTAGCTTAGAATATAAACTTCACTTGTACCAAATTTCAATAATATTGCTCGAGCGGGTTAGCCGTGAAAATTTAACAGACAGAAGGACTTTCGCATAAATAATTTCAGTACGGATTTTGAGATTTCAGTCAGTTGACCAAGTCACTACAAGATTTTCTCCGACAAAATGATTTGTGGTGTACGACTTACCATCTAATAGCCGTTTGGGTGTACTTGAAGCACCGCCATCTTCAAGTAGGTCCGGCGGAGCTATAGAGGGACTGGCCAGTGGTGGGGTGTGGACTCTACTGCTCGGTGGCCGTCGAGCTGTGAGCAACGATGGTCTTCTCCCGCTTGAATTACCAGTCGCTACTTGACCTGGTCTCGAACCATCTTCTTGGTCTGAATTTGGACCTGCGTGTAAAATAGGCATAAGTAAAATTGCATGTGGTAGCTTCATTAACTTCATCCTTGACAATTCATAAGCTCTTGCAAAAGTTTACCTGATAAAAGATTAGTTAGATTTGGCTTGTACATTAACCTCTCTAAGTCTAAATCTAGTGAGCACCATGTGCACAAATTCAATTTTGAAAAATCAAAATCTTTTCGTCGCCAAGAATAAATGTAAGTTATTATTAAAAAATGACAACACATATATAGTATAATTTGTACATAGTAAATAACATGATCTAAAAATGAAGGTCAAAAGTTCGTACGACCCCCCCCCCCTTTTTGTCGGTCTAAGGGTTAAGGTACTAAGAGTAAATTAGTGGCCAGAGTTTCGAGAGATAGATTGGAGATCAGACCAACCATTATGTTTAAAATCATATTGGCGGTTTACACGTATCCCATAGGTATACAGGGTTCTTCGCGATGTCTCTATCAACGTATATGCTAGAAGTTCCTAGCACAAACATTTTTACATAAAAATTGCAGGTATTTTTTATATCAACACCCTGTTTTCGAATAAATATGGGAGCATTATGTCTTGAGTAAGATCGCGCTAGAATTCATTTTCTTGTTAGTATTTAGTTTTGCGATAACTCCTAAGATATTTATTTATATTATTTGGTGCAAGCGATCATAATTTAAAGTATGAAATACTAAAGGTATCTAATGTATTTAAGTAAATTAAGAAACATGGGCATTTCTATTATTTAAAAAAGGGATAACTTCACTGTATATTGTTTTCTAACACCTAAAAGGGATAAGGAGCGTTATTAACGAAACCTCTCAAGCAGCGTGTCAATTCAATATTGCAACAAATATATTTTATTATATTTGTATTCAATACTTATATATTAAATAAACTATATATATATATATATTCATGTCAACTAATATAATAATAAATATTTCAACAAATTCACTCATTCAAACATACTCATCAAAACATTAACAAGTAACACGTTCAAACTGAAAATAAAAATTTGTTCAGTAATGTTAAAGTTTAAGTGAGTAATGTTGAAATTATCGTCGAGGTTTTGAAATACGGAGAGTAGAGCGTACAAGCTCTACTAGCGTTGGGGAATGTCCTAAGGGTACCTCCTGTTAGGTCGGACCACGGCTTAGGCAGACGTATAGTGGAGGCTTAAGGCAGGGTATGACTGTGACTAGTCATCACGTCGTCGGCAGTGTGCCGCAAAGCCACAGTCTATAGAACAGAAAATGAAACTAAAAGGAAACTTACCCGTGCTAAAGCAGTGATAGGACGTGACGTCCTTATCACATGAAGACACCTTGTGCTGGATGAACCGCACTATGTCTGCGAGGGCGAAGGCTCTGCGGCACGCCCCACAGGTGAGCGTGTCCGCGGGCACGCCAGGAGTTGGCGACCCACCGCCTTCTGCCGCGCTGTCCGCATCCGCTATAAAAAAAGCAATTTAATGAACACACGAAGCCAAAAAAAGATTTAAAAGCTAATATTCGTATGTATCTTCCTAATTTATATAATTTGTCGAATACTGGACAGATGTCTCTTAACGGGATGTCCATTCCTTGCCATACCATGCGATTTTGTGCCGTTGAATCCAACACCCATCGGTTCCCTGAAGTATGTGCCTCGTGCATCACCTACGCGACACCCTGAGCTAAGTCAGTCACATTAGATCTTCTCCTCATTTTGTATTTGATCATGTAGAGATACTCCAAGCATAGCTCACTCCATCGTACGCTGAGTAACTCTGAGCTTTGTTATCAGGCCAATAAATCTCTGGTGGTGGATGTGTGTGTGCTGCTTTTGTGTGCGTTGTTGCTGGTGAATTGCGCCTTGGGGTGCATATGGTGGCTTGTCCTGCATGTATAAGGTGCGTAGATTTTGCCTGCTTCATACACACTGGCTTTGCATGCATTCGCTTAACCCGTGCGGATTATAGCAAAGTAGTTAGTTCTGTTATATTGCTTGTAATATGGAATTCCGAAAAGTAACCGCCTGCTTCTATAAATCATTTAAGTTTTCGTTGTAAATAAAAATGTAATTCATAATTGTGAAAATTTTAAAATAAATAGGTCATCTCCATTCAAGAAAAAAGTATTCAAACCAAGACCAAAGATTTAAGTCTAAATTTGAGCGGCATATGGACAATGACACTTTCAACCCTCCAAGTGGTAAATTACATTTAATTATATCTTGTCCCAGTCACGGTCGTCAAACTTAAGGTGTCAGTTGTGGTGACCACTTATCTCTCAATGCGTATAATGACCGTCTTACTTTTGCGGTTTGTATTGAAGGGTTATTTTACCTTTGTTAGGTCAGGTAGACGCAATCGGCACAACAGATGTGTCCGACTTATCAGGTGTTATGACTTGAGATAATTAAATGTTTGTATACAAAGGACTTTCGAACAGATGCAGATTGTTGTGACACCCTATTTAATTGGTTACCTAATGATACCTAATTAACAATAGAGTTTAAATTGGAATATTTAAAGGGAAACTACAAATCAATAAATAATACAAATCAATAACAAATAAGGACAGAATTTTATGCTTTATTCTATACTCTAATACCTTATGTTTAAAAAATAACACATTTCGTTTATATTATAGAAAAAAATAAATTGAAAAATGGTAATTGAAAAAATTCGTTCAATCATTCCAATAGTCATAATTATTTGCGTAGTCTATGTTATTTAGAATTTTTGTGCTATAATGTTCTATGTAAGACAAAGACGGTATGGACATATAATGAAGAGGGATGAAAAAGACCTAAAGAATGTAACATATGAATGTAGATGGATATAGAAGGTCTAAAAAGAGATGTTGGGATTAAGTGAAGCATGGCATCGATATAAAAAAGTACCGCCAGAGTTGACGAATTCTACGAGAGAATGGAAGAAAAAAACATGTTGTAGAAACCTTACTTACAGTGGGATAAAGGCAGAGTGATAAAAAGTTCAAATGCAAAATTCAAAATATTCTTAATTCAAGTAAACTTGTAAACAAGTGTTTTTGAATCGTCAACTCTACTGCTGGTTCGGAAGCTATAAGCTTCTTTCTTCTTTAGTTTTATATATACTATGCATTCATAAGGGCGGTATAGGATAGTTATATAGATCTTGCATTCTAAAAGTGCACGCCCCTCCAATGTCTTTACTCACCCACAGAAAGCTTATGTACAGACGAAATACACGCAAACTTGTTATTCTAATTGGTTACTCAGTTGCCGGACAGACACGAAAGTAGGAGCACGCATCGATTATTGCCAAAAGTACAGTTAGCATGTCATAAAAAAAGACGATAAATATTTTTTATTTTTTTATTTTAAATAATTATTAGATAAATTTTTACTTTAATAGAAAAATATGGAGAATTTTATAAAACTATGTGGCGAAAAAAAACGGGCAAAACTTAACATCTATCATTATTACATCATTAAAGCCATTGCTTTAATTAAGGAACGAATTGACATGATTGATAGAAATATGTGGGAAAATACGTGTCGAAATGTGAATGATATTGATATAGAATATATGAAAAATTTTGAATTTATAATTAATGTTGAGTCTGATCTGAAGATAGCGACGTGAGTGAATAGCGTTAAAATAGTAAATATTTATTGCGGTTTAATTTTTTTCTTTTTTTACTAATAAAATAAATGAACAGACTTCTGTACATTACGTTTTATTAATCATTCTAATAGTTGCATAAAGAATATATGATATGATCTTTATTAAATTAAGTTGGGAAGCTAGTTCTTGATTGCGAATTCACCTGATGGATGCCGATGTAGTTTAAGTTTCTTGAAAGGGTTTGGAGATTAAACGTGTAACCATTCAGGGTTTTTACACGACATCGTACCTGAATGCTAAACCGCTTGGTGGTACGTCTTTGTTAGAAGGTTAGGTCGGAAGTATCTATCTAGTCAAGACCAGGGATAAATTTTAGAAATATACTAATATGTTTTTTCTATGATTCGAATGCAGAACTTGCCGTTTACAATCCACAGCACTTCTTACTATTACTCCAGGGAAACGTTAAAAACTTATTTTTTATTCTAAAGAATTTTCAACATAAATTTGATTGTAAATATTATATAATATTAATTTTATTTTTATGCAATGTACTTGTAACCCGTGTAACCGGATTGGTTGAAATTGCTGCGCGCACACATATAAAATAGTACAGTCAATATTTTCTCTTACACATTAAAATAATGTAATTTGGTGGAGGGGCGTGCACTTTTAGAATGCAAGATCTCTACCATCGTCAGCGATCATTTTGACAGGGTTCTTTTTGGCCATGTGCAGTTGAGAGAAAATTCCCCTTTACACTCCATACTTTGTTTATTTGTCGTAAAAGCATTAGACTAGAACCTCTATTCTTCTTCTCTATTTTTTTGTCGCTATTTTCACGCCTTCTATCGCTTTCGAAAACCTTATATACAAAACCACCCATATATTCAGAGCACATACCTCTTTAATTGCCTAACAAATAAGCCGACGCCGGCATCGACGCCCGAGATTATAAAGGCACTTTCATATTCAAGAATTACACAATTGGTCGGCACATCAAAGCCGTACGAGCTAATTTTACATAAGTACTGTACACTCCCTTGTATTCCGTACGCTTTTATTATTATTTTTCTTTCAATCTCTTTGTGAGGAAAGTAGGCCGTACTTTCTTACGAATAATGTACGGGGGTCGATTGTAACCGGAGTACTAAATTAATATGGCGAAAAAAACTACGCGATTCGACCGCTTTGTTTACCATGTCGTACCTGGTTTGTTTAGGGGGCCTATTATGTAAATGTTAGTTTTTATTGAGGATTTATTTAAGCGATGCCATGGCTCGTGGCAAATGGTTTTGTTTTTTAATCGCTTCCTCTCTGTCACTTCCGTTTTGTGTAAAGGTGATAAATAACGTGTTAATGATGAAGTACGACTGCGTTAATATTGTGCAAAGATGTATTTTAATTTTCCTCTGATATATTAACTGTAAATATAAAAATGTAGACCATAATATTATTTTAAAGTGTTATTCTGTACTTTTTAATTTTATCATGATTTCCTAAATAGTTATTAAATAACAACAAAATATTGTTTTATAAATAAAGTTTCCTTCAGCCTATAGCATAAAAAAATAAGAATACAATAAATAAACTTGAAGATCTTATATACCGGCAAATATTGATTATGAAAAAATTACTACATAACAATACAAATTGCTACATAAAAAAATTCAATCAATTTAGCGAAGTAATTTAGCCACAGGAATTATTTTACGTTTTAAATAAAAGATACATGATATAAAAAGGTGAATGACCATTACCCATTCTATTTTTTTTTTGGTTTATCACTTATCACACTTTATTTACACTGTGATTAAGATATAATATATAAAATTACATACACTAAAACTATTTACAATTCATGAAACTAAAGTATTTTACAAAATGAAAATTTTATAAAAACTTAAAACAAAATTAAAATTAACTAAATAAAACTAAAAAAAAACAAATATTTTATATACATATTTACATCTATTTACACTAAATCAAACCCATCGATTTCACTGCAGTGGGGTAAAGTTCCCAAAATACTGGCAGCATTACCCCTTTGAATGGCCAAACTTATTCGTTGGCCAAGGTAGCTGCCAGCTCTCGGGTCCCCGGTACGCTCTACGAGTCTTCTCGATAGCTCATTAAAGAAGATATGAGCGTCCGGGCTCCATGGACCCAAGGTCTCTACACCAAAAGGCACAAAAATGAAACTTCTGTCTATGTCTTCATATTTGCGCCTTTTGGCATGTTCTGCGCTGCTAGCGGCCGCTCCCGCCATAGTAGAAGTCCCTTGAATATGGGATGCTGCTAAGGTGTCTACACATGTAGCATCCCAAACAAGTGACCTCCCCAATTTCCAAGGATTTTTTCCCAATTCCCATTCTATTCCATTTCGTATGTAATGCATTGACCTTGACCGAGAGATTACACACAAGTGCGAAGAGACAGAACTATAATGTTATTATTTTATCCTGATTTTTAACAAGCGCGCCGCACCAGGTCATTCAACCATTACTTGTTAGCCGGATCTCAATTAAATTACATTTATTTTGTTCGAAAATACATTTTTATTAAAGATATTAAAGAATAAATAATGCCAACGTTATCTTATCCGTTTAAGTGATTAGTGGATTCATTTAATGGCGAATAGTCGTTACCACTATGTATACACAAATGTCCTCGATCGCCTATCGTATCGAACCCTATCGGTTTACGGCATTCAAGTAGATTTGTCGACAAATCGTAGGCCCCACCCCCGGTCGCGACTGGACACTGGTCAACACATGCGCTACACACAAGTACACCCACAATCAATGTTAACTTTAAACCGGTGATTTATTATCAATAAAAAAAGTAAATAAGTCTTTTGTGGGTTTGGGTATAAGATTCTAATGAAATCCCGCAATTTATATTACCTTAACCACTACAGCAGTTTAAAAATGCTGTTAAAGGGAGGCTAATACAAAAAGCCTACTATACTCTTGAGAATTATATAGATGATAAAAATGCGTGGATTTAGCTACTCGTCTACCTTGTACAAGATAGTAATAACCAAATGTAATTAGTTATAAGAATTTTATTTGTAAAGAGCAACCACCGAGTTTCTTGCTGTCTCTTCTCGGTAGTAACAGCTTTCCGAACCAGCAGTAGATGTTGACGATTCAAAAGCACTTGTTTACAAGTTTACTTGAATAAAGAATATTTTGAATTTGAATACATTGGTAATAGAGAAATGTCTGTTGTGTACGTTTATTTTAACACTAATGTTACCCCTTCGGTCCAGTCAATTTTATTATTACCTTCAATTACGATAACACTATTTATTTTTATTGTTTTTTAAATAACTTTATTTTTTTATTTATTTATAACGCTCATATACAAAATTATTCCAACAATTATTATAAAATAAAGTTAGTATGTTTGTCAATTAGAGGTATAAATATAAATCTCTCAAACAATTACATGCCTAACTTAATTAAAACAGAAAAGAAAAGAAAACTACTATATTGATTTTTTTACTACGATACGTAAAAGAATAGACACTCTACATTTAGCATTACATATATTTTCTTTTATCTTTTACAGCAAAATAATATTTGCGCTTCCTTTTGTATTATGAAAAGGAAAATGTATGTAAAGCCTAATTCTATGAATTAAATGAACAGCTTATTAGAATGATTCAATAAAAAAAAAACAATATAAAATCTCTTCAGCCAGTCAGTTCGCGACGATAGATGCAACTTTGCCAAAACATCGAACTTTATATAGAGGTAAATCGCTTTTGTGACCCGTATGTTTATAAATTTATATTATAAAAAATCCCCAAAATCTGTATGACTGTATATGATAAAAGTAGCGGCCTGTTACAATCCCACTGCTGGGAATAGGCCTCCTCTCTCCGTTTCTGGAGAGAAGGGTTGGAGCTAAGACCTACCACGCTGCTCCAATGCGGATTGGTAGGTTACACATATCTCCAGAATTCTCTAGAGATATGCAGGTTTCCTCATGATGTTTTCCTTCACCGAAAAGCGTGTGATAAATTGCAATTGCCAATTAGACACATGAGTTTTAATAGAAAAGCTCATTGAAGCCTGCCCGGGTTTGAGCTCGTGTTCCCTTCGAAAGAGTCGTACGCTAGGCTATCAAAGCTCATTTGCTCATAGCTGTATATGATAGATATTCTGAAAATCGACTAAACAAATTTTGTACGGTTTATATTTAAAGATAATCTAATTCTTGAGGAAAGTTTAGGTTAATAGTACATTACTGTCCTTTATATTATGTAAATGTATTGAAAAGGTCGCATAGTTCTAAATTTGCCCGCTGGGAGCTTTTCTCAAGTGCATCGCGTAAACCAGCTACAAAAATACTACTGAAAAGTCCGTGATATCATGTCTCTATCTCTTATGGTTAACTCAGAATAACTACTTTATGTAAAAAATTCAATTCAGGAAAAATTTTGAGATACACATTTGCACGCAAGCGAAGCCAGTAATAAAAATAAAAATTGAGCTAAATTTTTTTAGGTAATACCGTAACAAATTTTAAGCATATACCAGATGTTGGATACAATCCTCGTGGTTTATTGAAAACTCATGTCTAGTTTGGAACGCCTCAGGTGTCGTAGGGGTGGCACCCCCTTAGAAAGACACCGAAAAGTTTAAATTAGCTCGTTACTACATCGAGCCGTGACAGTTAGAGCTGCTTTGTTTTTTCGGCACCGAAAAGGTCATGAGTAACTTGTGTGTTAGAAGTTTTCGACCGTTGTCGCATAAATTATTAATTACACGCCGTCCCGACGGATCGCGGATTGTTAACACTGAATTTTGGCGCGGCGTTGTTATAACTGTTTTGACTTGTTGAGATTCGTACTCGGAAGTTGGGACCCGATTTTTATAGCAAACTACTTCTGTTTTTGTCATCTTTACATAATTTATAGAATTAGGCGTTTCTTTGCGGAGATCCATAACACAAAAGTAATAATAAAATTATTTTGCTATAATCCGCGATACGGTAAATAGAAAATATGTATAGTACTAAATGTATAGAAGCCGTGATAGCCCAGCGGTAAGACCGTGCGACTCTTTCGAGGGAAACACTAGTTCAAACCCGGGCAGGCACCAATGAGTTTTTCTATTAAAACTCATGTGTCTAATTGATAATTGCAATTTATCACACGCTTTTCGGTGAAGGAAAACATCGTGAGGAAACCTGCATATCTCTAGAGAATTCTGTTGATATGTGTAACCTACCAATCCGCATTGGAGCAGCGTGGTAGGTCTTAGCTCCAACCCTTCTCGCCAGAAACGGAGAGAGGAGGTCTATTCCCAGCAGTGGGATTGTAACAGGCCGCTACTTTTACTTTACTTTAAATGTATAGTGGACTATCCGTTTTTTCATACCCGTTACATGCAGGATTCGTAAAAACTCATGCACAAACCTCCACCACTATATATATGTGTTATGTGGATATGTATAACCTACCAATCCGCATTAGAGCAGCGTGGTAGGTCTTAGCTCCAATCCTTCTCTCCAATAACGGAGAGAGGAGGCCTTAGCCCAGCAGTGGGCATAGTATCAGGCTGTTACTACTACTACTACTACTATTGATCCTTATCACCAAAAAAGAAAGAAGAAAATTGGGCATGCTTTAAGTCTAAAAGAAAAGAAGTAATAAGGCTAAATGTATTCTATCAATTATTTTCATTTTCATTTCTCTTCTCACTTCTCGTTACTACTCGTCAACTATCATACTCGTGGTATCTATACTCCATTCTAATATAATAATAAGAAAGTCTGTCTGTTACGTTTTTTCGCCTAATCCGCTGACCAATATAGATAAAAATTGGGCTAAATTCAATCTTATTCAGCAGAGTACATAAGATAAATAAATTCTCGTTTTCTTTCGGGAACAGAGAAAAATACTTATATATATTTTTTTAATAAATGGGATTCTTCATCCCCAAAGTAAGTAACTTAATACCTGTATATATATATACGTATATAATTTTAAATACAAATATACACCCAGGCTCGAAGAACCAACAAATTGTTTATAGAAAATTTTGGCCCTCGACGGCCCGCGGACCTGAAGGCAGGGTCATTATCCACTGCGCCAACGGGCCAGTCATTTCATTATTAAGGTTAATTATTTTTTTAAGTTGGCGCGAACGACGTCGCGGGTAACACTAGTATAATATAAAATGAATAAACAATATCTACGAACAGATATAGGTTATTCTATAATAGAAAAGATTGATAGGCCTATCCATAACGCGACAAAGAACAAAAAATATGCCCAACTTTGACACAACGTGATCACCGTGTCCAATCTTAATTGGCAGGGGATCACGAGAACCCTATTGTCCATAGAAATCGAACGTTTTTCACCACAATAACTGCAAATAAAAATAATACACCCGAATACTGCGGGGGTGGTGATTGTTATATCGTACGGTGACCAAACATCCCGCATATGTGGAACAAGTTGGGGTGATATGGACTTTTTCAACACCAGCGAATTTCAAGCGGTTGTACTATACCAAAGTCAGAATTATGATGGCTGAACATATTTGGACCCCGGAACGCCCATTATTTTAACTTTATAAAAATCATTTGCGGAACATAGACCTACCTAATAATAGCGCGATAGCGTCTGCCTTTTTTAACTGCATTGGAATCGGTATAATCTGTTTAAAATATAATGAATATATAATAATATATAAGATGAAAAGAAGATACATATAAGGATATAATTTAATAACTCTGAACATATATTTTAGAAGTTTTTGAATTTAAACTATCGTTAGTGGTATTCATTATTAATGTTGAGAGAACGGCTATACTCACGTCTTATTTTAACGGATGAGCCCGACTAGTTTCAAGCCCATACGGGGCTCTTATTCATGAGCTCTTTACGCAGCGTTAAGCTCATATTTTTTTTGGAAAAAATAGCTACAAAAATTTGTTTATCTTAAAGTAGTAGAGTAAGTAAAGTAACGGCCCGTTACAATCCCACTGCTGGGTATAGGGCCTGCTCTCTCCGTTTCTGGAGAGAAGGGTTGTAGGTAGGTAAGACCTACCACGCTGCTCCAATGCGGATTGGTAGGTAAAACATATCTCTAGAATTCCCTAGAGATATGCAGATTTCCTCACGATGTTTTCCTTCACCGAAAAGCGTGTGATGAATTGCAATTATCAATTAGACACATAAGTTTTAATAGAAAAACTTATTGGTGCCTGGCCGTGGTTAGAACTCGTGAACCTCTCGAAAGAGTCGCACGGTCCCACCACTGGGCTACCACAGCTCTATGTTTATGAATGTTTATCGTAGAACGTAGAAAATACTCTATTATATGGCAATAATGGAAAATGAAGAAAACCATAGTTAGCGACAAAAAAATACAACCTTAACGCTAAATACCACCTGTTCTAAACAACCTTGAGGTCAGGAAAATTTCTGAATAGAGGAAAAATAAGTACTTATTTATTTATTTATTTATTTATTTATTTATTTATTTATTTATTTATTTATTTATTTATTTATTTATTTATTTATTTATTTATTTATTTATTTATTATAGAATTACCAACAAGTTACATCGATTAGGATGTAGACCCACTTAAAGGTAATCACACCTTGCGCTGTGGTTGGGTCTATTACCTTTACATAGCATATATAAAGATAAATTTAATTTAATTACAAAACACAACTTCTGTTATATATGTCTAAACGAATGTATAAAACACTTGAAAACAAGTGAAACGATTATCACTCAGAAAACTAATTACCGGTAGAAATTAATAATTCATTAGTGAATAAGGTCATTTGTTCATTTTGCTTTAAACAAAGTACGACGTGTTCTTATTATATCGCTTGATATTTGAGCTCTATAAAAAACGACTGCTTAAGTGAGTCCAGTAAATCCTTAAATTTGTTGATTGTGTTATGTAGTAGATATATATTTTTATGCATTAATAATAAGTGGAAACTAATTTTGGTATATGTATAACGTACTATATTTATGTTCAATTTGTATTGTTTGTTTTCCAAATACATATAAAAGATTTAAAAAAATATTTCTGGTTCATCTAATAATTGTTCATTTCCTGATTTTCTTTTTCATACGGTTTGACATTCATGAGCGAGTAATTTACACACGATTTTGTCTATAGAACGGTAACGGAAACGTTTTTATAACAATTTAAATCCATATACTATATTATGAATGCCTGTCTGTCTGTCATGAAAGTCTGTCTGTCTGTCTCTATATTTCTGACAGTTTGTTACGCTTTTGCACCTTATCCGTTGGACCAATATTGATAATATTTGGAACAATTTAATTTAAACCGCGGTAACATCTATACATATTATAAAACAAACACTATAAGTTTGTACGTGATCGATTTTCTCATAATCTACTGTACGGATTTTTGTACAGTATTTACTAAAAAAGATATTACAATTCTTGAGAAAGGTTTAGGTGAATAGTACGTCACATTAGAATTCATGTGGGATCGGGATTTACGGGGGAAGAACTTCGCGCCACAGATTTCCACGAGGGTAAAGTCGCGGACACAGCTAGTATAGGGTAAAAGTCCCAGTTTTTTTTCAGGATTACAAATTAACGCTTAAATTGAACGAAGTCATCAACTTTGCTCTAGCAGATAAAAAAAAGTAATGTAACGGCCCGTTACAATCTCACTGCTGGGCATAGGGCCTCCTCTCTCCGTTTCTGGAGAGAAGGGTTGGAGCTTCTTTGGAGATACCACGCTGCTTCAATGCGGATTGGTAAGTTACACATATCCCCAGAATTCTCTAGAGATATGCTTGCCTCACGATGTTTCCTTCACCGAAAAGCATGCAATAAATTGCGAATATCAATTAGACACTTAAGTTTTAATAGAAAAACTAATTGGTGCCTGCCCGCTTTGTTAACAGATAAGTCTCTATATATAACAGAGTGATAGATTTTGCTATATACAATATAACTACTTATATTGTATATACCAAAATCTATGTTGGTATGTTGGTTTTTAATTCGCGCCAATAAAAACAAAAGCTCATACGTCGTGACGTATATTCATAAAATATTTGAGATTGGCTCCATTTATGATTTAAGTTTTATTTATATTTGAAAGCATAAAATTTTGACATCGCCTTTGACAACTCTTTATTCACCATACCGATGTCGGAAATGGACATTCAGTTCAAAGGCCTTTACAAATAAAGCCTTGTCGGCGAATTCCGATTCATTCAGCTTGTTTTACTTTTATTAAATTGTTTAATAAAATTTGTTTTTGGTTCCCTCGTGCCTTTTTGAATGTTTACACACCGAGTTGGCTTACTACAGCTCTGTGCGGGGATCTGATGAATTGAATTTATTGATAACATTTTGAGTAATTTGTTTAATGGGGTTTTTTGGTTAAACTTTGTGAAAATACGTTTTATGACGACTAACATTTAGTCGCCAGAAATAACATAAATGGCAAAAACAATAACGATTTTGAGTGTGACAGTATCAAATAATTATGTTCATTTAAAAACCTTGATAAAATATATAAAATATATCGTCTTAAACTAAAAGATTTACCACTAATTTTCAAACCTTGTTAGGTTAGAAAAGAATAGATCATTATATTTATATGATCGGATTTGGAGTATTTACAGAATCGATTACTATGTTAATAATTCTAAAATAATATTGGCCTTACAACTATATTCATATATTTTTGTATATAATACTAGCGTAATAATGTATCAGCGGCTTTATCCCATTAATTTTATTCTATTTTATTTATTCTATTTTTTATTTAGTTGCTATAAGTCTACGCAGACAAAATCGCGAAAGCTGTGTTTATGGAAGTATTTAAGATCTATACATTTATCTAACTAGGCACATAGCGCAGGTAGCATTGACCCTTGCCTTCAGCTTCGCGGGTCGCAGTTTCGATTACCATCAAGGGCCAAGATTTTCCAAAAATTTTAAATTTATTTATTTTTACAAAATCCTCAACTCTTAAACTATTAATTTACAAAATATTAGTTTAATTAAGACATACAGCCACTAAGGACGCCAGAGAAGTGTGTATATGTGTCTATGTAATTGTAGTGCATATGTATAGTGTTTTTGATTGTGTGCATGTGTCTGATATGGGTGGATGCATATATTTAAAATTATATATGAAAATGTTAATAAGTTATCTGTCACCCATAAAACAGCTATTAAGTTACTCACTTTGGTAATGACCGCGTGTGAAGTCATCCCATATATATTAATTTATATATTTTATTTATGTTAACGTTTGTAAAGGTTACAATTTTTTTTCTTCTTACATGTAAACATTTCAGTGTTCTGTTCTCGATTATAATTATAAGTAAGGAATAAACAAGGGCCCTTTTCAATCGGTAAACACCACGCCCAGTCCATTCAGGCGGAAGGCGGGCTATGTCAACAACAACTAATGACGTCACGGTTTACCTACCCATAATTGTGCAGGTAACTATTATATATAAATTGAAATATGTATTTTAATTTAAATGTTACTCACTGAAACCTGTGATTTAGTCCAAAGTATATAATACTAGCATACCCAGCCTGCTTCGCTGGGCTTAATTTAAAGATATCATTGGTAAATTAACCGTCGTTGACAGTTAAAAATATCGTGTGGTATCCGGTTGTAGAATAAACCACCCTCTTTCTTAACGAGGGGTCGTAAAATACGACTAAGGTAAGTTGACGTCAGGCAGGCGGCTGGTCGCAAAAAACGTAACCAAATCATGTCACAACATGTTTGTAACATATTGTGCCGACCCCACTTAAAGCGGAATAAGGGCAGGAGGATGATGATGAGGACGATGATGTTGACAGTTAAAAAAATTCTCCATCAAACTTTACATAATGCTCCGCTGGGTCTTTCTAAAGATTGACTGAAAATTCGATTAAAATCGGTCCAGCCGTTTCGGAGACTATAAAGGGCACATTCATTTTTATATATTAAAAAGCAGACGATTATATCTATAATGTAGATAATATAATATTATACTATAAATATACTATACATTAGTATATTTATAGTATAATATTATATCTACATGCGAAAGTCATTATCCTACATTATCCTGTCTGTCTGTTACGCATTCACGGTGAAACATAGATTAAATTTAGTAAGAAATTTTAAGCTTTTATATCGGGTTAACATATACATAGACTGAAAATATTCCTATCTTTCCTTTTGAAACAGGAAAAACAATATCATACATAGTTTAGGGTATTTGAACACCATTGTTAATCAAAAGGCGGGTAACACTAGAAATGGTTAAGTTAAAATATCGTATTGGGTAGAGCGGTAAAAGCTTAGCGTTCAATAAATAAAACGAAAAACCTTAGCAGTTTCGATGCTCTGGTCTATATAAAAACAACAAATAAACCAAACGAATCCAGAAGGTGCCATAAAAACAGCTAAAGACTATCAAATTAAAGAGGCGTACCTATAAAATAGGATTACCTCTTAAGGGTCCGCTTCTCGCCCACCGATAGCTAATCAAATTATCCGACGTAATTCTGAGCGACAAAAACGACTGATTATCTGGCATCTTGTTTTTTGGCCCCAGGGAATTAAAGGATCGACGTCCAGTGCCAAAACATGTTTTCCTGTAATTTGGGTAGTACATCTTGTATTATTGAAAAATAATTTGTAACCTACATTAGTAACCTAAATTAATTTACATAATTCATATAATTACTTTGCAGAGGTCTATAATACAAAAGTAATGCTAATATTATTTTGATATAATCGTTGATTATAGCAAAAGTGTAGGTGACTTCACGCGCGTGGAAATCTGCGTGTCACAAAATATTTCCCCAAATGAATTTTAAATGCAATTTTGACCGTAATAGTTGTTATTGTAAGTTAACCATAAGATATAGAGACATGATCTTCCGGAATTATTTGAGCTATTATTGTACAATTCTAATAACACTCGTGTCACACTATAAAAAAACTCGCCTGCGGCTCGTTTTTTTAAAGCACACTCGGGTTATAAGAACCCTTATTATGCAACAGTATCTACTACTATTAGTGCATTCAATTTGTTAATATTTCACTTATACGCAAGTGTTTTTTTTATTAGATACATCTATAAATTGAATAATCATCATCCTCCTGCCCTTATCGCACTCTAAGTGGGGTCAGCAAATGTTTCAAACATGTTGTCAAATGATTTAGGTAGTTATTTTACGGCCGGCCGCCTGCCTCACGTCAACATACCTTAGTCGCCTTTTACGACATCACGGTAAGAAATAAGGGTGGTCTATTCTACTCAGCCGGAATGATGAGTAGTATTCGGACAAAGACAATTATGCTGTACACAATTTTTTTTTATTAATATTAACGCGACCTGAACTGTAAATAAATTCAACGATTTCAAGTATAGCAGAATATATTTTAATGAGAAATACAAGCGATAAAATTCGATGCAAATTTATTCTATTTTACCTTGTTAATTAAAAAAGAAATTGGATTGTGAACGTTAATATAAAAAAATAATATATTGTCTATGGTTTAGGTTACGTTAATTCAATAAAGAGTTTACTAAGTTTCAATAAACAGGTAAGCCTTGAGAGAAAAAATGGCGACCACAACTGATCGAATTAAGGCCGGGTCAGTAATCGTGTTACTGATATCCAATACTTGCTGAATATTGGGAATAACCGGAGGAAAACAGAGCTCTCTTGTGTATTGGACTCTTCGTTAGAGGGTCTTAAATTTTTTTCTCTTTTTGGCGGTAACTTGATATGCCGCCTGGGGATGGACAGCCCTTAATAGAAAAATATTGGAAGTAAAAATCGAAAATTCATTTTTTATTGGTCAAAATGTATTAACAGAATGTAACACTATCTCAAATGGAAAGTGTAATCGGGTTGAATTGAAAAGCTCCAATTATTTTTCATTAGTGTCAATTCGAGGTATATTTTGTGATGATTACTCATATATTTATATATTATATATTTGTTTTATTTATCTACTTATTTTTATCCGATACCTAAAATACAAATTAATTTTATAGCCATATGTTAGTAAAATTATAAAAAATCAAAATATTAATTATGTTATCGTAAGATTGTTCTTTTAGATATAAATTTTATTTGCTTCCTGAATTAATAAATACATTAAAATTTAAGCATCAAAAGTATCGTCAATGGTAATATACTAAAGCATGTTGATAACACTTTCATGTCAATTTGATCATCATCATTCTCCTGCCCTTATCCCACTCTAAGTGGGGTCGGCACAACATGTTGCAAACATGCTGTCATATGATTTGGCTATGTATTTTACGACCGGCCGTCTGCCAGACGTCAACTTACCTTAGTCGCCTCTTACGACACCTCGGTAAGAAAGGAGGGTGGTCTATTCTATTCTGCCGGATACCACACGTCTTTTTCATGTCAATTTAAATGGTTTATAAAACTTGAATGATGTAATGAAATCAATTATATTTTCGTTTGTTATAGACTATTTAAAAAAAATTTAAAATTCGTTATAATATGAAATATATTTCACCCATAAAATAGTGCGAACAAAGCTTATTAAAAAAAACAAACAAGGGACTCAAAAGTGAAAATTAGTCACGTAAATTACACAGAACACAATAATCTATCTGAATATTTGAACAATTTCGTTTAATTAATTCGTTTAGTTTTTCAAATAATTATTTCTTATTCTTTTAAATATATAAAGCTGTGATAGCCTAGCGGTGAGACCGTGCGACTCTCTAGAGACGACATGGGTTCAAACCCCGGGCAGGCACCGATGAGTTTTTCTATTAAAACTTATGTGTCTAATTGATAATTGCAATTCATCACGCGCTTTTCGGTGAAGGAAAACATCGTGAGGAAACCTGCATATCTCTAGAGAATTCTAGGGATATGTGTAACCAACCAATCCGCATTGGAGCAGCGTGGTAGGTCTTAGCTCCAATCCTTCTCTCCAAAAACGGAGAGAGGAGGCTTTAGCCCAGCAGTGGGCATAGTAACAGGCTGTTACTTTTTAAATATATATATTTTTAATGGCCCAAGGCTATGTTCATTCGTATGATAGAAGCCTTAATTTTATTAACTGTTCATATAGAAAGACACTTGAAGTAATAGATACAGTTGACGGCAATAATTAGAGGCGGGCAGTTAACGGCAGAACAGAATTAAGATTTTTGCCATAAATGCCCGGGAGAGACTAAACTGCCGCGCTAAGGATTAGGGGTTAAGTGTCCGCTTAACGGATGTGCTAGTGATGCACAAACTATCGATAAAGCGTTAATAATTAAATGAATACTGCAATGTTATTTATTAGCTACAATTTTTTATGTACATTCATTTTAGTAGTAACGCTAACTAGTAACTATTTTATTGAAATGTGCAGTGCACCCTGCAATAGGACTTTTAAAATAAAATTTGGTTTTGCAAGTCATGGTCGCGCACGTCTTCGGAGCTAACGAGGTTCGCCATTGACCAATACGTCAAGGAAGATATCATCAGCTCTATACGACTAGAATTTATGGACAACTGGATAATTTAGATATAATTAAATTTTAGTATATAAAACTAATTCAAGGTCATACCGTGGGCTAATACGTTTTAAAAATATTTTTACGCAATATATTTTGTTTAAAGTGTGGTACCCCGCTGAGTAAAATAGACCACCCTCATTTCTTACCGAGGTGTCGTGAAAGGCGACTAAGGTAAGTTGACGTCAGGCAGGCGGCCGGTCGTAAAATACGTAGCCAAATAATTTGAACACATGTTTGTAACATGTTGTGCCCTGCTTAGAGTGGGATAAGGGCAGGAGGATGATGATATTTTGTTAAAAGAATTTCATTACAAATAAAGAAAACTGATGACTCAACGTTATGTACAATATTTGATTATAACAGTTATGGTGAGTATTCATAATAAATAAATAAATAATATATGGGACATTTATACACACGGTCGTCCGTCCCCAAAGTAAGTAACTTAATACTTGTAAATATATAGGTACATATATAATTTTAAATACATACTTAAATACAAATATACAACCCAGGCTCGAAGAACCAACAATTTGTTTATAGAAAATGTTGGCCCTAGGCGGGTCACTACCCACAGCGCCAACGGGCCAGTCGCATAATATGTAAATATGATCGATAATGCCATTCCATTCCATGGAAAGCTAGTAATCGATGGTTTTGTAAAAAAAACATACCGTAGCTTATAAAAATAAAAACTAAAATCAAAAAACATTTTTAGGTTTATCTTAAAATTTAACAGTAAACAGAACGGGTTATGAAATCCAATGACTATTTTAAATATAATTGAATGTGATTGTTTGACAACTGTGTGAGTGTTTAAAAATATGAATGAAATGAAGTTTACTTATCGTATTAGATTAAGATTGTATATAAAAAATCGTACTACATCACTACCCTTGCCGTAGCATTGCAGCCAAAGAGTCCGGTGTGGCATTTTTATTGACACTCGTGCCGTGACAAATAACCAACAACGACTCACGTTACTACCACAGAATAAATATAATAGACAAAACGAGAAGCTACAACTAGTTTCATTATTGATACTATAGTAGGTACAGTAGTACAATATTAACACATATTATATTTGTTTTTACGCTATTAATCGTTAAGAACATTTGGGATCTCTAACCTTCACATTAAAAAAGTGAACCTAAGTAACAGCCTACTTTTTATTATACTTACTATGCCCACTGCTGGGCTAAGGCATCCTCTCTCCGTTTTTGGAGAGAAGGATTGGAGCTAAGACCTACCACGCTGCTCCAATGCGGATTGGTAGGTTACACATATCCCTAGAATTCTCCAGAGATATGCAGGTTTCCTCACGATGTTTTCCTTCACCGAACAGCGTGTGATAAATTGCAATTATCAATTAGACACATAAGTTTTAATAGAAAAACTCATTGGTGCCTGCCCGGGGTTTGAACCTATGTCGTCTCTAGAGAGTCGAACAGTCTCACCGCTAGGCTATCACAGATTACCCTAAAATATAGTATAATTTTGGCAAAGTTGTCTCTGCAACTGATAAAAAGCCTATTCTTTATCCCAATTATACCATCACATCATGCTAAAGGAGTGACGAACTTTGGGATGATTAAATATCAAAATTTAAATCATTGCCTAAAAATCATGATTATGTATGAATCTACTAAAAATGCACAATATCGTTATGCTAAAATTAGCTCAATGCTAAAATGCTTGTGTGCATTGTTGCTGGTGGCGGTATTTTAGGATAAGTGTATGTGAATTTTGCATGCTACATAAACTTAGCATTACATACATACATTCTCTTACCAAAAGCGGATTATAGCAAAATAATTCTATTATAGCTTCTGTACTATAGAATTCTGCAAAGTAACCCATGCTTCTATAAATCATTTTCTTTTAATTGTAATAAGACACAATTTGGGCTGGCTCCCCGAATCAATTATATTAACACCATGATTCCGACTCTACGTATCCATACATTAAAAAGTACCTATTTTTTATTTTTCTTTATGGTCACAATTTCCCGGGAACATGGAAACAAGAGAAACAGTTTTTCCGAAAGCAATAAAAGTGGGGTTATATAGCGACGTCCGGTCGGGAGGCCTGCCAAAGACCGCCAACCCTTACATTGCGTACGGTGGTCAATATCACACATGCCTGGTACCTGACTATGAACCTTGTTGGGAAGCTTAAAGAGGTTACACCGACTGCATCAAGGAAAATCTGAACAAAACCAGTGCGAATAAAATAGTAGTTGCTCGGACTTGGCAAGCTGTTCTGTTTTAAAACATTTTTAAGGCCATTCCGATGACATGTATATTTTCGTGAAAGAGAAAACTTAAGCGGTGAAACGTTATATTCGTACGATGTACTAATCAAAAACTTTGACTTCAAATGACATATTTTTTGACTGATATAAAAATTTTAGTTGGTATTGTTACACATATAAATAATACAATTGAAAATGAGAAAACTACGTGAAATTGCGTAATTGAATTTAAATCAATTAAATTTTCTATTACTTCTAAATCAATAGGAAGACATTGGTCAACTGAGTCACTTGTTTAACGAAGAACTATTTTGATTTCTACAGGTCAGATATAGGACAACAAAATCTTGCGTTGTAAAGTAGTCCCAGATTCGATTTTTGAATCTGATTAGACCTTCTAAGAAATTAGTTTACGCTAAATTAATCATAGCTTTCTTTTATTAGAACAAATTTTAAAGGCAATGACAGCTTCCTAAATATTGCGTTGGAAAAAGTATATATAGGTAATGCTCGAGTATTGACCTTAGCAAAATTTTATTATTAATTATAATCTGTTGCAAACAATTCAGAAATAAAATACCATAAAAATAACTATTAGTATCTCAAATATTATTCAAATTACTGAGATGAGTGTTTACTTTATACGCTAAGAGCCGGTAATCTAAAAAGACATGGCATCAACACATTTAATAATATTTATTCCACAATTAATATCATAAACATCTTAAATGTATATGTTTTTGTATCATTCTTAAAAATTATAGACAATTAATTATATATAAGTTAAATCTTATAAAAAAAATTATAAAAAAGAATAAACAAGAAACACTAAAGTTAGTATTACACCTTCAAGATTTTATAAAAACAGCATTTGCAGATTTAAAATAAAAATTTAAATAACATTTTTATAAGTTCTTATTCTTCCCTAATAATTTCCTTATATTTAAACAAGATCTGCTTATTATTGTTAGTTATATATAGACTTTCAATTGAATTCTTTAAGAGGAATGCTATCTACACAGTATACGTCACAACGATTGATGAAAATCTGGAAGTTCTTTATTTATTTCTTATGTTACAGTAATTTAATTCAGATATAAATACCAGAAATTCGTCTATCCTTCTATCTTTTTTCTGTATCAAATTTTGGCAACAAAACTTAAATACTTGATATTTATTATATCTATACGTGCTTTGACTAGATTGTAGAAATGATTCGTGTATCGCGATCTCCAACTCTTAACCTATCTGCCTATTCCATGGCGGACATTATTTTGACATACGGCCTCCGCTATAAAATTTGCGGTCAATGCAGCAAAGGAAGGCACATACACTTTTAAATATTATATTGGTATAGTGTTGAGCTTTCTTGGCATGCTAGATTTCGTTAAAAGCATAGTCGCTATAACATTATTTCATTAAAATATAACGGTGTTTTTTTTTATTTGTCTATTTCACCAAGTAAGGAATTCTAAAATCTTTCTTTCCATCTCTTAGCATATGATCCTTGATATTGTAATAAATTTTGTGTATAATCATTTTATCAGTTTATGGTTTAAAACGATTCAGTAACAGCCTGTAACTTCATATCTGGCGATTTGGTATGTGGTAATAGTTACATAACGATAAAGCTTATACATTTATGTGTTATTTAACAATATGAGATAATATTTTTTTATAGTATAACTAGCTGCAGCTAGCAGCTTCTATTTCTTCTTCTTTTAGCGTGGAAATTAGTGAGTCACAAAGTCTAGGATAAAAAGTAGCATCAAAAAAGTTCCAAAACCTCCTCTATCTTCCGATAAAGATTTCATCAAAGTCGGCTCAGCCGTTTCGGAGAATATATATATGAACCAGAATTGTATTCTTCGTCCAGAATTGTATACTCTCTTTTAATGAAAACTGTACAAAAATCCATTCAGTATATTTTGAGAAAATCGATTACATACAGATGGATAACTTTTAGGAAGTTTGTTTAATAGTATGTATAGAAGTTTCAAGCGCGTCATTGATCTATTTATAGGTGAATTCTTAAAATAATTAGACACATACGTTTCTGCAAAAAGTCTTTTAAGTGTATATAATAATATAATTCATGTAAATTTTAAATATCCACCTATTGAAATCATATATTTTACGACAGTACCACTAAAAGTTCGATCAAAGAATAAACAAGATACTGGAATAGTCCACTTACTTACTCATTTATATGTTAATGTAAATGGCATCAGTTTCGTTCAGATTCACATAGAGATATGTTTCGGGCCAAATATCATTTTCACTGCCTTATTACTTTCCAATTTGTCTTCAACATTGGTTATTGCCTCATTTATGGCAGCCCCTCTGTCTACATTAGCTCTGTTCATTGACTTATATATGTAAATAGTTAATCGTGATATTCGAGGATGAAAATCGGGAATAAAAATAAATATTTTAATCGGATAAAAATATTATTATTGTTAGAAGTAAAATTAAATTTTACCGAACAAACAAAAAATTTTTCAAGTAAAAAAAAGTTTTTGCCAAAAAAATTCAATATCACTTATATTCAGATTTAATTAATTAGTTATTCAAATCATTTAAATGGTAAGATAAAATGTTTGCAATTTTAAATGAAACAACATACTAATAACAAGTTTAAATTACTACAATTCAAAACTTATTAAAATCTATGTGAGTAACCAAAAATAAAATTACAATCTCAGGAGAACTGAAATTCAAAATAATGAAGTTTGAAAAAAAAGGCGCAGAATAATATTTAGATGGTAATAGTAAAACGCAGAAATGAAAGTACCTTTACGTCTTAAGTCGATGCCAGAGTCGAAAAATCTTGACTTACTCCTTGATGATAAATCCATGATCTTCAATCTTAATTCACTTCAATTGTGTACAGTCCGAAACGAAGAAGTTCGCAAGCCACTAAACTTTCAATTGGCAAAGTCCACTGGACACTTACTTCAAGTCTCCTTGAAGTTATAAAGCATGTGATCATCTTCGCAGATGAACACAGACTGACTGGCTAGCTCAATAAAATTTAAGACTCAAAATTTTATTAAAAAGAGCCCCCAGTCAGCCAGGTAAAAAAAACCCGTATCAAAACCGCCGTTTCCTAGTGACCCCGATCGCTCTTCCATCCCTTTGTTGGGCTCCTTTTATTTATAATAGTACATTTTTTTCACACACGCCACCCCTAATAACGTGTGAGCAAAAATATGCGTGATCGCTACAGTACCCAAGTAGAGACACCGCGGCGAAAGTGTCATACAGAAAAAATACAACTGTCCCCCATTTGAATGGCAAAAAGTGCATGTCACTGCGAAAATGGTATTAGTGAATGAATATCATTTCTGATCTAAATGGATGGATGGCTTATAATTGTGTCGCGTTATATTTAGCATGAATTATTGGTTGGACGTGGTTTTTGTATCCACATTTACCCTGTTTTACTCTCCCTTAAACTATAATGTTTGTATAAATTTATTTAAAGGTATTATGTAACTTATAATAATATCGTATTAGTATTAAAGTTACCCAATTCAAAATCTTGTTTTATGGCAAATTGCAATAAAGCCTATCGCCTACAAAAAACGTGAGTGGCCGTGTGGTATCCGGCAGAATAGAATAGACCACCCTCCTTTCTTACCGAGGTGTTGTAGGAGGCGACTAAGGTGAATGCCATATGGTATCCGACTGCATAGAATAGACAACCTCATTGCTTACAAAGGTGTCGTAAAAGGCGACTAAGGTAAGTAGACGTCAGGCAGGCGGCCGGTCGTAAAAAACGTAGCTAAATCATATGACAACATGTTTGTAACATGTCGTCCCGACCCCACTTAGAGTGGCATAAGGGCAGGAGAATGTATGTATGTATGCCTACAAAACTCATGAGTGTTTTGAGACCCATAACTTGGAAGAGCATAAAGCAAAAGTGGATATTATCGTATGTCAAATGCATTGTTATGTGAGTAATGATTTTTTATTTTTCTATACTTATTATAAAAAAAGTCCCCTAAGCTATCCGTTTGTAAGTGATCGATGTTCTCAAAATCTATCGAGCGAATTTTTGTACAGTTTTAAATAAAGATAGAGCAGTTCTTGAGAAAGGTTTAGGTTAATAGTACACACTCATAATATGTTCCTTCTCATTGTTCGTCCGGACTAATCTCCGGAACCGTTGACCCGTTCTCGGACTCTTACTGGAAGATATAGAAGGTTTCCAAGCACATTCCTGCTAGGCCAGGATTTGTGATTCACTTATTTCGACGCTGGTAAAGTCCAATAATTTTTATAAACAATATTAGTATTCTGAACCCATTCTCTATTTAAACTATGACTATGCCAAGTTTAATACTTCTCCATCCGCGTAATTTTTGTGAAAAGGTATACGAAAGTTTTGACTTCATGTATTAAAATATAGATAATGATATTATATTCAATTCAAATTCAAAATATTATTTATTCAAGTAAACTTGTAAACAGGTGCTTTTGAATCGTCAACTCTGCTATCGTCAAATCTACTGCTGGTTCGGAAAGTTGTTCCTACCGAGAAGAACCAGCAAGAAACTCGGCGGCTGCTCTTTTCAAACAATAATTCTTATCACTAGTTACACATAGTTATTAATGTCTTGTACAGGGTTGAAGAGAAGCTATATCCACGCATTCTTATCTTCCAGGTAATCCATTCCAGGTATAAATGGTTAGATATGTCTTACCATAGTGAGCATGCATAGTAAGTTGGCATACGACCGTTTTGCTAGAATTTTTCGTCATAGAAATTTATTTTTGTCGAGATTTCCGTCTCCATCAATGGTCGTAACGAAATTATGATAATTGAATAGTCGGGCACAGCGAACGCAGTGACCCTATAGCTGAATGTTTGCTGTTTCTAGGTAAACAACATGGAAGATTGACATTGAGTGTACATCTGGTAGGCACAAATAATAGGGGATTCGATAAACAATACTATAATTCGATTTTCCTATGGTCGGACGACAAATTGCGTGTGATGTTATACAACGGTGGGAGTAATTTGAGGTTATTTGCGCATATCAAATAAAAAAGAATAAGCCGTCACAATTGTGTTTAAATCTGAGTAAATTTACACAGTCCACCACAGAATGTTATAATTATGACACTACAAAACATAATAATAAAATTATTTTATATAATATAAATAATACGTGCTTGTTAAGAAATATATGTAATGATAACTGTAAGAAATACAATCCGTTCTCATACCTTATACATGCATGATTAGTATCCGCACGTACCGCAAATCTCCACCATCACACTACACTATAAGGCGTGAAAACTAAACGATAAGACCACGTGAGCTTGAAAGAGAGTCGCGGGTTCAAACCATAAAGAGATTTGAGTCAGATCACACCTTTGAGGCTTTTTAATTACTAAAAGTCCAAGTCCGCTTCAAAGGGCTTAATTTAAGGGTATTAGTAACAAAAATTGTTAGTGACAATTAACAAAATGCTCTGATCGCCACCAAACTTTACAGAATCATCCGCTAGGTTATTCTAAAAATTTTCTCCAAATTTAATTAAAATTAGTCCAGCAGTTTCGGAGTCTTTTATTATCACTGCTTTTCGGAGATGGTGAATATCGTGAGTAAAATTTTAATATGCTTCGAGAATTTCTTAAATATGTGCAACCTTTCAACCCGCATTTAAACCGTTTGGTGGGTCACAATTCCAATCCTTCTCTTCATTTAGAGACCGGAGCCATTTGAGCAGCATTGTAAAGTGTAAAAGGCCACTATGTGTCAATATATTGTTAATTGGAAATAATGTTCGCTCTTCCTGGTTTTATCTATATATAACTTTTTCATGCAGTTACTTTTAAATTAATAAAGTTACATGTTAATCTATTATCGATTGTGCTTAGAGTGGAATGTAAAGTACCTGATATTTGATTTATAGAAGCAGGCGTTACTTTGGGGAATTCCATATTACAGAAGTTAGAACAGAACTACATTGCTATAATCCGCGTTTGTAAAGAGAATGTATTTAATGCTAAGTGTATGAAGCTGGCAAAATTCACATACCTAACACATGCAGGACATATCACCACAAGTATCCCAAAATGCTTCCACCAGCAACAATGCACATAAGCAACACACACAACCACCACATACATACATTCTCTTAACAAACACAGATTATAGCAAAGTAGTTCTTTTATAGCTTTAAACTCCCTCTTTCAATTTGTAGATACATTAAAGTACCTACCAATTCTCTATGGGTGGTGGTGGTGGTATATTATAGATACTGTAAAATAGTACTGAGCTAATCAAAAATTTACGTAAGGTAGTAAAAAAAATACAAGCGATGTATAATAATCGAGTGCAGGAAACAAAAAACGAAACAGTTATGATCCGTTGTCCGAGCTGTGATGTTTTCGGATTACCTGGTCGTGTGAAACCATAACAGGTGGTTGCGGTAAATCTCCCGGCCGACCCTCGGTGCGATTGCAATTCGAATAGCAATCGACATCATAGTAAAATTTGTAAGTATACTATTTAGTATTATTGCGAGACTAAAGTGGAATAGTTATGTAATCAGTAAGGATGTCACGGGACCACAAAAGTTCTAACTCTTAGAGAAAGGCCGAAAAGATGGATGAAGTATATTCATATAACTAGAGTTGACGAATAAAAGAAGAGAATGGAAGACAAATACCATTTGTGCCGACCCCCACTAAGAGTGATATGGTAGGAGAATGATGTAATTTGTAAATTTTTATTGCTACAAAAATATTAATACTGTATCAAATGAAAGTTGTTGATCACATATTTTATAGAATTTAAGTGTTTTGCGGAATTTTATAGTACAAAAGTAAGATTTTAATTTTGCTGAAACAATTCTATCATTGCATGATAATTGTATTATTATATTTGATTGATTACAATTAATTTAAGGTTTTTTAAAATCAGTAAATATATGGCTAATTGACGGACGTCCACGCCGTGTGGTATCCGGCATAGAATAGACCACCCTCATTTTTTACCGAGGTGTCGTAAGAGGCGACTAAGGTGTGTGCCGTGTGGTATCCGGCTGACCACCATCATTTCATACCGGGGTGTCGTAAAATGCGACTAAGGTAAATTGACGTCAGGCAGGCGGCCGGTCGTAAAATACGTAGCTAAATCATGTGACAATATGTTTGTAGCATGCTGTGCCGACCCCACTTAAAGTGGGATAATGGCAGGAGAATGATGATGACAGATAAGATGTCCATACCGGCTAAGTTTGGAACACTTTTCAAGGCAGATAGCGCCGCGTAAATAAGTCTCATGAATAAGAGCCCCGTATGGGCTTGAAACTAGTCGGGCTCATCCGATAAAATAAGACGTGAGTATAGCCGGTCTCTCAACACTAGCAATCAACTTCGTTTGTGAAGCTTTTAGTACGGCTCGCAGGTAGACCAAAATGTATTTTCCAATCCATGTAAGGTAAGCATTATGGGTCTAAAACGTTAGCTGTGATAGCCCAGCGGTGAGACAGTGCGAGGTTTCACGGGTCCAAATCAAGGGCAGGCTCGAATAAGTTTTTTGTTAGAACTTATGTGTCTGATTGATACTTGTAATTTATCACACACTGCGTATCTCTAGAGAATTTTGGGGATATGTTTAACCTACCAATCCCCATTGGAACAGCGTGGTAGGTCTTAGCTCCAATCTTTCTCTTTAAAAACGGAAAGAGGGGGCCAATGCCCTGCAATGGGATAGTAAAAAGCCGTTACTATTGTTTATGGGTCTCATCTTCAAACCTGCTCTCCAAAGAGGCCTCCGCCTAAGTCCAGCAGTGGGTAAAAATAACATAAATTTATATAATTTATAGAATTAGGCGTTACTTTGCGGAGATCCATAATACAAAAGTAATAATAAAATTATTTTGCTATAATCCTATACAGTAAATAGAAAATATATATAGTATTATAACAAAATAATTTTATTATTACTTTCATAAATTTATATCATTGTATTGCTCTACAATATTTTTTGTACTTAAGTTTTAAAAGCTCGTCTAATGACCGCCAAACCGGAAGGACCGTGTCATAAGCGATCTACGATCGCAAAAAATCCCACATGCTCGAATTCTGGTCAAGGAATCTATTATGGACACCTTTGTTGTGTGTAAAGGGTTGGATGTCATCTAATGGAAGAAAAAATTCGGAGACAGCGTGAGAGAAAACCAAAAGGACACTCGGCCATTTTTTTTGCGTTATATCGAATAGCTATTTCGCAAGTAACATAAACAATTAATATTTTAATATACATTTTCAAGTACCGACCACAGCTAGTAAGATATTCAGGGGTCGCTCATTTTAAAACATAGTATTCGTAATTTGTTAGATTACGTCATCGCAGTAGTACAATTAAATCGATACATTTGTTTAATCTATGTATAAATCCTTTTTTATATCCTTTTATAAGCAATTATCTCATCCCTACTAAATTGAAATACATTTGATAATAACCTAATGAACATAGCCTTATTAAAGAACACCTTATTCAAAAGTAATAATAAAATTATTTTGCTATAATCCGCGATACAGTAAATAGAAAATATATATAGTGTTAAATGTATAGTGGACTATCCGTATTTTCATACCCGATACGTGCAGGATTCGTAAAAACACATGCACAAACCTCCACCACTTCCACCACTTGCGATTTTGTCGTGGAGTTAAAATATTTTTCTTCATAATATTTTGTGATAATATAGTTTGTGTGTAAGGTAGACACCTGTTAGATGTATCAACATAAAATAATAGAAAGATTTTTGTTATAAAATTTATTAAAAGTAAAGGATACACGTGATCGTTGTCGCCCGTCACCAAAGTAAGCTAATACTGTAGAAAAATGGTATATAAATATATAGACATAAATTTTAAATAATTAAATTATATTCCGGCATAGAATAGACCGGGTGGTCTATCCTTTCTTACCGAGGTGTCGTAAGAGGCGACTAAGGTATGTGCCGTGTGGTATCCGGCTGCATAGAATACACCACCTTCATTTCTTACCGAGGTGTGGTAAAAGGCGACTAAGGTAATTTGACGTTAGGCAGGCGGCCGGTCGTAAAATACGTAGCCAAATCATGTGACAACATGTTTGTAACATATTGTGCCGACCCCACTTAGAGTGGGATAAAGTCAGGAGAATGATGATGATGACATTTACACATAGAAATTTACATATTCAACTTCAAGACAACATAAATACGAAGAAATTTTGCCACTAGAACCAAAAGTTTAAATTAAAGACTATTAAACAAACCAAGCACACGGAATAATAATCCTAACCGGCCCAATCATTGTAACTGACGTTAAGACCGTTTCAAACAATGAACTAACTACCGTACAGGTCACTCGGCGGTTATCTGCCTATCCTACGAGACTGATCTTTGCGGCCAGGAGGAAATTTATCGTGTTCCTAATGCAACATCACTCTACTGCATATCATATAAGAAACCGCATAGCATATGAGAAACCGCATACCGTATGAAATTATCTGAAACGAAATCGACTCTCCTGATCTAAGTAACGGACTCTTATTATTCCACTGCTGGGCATAAGCCTCATTTCTATATTTTTAGAGAAAAGGGTTGGAGCTATGATCCACCATGGTGCTCTAATGCGGATTGGTAGATTACACATAAGTCCAGAATTCTCCAGATACATGCAGGCTTCCTCACGATGGTTAGCGAAAAGCGAAGGGGTCACGGTTTCAAATCCCGGGTCTACCAACGACTTTTTCTGTTGAAAACTTATGTGCCTAATTGATAATTGCAATTTATCACGCGCTTTTCGGTGAAGGAAAACATGGTGAGGAAACCTGCATACCTAGATAATTCTGGGGATATGTGCAACCTAGCAATCCGGAGCAGCGTGATAAATCTTGCTCCAACCCAAAAACGTTCCAAAACATTAGAGAGGAGGCCTTTGCCCAGCAGTGGGATATTAACAGGCCGTTACTACTACTACATTCGTTTTCATTGGAAACTCGTATGTGCTTAGGATTTGAACCAACAACCCCGTGGTAAGTATTACGTGTTAACTTAAGCAAATTCAGTTATCACGTCGCAATTTTGCAACATTGTATAGGAAGATATTACAGCAATTAATAGTTAAGAACAAATTAATCAACTCTCTACGCTCGAACAGTTATGGCGGGTTGCGAAAAAACCACGCTTTGTTTACGGTAAGCGTTCACATGACCTCAATTAAACAGTCATCATTCAAACGGATGTAAGTGCATAATCTCGAGGCAGGTCATCTTTAACAAGGCGAGCGGTCACGAAGTGCCCGGTATGGGAAAGCTCCCAGCGTTGTATGCAGATACGACCTTATACTTTGGATACATGTGTCCGGAAATGCATCGGTGACAACTAGTCTGCGTTGGCGTGTCTGTACTTTGCATCGATCTATTATTAGTACAGTTGGGCATAAAATTATGTGCAACTAGCTGCGTCACGCTGTTTATCGATACTCCGGTATAAAAGCTTTAATTGTGCTAAATTTCAACGATATTGATCAAGTGGATTACCCGTGAACATGTTACAAAGAGAATTAAGTACCTATGGAAGTAAGAAGTGTACATTTTCGCATAACTAGGTACCAATAAGTACCTTCTTAAATTTCTTCACGAATAACGCATTGTGCTTGTAAAAATCCTTCAATTTTGGATAATTTAAAAAAGAGAGAATTTTCTAAGGAATGATATTTCAAAAGGTCATCGAAATGAATCTATTTGTATGTACGAAAGTTTTTCATTTATAAGCGAACTAATATATCCTGTATGAATTTGTTTTTTGTTAGAATTATTTGTATTTATTAAAAGCTTTCATTTAACTTACCTTGTATGTATATGAAGGTGGAATCTTGCAAATTATATTTGACCCACACACTGGTATCTGATTGAGCTGAAATTTTACTTATTTGTCCAGTTCCCATCCCATGATAATCAAATCAAATCAAATATTCTTTTTTGTACAACTAAAAAATAATAATACAATATGTAATGGTATAATAAAACAATTATTGTGCATGCTTATAATATCTACGATCTAATTTAACTTTACCATTACAGCAGTTTAAAAATACTATTAAAAAAAGGCTAATTCAGAAAACCTACTATACTATTGAAGATTACCTAGACGATAAGAATGCGTGGATATAGCTTCTCTTTAACCCTGTACAAGACATTAATAACTATATGTAACTAGTGATAACAATTATTGTTTGAAAAGAGCAACCGCCGAGTTTCTTGCTGGTTCTTCTCGGTGGGAACAGCTTACCGAACCTTCAGTAGATGTTGACGATTCAAAAGCACTTGTTTACAAGTTTACTTCAATAAAGAATATTTTGAATTTGAATTTGATAAGCATGATCTGACGCTATTGCCAGGATTGGCTTCAGAGGGAACTTCTCAACGGTTTACAGTAGAGACATGAAACTTTATTAAAAACTTTTATATCTTGACTTGTCTTCTTTTAACAATACAAGATGTCGAACATAACTGCAATTGGAAGAAATAGTAGTTTAAAGCCGACACATTTTCCAAAACTCAATCACCGATATAATATATAGGCATTTAACAACGACTGGTGCTAAAGACAACCTTAAAACCTTCGAAGCAAGAACTTATTTTTTTAAATTCAATATATCAATATTCAAATAAACACAACATAATATTTGAAATATGAATTGAAATGTTTTGTTTAAATTCTTTTATTTATTTATTTAGGTTTACTAAAAAAATTTTTACACTAATAATATAAATTCTTACTTGCTAAGTAAGTTAAGTGTAACAATTGACTTAAAATTCACATTTTAAGTGGATTAAAAATTTAAGTTACTTAACATAATCTTGTTAAAGGAGACCTACCTTAGAAGAAAAGGTGTTACGGTTAAACGTACAAAGCTGCCTCGATACAACAGCTTACTATAATGTAGGTTTCCGGGCTATATTTTTTTAACATCATAAAACACAAGCACACAAGAAAAGACGACTTACTCGGGCTTGAACCACATAACATGGGTAGGATTCACGCAATCCAACCATTTCATTGTTAAAACTTTATACAGTTATTGTATAAACAAATGTTTAAATTTATCTTTTCATCAATATAAAATATGAAATGTATTACCAAGGGCCTATTGAATACTATTTAACGATGTATTTAGCCAAAGGTAAGGGCGAACTATTATAAATCTAACCGAACGCCTACAAACCGACACAATGCAATGTACATAACACAATATAAATCATAAATGAACCATGTATCTTATGATTTTTAACACCCACTCAATCTCTTTATAGGAAACAATGATGTTCGAAGGGAATAAACATTTTTATTAAATCGCTTACCTTGTTTAAATTACAACATGCGTTGTAAACTTTTTGAAGGACATTTAGTACGCTTAGTAGGATTAAAGTGACCTGATTTAAAATTAGGCCTAATTGAGTTAGATACATTGTTAATTCAAAGCAGATGGCTTTGTAATAATCACATGGCTACGAACAGTTAAAAAAGTTAGTGTCTTTATTTAATTTGCCACAAATTCAACTTTTTTGAATTGCGCCACTTTAATACTAATCATGCGAAATATACGTGCGTACGTTATATTTTCTGTAAGCTTTACTATAGACTAGTCACAAAATTTGAAGAATCTATGGAAATTTGGGTATATTATAATAGAAATGCGAAAGTCGCAATAAGGGATGGACAAATCACGTTTTTAAAAACACGATACATATTGAGGGTATTTATACGTTGAGGTTGTGGGCCATGAAGTTACGTGTACGGCTTTTTTTCATACACAAAATCTTTCTTATGGACGCAACGTCATCATCACTGTATCGCATAAAATACGTATAGTGCCTTTCAAAATATTTTAGTGAAAGGACCATCAATCACAAATTTATGAAATTTAAACTTCACAGATAAAATTTTATATGTTGTTTATTAGTATGTAAAGATAGTAAAATACTTTGGTATGCAGATGTTTTTTACTCAGTCCTATTGGCGAACAGGATTTATATTGGCAAAAAAACGAAATAACTGGTTGTAATTCAATACAACACTGGTCTCTATTAAATGCCGCGTCTGTCCGTTCTGACATGTAGAAAAAAGGATAAATCGAAGTTTAGCCGAATCAAAAGCACTTGGACAATGGTCACGGGAACCCGGCACACAGGTTGGAAGAATGGCCGATAAAAGACTCAGGTAGAATTTGATACACTGCAATCTTCGTGTCAATCAAGATGGTTTTTTTAAAACGTGGAATGTTATGAAAATAATACGTTATACCATCTAAATAGATTTCGAAATGGAAAAATGCTATCTAAAAAATAAGGCTTCTTAGAATCATCAATTTTGATATTCAGGCCTGTACCGTAAATAAAATATACCACTGTTATATTCAACTATGACACTTAATTGATAATTATAATTCAATTGATTGTACTTGATAGTTTACATTAATATTACATTATTGATAACATAAGCACGTGCGGCAAACACTCCAAATATCTATACTATTATATAAAAAAACAGGATAAAATGCTGATATAGAAACGTAGTAATATGTACGTCCATACACCATCTGAAAAGGTAAGCTATTAGCTTAATGCATAACTTTTGAAGGGTTATTATACATTTTGGCACTTCTTATCGTTAAACGTCATTCTAATAAATTTTAATATGAACTGATGAAAATCAAAAACAAAGAAATTAAAATCCAAATAAAGAATAGATCGATAACAGATACTACGCCATAGAATTTAATTCATCTACAAAATATATTAACAATAAAAGATATTGACACTCGTAAACCCTTTTCTGTAAGAATCGATGAAAGGATTCAATATAAATGATCCACAATAGTTATTTTGCCTAACTCTATGGAAACGTTCCCTATTCGTGTATTGTTATAATATTATCGATATTCGACCATGTGGGTGCGAATGTTGCAGCGTGTTTTGTAAAGAAAAAATCTCTTTGACCAATTGTTTGTCAAAGGCTGGAATAATTTTTTGCTGAGGTGTTTATCGAAGGTTGACCATGGGAAAATATTAGAGCTTCAGGTGCCTCTGTCTACTTCGGGGCCATTGTCAACCTGTTTTGTGCGATCTTTTGATAAAAGCTTTGCAGGTTTTGTTTGGCCATCGTTAATTTCACTTATTATAATTTATCGTGTTGGTTTCTTACGAATTTAAAAAATTGACAGAACTGAATACAAAGTATATATTTTGCATAAAAAGTAATATAACTTTTGTTTACTCTATCGTGTACTAAAATGTCAAATAAACATGAAGTTATAATCGATTAAGTTTCTTTATAGTTACATATACCAGCTGTGCCAACAACGGCTTCGCCCGCATGGATTTCAGTGATTTACGAAACATTTTCCGAATTTACGAAATTTTTAACGTAAAAGTAGTTATTGTGAGTTAACCGTGAGAGAAAGAGACATGCTATCGCGGACTTTTTTGTAGTATTTTTATATATCTACAATTCTCTACTACATTACTTTAGCGTTTATCTGCCTGTTTACGCAGCGCACGCGACTAAAGCAAGCAAGTTTTTTAACAACTGCTCGATCTCTTCGACACAATTTACATAATACCATATGTACAGAAAACCGTTCAGTAGATTTTGAGAAAGTCGATTACATACAGACAGACTTTTTGGGACTCTGTTTTATAATAAGTGTAGATTAATGACAAGTTAGGTTGAAAAAGCTTTAAGTTTCATGTAATTACTGCTAACCGTTCCCTCGTCATGCTGATCATAAACATTCTCACCGGGGCCGGAGCAGTATGTACAATTTCAGCTCCATCGGACACCGGGAAGGGGGCCAAATTTAACTTGCAAGATTACATCTTCACATAAATACACGGCAAGTTAAATAAAAGCTTTTAATAAAATATGAAATTACATTTAACCATTTCTAAATAGTTGTTCAGGAGGAAATTGAACATATAATCGAGTACCTAATTCCATTCCAAGAGTCCCTTCACTTACAGCGTATTTATCTCTATTCAGATCTTTATTTCTAACTAAACCTTCATAAGCTGAAGATTCGAAATCTACCGAACTTTAAATCTCTAGCGTTGAAACGCCGACACTAACAAATCGGTATCAAAGCCTGACAAAGATGGACTCTTGAGAAACTGTCCACCCACTCGTCGTCTATTGATCGTGGCTTACAATAAATTAATTCTTGTTATGAACATTTTTTATCCTATTGTGTTTAGCGGAGTATTTATTTTACTAGACGTAATAGTGCCTAATGGGCGGACATTGGTCAAAGGGAATTTGGTTCACAATGAAGATTGAATTGAATTTCTTTGTTAGTAGGCTCCTTAGTAGACTTTTTTGTTTTTTATTTTTCTTATTACGAGGGTCTTTGGATATCGTCGTAAGTAATGTGGTATAAAAAGTCAAGACCGTATTTATAATCTTATAAAAGGATGATGTACCCAGCTTGATTGAGTTATAAAAAGTTATAGACCTTTATTATAGAAAATATTAATGTTCACAATAGTATATTATCGAAGGACTAAGGTTATAGTTATGTTATGTTTATGTACAAAATGTTGTCCGTGTCCCAATGAATGTCCAAATGAATTAAGACATTCAAATTTGATGGCATTCCATCAAAATTGTATGTCTTAATTCTTTTAAGAATGAAGAAAGTGATTTAATTCTCCAATGGGTAGTTTTTTAAGGGTTAAGGATAAAAAATTTGAAATCTTAGTCTTGTGTGACTTAATTTGACTTAAGTCACTAATGTTTTATGATATAAGGATATTAATCTATTTCTAATTAATCTAATCCTTTTTTTTATAAAAAATAGTGGCCTGTTACAATCCCACTGCTGGGAATAGGCCTCCTCTCTCCGTTTCTTGAGAGAAGGGTTGGAGCTGAGACCTACCACGCTGCTCCAATGCGGATTGGTAGGTTACACATATTTCCAGAATTCTCTAGATACATGAAGGTTTCCTCACGATGTTTTCCTTCACCGAAAAGCGTGTGATAAACTGCAATTATCAAATAGACACATGAGTTTTAATAGAAAAACTCATTGGTGCCTGCCCGGGTTTGAACTCGTGTTCCCCTGGAAAGAGTCGCACGGTCTCACCGCTGGGCTATCACAGCTCTTTTTTTATATATGAGACAAATACTTACACACACGGCTGTATGTCTCCAGAGTAACTTAATGCTTGTGTTATTGGTGACAGACACCTGGTAAATATATACAAACATAATTTTATATACATACTAAAATACGTCAATTTGTTCCAATGCCGCTTTTAAAACGAAAGTTGAATATTATAAGCATTAAAATGATTTAATATTCGATAAATGCTAATGTGTAATCCTATTACAATGAAAAGCTTGAACGTAAATGTCTATTGACAGACAATAAAGATTACTGTGGCTTGATAAGTGTATTTGGAACGTAATTATCTCTGGTACATCTTTCTTTAAAGATTATGTTTACCTCAACACCTTGAATATAAAAAAAACGTTCGGCTTCTGTTTCCATTGTTTGTAATACGACTTGTATTGTCGGAAAAAAAATGAACCTTTTGTCCGGCCTTTCTCACAGAAAGGATTGTTTGGTTAGCATCTTCAAAAAGAAAGCCCGATGTTGTCCATGATACAATTGTAAGGCACGCTACGAAATTTTTAGACCATACCTTGTTATACCTCCAACGTAGCTTTGTTTAATATTAGCGGACTAATAAATCCAATTTAAATCTGAACGGACCTCCATTGATATAACATATGTAAATCCATACGTTATCATCAATCGCAAAAAAGAAGCCGATCAATGCGGCCATCTAAAAAGGCAAAAAGCAGTTCGTCCAGTTGATACAGGACGGGTGGCCGCCGGTCTCGGACTCATTATTCTAAATGCTAAATTAACTTCATTCCCATAATTTAAATACGCATGTACTGGGCGAAATAAATTATCCGGTGCATCAAGAACCTCACTATTTTCACCGACGTCTAATGGACGAACGATGTCAATTGGCGAATTTATTGGTTCACTAACTTTGCTTGCGGCTTCGCCCGCGTATTTTGCATAAAAGTAATATTATAACTTTTGTTTACTCTATCGTAGTACTAAAATGTACAAATAAACATGGTGTTATAATCGATTAAGTTTCTTTATGGTTATACCGGCTGTTCCAACAACGGATTCGCCCGCGTGGATTTCAGTGATTTACGAAACTTTTTCCGAATTTTCGAAATTTTTAACGTTAAAGTAGTTATTGTGAGTTAACCGTGAGAGATAGAGACATGCTGTTGCGGACTTTTTTGTAGTATTTTTGTACAGCTACAATCCTTTAGTACTTTACTTTAGTGTATCTCTATTAGTATAGGCAGCGCACGCGACTAAAGCGGGCGAGATTTTTTACAACCGCGCGGTCTCTTCAACACTATTTACATAAATCCGTTCTCTTAATTTAAACCTTCTGGAAGAATGGCACTACCTTTTAGTAAAAGTCGTATAAAAATCGGTCCAGTAGATTATGAGATAATCGATCACATACAAACAAACAGCTTTTGGGGACTTTGTTTTATAATAAGTATAGATTTGAAGAGTTCAATTTGTTATTATTGTCGTATTCTTTCGGAGGCTGCGTTTTTCTCACGGTTGCTAGCAATTGTGCAGGGCGTGCCGTCAAATGGACATTAAAGTTATAATTAATAGGAATGTTTATTAAGAAAATTACGTTAATTCTGATAATTCTGTTAAACCAACACCCATTCATTTGTAAATAAAGACAATTATAAAAGGTTGGTCAAGTTTATTCTTTCGCGTGCAATCGAGTTATACAATTGCTTTTATTTGATTTTTAAATTTTTAAATCTTTGCCATAGATTTAATATTAGTAGATTCTTGCGAGGTAGACTGCTAAAGTAAATCATTTAGCATATAAGTAACAATATAATTACACATTACATCATCATTCTGATTCTCTTACCCTTATCCCACTTTAAGGTCGGGACAACATATTTTTCACTTCCATTCTATTATTCGTCAACTCGGGCTCAACTCAACTCCTCGTTTTATATGCATGTCATGCTTCAAAGAATCCAACCATCTCTTTTTCAGTCTCCCTCTAGTCACGTATCCATCCACAATCATATTTAACACTTGTTTGGTCACATGATTTTCATCCCTACTCTGTATGTACATCTTAATCTAGCACTTATAATCTTTACTTCCCCAGATATACACATCTCGTAATATAATATCTTAAAAAATGACGACAACATAATTAATAAAATAATTTACCGATCCAACATAAACCTTCAAATAAATTTTCAATACCGATTTAATTTCATAAAAATCGATTACTTATAAATATTACATTTTAACCACTTTATTTCACATTTGTAAATACAAATGTGAATAGAAGTAAAGATATAAATATATCTTTACTTCTATTCAAAGCTCTTACTAATATAATAGAAATAAAATAGAAAAAATTATAGAAATAAGTATCCTAGATATATTTAGTCTTACTAAAACAAGATGGATCCAATGAAACAAATTATTTATTTATAATTTTAAATTTTAAATTATTTATTTATAATGTCTAGAAAAAAAGAGTCTAATTTAAATTAAATAATTTAATATTGTTCAATATTACAAAGTATTTAACTCTATGGTTAGTCCCTAACTGAAATTAGCTTTAAGTAGCAAGAGCATTGTTGAGGCTATAATTCCTGCCCAAGGATCAAGATTGAGAGTTCCGCCCGTGAATACGATGCTTCGATATTCGCTTAATGAAGACATATTGAATCGCTAAACGAAAGACAAGATATAGGCATCGTTTTAAATTGACATGCGGCTCTTTTATTCACCATCCGCTTATTTCCGCAAGAAAAAACAAACAAACAACCGTTCAGTAACAAAGATGTTAGAAGCAGAATCAAGATTTATTCAGTATTCAAACTTCTAAATTGTCGTAACTTATAATCTATTTATATACAAGAGAAAGTATGTACGTACGTTGCTTATAAAGTAATATAAATCGGCTTATATCGACTTATATAGTAATATATATAAAAAAATAAAATTATCTTATACAAAATGATCTTTGTTATCTCAAAAAACATAAGACAAGTAATATAAAACAGTCGTGTAAGATTATAGCGTCAGCTAATTTCAAAGCGACAGATGGTTTAGAAACATTGGACTTCTAAAGCGATCAAAATTTTTATTAACTATAAGTAAACTAAAAGTAGCGGCCTGTTACGATCGAACGTCGACTTACCTTAGTCACCTGTTACGACACCTCGGTAAGAAATGAGGGTGGTCTATTCTATTCAACAGGATACCACATGGTGGGTCAACTTACCTTACTCGCCTTTTACGACACCTCGGTAAGAAATGAGGGTGGTCTTTTCTACTCAGCCGGATACCACACGGCGCAATTATCAATTAGGAACATAAGTTTTAATGGAAAAACTCATTGGTACCTGCCCGGAGTTTGATCTTGAGGTCTTACCGCGGGGCTATCACAGCTTACATTAAGTGTAAAGATTGTCACTAACGTCCAAAAACAAATTATCATAGGTCCTTTTCATCAATATAAATCCAAAAAAACTGTTCGAAATATAAAATGTGTTAAAAGTAGCATCAATTAAAAATTTGTCGCGTAACAAAACCCCTGTCAATTAGAAGCAAGGTACATGTTGGAAAGCAAAAACAAATCGCTGTGCGAGTTCAATATTTTATTTAGGGAGTGGAAGCGGAATAGTTAACTTGGATTTTTAAAACTTTCCGAAAGTTCAGCCGTCGCTCCCCGACCGTCTATCGTCGCACCTGATAAAGTAATTTGACGATTCACACTTTTGAGGAGGGTTTAAAAATCAAAAAGGTTCTGCTTTCGGACAGTTTCTGTTTCCTAATTGTGAACGCGTTACAACTTTTTTGTCAGTTTTAACTTTTGCTGCTCGCTTGTTACTGTTCAGTTAACCTATTGTCATCATCCTTCTGCCCTCATCCCACTCTAAGTGGGGTCGGCACAACATGTTACAATATGTTGTCACATGATTTGGCTACATATTTTACGATGGGTCGCCTGCCTGACGTCAAGTTACCGTAGTCGTATTTTACGACCCCTCGTAAGAAATGAGGTTGGTCTATTCTACTCAGCCGGATACCACACGGCGGTACGACTTACCTTAGTCGCCTTAAGCGACACCTCGGTAAGAAATGAGGGTGGTCTATTCACAGCAACTTAATACTTGTGTTATGAATGAAAACCGGAATTATATATACAAATAGTTTCAAATAAATAAATATATACATACCCCAGACCCAAAGATCCAAAAATTGTGTTAAGAAAATGTTTGAAATTAATGAACGACCCACGGGGATAAGGGCAGGAGAATGATGAAATATCTAAAAAATTTTAATAGTAATAAAAAATTTGAATCCTCTTTAATTCTCCTTGTACGCTCGTGTTGAATAGTCGTCATTTTTAGTATAGCCACCAAATTTATTTAATGAAACTATCATTCAAAACTATATTTAGTTTTTATCTGTCATTTCTTGACAATGCAACCCTGTTAATACCAGATACCATATCACATCCGCATTTAAATTTAAAATAATCATTTCTGCTGATCAGGTTTGATGACATTTGCGGTTAACAAAAATTATTAATAATAGAACGCAGAATATTTTATTTATAGCCGTTACGCCCATCATTCCAACATTTTTTTGTTAAATCTTAAAACATGCAAGAATTACTTTATTGAGGTAATAGAAAAATCATGTAAATTATGTCATAAATAAACTATAGAAATAGTGTCAATCGATCGAGTAAATAGTCGGCCAAAGTGTCGAATAGTCGACAGTGTAAATAAATTTACAATAAATAATCAAAATGATTTTGGACCAAGTGATCCTAATAATCTTTAAAAATTGTAAAAAAGTAAACTAAAGTAAAAGCCTGTTACTATGCCCACTACTGGGCTAAGGCCTTCTCTCTCCGTTTTTGGGGAGAAGGATTGGAGCTAAAACCTACCACTTTGCTCCAATGCGGATTGGTAGGTTACACATATCCCTAGAATTCTCTAGAGATATGTAGGTTTCCTCACGATGTTTTCCTTCACCGAAAAGCGTGTGATAAATTGCAATTATCAATTAGACACATAAGTTTTAATAGAAAAACTCATTAATGCCTGCCCGGGGTTTGAACCTATGTCGCCTCTAGAGAGTCGCACGGTCTCACCACTAGGCTATCACAGCTTAAAAAAAATTGTATAGTACTATATTAATATAGTAATACAAAAGTAAACTAAGAAAAATAACTTCTCAGTGATTTTTTAAAATAATTATTATAACTATGAAAAGCGCTTATACGTAAAGCATATTACACAATTAAAGATTATTCGAATGATAAAAATGCTTAAATTTGAAAATCTTTTCAGCTTTAAACAAGACTGAAGTAAATAATGTGAAAAGATTTGTTTAAAAGATTGACCGCCAAGTTTCTTGCTGTTTCTTCTCAGTAAGAGCAACATTCCGAACCAGTTGTAGCTTCATTAAATCTAATTTATTCTTGATGATTCACGAGAAAAAAACGTAAAAAGCTTACTTGAATAAAGATTATTTTGATTTGATTTATATTTTTTTATTTCAATCAGATGGTTTGGTTTAGATGTTGTATTAAGATTATTTTCTATCCATACAATATTTCATTATAGGTACAGTATACACTTGAAGGCAGAGGTAGTAATGTCGACTAAATAGTCTTAATAGTTACTGAACCACTCCGGATAAAAGTGCAGCCATGCACTTTATCGGTAATCGCTTTCGATCTCACATAGACACACCTACGGAAATGTCCCTTTACAATACACCGATTCACTGGCAACAGAAAGTCAAGTACCTAGGTGTCACCTTTCAACCTTCCATGACCTTCCACGAGCACATACACATAGTCTGCAATAAGGCTGTGTATGCCATGGGACGACTTTATCCGATGTTATGCAAGAAAAGTAAGATGTCGCTCCGCAACAAAGTGACACTCTACAAAACTTGCATAAGACCAATAATGTCCTATGCGAGCGTTGCGTTCGCGCACGTTTCAAAGGTCAGATTGCTCAGGCTCCAAAGACTTCAGAACCGATTTATGCGGACAGCCACTGGGTGTCCGTGGTTCATGCGGAACGTTGACCTCCATAGAGACCTCGATCTCCCTACCATTACTCACCTCTTTAAACGTTTTTCGAAATCTTACTTCGAGAAATCTGAGGTACACTCGAACCCTCTTATTTCAGTTGCTTCTACCTAAATCCCAGTTAGGTCCGACCATCGAAAATATAGGCGTCCAAAAAGCGTCTTGTATGACCCCGACGATCAAATAACGATCGCCAACACAGATACACGTAATACACACACACAGCGTCTTCGCCGGCGAAGACGAGGTGCCAGTTTTCTGACGTCGGTCGAACGTGGCTTCTCGCCACCCTTCCGACGCCGCAATGACTAATCTAAGTCATACCATGAACCCTCCACTACGCGTCGCCCTAAGCCGTGGTCGTGCCTCACAGGAGGCACCCTTAGGACGACGTTCCCCGACTTAAGTAGAGCTTCTGCGCTCTACTCCCTGCATTTCGCAACCTCGACGATGCTTTTGCGCTCGTCCGTCTCGCCCGGTGACGCTGTAAAAGCCATTAGGGCTAACAGCATACAGTCAGTTCGAAAAAAAAAAACTGAACACGCTCACTAAGTAATGAGTGACAATTGCTTAACCATAGAAAATGATTACAGAAGTTTTATTTAATAAAAGACATTACCAATAAGAAGTAAATTAACTGTTATTTAATTACAAATAGTGTGACGCGCGGAACAGTCATAACTTTCCAACTACTACTTGTAACAAAACGCAAATATGTCCTCAACGTATCAAACGCACACATACATTTTTTTTACAACGTGGGGTAACCATACAACAAAAACCAAGTACCTCAGACCTCTTACGTTTAAAATAAGAACAAACGTGTCATCGACGAAATGACGCGTGTCGACCAATCAGGCACGAAGGCAGCAGCCGCCGGTGACGTCACCCTGCCACCGACCAATCACATCGAACTGTCGCCTTCGGTCAACTTGCACTAATTGCCTATGTGTGCGATAACACTAGGCATAAGAGGAATCAGTGCGTTCAAGTGCGCGCACGCATCTGTTTAACGATCGCCCAAACTACTTTATATCTACCATAAATGAGTTAAGTTTGCAAATCCTTATTAATTTTTACGAAAATATACAAGTTAGCTGTGAATGCAACTCTCTAGAGACCATCATAGATTCAAACCCCGGGCAGGCACCAATGACTTTTTGTATTAAAACTTATGTGTCTAATTGATAATTGCAATTTATTATATGCTTAAACTAAAGCTAAAACATCGTGAGGAAACTTGCATATCTCTTGAGATTTGTGTTACCTACCAATCCGCATTAGAGCAGCGTGGTAGGTCTTAGCTCCGACTTTTCTTTCCAAATACAGAGAGGTAGGCCTAGGCAATGAGATAGTATAAGCCGTTACTTTACCTTTTTATACTAGTTATGTCTAACTTAACTTACTAACACGCTAGTATTTACTATACAAATTATGCCCACGTGGAATTGTTCTAAGACTGCCGGCAGCGTTTTCGCGTTGCTAAGCTGATTTTTTGTGCGAAAAAGGAGCCTTCTTGTAATTTTTATATATTTTATTAAATGATAGGTCATTTGCTTTCCTACTTAATACATTCCCAATGTTTAACGAAGTTCTGCCTTATATTTCCAATATTTAACCAAAGTCTGCATTCTATTGTGAGCAATTTTTATAGTGAGCAACGACTGTCTTCTACGATTCGTTAAGAATAAATCAGTAATAAAATAAAATCTACTTTTTGATTAATAATTAAAAAATCTTGCAGCAACCGACCGACGGCTTAATTCCATCACCAAGAGACAGGAATAAATCGTTAAATGAGAGACGAATAATACCAACAAAAATGGAATAATTCAGCAAGTTTCTTTGCAAAAAATACATTTGTCAATCAATACAGTATATCAATAGGCCAAATTACTTTTATAGCTATGAAACTGTAGACCCTGCCTGTAGACTAAAAAGTCGCGAGTTAAAAAAATGCTATATGAATGAAAAATGAATTTATAATTTTTTGAAAGATCACGTCTTTACCATAATTAGAAAGCTGCAAGAAGCTATTTAGGTATGTGGTCAGAAAGCTCAAGATTACAAAAGTACCAAAAAGCTTGTGAGACATTTAAGTTTCATAAGATCTAGAAACATGACTAAGCCCATAGCCCCTTACCTAACTGGATACATCTTAGCATCTACTGCTTAGAAATAAAGAAAGAGATTTTTACCATTATTATCTATATTCTGTTCAAATCAATGGTGTCAATCTTAGACCCAAAAGAAAGTTTATGAGTTTCTTCTTTAAATGTTTGCTGTCAAGAACTATACATTTGAAAATAAATTGCTTATACTTTGTAATTTAAATTTTTTATGATTGATTCATAAGTCACTATTAAATTATATGGGACAATTACATACACAGTCTTCCGACCCTAAAGTAAGTAACTTAATACTTGTTTTATGGGTGACAGACAATGGTAAATATAATGTATAAGTGTAAATAAATTCTTAAATACATATATAAATTCAACCGGGCCACAAGAAAGAAAAAATGTTTTTAGGAAATGTTAACTCTCGACCTAAATTATACACATATCGCTCATTGGCAGCAATAGTGACACAACTCAAAAAACACGTGTTTTGGACTAGGAATAGGTAAGTAAGTAACGGCCTGTTACTATCCCACTGCTGGGCATAGGCCTCCTCTCCGTTTTTGGAGAGAGGGGTCGGAGCTAAGACCTACCACGCTGCTCCAATGCGGATTGGTAGGTTACACATACCCCTAGAATTCTCTAGAGATATGCAGGTTTCCTTACGATGTTTTTCTTCACCAAACAGCGTGTGATAAATTGCAATTATCAATCAGACACATAAGTTTTAATAGAAATCTCATTGGTGCCTGCCCGGGGTTTGAACCTATGATCGTCTTCAGAGAATCACACGATCTCACCGCTGGGCCATCACAGCTCACAGGAATAGGTACAAATGTTAAAACAGATTCTTCTCAGTCGGTAGGTACTGGTTAGCACTCATAATTCAATATTAGATCATTTCTTTAAGCAAAACAAAGCATAACTTATACATTATCTTTAGCAATGAAAACTTTAAACCCATTTATCTCTCTACATGATTTTTTTAGATGCTTGGATTGTGTGAATTATGACATGCATATAAAAGGAGTAGCGCCAGAGTTGACAAATGATAGGTGACGATGGGAGAGAAAAACATATTGTGCCGACCCCATTTAGACTGAGCTAAGGGCAGGAGAAAGGAGGAAGAAGATGATTATTGCAACCCATGAGCGATATACATTTTTAATATATCATCATTCATCATTCTCCTGCCCTTATCCCACTCTAAGAGGGGTCGGCGCAACATGTTACAAACATGTTATCATATGATTTGGCAACGTATTTTACGACCGGCTGCCTGCCTGACGTCAACATACCTTAGTCGCCTTTTACGACACCTCGGTAAGAAATGAGGGTGGTCTATTCTATGCAGCCGGATACCACACAGCATTTACCTTAGTCATTCTTTTTTTAAATATATATTTTAAAAAAGAATGGCCGCTGAGTTTCTTGCTGGTTCTTCTCGGTAGGAGCAAACTTCCGAATCAGTGGTAACTTCTTGAAAACATTTGACGATTCAAAAGTACTGTAAACAGTCTACTTGAATAAAGAATATTTTGAGTTTGAGATTGAGTTTGAGTTTGAGTCGCCTCTTACGACACCTCGGTAAGAAATAAGGGTGTTCTATTCTATTCTGCCGGATATCACACGGCTAATACATTTTTAATATATATAACCTAAAAAAGGCGCGCTCAAATACCGGTCAGAAATATCATCTGGACATTCACCAGCTACTAAAGTAAAGCATGGGAAGTTTGGACTTATTAGAATAAAATACGTAATTAAAATTAAAGTAGCACTTGGCCAGTGGGAACTTCGTACAACAATGGACAGACCGACATACCATTTCATTTGTGAAACAATTTCTTAATTATTATTTTTTTTGTTATTCCAACGATGACCTCTTTGGCATTTTAACAACGGTCTCTATGTGTTATAAGTGAAACCGGAACTAAGCTTTAATTCCAGATTCAAAGTAAAATGTACCTACTACCTACATGTGATCTAAAATATTAAATGCTTTACACAAGAAGCTGTGATAGCCGAGCAGTGAGACAGTGCGACTCTCTAGAGACGACATAGGTTCAAACCCCGGGCAGGCACCAATGAGTTTTTCTATTAAAAACTTATGTGTCTAATTGATAATTGCAATTTATCACACGCTTTCAGTGAAGGAAACAATCGTGAGGAAACCAGCATATCTCTAGAGAATTCTAGGGATATGCGTAATCCAATCCAGATTGGAGCAGCGTGGTAGATCTTGGCTCCAATCCTTCTCTCCAAAAACGGAGAGAGGAGGCCTTAGCCCAGCAGTGGGCATAGTAACAGGCTGTTACTTACACAACAAACAAGCTGAACAAGCTTTTACATTAAAGCTTGTTTAGAAATTTAATGGATTACCAGAACGTTGTGTATCCATACTAATATACATATACGAAAGTTTGCCCAACCGTTTGTCTAATTCTCTATTACGCTTTCACGGCTAATAAGCTCGACCATCATTGATAAATATCGTACAATCTAAACATATATACCGATCTTACATATACGAGAAGCTGTGATAGCCCAGCGGTGAGACCGTGCGACTCTTTCGAGGGGAACACGAGTTCAGACCCAGGCAGGCACCAATGAGTTTTTCTATTAAAACTCATGTGTCTAATTGATAATTGCAATTAATCACACGCTTTTTGGTGAAGGAAAACATCGTGAGGAAACCTCCATATCTCTAGAGAATTCTGTTGATATGTGTAACCTACCAATCCGCATTGGAGCAGCGTGGCAGGTCTTAGCTTCAACCCTTCTCTCCAGAAACGGAGAGAGGAGGCCTATTCCCCCAGTGGAATATTAACAGGCTGCTACTTTACACATACGAGATAACAATTTACGTTTTTGTTTCAGGCTGGGGAAAAAACAATTACACTAACGCTAATTTTTAGGTATTGTAACCTATTTGTCCAACAAATAAAAGTGAATCGTGAACTGAAATATATTTAGCACACTTAGTATTAAAGTGACCTAATTCAAAAAGTTGTTTTGTAACAAATTTCTATAAAGAGCAAGAAAACACTAGCAATTTTAATAGTTCGTAGAGTAATGTAATACGGCTATGGATGGCACTGTAATAAGGTATCTAACACAATTAAGCCTAATTTTGAATTAGGTCACTTTAATACTAAGCGTACGAAATATAACTTAAAATTATAATATAATACTTCTACTGACTAAAAATTATAATAAGTATAAGGTGTGTGCGAGAACATCTTTGGAGCGGGAATTGGTACGATAAAATGTTACATGATAGAGTACCGTACCGTATTATATTTATGACTATACTCTATGACATAGATTACATAGAGTCTATGTAATCTATGACCATGTCTGTCACAAAAAAAATTACATACATGTTCGTAGATTACTAGGTATCTAGATTAAACTACTTAGAATTTTTCTACACACAAATTACAAACTACAAATTTCTTATACTCTGCCTTTCGTGCTCATTCCAATTTAAATCTATATTCATTTATCAATAATAAAGAAATGAATCTCTATTTCCTTTAGTCGCATCACATGTGGACAGATGGAACAATCTCCTAATTCTTTTCGTGTTTTTTCAAATTTGACGTTTCACAATTATAGACTTATAATAAAACAAAGTCCCCAAAAGCTATCTGTCTCGATCGATTTTCTATAAATGTAGTTAACGATTTGTTGTACGATTTTTACTAAAAGTTATTGCAATTCTTTCGGAAGATTTGGTTAAATAGTGCAGTACGGTTTTATGTAAATTATGTTGAAGAGGTCGCGCAGTTGTAAACAGACTCGCCTGCTAGGAGCTTTAGTCGCGGGCGCCGTAAACCAATAGAGACACACCGAAGAAATGTGCTAGAGAATTTTAGATCTACAAAACTACTACTTTCTTATGATTAACTCACAATAACTACTATTACATTCAAAATTTCAATTGGGGATAAATTTTGTGACACTGATTTTCACGCGGGTAAAGCCGCTGTATACATAAACTTTTACTTTACAATATAATCATGATTATACCTAACTTGCAACTAGAATCGTGACAAGGGCAGTTTTAAATTGGACATTAAAAATTTTCTTGACGTCAATAGTTTTATTATAATCATGAATATACTAACATTACTATAAATAACTTTCATATAATATTAGTTGCGTTTCATAAACAATGTTAATTTTTAATTACATACCACCAAACTAATGATGAAAATATTTAAAGGATACCTATTACAAATGACATTAAAAATTATCATGACTTTTATTATATTTTTTTAAGACATATTTTACCAAAACTTTACAATTACTTACTATATCTATATTACCTAAAATAGTTATTTTATTATAGAGGAACCTCAGTTTAAATATCTGTCCATTTTAAACTTAATTATCACTAACATAAAGAAACTGCTTCTTTTTGAACGATAACAGATAAGGTCAAATTTGTACCAGTAACGATACAATTTTTGCCTACAGAAGTGGTCTACAGAAATTTTAAACTCGACAAAACATATTATATTAAAAAAAAACTATTTGATTTTATTAACTGACTACTAAATAATAAGTTATTTTAGAAATTTTCCGCTCTTTTGCCCTCTTACATGGAAAATCTGACGTTAATGTAGCTATTCTTTTCGGACAGTGGATGACCATAGACTAGAACAAATATTGACATATGGACATTACAACGAGGGTAACCAATTTTTACTCTATTCCGTCCGCGTAAATTTCAGCTTACATTATAAAAAAAGTCTCTAATGGCCAAACAATAAATTTATTTTTTCTACATACAGTTTAGGTTACTTGACACTTTATAAGTACCTTATTTATTAAATTATACATTTTATTTTTGACTTAATTTTAATTGTCCCATATGGAAATTTTTAGGAAGTATGCTAAGAGTGTATGCTTGAAGACGACGTGACTTTTTTTTAAATTCAAGATTTCGTTTACAACTCTCATGTTATTTTTTTAGTTTATGGAGTAAATTTTTAGTTTATTATGCGAAATTTTTAACTTGACAAATCAGTTCTTAAACTGAATTGGTTTTCGTTTTATTATGCTTTAAGTTGCGCTCTTTCATGTCAAGTAAAAAAAAAATAATGCAGATGAATTTTGACAATTGTTTCTAAGTATTTGACAACAATCATTGTATTTAATTTATGTGTTAATCGCAAGCATTGAAAAAAATAATATTTAGCCTGCTACAGACTTTTATTATCAACCTTTTTTCGTACAGTTTTAAAGAAAAACATGGTAACCCTATGCACGGCTATTAAGTAGCTAGACACTTTGAATAGCGTCTCGCAAATGAGGGTGTGAGTGCAGGTTTGGAATGATGATGTGTTTTTATAGAAATTCAAGACGATTTCGGAAAAACACCGTAAAGTTGCTATTAAGTCTTTAACATATAACGTTATGCGAAATTTAGTGATTTAATTAAATTGTGATTTGAATTATGTTTATTATAGTTTTGATTCAATTCTTACCTTGCGCGATGCGTACAGCTGGCATCTTGATTCTCATCTTGATTTGGTCACCTATTTTTGGATCTTCAACAACTTCTTTATCGTCAGAAATCTTTATCTTAATATCTCCTTATCAGTCTGTTAACACTTCACATGTGCCGCCGTCGGTCCGGCGGCTTATCGTTCCACTCTCAAAACGTTTTTGATAACAAAGGTCGAGGTGTCATATTAATCCTCAACAAAAGTCCGACGGATGTAACGCAAATGGATAATTCTAGTCATCTTTCCAATTTCTCCATCACGATTAATTTTAACTATCGACTTTTCCAAGTTTTACTTTTTTCTTTTCATGCTGAGATGAATCAATTCACGGTTTTGAATATTTACTCGGAAAATTTGACCGGTCATAAGTCTTATCAACACTCGCACGAACGTTCCAACTTCCTATCTAATCAGTCCGCAACGTGGAATCTTCTTCGGAAAATTATTTAATAACACTTTTAAATACTTAGTTTATTTTCCACTTAGACGTCCGATGTTTTCAGCACTGTATTTGAATTAAAATTCGCTAAAAGTGTCCCAAAAAGCGTCCGAAATGCGTTTCTGAATAGAGATAAAATTTACAGAACGAAAACAAAACAATATAATTTTATTTTAAACATAGACTATTTTGTTTGCGATTATCGTAGCGTAGTACGTCGCGTGCGGAGCGGTGCGAGGCAGGTGCGGCCGGCCGCCCGCTCTCGCCCGATGTCCGAGAACGTCTGTCCTGTGTCCCTTCGCGCGAGGGCTCGGCGGCCTCGTGTCCACGACTCGCGCTATCTCGCTCAACCGGCCGACGACGGCGCGTGCGAGTCCGTACCAAGTAGCCAGGGGTTACTCGCGGTCGCCACCGCCTCGGTTGCTTGAGAGAGACACCGCACCGCGCCCCTCGACCGCGTCGCGTGGGAGTAAGAGGGATAGTCATAAATCATAAGTGCCGTGCGTCGGTGTGCGTGCGCGGGTGGGGCGAAGATGCAGCGCGTACAAAAGAAAAGGGATAATATTTGCTTGCATATTTCATGACTCGATTAGGAGATGGAATTTTTAATTGAATGGACCGTGTCGCACGGTCAGTCTGTACTCATGAGCATGTTTTTACAAGCGGTAAGTTTTGAAATGAACTAAAATTTATGGAGTTATGCATAGAACTCTAAATTCTGTAATACTGTTAGATGATAAACTGAACTTTTTATTTTTTTTACAGCAATTGTAAAGTTGGTTAAATGTTTATAATTTCAGGAGTAAAAAAATTATAATTGTTTTCGGATTGTTGAAAACTAACTCATATCTGCTTTTGATGAGACTAGGATTTTTACTCAGTATCAACTCGTAGCGAATTGCTACGACGATCGCTACGTAAGTGTAGCGATAATTAAATTGTGATTTTAGTAACTAAGTAAATATTTTAATTATATAATATGATTCATTATTATTTCTATATTTGATCATTTGTGAAGGTGTTTATCTAGTTGTCGTTCAACTTGTTTATTATAGATTATTCCAAACAATATTTACAACAACATGACCTCATAAAATACCCAACTCACACAGAAATACAAACTTAAATAGTTCGCTAAAAGCAACACGTAGTTAAGATTCACTCTCACTCAACTTCCCAGCGCATTTTTTACCGCGTTATTTTACTTAAGACGAGGAACTTATCTCGGTCCTTGACTTTAATAAGTTTTATGACAGTCTGGCGCGAACTGTGGACGAAAAAGAACTTTTTCATAATTGTTTCCGAACTCACTTCGTAGGTTTAAAACGTTCGATTATTGAAATTTTTAGAAGTTTTCTTGTAGCTTTATGGTTTTTAATTGCTCCTAATTTTAGAATTATTTCGTTTGTATATAATTGGAATTGTTTTTGAACCGTTTTTCTTCGAGCTTTTATGAATTTTCTTTTTTTAATGATTGAATATATTTTTTAAATATTTCTTCTATCTATCTAAGATCAGTCTCAAGACTATAATCAGATATGTCTTTATTTTGACGTTAGTATTAAATTCATCCTGTGATGAAGTAAGTCCTCTAAATTAGTTTTTATTATACATTTTTTTATACTTTGTATTATTATTAATAAAATGAATACAATTTCCCAAATGAATATTACATTGGAATTACTACACATATTTATGAAAGTTATCAGTTTTTCAAAAAGTGGCAACTTTCTTCGTTTATTACGAATTTGTTATATACATCAATATTAGATTAAACTAATAATTCTAATTTATGGTTGAAATTGATTAATTTTTTAAGTGTTACCTTATTTAAAAAATACACATGCTTTATAATTAAAAATGTATTTTACACTTTGGATTAGTTTTGGGAGACTCTACAAACTTATCAATTAATTAGAAAGTTGAAAAATTATATTTAAAGGTTAAGTGGAATGTATTAAATATATAGGATGCATTTCGACGTAATATTTTTGAGTAGGCTGGACAAAATAACTGGTCAACATCGGGCATCATCGAGTGATATCATTCCGTCCCACTCTAAAGGTTCTGTAGTTTTAGTGAAAATAGAGATGGATAGGAGTGTCCGTTTTCTCTAGTGGAAAGCTTAGAATAATGAGTAATGTATGTCCATCTCGTTCATATGTAGGGACGTGTGGAGGATGTGAGAGGGATGGTCTATCACGTGTAGATTTTCACGTGTGCTCCGCGACGCTACTCGACGCTAGGCGGCGTGAAAAGCGGGGGCGAGTAACCATCCCTGAGGTTCTTTACAAATCATTGTATGGTTCTTGTCTAAAATCTCTAACTTCTTTGATTTGTCTCCTAATGATTGGTGTAGAAATACTTTAATTCTGTAGGTAAAAGTTAAAAAAACCTTAAGTCACATTTTATAAATTACTAGCTGTGCCAGCGGCTTCGCCCGCGTGGAAATGAGTGTGTCACAATTCTTTATAGAATTCCGATTTTAAACATAAAAGTAGTTATTGTGAGTTAGCCATAAGAGATAGAGACATGCTATTGTGGACTTTTTTGTAGTATTTTAATAGATCTACTATTCTATAGTACATTACTTTAATGTGACTCTGCTGGTTTACGCGGCGCTCGCGACTAAAGCTCCCAACAGGAAAGTTTTTTTACACCGGCGTTACCTCTCTAACATAATTTACATCATACCGATATGTGCTATTTACCTAAACCATTCGGAAGTATTCCACTATCTTTTGGTGAAAACCGTGCAAAAATCCGTTCAGTAGATTTTGAGAAAATCGATTGCATACAGATAGACAGCTTTTTGAGACTTTGTTTTATAATAAGTATAGATTAAGTAGAAAGCTTTATTCAGTAGTGTTTAATTTTCACGGACTTAATGACATTTATTCCGTTTGAGTTGAAATTTTATATACAGGTCAAGTCCCGATAACCTGATGCTGCTGCCAGGATTTGTTCCAGACGAGGAAACTGCTCAACGGTCAACAGTAAGAACATGAAATGTAAAAAGTATTTTTTTTAAACCGTTTTTAACTTGATTTGTTACAAAAGCCATAATGAATTTTTTTTATTATAATCCACGATAAAGTAAATAGAAAATATATATATCGAAAAAGCTTTGCGACTTTGCGATTTTGTCGTGGAGTCTATCTACTGATGATGCTTCGGTTGGGGGCGAAACGATTGTCGAATTTGTGAAAGTGAACGTGTGTAGTGCACGATACACGATTATGGTGGGGGTGATGGAGGTTGGTGCATGTGTTTTTAAAAATCCTGCATGTATCGGGTATGAATAAAAGGATAGTGGAATATACATTTAGCACTATATATATTTTATATTTACTTTATTGCGTATTGTAGCAAAATAATTTTATTATTACTTTTCTATTATGGGTCTCCCGCAAAGTAACTCGCTCTTCGCTAAAATTCTATAAATTATTGACTTGTTATTTTAATAACTTTATAATTTCGCGTAAGTTTCAGGTTTCATCTGAGTTTTAAGTCGCATATCAATAATTGAACATGTCGACGGAAATTTTTTGTCGATCGCCAGATGTGGGACAGGATGCCGAAAATTGGTCGATTTGATACACGAAACTATGTCGCCGAGAAAGTATCGAGTTTGGTTTGGCTTGTAATATGAATTCTGTGTTTTTTTCTGCGATATTTTAATGAATTGCTTCGTGTCTCGTCAACTTGCCACCGATGGCTGGATGAATGATATAGTTGCATTGAGTTATGTGTATATAGAGTAATAGATTCATAGGCCTGTAAGTGAGAATGTCACTATATATAGATATCTATCTATATATAGTGACATTCTCACTTACAGGCCTATGAATCAGTTTCATCATCATGACATCAGAGTTTCATCATCTATGAAACTCGTATACTTTATCTTTGTCTAATCACCCATAAAAAAGAGAGACACGCAGATACACAGTCACTATAACAAAACTACCTCGCTACAATCCGCACGGGTTAAGCGAATGCATGCAAAGCCAATGTGTATGAAGCAGGCAAAATCCACGAACCTTACACATGCAGGACAAGCCACCACACGCACCCCAAGGCTCCTCCACCAGTAACAAAGCACACAAGCAGCACACACACCCACCACCACAACAATCTCGACGATCGCTCCGCTCCGAAACCGAAGCATCATCAGGAGGATAGGCTCCACGACAATATCGCAATGCATGCATTGCGAGGTAGTTTTGTTATAGTGCTTGTAATATGAAATTCCGAAAAGTAACGTCTGCTTCTATAAATCAAACAGATACACCTTCATTTGTTTTTCTTGATTGAAATTTGACATATTTTACGTAGAGTACGGGAGGCATACGCAGGCTGTAAGCGAGAATGTTATAATAAAGAGAGGGAAGATGAAACTCGTATACATCATCTTTGTCTAATCACTCATAAAAAAGAGAGACAGGCAGATACACTCTCATTTGTTTTTTCTTTATTGCTCGTTATTGAAATATGTCACATTATATGTAGAATACGAGAGGCATTTGCAAGCCTGTAAGTGAGAATGTCACGATATAGAGATGGATGATGAAACTCGTATACTTCATCTTTGTCTAATCACTCATAAAAAGAGAGACAGGCAGATACACCCTCATTCGTTTTTTTCTTTATTTCTCTTTATGTAAATGTCACATTTTACGTAGAGTAGGGAGATACTTGTACCTTAGGACACTTTTCTTCAATCCCACAAAACTTCTGTTTTAAATAACTTGAAGTATTGATTCTACATATATCATATCTTCATAGGAATATTAATAAACAGTCATACATAGAAATACCAAAAAATACTTTTTTGAGTATAAAAGACAAGAGGAACCGATTTTGTGATTTCGTCCCAAGGTACAATCATGTCATGTACTTTGGGACAGTGAAGTCTGTACCTTGGGACGAAACATGTTTATACAAGAACTCATATTTTTTCTTTGTTTTTTAATAATAGGAGTGATAATTACAAAATTAAAGACAACTTTAATAAATATTCTTTATGTCAAGGTACAAGGATCTCCCCTACGGGAGGCATAGGTAGGCCTATAAGTGAGAATGTCACAATGGCACACAGGCAAGATATAACTCGTTGTCTAATCACACAAAAAAGACACAGATAGACTCTTTGCTTTCTCTTTATTGTAATATGTCACATTTTAGTCTGACTTTCCTACTTTAGTATAATGACTGTACGGTTGAACTTTAATCTAGTTTATAATGTAACTATCGTACACAAAACATCATAGACAGTTCGCTTTCTATATATCGACCTGAGACGCATAAGATCGAATGTCGACTTAAGACCAAATTCATTTTTTTATACAGCTGGCCTAAGCTCTCGAGCTCTTTCAAACGATCTAGGAACTTTTAGTATTTTACAAACAACCAATAATAAAAACATTTACCTGTAAATCTAAGCAAGCGTAACTAATTTAAAGAGCAGAAACAAAATCATCAAGGGGTGTGTTTATTTTTGAAATCTGTACAAACTTGTTTGCATCCCAAAATTTAACCCCTTCTAAATTAAACTCTTTTGACTGTAATTCCAAAGTCCATGTTATTTCTTTAAAGTGAATACAAATATAATGTGCTGCATACAAACTGCGTGACATTAGTTTGTGTCGAACACATGTGGCCTTGAAAAGGGACTTGCGTAAGTTTCAATCTATTTTTGTACTGTGGTCTCTCTTAACCATTGCTTTATTTTCGAATCGTCAAGATGTTGCATCTATGGCGTTTCTTCTTAGCTGTAAAAGTAGCATAGAGTAGAATACAAACAGACAGCTTTTGGATACTTTCGTTTGTAATATGTATAGATACAAGCATAATGGATAAAAGTAGCGGCCTGTTACAATCCCACTGCTGGGAATAGGCCTCCTCTCTCCATTTCTGGAGAGAAGGGTTGGAGCTAAGACCTACCATGCTGCTCCAATGCGGATTGGTAGGTTACATATATCTCCAGAATTCTCTAGAGATATGCAGGTTTCCTCACGATGTTTTCCTTCACCGAAAAGCGTGTGATAAATTGCAATTACCAATTAGACACATGAGTTTTAATAGAAAAACTCATTGGTGCCCGCCCGGGTTTGAACTCGTGTTCCCCTCGAAAGAGTCGCACGGTCTCACCGCTAGGCTATCACAGCTCACAGCATAATGGATACCAAATGAATATAATTCCGGAGCTTAAATAACAATACATTCACTTAAATAACAATAACAAAGTTATATATTCCAAATAAATAACACCTTTGACGGTCATATTTTAAAAGCATAACGTAACCTTATTTTTTAAAATACTGGTCCTATTCTCACACAGCGTACCTTTATTATAAAATAGGAATATTTAAGCGATGTTCTATGAAAAGTAAATAAAAAATTGGATTTAATAAGAAGATTTCAATAGCAACGAATTAACATAGATTAACGGTCTTATTCATAAAAAGTTATGACACGCCTATAGGCTCGCTATAGTACGTTTTACAAAACTCTACTATATCAGTGGTATAAGGTAAAAGACGGTCGATTTTCCTGCAGCTGATTATTATGAAAACAACATTTGACGTATGTACGGATTGGAAATCAAGCGGGTCAACTGTCGTCTGTTCTATCTATGGGTCTCGAGTTAGTGTCAATTAAAAAAACAGTTTAAAGAATTACGAAAACGACGTGTACTGACTACTGAAGATACTGTGTGAGAGACGACCCCGTGTCATAGACAATAAAATATTTTTTAGTCTATAATAATGTCTATGATTACACTTTATCGGTGTGTTGACACATATTATCTGTAGAGAATTGGGTATGATTGGGCACTTGGTCGCCAGATTTCCTTATAATGGCAACATTCGGATTTAAAAACGCATTTTAGTTTTAGATCAGTTATAGAAGGTTATGAATAAACAAATTTATGGAACGTTTTATAAACTTATAGAGTATTTCAACTAAAGAGTGTTTAAAAATTTCTTCAAGCTATTTTTATAAATAAGACGATAAATATTTAAGCTGATATAAAAGCGAGAGTAAAAATCGTTGCATAATTATTATTGCCAACATAATGGCCGTGGTTTATGAAATACGTAAGCGATGGTAATTAGGATGGATGCTGGTGAATCACGGCGCCTACGACGGTCTAATCAAGCGCGGCCAAATAAGTCAGACCGCTTTAGGGCGAATGCAGACTAGGATAGCGTGGGATCGCACGTATTATTCTTAATATTTTGTAATTAAATTTTTTTTGATGAGCTGTGACAGCCGACCGGTGAGACCGTAAGTCTGGGTACGTCGAGGGGATCACGGGTTGAAAATCCAGAAGTCACTAATGGGTTTTTCTATTACAACTTTCTTGTTTATCTGTATTTATCAGGACTTTTATACTACAAGTACATGTCAGTCCTATAGTACCCTTCTACTTATGTCTAAACAACTTTTGTATCCCTTAAAATCAAGTGTATCTAAATTTTAAACCATCTATGGAAAAATTATAGCATTTTAGCTCGATCACAATTGGGATCAACTAAAATGCTATTTATAAAGCCAATATTCATTTTGTTTACATTGATCCTGTAATAAGTTTCTATCCTCATTCAAATGACGATTGAATGTGCTGTTGGAAATGAATGAAATGTGTTCAAATTCATTTTGAACACATTCCATCAAGTAGTGTTGAATATCTTCACATACTCCACACGATAAAAAGTTTGGGTGAATCAACTTTTTGCATAAGATATCCAAATTTTCTTTATGGAATATGTCCAGATCTCAATCTAAAAGCCGTCACTAGGCGACATGTGTTGTCGCAAACCAAGGCTTATGTACCAAATTGATATTTATAGGTTCTCACACTTTGCGGTGAAGATACATGCATATCCCTAGGGATATGTGTAACTTACCAATCAACATTGGAACAATGCGGGTCTTAGATCCAAACCTTCTCTGTAAAAATAGGAGAGAGGATGTTTTAGGCCCAGCTGGGGGTTACTTAGAGACCGTAACTAACTGATATCTAAATATGATGTACTCTGTAAGTGAATGTATAAAAATTTTAATGTTAACTACTTCTTGAGGTTTATGTAGCTTGGATATTCACATTGCATCATCCAAAGATAAATAACAAAATCCTAATCAATACTACAAATGTGAAAGTCTTTATCTCTTTGGTTCTATTACTTGCTAATTTGTTGTATTATTATTTATTGATTAGGATCAATTGAGGCAAATTAAGAAAGATATTTGGCTTGTATCGAATTTAAAAAAAACTGTTACGGTTTTTACGATACATGGAGCCTATCCTCCTGATGATGCTTCGGTTTCGAAACGATCGTAGCGATTTTGCCGGTGGTTGTGTGTATTGCTAGGGTGCATCGTTCCTGGTGGAGGCGTCTCGGGATACGGATGGTGATTGTCCTGCATGTGTAAGGTACGTAAATTTACCTGCTTCATACACTTAGCATTACATTGGCTTCACGCACGCGGATTTTAGCAAAGTAGTTCTGTTATAGTTTCTGTAATATGGAATTCCGCAAAGTAACGCTTGCCTCTAGAAATCATTTTTAAAAACCAGTTTTTCCTACAGGACCACAACATAAACACATTAAAATAAAAAATAAAGAATTAATTGTGAGTAAATTTTATAAATTGTGAAATAAAAAAAGTAATCTTTTATAGCGAGCCTAAATCTAGTCTCAATTTAAATCAGCTCGGTAGCTTATGTTCTGCCCGCCAACGTTGACTATAAATTAAGACGAACCAACAACCTTTCCTAAACAACGAAACAGAACATGGACAATTAGTATATAAGGGCCTAGATATAATAAATATTTTGCTAGGTTATCTACTTACTAGCCATTCGTTAACCGTCGATGTTTACGAAATAAAACTCAACTAATATTTGTCTCATAGATTGCTTTACACTTGAGTTGCATAAATATACACTACAGGTATCAACTACAGAGCAGTAAGGTAAAGTAAAGTAGCGGCCTGTTACAATCCCACTGCTGGGAATAGGCCTCCTCTCTCCGTTTCTGGAGAGAAGGGTTGGAGCTAAGACCTACCACGCTGCTACAATGCGGATTGGTAAGTTACCAGAATTCTCTAGAGATATGCAGGTTTCCTCACGATGTTTTCCTTCACCGAAAAGCGTGTGATAAATTGCAATTATCGATTAGACACATGAGTTTTAATAGAAAACCTCATTGGTGCCTGCTCGGGTTTGAACTCGTGTTCCAGAAAACTACAGAGTATTGGTAATTATTTTTGGCTGGCCCGTTGGCGCAGTGGGTAGTGACCGTGCCTTCAACTCCGCGAGTCGCGGGTTCGATTCCCACCGAGGGCCAACATCTTCTATAAACAATCTTTTGGTTCTTCGAGCCTGGGTGTATATTAAGTATGTATTTAAAATTATATATGTAGTATATCTACCAGTTGTTCGCCACCCATAACACAAGTATTAAGTTACTTACTTTGGGGTCGGACGACCGTGTCTGTAAGTGTTCCATATATATATGTCCCATATATAATTTTAAGGGACAAACTAAAGTTCACTTGAGTTTTGTGAAGGCTAGAATGTAAAGTTGATTACCGATAAAAAGATTTAAAGGGGAAAAGTGGAAGAAGGAATGACTCTGCGTCATTCTTGAAAACATGAAAAAACAGAAGACGAATGACTCTAACTACGCGAGGACATGATTTATAGTGAAAAAGTTATGGATGGGATGAGGTTTTTCAGTTATTATATTTAACCTCGTGCGACTATCTAGAATCTACACTTTATGTTAGCCGAAGAAGTTTTTATGGTCGCAGCGATGAAAAGTATGGTTGACTTTACGAAATGCCCAGAAGCACTACTAGTTTTAAGAAACGTTCCGAAAGCCGGAGTATGACTTTAGATGTATGCTGGATATCTCATAAGTAATCAAAGTCATCACGACGTTGGGTGTGCGATTTGAAGTTATGGCCAACTGAAGTCTGTAAAGTAGGACCTCGTCTTCGCAAGGGTACACGCTGTTTTCTTTACTACGAGTAGATGTTTAAAAATAAGTCTCTTTGAGGATTTTCCATGGTAATTGGAGGTGTAACATTGCTGACACCAATTGATATTATTTATTTATTTACAACGTAACTTCACTATCTCAGATACCATACGTCCATCGTTACCTAAGGCAATAAAAAAACCGATAGTCACTTCATTAAGCAATGCAATGTTTTTTTAAATATCCTCCTTGCACTATAACAGAACTACCTTGCTATAATCCGCACAGGTTAAGCGATTGCAAAGCCAATGTGTATGAAGCAGGCAAAAATTACATTGCGATTTTTGTCGTGGAGCCTATCCTCCTGATGATGCTTTGGTTTCGGAGCGAAACGATCGTCGAGATTGTGGTGGTGGTTGTGCGTTCTGCTTGTGTGCGTTGCTGCTGGTGAAGGCACCTTGGGGTGCATGTGGTGACTTATCTTGCATGTGTAAGGTGCGTAAATTTTTGTCTGCTTCATACACATTGGCTTTGCATGCAATCGCTTAACCCGTGCGGATTATAGCAAGCTAGTTCTGTTATAGTGCATGTAATATGGAATTCCGCAAAGTAACGCCTGCTTCTATAAAACATATTTTCCTTTTAAGAATTGATCACAAAGAGACGGTTTCATAGAAGCCGATAGATCGATTGTTTATTAGCTCAAAACTTTCTCAGAAAGTCCAGGTTTCACTGTAATATGTCAAAAATTTAGATTTTTACGGATTAAGTAATTTTGGAGAAAAACTTTCACCCAAATTCAATACGATTTACTTAATACCTTAATTATAATACAAAAAAATCAATGACCCCATAAATCCGTGGCATATAAATGCCAAATTATCATATTATTAAATCACTTGCAACGCATTGCATCCTTTTGCCGCCCACGCGTTTCTCAGACTGACTCATCATTGCGAAATATTTGTTTAGCTCCGTCGAGCCTATAAATCTGTTAGTGTTTAGATGTGCATTGTTGTTCTGATTGTTTATTATGACGTATTTAAGATAATTAACATGAGAAAAGCAGTGGTGCGCGAAGGTAAATGTCACAAAGCTGTTGCTCAATGTTTTCGTTAATTTTCGATATAGTTGCACATACTCAAAACAAATTCATATTCAAAATATTCTTTATTCAAGTAAACTTGAAAATAAGTAATATAACAGAACTAACTACAAAAATCGTACAGTACGATTTTTGTCGTGAAGCCTATCCTCCTGATGATGCTTCGGTTTCGGGGCGAAACGATCATCGAGATTGTGGTGGTGGGTGTGTGTGCTGCTTTTGTGTTCGTTGTTGCTGGTGAATTGCGCCTTGGGGTGCATGTGGTGGCAGGTCCTGCATGTATAAGGTGCGTAGATTTTGCCTGCTTCATACACATTGGCTTTGCATGCATTCACTTAACCCGTGCGGATTATAGCAAAGTAGTTAGTTCTGTTATATTGCTTGTAATATGGAATTCCGCAAAGTAACGCCTGCTTCTATAAATCATTGTAAATAAGTGCTTTTGAATCGTCAACATCTACTGCTGGTTCGGAAAGCTGTTCTTACTGATAAGAACTAGCAAGAAACTCAGCGGTTGCTCTTTTATAAGAATAATTCTTATCACTAGTTACATATAGTTATTGTCTTGTACAGGTCAAAGAATAGCTATATTCACGCATTCTTATAGTCTAAGTAATCTTCAATAGTATTTTTGAACTACTGTAATGGTAAAGTTAAAGTAGATTGTGGAATATTATTATAGAATCTTATACCCAAACCCACAAACGCATTACTTTTGCAAGGCGCAAAGCAGGGACTGCAAGCTTATGTCAGTCCTACTTTGTCTATTATATACATCGCTAATCCATACAGATGAATATGAATGAAGTTATTTACTTTTATGTAAAATAGATGATTATATATGGGTTAGAACGTGATATCAAAGATAAGTGATTTTAACTTCATGCTGGCTTCACTAAGGAAACCGTTTAGGTACTTCGGTATACTTTTTCATATCGCAGTCTTACAAATAAATCTGTTGAAAGTTTTTTAAAATAAGTTTTTTCATATTATAAGGTTTTAGATATATTGTGTGTGTCTATACGTATTTGTTGCTTGTATTCTTAATTAATTACATAAAAATTTTATCTAATGGCAAGTATCTTGATAATATAAAAACTGGCTGCGTTTGCGGCTCCACAGGTGTTGTAATCAAAATGTCACAAAGTTTTTGCCGCGTAAATCCCGGGCCCGATGAAATTTAACCGTAATTTACTATTAACTTTAACTTTCCTCAAGAATTGCACTATCCGTTAGTGTAAACCGTACAAAAATCCGTTTAGTAGATTTTGCAAAAATCGATCACATACAAACACACAGCTTTTAGGGACTTTGTTTTATAATATGCATAGATAAAATTCCGCATTTTGTTTTGGACTTAAAAAGGCGCTTATTAACAAAGCTCATCACATATTACACAAACATCATCAGGAGATAGACTCCACGACACAATCGAAAAAAAAAATTTAAGTATATGTTAGGTTCTCAGCCGATATAAAAATTTATTTTCGCTTTATTGTGTCACCATGAATTTACAAAATGGCACACAATAGGCATAAAGCTAATAGTTATGAAAATTAGTTTTTTGTGACGTAAATTAGCCCCATTATCCATTTATTTTAATCTGATTACAAATCACCCCATTGTTACCCCAAACGGCGCTTGGTACAGGTTAGTACTGGCTATTGACCAGCCAGCCATATTACAGGTCATTCTAAACTTAGCTTAAATATTTTGAATAGAGGACATTATAAATATTTGAAGGTCATACATATAATAAGATCACGATAATTAGTATATTAGATTATATTAAAGTAATTTGATATAAGGTGGTCTTATAATTGCGACCAGCTAAGCACTAGATTATATTGTAATTTTTGATTGGTGAACAATTAATTACGAATACAGTATAAAAAAAATATTTTTGAAAAAAGTGACCGCCGAGTTTTTTGATGGTTCTTCTCGGTTAGAGCAAATTTCCGAACCAGTCATAGCTTCATTGTAATTTGACAATTCAAAAATGCTTGCTTGTAAAGGCCATTTTGAATAAAGATGATTTGAATTTGAAATTTTAATTTTAATGTCTATATGGTTATATGCGCATCTGAATATGTGTGTTGTGAATGAATATGCATATTCTTAATAAAGCCGTAAGCAAACCGTATGATTCGGTACTGAGTAACGGGTGCGCCATCTAGTACCGAGTACCGAATCGTTACTCACAAATACTATTCGTTACTCGTTACTTGCATCTTTCGTATCGGTAGGTATTAGTAACTACATAATACGGTACCTATTCTGTGGTTTGAATGTGTGCTGGCGGTGAATTTAAATAAACCTTACGAAGAACGATGTTTGTTTTTTGTATTGTTTATTAAGCCCCTTAAAATAAATATTTTTAAATTATTTGAAATCTCCTTTAAGAATTTTTTTTATCATATTTTATGTTATCTCAACATGAGCGACTGTTGAATATGAATGTGGATGGATATGTGACTAGAGGAAGGCCTAAAAAGAGATGGTTGGAATGTGTGAAGTATGACATGCGTATAAAAGGAGTAGCGCCAGAGTTGACGAATGATAGAAGAGAATGGAAGAGGAAAACATGTTGTGCCGACCCCACTTAAAGTGGGATAAGGGTAGGAGAAAGAAGATTTTATGTTATCTCAACAATATCTATTTTATTCTCACAGTTAAAATATTAAATCTATTGCAAAATTCGGTAGATTCCGCATACAATTTACTTGTGCTTTCAATTATTCTACAATTTAGTTTTTTATTAAATCAAGATTTAATAAAGAAAAAATTCACCTTATGAAGCTAGGTGTATTTTTGTGCAAGTAAGTAATATGTCGCGCCGATATCATACCGTACGGGAATACGACTCAAGACGTTACTTTAATGCTATGGTAGCAGGTATCGAAAGTAACGAATAAAGTACCGATACGACGGTAACGAGTACTACTTGTTGTAGTAACGAACACATACGGGTACGCTTTTTGTCGTTACTCTTACACCTCTAATTCTTAATATTAGTAGTACAAGCAATATAACAGAACTAACTACTTTGCTATAATCCGCACGGGTTAAGTGAATGCATGCAAAGCCAATGTGTATGAAGCAGGCAAAATCTACGCACCTTATACATGCAGGACCAGCCACCACATGCACCCCAAGGCGCAATTCACCAGCAACAACGAAAGATAGGCTTCACGACAAAAATCGTACTGCCCAATGTTAGTACGATTTTTGTCGTGAAGCCTATCCTCCTGATGATGCTTCGGTTTCGGGGCGAAACGATCGTCGAGATTGTGGTGGTGGGTGTGTGTGCTGCTTTTGTGTTCGTTGTTGCTGGTGAATTGCGCCTTGGGGTGCATGTGGTGGCTGGTCCTGCATGTATAAGGTGCGTAGATTTTGCCTGCTTCATACACATTGGCTTTGCATGCATTCACTTAACCCGTGCGGATTATAGCAAAGTAGTTAGTTCTGTTATATTGCTTGTAATATGGAATTCCGCAAAGTAACGCCTGCTTCTATAAATCCTATAAATAATATTAGTAGTGTTTTATCGATTCGAAAATATGGAATGTCAAGTTAATACTTTTTTGTAGATTATATAAACGATAACATAATTTAATCATCGAATTTATTAATTTATGATATATTATAGTTTTAACTTGTTATGAGTTAGTGTTCTTTTCGGTTCATTTTATTAAAATATATATCTGCTGAAAGCGATTACCAGACGCAATTTTCACTATGCTTTACATAGTGAAAATTGCCTGTACTTAAATTAATATAGTTCACTTGTATATTCTATGGAATTAATTTGGTAATAATTTCATCATTGCTTATAATTCCTTAAATTTTGCAAATAACTTCCAAGCTTAAAATGTTATGAAGGTTATGGAAGGGTAGTAAGTTAACCGTTAGATGCATAGTTCCTAAGCTTGGTTTAAAATTTTTTATAGATTTTTTTTTTGGAAAACATATTATAACATATATTCCTAATAATAGCTTGAAAGTTAGTCTTTCGAATATTTTCATCATCATTCCTGCCTTTATCCCGCTCAAAGTGGGGTCGGCATCATCTGACAACATGTTAGAACATGTTGTCAGATGATTTGGCTACGTATTTTACGACCGGCCGCCTACCTGACGTCAACTTACCTTAGCCGCCTTTTACGACACCTCGGTAAGAAATGAGGGTGGTCTTTTCTATTCCGCCGGATACCACACGGCACATACCTTAGTCGCCTCTTACGACACCTCGGTAAGAACGGAGGGTGGTCTATTCTATTCTGCCGGATACCACACGGCGTGTCTTTCGAATATCTTGTTTCTTTATAATTAAATAATATACCTGTCTGCGGCCTAGTCCGCGTGGAATTTTTTTTTATTTTTTTATTGCGTAATATGCGAGCGCTTGACTGTAATCATGCCTGAAGGTAAGCAATGATGCATTCTAAGATAGAGCGCGCTTGCCTAGTAGATGCCTACTACACTACATAGTACTACACACTACTACACACTACATACTACATACTACTACATAGTTTACATCAAAACCGTAATTAGTGTACTATTACCTTAGACCAGTGATTCCCAAAGTGCTCTATATCGACCCCCAAGGGTCTCTGAAAACCTGCAAGGGGTCTACGTCAGCGAAAAAAAAATTGGGGGTCCATGAAATGAAAATGGGGGTCCACGATAGTGGATCTCAACACATACACTGATAGTACCTATTTACTTACATCATACTAGCCTATTATATCTAAACATATACATTATTTACAAAAGTACCTATGAAGTAAAAAAATTATTATATATGTTTATAAAATTGTGTAAGTTGTTGTAAGGATGTTGGTATTCGCTTTGTTGTCGCAATACATTTTGAACTTGTAAAAACTTAGAGTCGCAGTCTCAGAGCTTCGCTACCATGCACAAAATTTTATTTTGAGTAGTTTTAATTTAAATTCAATTAATTAATGTAAGGTAGAAAAAGTAAAGTCAAAGTGACAAGTCGATAATTTCGCACCTCCGCTTTATAAATTTATATTTTTATTTGATAGTACAGTTATTCTTGAAACTATTGAAATACCTAAATTGCTAATGACAATATAATACTAATTATTTTTTCTCCTTCTAAAAATAAACCATCAAAATAAACTTTAAACGGAAAATCTATGTGACACTCAATGAAACATGACATAAAAATTGCAATACCGATTAAAATGAATAATTGAGCTTTACAGGCCATAAAGGAAGATAATAATGTAATGTAATATTAACTCATTGAACTACGAAGTTATAAGCCAATAATATCGTAAGTTATCGTATTCACTGGACTGGATTCTCTTCTTTTCTTTTTACGATGATGAAATACATATGAATAAAAGTAAAGTGGAACTCAGTGATAATTGTCAAATTTGGATTCCAGTGATCTTTTATATATTTTATATATTTTTACATTTTGTGTTATATCTACCAATGTTTATAGTTACGTCGTGGCGCCAATTCAACGTACGAGGTTTTTGGCAGTTATGGCAATATGTCATTGGATGCTGTGCGTTGTGATCAATGTTCCCAACCCCGATATTTTAAGAATACAAAGGGCCTTAACATTCATAAAAGTAAAGTTCATAACCAATCAAAATCCATATCAAATGTCCATTTTAACTTTTCCACCAGCCTTCCCCAGTCCCCATGCATTACATCTGACCCGTTATGGAAACAACTGAGTAAATATAAAGACAATATACCTATCATAAAGCGAATTCCACGCGGATCACGATTCACAGTAGCATCTTCGCTCAAACAAACAATAGATATTGTCTTAAAAAAAAATAATACTCAGAGTTGGGAACATTTGCTCACTTTTGCCTACCGTATTCTACACGTCGATAAAGGTCCAAGTCTTTCCCTTAATCAAAAAATAAAAAACAATTGTATAAATACCATTAATTTGAGAGATCTTTTTAGTACTTCTTTACCACAACGGAAACAAATAAAATTTAATAAATTAATCGAAAACAAAATAAGTGATGGCGATATTAAGGGAGCGGCTCGACTATTATTCTCTAATGACACTATTGCCCCTGAAACAGCAGAAACCTTGGAAGCACTGCGCATCAAACATCCATCAAGCTCTTCATCATCATCAAGTTTTTCAAATTCATTGACTAACACTTCATCTTTCCAGGCCACTACAGACGACGTGCTGGGGGCTGTAATGTCATTTCGAAATGGTTCTGCTGCCGGCCTCGATGGTTTGTCTCCACAGCATTTTTAGGATTTGGTTTGTGGTACAAATGGCGATGCCGGCAGGAGCCTTTTGACTTCTCTTACAGCCTTGGTGAACCTAATGTTATCCGGAGGAATACCACCTGAAATTACTTCAATATTATATGGGGCTAGATTATGTGCTCTAAAGAAAAAAGATGGTGGTATTCGCCCAATAGCAGTAGGTTCAACAATCAGGCGCGTCGTTTCAAAAATTTGTTGTAAGAAAATTCTGCCCATAATTTCACAACAATTTCAACCATATCAGATAGGTTTTGGGTGTAAAGGGGGTTGTGAAGCAGCTGTTCATGCTGCTCGCACTTATCTTCTTAACTCTCGAGAGGAGATATTACTTAAAATTGACGTTGAAAATGCATTCAATTCAATAGATCGCAATGTTCTTCTGTCGGAAGTTAAAGATAAAATACCACAACTTTTTCCATATATTTCGCAGTGCTACCAAGATCCGTCCAATTTAGTTTACAAAGGTGATGTTTTGAGTTCTGCTGTTGGCTGTCAACAAGGAGACCCGCTAGGACCAGCAATTTTTAGTTTGGCTATTCACCCTATAATTTCAGAACTAAATTCAAAATTTAATGTTTGGTATCTAGACGATGGGACCTTAGGTGGCGACGTGGACACCGTTTTAGCTGATTTAAATAATATTATAAGTAGTTTCGCCCATATTGGATTGAAATTAAATTCTGCTAAATGCGAATTATATATACCAAATTCTTTGTCGGATAAAACCCCAATTATTGAAAAATTTAATACTTTGGCACCTGGTATCAAAATTTTGAATGACGAGTCCCTTCGCCTACTAGGAGCTCCCGTCCTAGAAGCCTCTGTTACTCCTTTCATAAATCAACAAATTTCGAAATTTAGTGATAATTCTGATCGCTTATACGAAATTAATACTCATATGGCTCTTACTATCATTCGGTCTTGTTTGTTCGTCCCAAAATTTATCTATGTGTTACGTTGCTCACCTATTTGGAAATTTGACGCCCTCTTAGAAAATTTGGATAACTTGTTAAAAAATGTACTTGTGAAAATTCTAAATTGCTCTCTGGAAAATCGGGCATGGACCCAGGCCTCGCTTCCAATTAGATATGGAGGCTTGGGAGTACGCAAAATATCGAGTGTTTCATTACCAGCATTTCTCTCTTCTGTTTACAGTACGCACACTTTGTACGGCAAAATAATATCCTCGTCAACAGGATTCGTTGAGGTGTCGTATTTGTCGGAGGCGAGAAATGCTTGGTCCGTTGCTTGTCCCAGCCAAGTACCAGTATCTTTGACTTGTCAAAAACAGTGGGATGACATTTTAAGCAATGATATATATAATAGCTTGTTACAACATGCTGAGAGCAAAAAAGATGTTGCTCGACTCCGTGCTGTTTTTGCCAAGGAATCAGGATACTGGCTTCATGCTCTCCCATCCACAAACCTGGGTACTCTTTTAGACCATACCGCTCTAACACTGGCAGTTGGTCTACGACTTGGCGCCACGATAAATCAAAGTCATCGATGCCATTGCGGTGAGTTTGTTGATACGTATGGACACCATGGCCTTTCTTGTTCGAAAAGTGCTGGTCGTCATTCTCGCCATAGCAATTTAAATGAGATCATACGGAAGTCTCTTGCCACAGTTAACGTGCCCGCTATTTTGGAACCAAATGGTTTGGCTCGTAGCGATGGCAAGAGACCTGATGGTATGACTCTCATTCCTTGGAAATTGGGGAGGTCACTTGTTTGGGATGCTACATGTGTAGACACCTTAGCAGCATCCCATATTCAAGGGACCTCTACTATGGCGGGAGCGGCAGCTAGCAGCGCAGAACATGCCAAAAGGCGCAAATATGAAGACATAGACAGAAGCTTCATTTTTGTGCCTTTTGGTGTAGAGACCTTGGGTCCATGGGGCCCGGACGCTCATACCTTCTTTAATGAGCTATCGAGAAGGCTCGTAGAGCGTACCGGGGACCCGAGAGCTGGCAGCTACCTTGGCCAACGAATAAGTTTGGCCATTCAAAGGGGTAACGCTGCCAGTATTTTGGGAACTTTACCCCACTGCACTGGAATCGACGGTTTTGATTTAGTGTAAATAGATGTAAATATGTATATATAATATTTGTTTTGTTTTTTTTTTTGTTTTTAGTTTTATTTAGTTAGTTTTAATTTTGTTTTAAGTTTCATGAATTGTTAATAGTTTTAGTGTAAATAATTATTTATTGATAAAAATTTATGTATTAATGTATAAATTAACACGTTTTTACTTTAAGTTTTTAACACTAAACTTCACTACAGTTAGAAATTTACAGGTAAAATATCAGGTAGGTAGGGGGTCTATCCAACACGGAAAAACATGGCAAGGGGTCTACGACACAAAAAAGTTTGGGGAGCTCTACCTTAGGACTTCTGGAAGAATTGCACTGCCTTTTAGTAAAAGCCGTACAAAATTCCGTTCGGTAGATTTTGTGTAAAATCGATCACATACAGATACACAGCTCTTGGGGACTTTGTTTAATACTAATAATCATAATAATTGGTTAACGTGAGCATTACTAACGCGGTGTTGCCAGTTGCCATGGTTATATGAAAAGTTTTACCCTAAATAAAAATATCAAGATTCCGGTTGGTGATACAGCGTGGTACGATGTATTGACCGCGTCCACCAAGGACTATAGTTGACCTTTGTCATCTAAGGAAGTTATGATACAATTTTGCTTTAACAAAAATAATAATAAATATATGGGATACTTACACACAGTCGTCCGTCCCCAAAGTAAGTAACTTAATACTTGTGTTATGGGTGACGGACAACTGGTACATATACCACATACATAAGTTTAAATACATACTTAAACACAAATATACACACCCAGGCTCGAAGAACCAACAATTTGTTTTACAGAAAATGTTGGCCCTCGGCGGGAATCGAACCCGCGACCCACGAAGCTGAAGGCAGGGTCACTATCAACTGCGCCAGTCGATTCCACGTTTGTTAGGAGAATGTATTGCCAAATATTACGCAGGCAACGTTCACATACCGTATTCATGCAGAACCAATCACCACATGTATCACAAAACTCCGTCACCAAAAACACTACACAAGCTCTACGCATACTACATTACATAGATTTTCTAAAAAACGTGGATTATAGCAAAATAATTCCATTTATTAATTAAGATTAATTATTAACATAAAATACAATTTTATGTTAATAATTAATCATTTATTTAACTTTTTATTTCATTTATTTAACTTTTTCATTTATTTCAACAATTCATTTAACATCAGTTAAATGAAAAAGTTCTTTCATTCTATTTCTTTCATTCGAAAAGATCTCAACTAATGTGTTGATCTCGTGAATAACTAGATACTTACAGAAACTAGATAAATACTATAGAAATGATCCTATGAAGTAAGCAGAATCTTTCATTTGTCAAGAGTAATTCGGTTATTTTTTTGTACAAAACAAATAACCTTCAGTTTAAAAATTATTACGGCCTTGTGTTTGTAAGTAATGGATTTTGCAGCAATTAACAGTGTTATCAAACTAATATTTGCAAATAGCTGCCCAATGAAGTATTCCGAATTTATCTATAGACCTTGCATTGTCAATTTCGAAAACATTCAATTTAAATAGACACTTCTTAGAGCATGTTTTAGGACAGTTATTTTAGTTACGTATTAAATTAATAAATTAATTTATCTACTCTGATACTATAATACAAAGATTATAAAACTGTAAACAAAATTCTTATGATAAACATTACGTACAGAACAAAAATAAAAAATTAAAAAGTTTCATTACGATACAGGTCTTGTATGGACACCTGTATCATAATGTAACTTTTTAGTCATAACGATACACCTATACAACTTCCAGCTGGACCAAGGAGGTTGAACCTTTACCTTAAAAAAAAAGGTTTCATCGAATGGGTCCGCGGCGACGCAACACGCATGCGCAATCGATGTTTGCGCCTTGGCGCCAATATATGACATTTAAAAAATCTTTTCAATATTTAAACGAAGTTTAGTTTTGTTTGTAAAAAAATAAGTTTTTGTGTAAAAACATGTCTGAGAGCGGGGAAAGTGGTAGTTGTACACCACTAGATATTCTGAAATCTGCGTCAAACATGACCGTGAACCTGTTGCCGACGAAATCTAGGAGCAACTATATTAAATGTTACCACGAGTTCATGGAATGGAAACGTACGTTTTACGTATTATAGTATGGAAGTAGATAAAGTAGTGTATGATACTGTACATAAATTGGTCTTATAACACTCGTGTGACACTATAAAAAAACTCGCCTGCGGCTCGTTTTTTTAAACCACTCGTGTTATAAGAACCCTTATTATCCAACAGTATCATAAACTACTATAATAAATGAGGTGTCATTTCCATTATTTGAAACGAATAATAATAATAAAGTACAGCAACGTCGTGAACAAAAACAATACATATTAAAAATCGGTATTTATCCTACTAACATTGTCTCTACGTAACTCCAATGTTTGTGTAAGATTTGGTCGGTCGTGGCTTCTCGCCATCCTTCCGACGTCGCAATGACTAATCAAAGTCAGCCCTCCACTACGCGTCGCCCTAAGCCGTGGTCCGGCCTCACAGGAGGCACCCTTAGGACGACGTTCCCCGACTTAAGTAGAGCTTCTGCGCTTTACTCTCAGCATTTCGCAACCTCGACGATGCTTCTGCGTTCGCCCGTGCCGCCCGGTGACGCTGTAAAAGCCGTTAGGGCTAACAGCATACAGTCAGTTCGAAAAAAAAATTTGTAAGATTTGGACTAAATTTTGTGAAGAAGTAAGTTCAAACTTAGAATAATACGTAACCCTTCGAACGATTTAGATTCTATAACAAAATTCCACAATCAATTTTAACTTTGCCATTACAGCAATTTAAAAATACTGTTAAAAAGAGGCTGATACAGAAAGCCTATTATACCGTGGAGGCTTACATTGATCATAAGAATGCGTGGATATAGCTGCTCTTTGACCTCGTGCAGGATAGCTATGACAAAATGTAATTAGTATTAAGAATCTTCTTTTTTAAAAGAGCTCCACCGAGTTTCTTGCTGGCTCTTCTCGGTAGGACGGCTTTCCGAACCAGCAGTAAAGTTGACGATTCAAAAGCACTTGTTTACAAGTTTACTTGAATAAAGAATATTTTGAATTTGAATTTGAATTTGATAGTTTCCCTTATCGGGTGATCGTGAAACAAATTTTTGACATTTATTTTTGGATTATATTATTTACTATACAATAATTATACCTATCATTTGTAATTACCTATCGTTTTTTTTTGTGATAAAATTCCCCATTGAATACAATAAATCGTTTTATAATGATAACACATTTATCGATGGTGACGAAAACATATCGATTTTACCAAAATTGAAATATGATATATCAAATTCACGTAAAGTAACACAATAATTTTTTTAAGACATATCCATGCATCTATATTGATTATCAATGCTATTTTATTGGCTATTGAAAAATTGAACCATACAATATATTTAATTTGAGAATACATTATATGTTCTCTTCGCACCATGTGCACGTAAGATAAATAAATAAATATAAATAAATATATGGGACATTTACACACACGGTCGTCCATCCCCAAAGTAAGTAACTTAATACTTGTGTTATGGGTGACAGACAACTGGTAAATATAATACATATATAGTTTTAAATACATACTTAAATACATATATACACCCAGACTCGAAGAACCAACAAATCCTAAATAGAAAATGTTTGTTCTCGGCGGGAATCGAACCCGCGACCCACGGAGCCGAAGACAGAGTCACTGCCAACTGCGCCAACGAGCCAGTCAAAAAGAAATGTAACTTACATTATTAATATATTATAACATAATTGTTTATTTTCGATGGGGAATTTTATAAAGAAGAAAATGGTATGCTAATAATAGGTATAATTATTATATACTAAAATCAAAATAAATGTGAAAAATTCTAAGCAACGATTTGTGCACATCGACACGTGTAGGGTTAGGTTCATCACTCATGGTGTCAAAGAAAACCAAGAATACCTTCGTCTTTAACTATGTACATATTTTTAAATATCTTACTCGCTCGTTTACAGCATCTGTACCATCTGCAGGTGAAATCGGGAAACCAGCATGAGGATAAATAAGTAATGCCATTAAAAACGTAAGTGTTATCTTAAACAAAAACATTATCTTCATGATGTCACTCAGTGTAATCCAGGTGTTATAAACCTATGGCTAACTTTAGAAATCATCTTAAATGTTATTTTTTTTAAATAATTATACTGTTAAATTTAATATGTAATCTCCTTTGATACTTATACATAATTAATAATAATGTTACAATACTTTTTAATATAATGACTGCTTAATAGTGAAGCGCGTGAACCGTGGGTCGCAGGTTCGAACGGCGGTCATACCTATTAGTTGGAAAGAATCTCATGACCTTAATGTTTATTTAAAATCTGTCATGCGCATGATATAACTTGCATATACTTAAAGAATTTTTAGGATATACTTGACGCATTCGAACTCTGTGATAGGTAAACGCTTGCAACATGTTCAAAGAGAAATGAAGTTCCAATAGATACCTCGACCTTACATTGCTTTAGGCGCCTCCCCAAGTCGTATTCGGACAAATCAGATTTAACTCTGAATGTGGGTTCCTAAACTCTAGATCCATACACTGATTGATCCTTACAATCAAATCACCGTCGTTAACACAATTATATACACAAACGGTGTCTTCGCTGATGAAGATAAGGTCCTACTTTTGTGACGTCACAAGCTGGTGATTTCGCGTTAATCATTCAGCGGCGTGATGACTAATCTATGTCATATCACCATCCGCGGTACGTTACATTTTAACCAAAGCAAAGTTAATAGAGCTTCTGTGATTTATCTTTTTACCTGTTCTCCACGTTTTGTATCCTTGACAAATCTTCTGCACTCATCCGTCTTCCCCATACAAAATTAAATTTGAGAAAGATTGTAGCCTTTACCGGTAAAGAAAATTAATAAAAATAAAATTTAAAGGTTCTCAATAGCTGGTCTAGACCGCTCGACGCCGACCCCTGTGCCCCCGTGGTCAAGTTCGATTCCTAATTCATTCCTGATGACTCCGAGCAAGGTTATAGTCTAGAATTTACATACAAACAGACATCATGAATAATGACCGTCCATTCATAAGGGGTCGCGCTTTTTGTCTCATCTTGGTGATTATTATAATTATATACTTACGTCACTTTTCCATAACACTAAGATGTTAGGACTCTAATGACTAAGTAATACAGTCTTTTTTTGAGTACTTTTGAGTTTACTGGTCACAGTATTTAGCTTGCAGTTTCACTTTTGTTTCCTTATTTACGGATAAAGAACAATAAGGTAAGGTATTTTAAAGTGCTAACAATACGTAACCTAATGGTAATTGAACTCAATATTTTGTGCAAAATTCAATCTGTCTAATATATTTCGTATATCGTAGTTGTATATAAAACACCAGACGCTTTATATTTTCACTTTAATGAATCTATGGCAATGCCTAAAGAAAAGTAGTGGGCTGTATAGTTACAGCCACGGCTGGATGGTTTTCTTGTCTCCTTTTGTCGAAGGGTACATCGACCTCGCTGCTCCAAAAAGGGTGGTAGGTGGCTCGTTCTCCAGAAACCTTACGATCCTCACGAAGTTTTCCTTTAAAATAATTTAAAATGCAGCAAGTAGCAGAGTAAATATGTTTCTCATCAATAGCAAATATGTTTTTAGAGAAAAGGTGCCTGCCCAAGATAATAGTCGTGTGGGAATCGGCTCAGTAGAATAGACCACACTCATTTCTTACCGAGGTCTAGTAAAAGGCGACTAAGGTAAGATAACTCACCGTGTGGTATCCGGTTGAGTAGAACAGACTACTCTCCTTCTTACCGAGGTGCCGTAAAATACGACTAAGGTAAGTTGATGTCAAGCAGGTGGCCAGTCGTAAAATACGTACCGAAATCATGTGACAACATGTTTATAACACGTTGTGCCGATCCCACTTAGAGTGAGATAAGGGCAGGAGGATGATGATGTGCCTGCTCGAGATTTAACCCATGAGCCAAGAGGCACTAGCAGTCGTTTAGGGAATTCTCCAAAGTGTCCAAAACTCCGCCCCTTTTCTCCAAAAACGAGATAGGAGACCTTTACACCTTACTTTAGGCCTCATTTAACACGTCATTTACCGATATCAATAAAACAAAGATTAAGATAATGAAATACGAAATAAAACTAACTATGACTTCAAATACGTCAGTAGGTACTTTGCAATAGCTCTTAGAGAATTTTCTTTAAAAAAAAGTGTCAAATTATTCCAAAAACTTAAAGAACAAGAAATCCGATACATTGATATTATCACTCGATAAGGCGCAATCGTTTAGTATCTCGAATGTCAAAGCATCGATGTCTCATGCATAGATATATTGACATGACAATTAAAATAGCAAGCATAATGGAAATAATAGCATTATTAGTTAAAGTATTCCATTATGCGAATTGGAGGCAAAGTAAATATTTTGACAAAAAGTCCTTACGACGTATTGAGTTACGCAAGGGACAATGGCTGAATGGGGACAGTCATTGCTGCTAAAAAAACATTGACGTTAAGATTTCACGATAGGAAATTGGCTCTGCTTTTGTTAAAGATCTCGCTTGTCGTCTCAACGACACTCGTGCAGTCCTAATGATCGCCCTTGGCTACACTACTTTGTATTTCTTAAAGCAGATGCCAGCAGTCTCGACTTGATACGGTCATATCGCGTCCTTACGAGAAAATGTTTTATAGAAGCAGGCGTTGCTTTACGGAATTCTATAATGCGTTATACGATTACGATTTTGTCGTCGAGCCTATCCTCCTGATGATGCTTCGGTTTCGGGGCGAAACGTCGAGATTTTGATTGTGGTTGTGTGTATTGCTTGTGTGCATTGTTGCTGGTAGAGGCGTCTTGGGATGCATGTGTTGCCTTGTCCTGCATGTGTAAGGTGCGTGAATTTTGCCTGCTTCATACACATTAGCTTTACATGCATTCGCTTAACCCATGCGGATTATAGCAAAGTAGTTGTTATAGTTTCTGTAATATGGAAAAAATGTTGTTATTTCGTAAAATTAACCAGACCCATGCCGTAGTTAATATCTATATACATCAATACTTATTATAAAACAAAGTTACCAAAACCTGTTTATCTGTATGTTATATTTGCTTAAAATCTGCTGCACGGATTTTTTTACTGTTTTTATTAAAAGGTAGTGCAATTCTTGAGGAAGGTTTAGGTTAATGGTAGATTCTCGGAAATGGCTAAACTAAGATTTCCTCTCCGAGGTTCCCTTGCAAAGATGCATAATCCAAAAGTAATAATGTTATTTTTTTGCTATAATCCAAGTTAAAGCAAACAGAAAATATATGAAAATATATGGACGACAAAATCACAAAGCATTTTGAGTGTGTTGCTTTGCTTTGCGATTATATTGTGTAGTCTATCTCCTGGCAATCCTCCGGTTGCGAGGCGAAACGATTGAGTATGTGATAGTGAATGTGTGTAGTGCTTGTGTATTGTGGTGGTGCTGATGGACGCATTTTACGAATCCAGCATGTTTCAGGTATGATAACAGATGAGTACACTCTACATTATAAAATGTAATGGGGTAAGTGCGCGGACATTGAAAAAATTTTTGTGTTACAAAAAAGAGCCATACGTGGCATTTACAATTTAAATTCGCGCGATTCCCTGCGAGAGAAGTTCAAGGAAACAGGTATTCTTACATTAGCTTCACAGTATATTTTTAGTAATTTAATTTTTGTACATATGAATATAAATAATTATAAAAGGATTGGCGACGTATATAATAGACAAAGTAGGAACCGACATAAGCTTGCGGTTCCTGCTTTGCGCCTTGCAAAAGTTCATAATTCGTTTGTGGGTTTGGGTATAAGATTCTATAACAAAATTCCACAATCTACATTAACTTTACCATTACAGCAGTTTAAAAATACTATTAAAAAAGGCTAATTCAGAAAGCCTATTATACTATTGAGGATTACCTGGAAGATAAGAATGCGTGGATATAGCTTCTCTTCAGCCCTGTACAAGACATTTATAACTATATGTAACTAGTGATAAGAATTATTGTTGGAAAAGAGCAACCGCCGAGTTTCTTGCTGGTTCTTCTCAGTAGGAACAGCTTTCCGAACCAGCAGTAGATGTTGACGATTCAAAAGCACTTGTTTACAAGTTTACTTGAATAAAGAATATTTTGAATTTGTAAAAGCACTTGTTTACAAGTTTACTTGAATAAAGAATATTTTGAATTTGAATTTGAATATATATTTTCTATTTGCTTTATCTCGGATTATAGCAAAATAATATCATAAGAACTTTTGCCTCATAATGCGTTTATAAGATATATCATATCGCTATAAGTAATCGCCTTTGACGAAAAGAAAACTTTTTAACTGGTGTTTAACCAGTAAAATGAAAGTATTTCCCCAAATCGTGACACATTTGATCGAGAGCCAAATTCTATAAATATATTTATTCGTACATTTAATTCTGTAAGCGTCGAGGAAATTTATTAAGGTAACTGACCACATTGTCAAGTGAAATTATTCGATAGTACTTGGTAAGTAGTAAGCTCTATAAGGAGTCAATTAATTAAAAATTAAATGCTACTGCAGTATATATACCTAAATATATACATACCTCGTAACCTCTTAAAATCCAACGAAAATGCCTGTCTGAAATATTCTCGATAACCTGCAGTTCAGTTAATAGAGCAAGCGTTTTTTTACTTATCTTTTAACTATATTGATTTCCACTTTTAAGTGATTGCACAATTTTTTTCCAACCTATTTATTTGTTTGACTGTAATGTCTTTGATTATATTTGCCGTGTGATATGCGGCTTAGTAGAATAGACCACCCTCATTTCTTTTCGAGGTGTCGTAAAAGGCGACTAAGGTAAGTTGATCCACTGTGTGGTATCCGGCTGAGTGAAATAGACCGCCCTCATTTCTTACCGAGGTATCGTAAAAGGTAACTAAGGTAAGTTGACGTCAGGCGAGGGGCCGATCGTTAAATACCTATACCAAATACATCATAACATAGTTAAAACACATGTTTTAACTATGTTATGTGACCCCGCTCAGATAAGATCAGGAGAATGATGATTGTCCCTGATTGTATCTAATAAAAGTAGGCCAAAATGGAGTTTAAAGGACTCTGTCATATAAAAAAAATACATACTATTGAAGCTAATATAAAGCGTGTACAATAAAAAGTAAAATGAACCTTGAACGTAAAAGAATCTTCTGTCAGCATGACGAACTCTCAAGCTGTCGAAACATCGGTGATTCCAAATTAAAATAAAAGTCGAACAATGGCTACGCGGCCCGAATCCAAATGACTGGTGTGGGTTGGCAGCCATGTGGGCTGGAGGTCACTGGTGAACGTTCAAAGGTGAGTTCGATTTTAATATTTAGAAGCCCCTTTCAATTAACATTACCAATTGCGTATTATTTACCAAAACATATCAATATAATCTTATCAAACATAAATCAAATCAAAATAATCTTTATTGAAATAAGGTCTTTCTAGGACTTTTGAATCGTCAAGGATCAATATGAAGAACAACTGGTTCGGAACATTGCTCTTATCGAGAAGAACACGCAAGAAACTCGGCGGTCAATCTTTAAAACATTTTCAATTTTACATTGTTATACCAAATTTACATTATTATACTGCATTAGATTAGAGCTGTGATAGCTCAGCGGTGAGACCGTGCGACTCTACACGTGTTCAAACCCCGGGCAGGCACCAATGAGTTTTTCTATTAATACTTATGTGTATAATTGATAATTACAATTTATCGCACGCTCTTCGGCGAAGGAAAACATCGTGAGGAAACCTGCATATCTCTAGAGATTCCTGGAAATATGTGTAACCTACCAATCCGCATTGGAGTAGCGTGGTAGGTCTTAGCTCCAACCCTTCTCTCCAGAAACGGAGAGAGGAGGCCTATTCCCAGCTGTGGGATTGTAATAGGTCGCTACTTTACTTTTTTTTACCGCATTTTTATAATCCAAATAATCTTCAATTTTGTAATATGCCTTACGTATAGGTATACGAATTTTTATTACACTTAATTTAATCTTTTTTGTAGACAGATCTAGTATGGGTTGAGAAATTTTATTGTAGAAGCGAAAACCATCACCAACGAATGAATTATTAACTCTGCTGAATCGTGACACAGGAATTAAGGAACGAGCTCATTGTGACCTCTTGTATGTCTATGAATTATTTGATACTTAAAAATTAAGTAACACCAAAAAGAATGCGTTCCCCTCTACAATATAAATCTTGAGCTAAAAATTAAAAGTAATATATATATATTTTTTAATATCTATGTTTAAGTCGACCCTCTTTATAATGAAAGCACCAATTATGCCAAATGCTTTACACCAAAAATTTTATGTATAACTTCGCAATGCACTTCTTATAAAATAAAAATAAAATATTGTATCAATACAATAGTTATTTATTGCAACTCTTTCAGAACAAGACATTTTTTTATTACGTACGAGTATGTATAAATGTGGAATTCCACCATTGTGCAGAACTGTGCAGCACAGTGTGCGGCACAAATGTTTACTCTGGTCGACTCACTCAAGCAAATATTAAAAAATTGTGCGCGAATATTCTAGAAATGTTCGCGCACATCTATGCACATTTGTGCGCGTACACTTGAAACAGTGGACTCGCGTAGACGCGTAAGCACTCGTTCTTCACGAACTCAGTTTTGCTTCCGCTACTAGAACGAAATCATTTGTTTGTACACGCACATCTTTAATGAGGAGTGGAGGAATGAAAAAATTATGAAAAATAATTTTGTCTTAAAATATATTGTAAATCTGTATATAAATAAGTGAAATAATAATAATAAAGATTATAAAATATTTCTAAATGAACATGTTCGCGCACGTGTGCGCTTACACAAGTTACACACATTGCCGGTGGAGACAGAAGCTAAACGCGATATCAGCTTAGTACGTAGCAGCCTGTTAGAATCCCACTGCTGGGCATAGGCCTCCTCTCGCCGTTTCTGGAGAGAAGGATTGGAGCTAAGACCTGCCACGCTGCTCCAATGCGGATTGGTATGTTTCACATATCTCCAGAATTCTCTAGAAATATGCAGGTTTCCTCACGATGTTTTCCTTCACCGAAAAGCGTGTGATAAATTGCAATTATCAATTAGACACATGAGTTTTAATTGAAAAACTCATTGGTGCCTGCCCGGGTTTGAACTCGCGTTTCCCTCGAAAGAGTCGCACAGTCTCACCGCTGGCTATCACAGCTCTAGCTCAGTACGTGCACTGCGAGATCTTCGTAAACAGATGTGCTGCACACTACTTTGGTGGAATCCTACCTTTACAGTTAGTAAAATAAATGTTATTACGAGTAAGAAAGTATCGAAAATGAATTAATCCAATAATGACACGTTCCTTCGTGTGTCAAACAATGATTGTAACAATTCCAATTTTGCGGTAAAGCCAAATGTTGTCTTTTTAAGTACGAACATAAAGTCTATAGAGCCTCCATTAATACCTAAAAATATTATTTTGACATCGTTAAAAAAGTAAATTTTAACAATATAAATAAAATTATACGTAATAATTATAAACTATATAAAGTAGATTGAAGACAAAAAAATATAAACGTTTCGGTTTGCCGGCGTGCGGGCACGTTTTTATCGAGAATATTCGTAATTGCCAAATAAAGTTAGATTCATTAGTTATTGGGCATACATTGTAGATGTTACAAACATTTACACACATTATACGAGTGCGGTGCGAAGATGAAAATCCGGAAAAGGGTCCAGTTAAATCAGGACATTTACAAGGAAGTTACAAGTACAAAACTCCATAATTATTTTATTTATGTGCATAGGTGGGTTCTCGGAGGGCACAATGAATAATAATCAAAAATAAATAATTTTATTCATAAATGATTGCTATGTAAAAAATGTATATTTTTAAGTAAAATTAAAAACAATTGGTGTAGCAATACAAGCTAAAATGTAAGTTTTGATATGTTTTAGATAAATTAATCAATTATTTAATATCAACTGGATAATTATCGTTGAAAATTTTAATTTTTCAAGTATATGTCTTAAGTACTATATTTATTGTTATTTTTATTTTGTTGTCCTTCCGAGGCATTCCCCGCTTATTATATCATTATTTTGTCCTTTCAGAGCTCAAAGGTTGGCTCGAAGAGATCCCTTATTGGAATAAGTTCGCCTTTGTACATTCATTTCTTATTTTATTTTTATATTTCTGTGTCTTGTATGTTTCCGCCGTATGGTATCCGGCTGAGTAGAATAGGCCACGCTCTTTCTTACCGAGGTGTCGTAAACTACGACTAAGGTAAGTTGACGTCAGGCAGGCGGCCGGTCGTAAAATACGTAGCCGAATCATGTGACCACATGTTTATAACATGTTGTGCCGACCTCACTTATAGTGGGATAAGGAAAGGATTATGATGGTCTTATATGTTAATGTTGTACAATAAAGAAATTAAACAAACAAACTGTAATAGTAGTAAATTGCAAAAGCTGTTAATAATATTAGTCGATAAATATATACATGATTACAAAAGCAACGCAGTCCAAACTTCTAAATGAATCGCGCCATTCCATCATTACAATTTTTTTACACTTGTAAACATTTTGTAATTCTGGTTAGATATGACAATATAAAGCGTACTCCATGGTAGCCATCGTTTAAAGTCGAAGCGAATTATCCTCGGACGCGGTGTATGTTTTGCATTGTCAATAGAGTGATTACGACACAGACGTTACCCTTGACAGCAGGTCGGCAAATTAACTTGGTATGAGATATTGGAGCTATTTATACAGGTGCCGACTATATGACGTCGACGTTTTTTATTCGATTAAATGAATCCACTAATCATTTGTAATAGCTGCGATAGCCTAGCGGTAACGCCGTGCGACTCTGTAGAGACTATTAAAACTTATGTGCCTAACTGATAATTTCAACTTATCACATGCTTTTCGGTGAATGAAAACATCGTGAGGAAATCTGCATATCTCTAGAGAATTCTGGGGATATGTGTAGCCTGCCAATCCGCATTAGAGCAGCGTGGTAGGTCTTAGCTTCAATCCTTCTCTCCAAAAACGGAGAGAGGAGGCCTTAGCCCAGCAGTGGATATAGTAACAGGCCGTTACTTTACTTTACTTTTGGAATAGAGTACTTTAACATGATTCAATATTATTAAATATCATTTAAAAATATTTATTTTCGAAGAGACTAAATATAATCAGAGATCTCGGTTTGTCAGTAATGGGTTAGTGACCTGGCGCGGCGCGGTTGTTGAACAAACAGAAGAAAACAATATTATTGTTTTCTATAACATGTTATAAATGTATAGGGTATACAGGGTCTTTGTCAGCGAAGATGAGATCCTAATTTTCTTATGTCGCAATCGGTCGTGGCTTCTCGTTGCTCTTGGCGTCGTTTTGAATAGTCACAGTCATACCTCCAGCTCTCCAAAACACGTCACCCTAAGTCGTGGTTCGGGATCACATTTATTTAATTTAAGATTTTATAATGAAATTCTGCAATCTGCTTTAACTTACCATTACAGCGATTTAAAAACACTATTTAAAAAAGGGTAATACAGAAAGCCTGCTATACTATTGAGGATGACTTAGACGATAAGAATGCATGGATATAGCTACTCTTCGACCCTGTACATTAATAAATACATGTAACTAGTAATAAGAATTATTATAAATAAAATAAATAAATATATGGGACATTTACACATACGGTCGTCCGTCCCCAAAGTAACTTAATACTTGTGTTATGGGTGACGGACAACTGGTAGATATACTACATATATAAGTTTAAATGCATACTTAAATACAAATACACACCCAGGCTCGAAGAACCAACAATTTGCTTATAGAAAATGTTGGCCCTCGGCGGGAATCGAACCCGCGACCCGCGGAGCTGAAGACAGGTTCACTACCCACAGCGCCAACGGGCCAGTCAATCAGTCAAATTATTGTTTGAAAAGAGCAACCGCCGAGTTTCTTGCTGGTTCTTCTCGGTAGTACCTTTCCGAACCAGCATCTACATCAACATCTACGTTGAGGATTCAAAAGCACTTGTTTACAAGTTTACTCTCTAGAGAGTCATGGTTTGAAAATCCCAGGCGCCTACCTGGGATTTAAAGCTAAGTATCTTTAATTTTTGCTATTGAAACTTATGTATTTACAATTTGTCGCACGCTATTTGGTGTAAGAGAACATCATGAAAAATCCTGCATATCTCTAGAGAATTCTTGGGATATGTGTAACCTAAAAACCTGCATTGAAGCAGCGTAGTGGGTTTTCGCTCTAACTCTTCTCTCTAAATAAGGATGTACGAGGACTATGCCCTGCAGTAGTAGCAGGCCGTTACTTTACTACCATAAACATACAAAACTAGCTGTGCTTGCGGCTTTGCCCGCGTGGCAATCAGTGTATCAGTTTTTCCCTCATAAATCCCGATCCCGCAGTAATTTATATGTACATTAACATAAACCTCACTCAAATATTGCACTATATTTTAGTAAAAACATATACAAATCCTTTCAGTAGATTTTTAGAAAATCGATCACATACACACAGCTTTTGGGGACTTTGTTTCATAATATATAAAAGATATAGACAAGGTCACAAGTGTGATTAACTCTCTTTAAAACTCTTATACTCAGTGACAGATATACTGAGACACACAGTATGTTATACATACATTTTACTTTGTCCAGCTAAATTCTAGATTATCCTACTGATACTTTAAAGGTGAAAGCTTGTGAGTATGGATCTATGTTTGTTACTCTTCCACAGCAAATCCGTTGAAACAACACGATGAAATTTGGCAAAATTAGTTATTATATCCGGGGTAACATATAGGCTGTAGAAATCCTGTTAATTTAACAGGAATATGATGACATTGAGCTGTGATAGCCCAGCGGTGAGACCGTGCGACTCTTTCGAGGGGAACACGAGTTCAAACCCGGGCAGGCACCAATGAGTTTTTCTATTAAAACTCATGTGTCTAATTGATAATTGCAATTTATCACACGCTTTTCGGTGAAGGAAAACATCGTGAGGAAACCTGCATATCTCTAGAGAATTCTAGGGATATGTGTAACCTACCAATCCGCATTGGACAGCGTGGTAGGTCTTAGCTCCAATCCTTCTCTCCAAAAACGGAGAGAAGAGGCCTTAGCCCAGCAGTGGGCATAACAACGGGCTGTTACTTTTTACTTTTATGATGACATTGAAAAGCGCCATCTATTATGAACTCATCAAAGTATTTTAATTCACCATGTGTCAAAGTCAAGTCAAATCTGTAGTAATTTATACAGCGAAACATCATTTGACGGGTCAACTAGTATTTTATATTAGCATCGGCCATATGCGTGCGGTCAGCCGTAAGTTTATATTGAACGGGAATTGGTAAGCATTGCGGTTGGCATGTGATTAAGTATTTAGGGTGGTCAACTTTCACCTGTTGGCCCGCGACGACAGTTGGCGTCATTGTGTCTTAAAAATTAGCATAATAGTATGTCTGGGGAATAGCTGATATGGATGGCTGAAGTGTTCTTATTGTTAGGCGACATCGCTTGACATAAGCCAACCGATTGATGCCTAAAATGTGCATTTTTGCTCTTTCTATGTAAAATGTTATACAATGTAGTGGAAATTTAATCTTTAATAATTCGCCAATATGCTCTAAGCGTCCGAAATGTTGCTAAATATGACTAAATTTTGCAATTTTTCTTACCTGTACAGTTCAACATCGATTTATCGTTTTTTAACTTATTAAAAAATAAATTATTGTGTATTAGAAACGAAATTGATAACTTTTGCACGATAAAATATATATATGAAAAGATAAAGCTAGAGTGTACTATCCGTTCTCATACCTGATATATGCAGAAATAGTAAAAACTCATAAACTACCTACCACCAATAAAACAACAATACATACAAGTACTGCACACCTTCACTACCCAATCTCAACAATCGTTTCGCATCGTAACCGAAGCATCTTCAGCAGATGGATCCCATGTCAAAATTGCAAAGCTTTGTAAAGCCAAGAAGACAAATCTACAGAAAAAAGCGGTCAGACAAATTATACAGTTGAACTCGTAAGTACGTTGTGATATGCATTTTTCACGTAATTTAAGAGAAATATTAAATTTACACGAAATGCATAAAGATTATTTGAATTAAATATTGCCACATAGAATCTTCAGTAGCGACTAGTGGCGCCTTTCCCATACAGTTAATAAGATAGTTAGAACAAAAAGCAGAATAAATCACGCGCATCACAATAGTGTTTTGAAAGATATAATTGCCTTAGTCCATTTATAATGGCTATAATTAATGAACTCTGTGATGGGATGTTACCAACTTATCAACCACTCAACCGTTGTGCGTAGGACTTGTGTTTGGACTTTCCATTATTACAAAAGTAGTGCGTTATTTTGCTATAGTCTGCGTTTCTTAAGAAAATTTATGTAAAGCGTAGTGTGGATGGCAAAATCTGTTCTCATAAGTATGAGACGAGGCAGCGAACCCAGCATCTATAAGGTTATAGATAATGGATTTGTTGCCTCACGAATAACAAAACATCACCACCGCGATAACACTTCATAAATGCTTCTGAATAAGGACCCCGTATGGGTTTGAAACTAGTCGGCCTCACCCGATAAAATAAGACGTGAGTATAGCCGGTTTCTATACATTAACTATGAATACAACAGAACACAATAATCTAAATTTAAAAACCTTTAAAAAATACGCATACCGTGATGGCTATATATATCTCTTTATGGTTTCTACACTTTGGATCACTAAATGATTTTGCATTACGATTTTGCCGATAGTTTGTTGTATTCCGTTTGTGCCGACTATTTTAAAATTATGAATTGCATATCATAGTACAAATTGAACCTAGGAACTCCAATAATAAGGCGACACACCAACCTTTGGGAGATATTTCAAAAATTGAACACCCAATACATATGAGTCAGAACCTTTTCACAGCCTAAAATTATTAAAAGATTTATTCATTCATTAAGGATAAGGGGTTCTTATCCCACTCTAAGTGGGGTCGGCACAACATGTTTTTCTCTTCCATTCTGTCTTATCATTCATTAACTCTGGCGCTACTCCTTTATTTACATTTCACATTCATATTTAATACTCCCGCCGTCTGGTACCCGGCAAAATAGAATAGACCACCCTCCTTTCTTACCGAGGTGTCGTAAGAGGCGACTAAGGTAAGTGCCATGTGGTAGACGGCTGCATAAAATAGACCACCCTCATTTCTTACCGAGGTGTCGTAAAAGGCGACTAAGGTAAGTTGACGTCAGGCAGGCGGCCGGTCGTTAAATACGTAGCCAAATCATGTGACATACATGTTTGTAACATGTTGTGCCGACCCCACTTAGAGTAGGATAAGGGCAGGAGAATGATGTTTCATAATTAATTCTCATTTAATCACATTTTCATCCCTCCTAATTACACGACCCACCATCTTAATCTTGCACTTCTCGTCTTTTCTATAATGGGCGCAACTTTCAGACTTCCCCTTATATACTCACTTCGTATTTTATCCAGTCTTGTCACACCACATGTTTAAAATTATCAAAAGATCAAAATGATTGAAAATTATGAATGAAATTCGTGTGAATGATGACCCGTTGAATGTTTCTAAAACATCACTGTCGCACAAAGGGTGTGGTAACAGAAATGTACAGTCATCAACCATAACAAAGTTGATTTTGACATTTCATATTGTCGCTATTAGCATACTGGCCAGAGGTGGACTCGAGACCTGTGATTTAAATATTTTAAACAGCCTTTCACCATTTGTTATCTGTTGTCGTTCTCTAAGTTAAAAGCTTTTTTTATCTTTCTACATTTAAATTGGTTAAGTCATCGATTATACTTACAAAAATAATGTTTAAGATTTACTAATTTTTTAAAACGCCGTGTGGCATCCGGCTGCATAGAATAGACCACCATCATTTCTTGCCGAGGTGTCGTAAAAGGCGACTAAGGTAAGTTAACGTCAGGTAGGTGGCCGGTCGTAAAATAGGTAGCCAAATGTGACAACATGTTTATAACATGTTGTGCCGACCTCACTTAGAATGGATTAAGGACAGGAGAATGATGATAGATGATGATGATGATTTACTAATTTCTTAAAAGATAGGTAACGCAATCAATGTTTTAGACTATAACTTTTAGAATTTTACAAACAATTTTTTTTTCAGTATTCAAAATATAGCAATAGATTGCTACTACGTAAATTATCAATAGAAAGAAATTATAATTAGAGCAGGGATCTATAGGCAGGCCTGTAAGTGATAGTAACGCAATAAATAATGTAAAGGAAGATCATACCCATATACTTCATCTTTGTCTAATCACACATAAAAAAGAGAGACAGATAGATCACCCTAATTTGATAATTTTTTTTTCTTTATTGTAAAACGGTACATTTCAAGCTGGCTTCCCTACTTTAATTATAATAACTCTTTCATCAGAAGAAAGTGTCAAAAGACGTCTTCAAAAGGATGACATAAAAACGCCCTAACTAAAGAACAAAGTTCTATATTCATTTACATTAAAGTTAAAATTGTGTATATACATAGAACATGTAACTTTATTCTTCGGATAAGGCGAGATGTTCAATTACACAGTTTAAATAAATACTTTACTTATACTTTAATAAATCAGTTCTTCCATGTAAAATCAATTTTTGATTTTTAACATCAGTATTTTTACGAATCTTTTAATAAATAAAACCAATCTATTCGTGCAAAGGTAATATTATGATATTGTAAATTGTAGCTATTCAACAAAAACTGTATAATTAAGAAATTCTACAACATCGTATGAACCGCTCTTTTGCATGATTAATGCAAACTATAATAACATTTAATACCTCATTGTAGTCTCTTAATCAGATGTTATTAAATAAATACAACACTTGAAACATAAATTAATTTGTATCAGTAATCAGATTAAATAAATCTCCACATGTAAATAGCTTTTAAACCTATTGTTACTACAAATCGATTAACGTAACCGATGATAAAGCGATTAACTATCAAATTTGTTCAGACAATAAAACAAAATGTCTGCCCACTCACGCGTCTAAACTATAATAAAAAGTCGACCAAAAATGTATGAATGGTCGAACAGTGTAAGCTTTGAGATAGTTGTTACTATAAATATAAGAGCAAAACTGTTAAGTAACTTTAAAATAGTTTTCACTATTCAATGCTTTCGTGTACCATTACTATTTTTAACGCTCTTGTATGATCTTCAATGTATATAACTAAATTAAAATTGCCATATGTTATTAAATTCCAAATAACATTGGTACAGAGAATGATTAGAATGAACTTGCGCGTGGGCAGGCGGCTTGTCATCGCAAGGGTCATTGTGTGCTATAAAAAAGAGTACTACAGTTTTAGAGTAGACAATACAATATGAGATTACTGAAAAACGGAAAATATTAGTTTAAAAGACAATTTAGTGAATCTTTATATTAAATTCGTATTCATTAAAAATATTGATCATTTTTTAAATATTGCATCTACTACCGAAACGTGTGGTACTACTATATCTTCTAATGGTAAATGATTAAGTATGGTAAAACCTAACCATAACTTTGAACGTCTACACGCCGTTACACCTTACTTCAAAGGCGGTATGCTTTATGCAATTGATGGTCCATTATTGTTCAGATAGGGAGTAGGGGATGAGGGAATAGGAGAATTCTACTAATGAAGTCCTAAATTGCTTGCTCAGAAAAAAATGAAAATTTGTGGGTTCGTTCTGTAAAAAAAAAACTAAATGAAAGGTAATCGTCAGTGCTATCACTAAATGTTTTATTAGTTTAGTTATTTTCAGAGAGACTCGAAAAGTCTTGAAATGCTATTGACTTTAAATGCTATTAATACTTGATCATATTTCTCGCAAGCTAACTCGATTCCAATCAAAGTTTTTAAAGTTCTGAAAGTCTTATCGGACAAAAACAAACACTAATCTGTTTCGTCATTTTGTCCGAAATATTATTAAGTAGGCTATTTTAATTTTAATTATATTTTAATTTTTAATCATTAATTGTATTGTCATTTATTAACACTTAGTTTTATGGTACATACTAACAAATTGACTGTTAATGTCTTAAATAAATGTCTTAAATAACCATATTATATTATTACTAACTGTGGTAATAACGGCTTCGCCCGCATAGAATTCCGTGATTTACAAAACTTTTCCCGAAAATTTTGAACTTAAAAGTAGTTATTGTGAGTTAACCTTGATAGATAGAGACATGCTATTGCGGACTTTTTGTAGTATTTTTATAGATAAATTACTTTAGCGTATCTCTGCTGGTTTACGCAGCGCACGTGACTATAAATCCCAGCAAGCAAGTTTTTTAACAACAGCGCGATCTCTTCAACACAATTCACATAATACCGATATGTTTTATTTACCTGAACCATCATGAAGTATTGCACTATGTTTTGGTGAAAACTGTACTAAAATCCGTTCAGTACATTTTGAGAAAATCGATTACATACAGACAGACAGCTTTTTAGGACTTGGTTTTATAATAAGTATAGATTTATAGAAGCAGGCGTTACTTTGCTGAATTCCATATTACAAGCAATATAACAGAACTAACTACTTTGCTATAATCCGCACGGGTTAAGTGAATGCATGCAAAGCCAATGTGTATGAAGCAGGCAAAATCTACGCACCTTATACATGCAGGACCAGCCACCACATGCACCCCAAGGCGCAATTCACCAGCAACAACGAACACAAAAGCAGCACACACACCCACCACCACAATCTCGACGATCGTTTCGCCCCGAAACCGAAGCATCACCAGGAGGATAGGCTTCACGACAAAAATCGTACTGCAGTACGATTTTTGTCGTTTGTGCGGATTATAGCAAAGTAGTTAGTTCTGTTATATCGCTAATAAGTATAGATTTTAAAGATCCTTCGCACTATAAATCAAAGATATTTGTCCTGTCTAACAAATTGGTACACACCGCAAGCGAATTAGCATTGAATGAGGCTCGACTGGACACGCGTCCCAGCGAGCTGTCATTAGCGGACGCGCGCGATCTCTGTAATTATCGTGTTCGGCAAGCTCGCGACACGTTCAACGCTCCGTCACCTTATTTTGTGGTCGAGGGTATTTTGCATTTATTACACATCAAGAACAAAGAAGTATCTTACTTTTATCATCAACTAGCTGTGCCTGCGGCGTCGCCCGCGTGGAAATCAGTATTTAATTAAAAGTTTAAACATAAAGGTAGTTCAAAAGTAATAATAAAATTATTTTAAATAGAAAATATATGTAGTGTTAAATGTATAGTGGACTATCCGTTTTTTCATACCTGATACGTGCAGGATTCGTAAAAAGATATCTTAAAAAGAGATGATGCATCGGTTGCGGGGCGAAACGATTGTTGAGTTTGTGATAGTGCTTGTGTATTGTGGTGGCAGTGGTTGAGGTTTGTGCATGTGTTTTTACGAATCCTGTATGTAACGGGTATGAAAAAACGGATAGTCCACTATACATTTAACACTATATATATTTTCTATTTACTGTATCGCGGATCATAGCAAAATATTTTTCATTATTACTTTTGTATTATGGATCTCCGCAAAGAAACGCCTAATTCTATAAATTATATAAAAATAGTTATTGCAAGTTACGAACTTTATTGTAGTATTTTGTACGTCTACTATTCTTTAGTAAATATCTTTGGTGTATCTCTCTAGGTTTATGCGGCGCACACGACCACAGCTCCCCATAGACGATCTTTTTACCACTTCATGACCTCTTCAACACAATTTATATAAAACCGTAGTGTACTGTTAACCTACACCTTCCGGAAGAATTGCACTACCTTTTAGTAAAATCCAATTAGTAGATTTTGAGAAAATCGATGACACACAGACAGACAGATAGCTTTTGGGGACTTTGTTTTATAATAAGTTAGATAGTCGAATAATTGGGTAAAGGTATCTTCTTCTTCTTCGTCAGCCGATGGACGTCCACTGCTGGACAGAGGCCTCTTCATGGGATCGCCACACCACACGATCTTGCGCCGCCTGGATCCAGTGGCTCCCTGCGACCTTTTTGAGGTCGTCTGTCCACCTCGTAGGGGGTCTACCGACGCTGCGCTTTCAGGTGCGGGGGTGCCATTCCAGCACCTTAAGACCCCAGCGCCCATCGGTCCTCCGCACTATGTGCCCCGCCCAGTGCTACTTTAACGTGATCAAATCAGGAATGAGGAGATCCGTAGAGACACTCCAAGCATAGCTCGCTCCATCGCCCGCTGAGTGACTCTGAGCTTTCTTATAAGGCCCATAGTATGAGTAAAGGTATATACTAATATAATAAATGCAAAAGTCTGTCTTATGTTTGTCTGTCTATTTGTCTGTGATGCTTTGACGGCTAATCCGCTGGTCTAATATTAATGCAATTCAATTTAATTAAACCTCATAAATCGGGGTAGAATATAGAATAAAAAATCCTACTTTTCTATCTGTTTCAGGTAAAAACAACAATTGCGTTTTTGTGGGTACGTAAACGCTTATGGTCGTGTAAATGAATTCATGGGTCCCACTAGCTTTATTAAAAAAGGTTATGCCTGTTAGTATCATTAACTATGCGTAAACCTCAACATGCTTCTTCAATGCGGATTGGGAGTTTATACCTATCCCAAGAATTCGCTAGTGATATGCTGGTTTCGTCACGATGTTCATAAGACAATGAATTTGCAACGATCGGAGGATGCAATGATTGCAAGTAAGTGAGAAAAGGTATGAAGTTACGATGAAAGCATCAAGATTAGGTGATCGCATTAAATCACATCATAGGTACCTATTTAACAAACCGATTTTTCCAAATAAGATTAATTTATGTTTTAGATACCCATGTCTTCTAATGAAAATAAAAAGATACGCAGATGATCGATATCGTAGACTGGGTACGACCTTTTGCAAAAAACTTGTATTTTTATGCGGGCAAGTTCTACTTTGAGCGGGTGACGATCGAATGAAAAAGTATATCTACGGTCAGAAAAAGTTCTATTAAAACCTCTTTGTGCACCGGCCTTTGTCCATAAGTTTTTTACCTTCCACCCTCATTTATGCTTTTTTGCAACAAAAAAAGGTGTTTCTATAAAAATTTGAAAGGAAACGATGCGAATAATTCCTCGTTTCATGTTTCTTAGTTTTTTTTTTATGGGAACTATTCCAAACGCCCCCATGTGTGGGTCTCTATCGATCTGATCTCTTTTTGATAGACCTCCTTTATAGATGGACCCGGGATCCATTGTCCACTGTTGTTCAACTTTTTATAGCTATTGTTAGGAATATAATTAGAAAGAGTTGATCGCTGGTGTTCAAAGAAAGCTAAATTGAATTGAATATTATTATTAGTGAGCGCTTTAAAACATAAATTCTTAGATATTTACAATTTAATAAATTCATCTAACAATTATGTGTTTGTGTAATAGGACATATAATTTAATAATTTTATGAACACGGAAGTAGTCAAATGTTCATAAAACGGAAACGGAAATGCAAACAAAAGAGGTAATAAATTAGCCAGTTGAGCATATTCTAGTCAGTCTGCTGTTGTGTTTAGTGTTAGCGTACAGTAGTGTAGTGTAATAGTTCATCTAGACTTTTATTTTCATCATATTTCAAGTGACGAATAAAAAAATTTATTACCTATATTATTTTTTGTTTTTCGAGAATAAGGTCTAGATATAAAACTCGTAAAACTTTAACTTCTATGGTTAAGAAGTTTTTCTATTCAGCAAACTGAGATTGGTAATAAAAGACAAACTGGCTCAAGTTTCCCATAAAAGTAAAGTAATGACCTAATTCTATTCCACTGCTGAGCATAGACCTCCTCTCTGTGTTTTTGGAGAGAAGGGGTGGAGCTAAGACCTACCACGGTGATCCAGTGCGAATTGGCTGGTGACACATATCGCCAGATTTCTCTTGAGATATGCAGGTTATTCACGAAAAGCACTTGATAAATTGTAATTATCAATTACACACAAAGGTTTTTTACAGAAAAACATTAGTGCCTGCCCGGGGTTTAAATCCGTTACCCTCTCTCGAGAGACGTGCGGTCTCACCGATGGGCTATCACAGCTGTAAGTTAAGACAATAACATCCATTCTCCATCCATTTCTCTCCATATTTCAATTCCTAAACAAGCCAATTCAAAATCGCAATTCGGGACACGCAATATGTCTTACAGATACAAAATTAAAAAAAACCATTCACCACACCACAAGCCATCACTTCACATGATTTATACATGCCATGCCATAACGGCATCTCTGTTAGAAAAAACGTGGCAAAAAACATCTCATATGGGATAGATAAAGGAGCCACGCAGGTCGCTTTGATTTTGGTAACTTTTAGCCAAAGCTCCATTACAATTTAGGAGTTAGGTATAAAATATTGTATTTTACCTGTTTGGAATATATATAGCTTACCATTGAATAGCTTATTGGAATAGTGCTCAATACAGCTTAGTTAATTAGTGGTAAATATATACATACTTACTATAGTTCCTACTGTATCTTGAACTGTTACACTAATTGTTAATACTAGTGGTAGGTACTCAAGACTTTGTTTTTATTGACTTTATTCTTAAGATACCATCAATTACGTAGTAATTAAAAGAAAAAAAAATAGTAGGTTATAAGAAATGAATCTGTAAAAATACTAGTTTATGATAGTTTTACAATTATGTGAACACAAGTCTAATTTATTTATTTATTTAGGTTTACTTACAAATTGCTTACACTAATAATATAAATTCTTACTTGCAAAGTACAAAAGTTAAATGTAACAATTCACTTAAAAGTATACTCCTTTAACATGCGTAATTTAAATTTTATTCTTAATTCATATACCTATTCTTTAAATGTTAAAAGTTAAAAGCAGTCATAGATATATTTAAACGAACGGTTTGATAAAATACCCTCTGTGTTTAATAACTTAAATAGTTAAAAGTACATCCAGAATTCACACTTCAACCAATCAGGGTGATTAAATTAAAAATTTAATGGTGACAAAAAAGAAAAATTATTAAATAAGACTCTGATATTGTTAGAATAGAAAAAAACGCAAATTGGCAATCGTAAGGATTGTGATGAATAAGTAAAAAGTAAAGTAAAGTAACAGCCTGTTACTATGCCCACTGCTGGGCTAAGGCCTCTTCTCTCCGTTTTTGGAGAGAAGGATTGGAGCTAAGACCTACCACGCTGCTCCAATGCGGATTGGTAGGTTACACATATCCCTAGAATTCTCTAGAGATATGCAGGTTTCCTCATGATGTTTTCCTTCACCGAAAAGTGTGTGATAAATTGCAGTTATCAATTAGACACATAAGTTTTAATAGAAAAACTCATTGGTGCCTGCCCGGGGTTTGAACCTATGTCGTCTCTAAAGAGTCGCACGGTCTCACCGCTAGGCTATCACAGCTTGATGAATAAGTGATTAATGAGAATTCATAATTAAAATAAAATTAGATTATTATTTTGAAAGTAAATGAAATCGTCGAGAATTTTTATATTTTTTATAGATTACTAGGAACTGGATACGGTATGTTTTTTGCTAGACTTCTTTTTTGTTTGCATCAAACCGTAGGTCAGTTTCGGTCGGTGGATTATGATTCCCACGTAGCGTGATTTATGTTTTATCCTGTGCCTTATGGAATGCGTCGTATTTTCTGGACGTGACATCACGGCTGGCTTTGTTCTCTCTTTATCTTTAAGGTAGACAGGTTGGCGGTGCAACACGTGATCACGAATCTCGTCTGTATAAGGCAAATTCGAGATACGTAATTAGGCGACTTAAAATATTGGCTGAATTTAAAAGTGCTACGTATATCCTACCTCTTCATCATCATCCTGCCCTTTTCTTACTCTAAGTGGAGTCGGTATAACATGTTATAAACATGTCATATGATTACGCTAAGGATTTTACGACGGACCACCTGCCTGACGTCAACTTACCTTAGTCGTAGTTTACTACACCTCGGTAAGAAAGAGGGTGGTCTTTTCTACTCAGCCGGATTCTACATGGCGGATCGACTTATCTTGGTCGCCTTTTACGATACCTAGGTAAAAATATATCCAAACTCTTACGAAGATATCATTTGCGAACAACTCAAGTTAAAAAAGCTGTTGACAAAATTTAACGGCCCTACTGTTGACCGTTGAGCGGTTCCCTCATCTGAGGCTAATACTAGCAGCAGCGTCAAGTCATGCATATCATAAACATGCATTGTTATCTAGACTGGATCATAATGATATTTCAACTTTATCGGGCCACCGAATTAGGTCAAATATAACTAGCAAAATTTCACCTTCACATATGTACATACACAACAAGTTAACAGGCACTATAACAAAACTACTTCGCTATAATTCGCACGGGTTAAGCGAATGCATGCAAAGCTAATGTGTATGAAGCAGGCAAAATCTATGCACCTTATACATGCAGGACAAGCCACCACACGCACCCCAAGGCTCCTCCACCAGCAACAAAGCACACAAGCAGTACACACACTCGCCACCACAACAATCTCGACGATCGTTTCGCTCCGAAACCGAAGCATTATCAGGAGGATAGGCTCCACGACAAAATCGTAATGCATTATGATTTTGTCGTGTCGTAATGCAAATGTCGTCATGCTCTTATCCCACTCTAAGTGGTGTTGTGCCGACCCCACTTAGAGTGGGATAAGGGCAGGAGGATGGTGATTTACATTCAGGACTTCATTACACAAAACTTCTTTAACCGCTGAGTATAATCATTACTTTTGTACAAAAGTAATAATTTTTTGCCATAATCCGCGATAAAGTATATAGAAAATATATATATAATGCTAATTGTATACTGGATTATCCGTTTTTTCATACCCGATAAAAACGGATAGTCCTAAATGTAATCGGTATGAAAACGGATAGTCTACATTTAGCATTATATATCGTTACGTACAGGAGTTCGTGGATTTGGATGAAAATACCAGGTGACTCGTTAAAACACTTTATTCAACTTTTTACTACAAACTTACTACTCACAGTCTCTACACAGTCCGTTGTCCAATAAGAATGCGGAAGTCACTGATAAATTCACTTTTATTATAGCTTGTTTATTCGCTCTTGATCGCTATTCACAAACTGAATGTCGAGGCGCACGATGTCTGCTTATATATCAAACGACCCGATTTCGAGATTTCCGATTCGATAGACCTTGAAACGATCGTATACGTGTTCATCGATGAACATGTTTTGTTTGTTGTACGTCAAATTTCCAGAGAATTAGCGTTAAACGGATTTGAACTCTATGACATATAGTTTACGAACCCTTTTGCATGTTGCTGCCCCGTTCAATTTGAACTTTATGTTATAAGCATTAGGAACTCTTTTCGCATGTTCGTAACAATATATTTTCTATTTAATTTATCGCGAATTATAGCAAAATAATTTTATCATTACATTTGTATTATGGATCTCCGCAAAGTAAAACCTAATTCTATAAATAATCACTTTCGTATTTTCGTATTAAACAAATTAAAACCTATTTCTATAATTTACGATACATTTAACCAGTTTTATTAATGATTTTATATATTTCGTAAATAATGTATGTCGTAATGTAGTAATTAATTTATAAACAAACTATTCCTCTAATAAAGACCAGTGACGGCGCGTAACTTTCATGTCTTAGTTATTAGAGATCACACGTGAGCCGAGGGCGGGGTACAAGACATCACATATGGTCGCCAGACGAGGGTCCAGACTGCCCGCATGTGATGGACACTCACATATTTCTTATACTTACGTGCATATATGATATGTATAGCGTAATTGGGTACAATCGTTAAGTAAATTCTTTATAAATTAACCGCTTGTTGCTACCCTACTGATGGGCATAGGCCTCCTCTCTTAATTTTTTTGAGAGAAGGTTTGGCGCTAGACCTACTCCGCTGCTCCCATTAGTAAAGTAAAGTAAAGTAACAGCCTGTTACTATGCCCACTGCTGGGCTAAGGCCTCCTCTCTCCGTTATTGGAGAGAAGGATTGGAGCTATGACCTATCACGCTGCTCCAATGCGGGTTGGTAGGTTACACATATCCCTAGAATTATCTAGAGATATGCAGGTTTCCTCACGATGTTTTCCTTCACCGAAAAGCGTGTGATAAATTGCAATTTTCAATTAGACACATAAGTTTTATTAAATAATGCACATCGATATTTAGAACGAAACAGTCGGCTAGTTCGGTTTCGTAGAGCGCGGTCACTGTCACTCAGTTGCTATGTGACGTTTCACACGGGTTCATCAGTCTGTGCGACAGAGACAATGCTCTATGAAGCAGAATCTAGCCGATTTCTCTCTCTAAGCCTCGATGTGTATTATTTATTGCCGCGTACTATACCTAGATAAACTAATCTAGAGATATGCAACTGTGCTCACGATGTTTTCCTTTACCGAAAATCGTGTGATAAATTGAAATTATCAATTAGACACATAAGTTCTAAATAGAAAAACACATTGGTGTCTATTTGGGTTTTGAATCCGTCACCTCGAAAGAGTCGCACGGTCTCACCGCTGGGCTATCACAGCTTTTTACTTTCTTTCTGTACTTAAACATTATTTTGCACGAATCAATTTTGGTTTAATGAAATTAATTACTAGCATACTAAATGTTAGATATAAACATGTTCAACTGTGTCGCATTGATTAGGCAAAAGGTATAGGTAAGTAGGGCAGGTAGGCACCAGCCTATGTAGTATCGCTAAATAAGTAAAACTGACTGATAAATTTTGATCGTAAGCTTTTATCGATAAAGAGCGGCAACTTTATCTGTAAAGTATTGGTTAAACGGTGATCACTGAGTCGCTCGCTAAACGTGGTTATTATTTCTATATATCTTAACAGAAAACCAATCAGCACCAATTTCTGGTTTTAAAGATTCCTTATCAGCGAGGCATTGCATTTGTTTCCCTAGAACTACAGTTATATCATAGTGATACACATTTTTCGCATTATATATTATTTTATTAGAAAAAAATTTGGCAGTTTGGAGCCAACACGTTGCTCCTTGAAGAGGCTTATCTTAAGGTGTTCTATTTTAAGAACTCGTAATAAAAAAAATGTATTTAAAACTTTCCATTGTAGTATATTGTAATAAAAAATAGTTTTGCTGAATCTTGATAAATTTTCAAACACCATTGTGAGCAATTGTACCTATGACATACGACTCTTAAAGTATCCTTTTATGTCTTCTTACCAAATGGATCTGGTACAAGTACATAAATCGAGGTAAATATAATTATGCTAGATTTAAAGTAACTTTTTTATGTAAGAATTTTAAAAATGTCTGCATATAAAATTAAAATTATTTTAATGAATATGAACTTCAGAACCTACAATAGAATTATTTTGCTATAATCCGCGTTTATTAAGAAAATATTTGTAATGTTATGTGTATGAAGTTGGCGATATTCACATACCTTACTCATGGAGAACAAGTTACCACACATATCCCAAAATGTGGTCACATCCACGCGAGTGAAATAATGGCACAGCTAGTATGAATTTAAAAATTATTTACGATAAATCCTAATATTCAATTTTGAATGAAATCCATATCTTTACTTCTATACTAATATATAAAGCTGAAAAGTTTGTTTGTTTGATTGTTTGAACGCGCTAATCTCAGAACTACTGGACCGATTTAAAAAATTCGTGTAAGATAGTCCATTTATCGAGGAAGGCTATAATAGGCTATATACTATCACGCTAAGATGAATAGGAGAGGAGCAGCAATAAAAAATATTGCGAAAACGAAAAATTTTCAAAGCTTTCCTTGCGTGCGCTAAGAAAACGGTGAAAATTATTAAAAAATCATGTACTACCAAATTGTTCCCCTCTAAAAGTACTAAATAAAAGTCCTCGACAGTATATATCTAGCTTTTAAGATTAACCCACTTTAACCGTAATTAATATAAGTATTACAGTTTACCCAAATAATTCAAATTCAAATTCAAATTCAAAATATTCTTTATTCAAGTAAACTTGTAAACAAGTGCTTTTGAATCGTCACCTTTACTGCTGGTTCGGAAAGTCGTCCTACCGAGAAGAGCCAGCAAGAAACTCGGTGGAACTCTTTTAAAAAAGAAGATTCTTAATACTAATTACATTTTGTCATAGCTATCCTGCATAAGGTCAAAGAGCAGCTATATCCACGCATTCTTATCATCAATGTAAGCCTCCACGGTATAATAGGCTTTCTGTATCAGCCTCTTTATAACAGCATTTTTAAATTGCTGTAATGGCAAAGTTAAAATTGATTGTGGAATTTTGTTATAGAATCTTATACCCAAACCCACAAACGACTTACGTACTCTTACAAGGCGCAAAGCAGGAGCCGCAAGCTTATGTCCGTTCCTACTTTGTCTATTATATACATCGCCAATCTTTTTATAATTATGTATATTTTTATGCACAAAAATCAAATTGCTAAAAATATACTGTGACGCTAACGTAAGAATACCTGTTTCCTTAAACTTCTCTCGCAGGGACTCACGCGAATTCAAATTATAAATGCCACGTATGGCTCTTTTTTGCAATACAAAAATTTTCTCAATATCAGCGCATTTACCCCATAACATTATTCCATAAGACATAATGCTATGGAAGTAAGCAAAATAAACTAGTTTTGCTGTTTCGACGTCTGTAAACTGTCTTATCTTTCGAATAGCATAGGCTGCTGAACTGAGTTTCCCTGCGAGAGCTGTTATGTGTGTGAAATAAAACTGTAGTCCACGCGAACGAAGTTGCGTTTAAAAACTAGTAATAATAGATGCAAGATTTAAATATAAATATATTTTAATTTCGAATGGGGCGTTGTGGCACACTGATACAAAATAGGAAAGTCGGTACAAAAAATCGTGGTGAAATACCGCTAGCCGACGCGACGCATCTGGAAACGGTTGCGCTCTCACCGTTAGCTCTGACCCGGCGCAAAAAACGTGTAGTGTGGGTGTGCTCTTTGTTGTGGTGAAATTATATCGCGATATATAATTATGGTTGCGTGCAACTTCTTTACGGAAAAATGGTGTAAAATTGTTTCGGAATAAAGAATATGTGCCGACTTTTTGTAACCCTCTGTTCGTAAAACATTTATTGTTACAGATTTTAAGGCATTTAGCAACTACGTTGTAATGAATGTATCGGCCTATATAAGAACCCAAAGTCTAGAACCAATTAAGGTAAAAATAGACTATTAAACACGCTAATGAACACATATAACGCACTTAGTTCCTATAATATACACATCGTCCATGATCTTCTATTGATTCACAAAAATAAACTTGCTCGCCTGGTTTAAGTTGTTAAGATTATGAAAATGCTGTACTCGCCTTAAAAAAGTGTTTTACCTAGAACATGATTTAAAGTCAAGTTTATAAATAAGTATGTTTTGTAAAATGCTATTGGCTTGTCATAATAAATAAATAAATAAATAAATTATAAATATTAGAGAAAGTGCCAAATTTCGGGAACATACTGTATCTAATCCCACAGGATAAGCCAAAGATAAAACAAATATCCGCCGGTTATAAGGGTCAAAACCCATATTGCGTAAAGTTGGCCCATATGAGACGCAGTTTATGTTATTTTTTGTCCACCTCTCAGTCTATTTTTAACCAGTGTTTGGTCTAAAGTTGCGTGGTTGCTTATAATTTAGTTACTATGGGTCAAAAAGTTATAATGTTTGTATTATTAATTTTAAATATTTACATTATAGTATTTTTGAATTTAAACTATTGTGAGTGGTATTCATTATTAATGTTGAGAGACCGGCTATACTCACGTCTTATTTTATCGGATGAGCCCGACTAGTTTTTAGGACCTGAAATCTCTTGACTAGGGCTTGAAACTAGTCGGGCTCAACCGATAAAATAAGACGTGAGTATAGCCGGTCTCTTAACATTAATAATTATAGTATTTCCTATTAAGCTTTAATTTATGAGCATATAATGTAATTTTTAAAAATATTATTAGGTACTTTAATTATTAGAGAATGTATGAAGTAAGTAAGCTGTGATAGTCCAGTGGTAAGCGACTCTTTCGAGATGATCACGAGTACAAACCCCGGGCAGACACCAAAGAGTTTTTCTATTAAAACATGTCTAATTGTTAATTGCGATTTATCACATGCTTTTTGGTATCTCTAGAGAAATCTGGGGATATGTGTAATCGACTATTCCGCATTGGAGTAGCGTAGTAGATCTTAGCTCCAACCATTCTCTCCAGAAAGGGAGAGAGGAGGCCTACGCCCAGTAGTGGGATAGTAACTTTAAACGTCTGAATTATGTTCATATAATTTAAATTCCTAGAGTAGCTATATTGCAAATTTTTAAACCTAAGCCCTTCAGTTATATGAAGATAGTCCTAAAAATAATTCTATAATCTTGGTACCTTTTGCAATCACTGCATAAAGTAACGATTTATTGGTATAAGGCATTGTTTTGAATAAAATGAAGCGCGCGACGCGACGCGACCGGCCGGATCAACGACCTTAATGCATTCGATTACCGACGCGAGCGGCCGACAGTTAGTGACGTTTCGAATACGATAAGGACAGGCCGCGTTCGCCTGTATACAGCATTCTTTTATAACGCACACGTGTAATTTTGCGTTTCGGGTGTTATTCTCAGTAGTGACACGACTTTATTGACATTTGAGACTGATATAAGTATTTAGTCACGCGTTTAACCAGTGACGCGTTTGAGAAGACGCGACCGTCCACGGTTTTAGTGCGCGTTGGGTTACTATTCCCTGATATAGGGACGATTCAATAACGTGTGACCTTACGAAAGTTGTGTGCACACCGAGTGTTATTTAACCGATATAGTGAAGTGTATACTCCGGGAGAAACAGACATTACGTGTCCGTGGAAGAGTGCAGAGGCGAGCCAACGGGAATCGGCCAAGTACATACAAGCACACACACACACGTACACATATACACGCAGTGACTCATGAGGCCGGACCACATACAGCTGACGGCCGCATAAGGTAGGTTGAGACGCCGAGACGAAGGGCCCAGGTCCCGGAGGTTGTTTCATCCGTCCGGACGTTTGCGCGGAACAGGCATACTGTACATAGTGTGAGGGTGGACTTAGACTGATATCTATAGTACCCGGCATTAAACAATGCACATCGATGTTTAGAATGAAACGCCGCGTGTGGTATCCGGCAGAGTAAAATAGACCAACCTCATTTCTTAACGAGGTGTCGTAAAAGGCGACTAAGGTAAGTTGACCCACCGTGTGGTATCCGATTGAGTAGAATAGACCACCCTCTTTCTTACCGAGGGGTCGTAAAATATGACTAAGGTAAGTTGACGTCAGGAAGCCGGCCGGTCGTTAAATACGTTAAATCGTTTTCAACATGTTGTGCCGACCCTACTTAGAGTGGGATAAGGGCAGGAGGATGATGATGATGATGTTTAGAATGAAACAGCCGGCCAGTTCGGTTTCGTAGAGCGCTGTCACTGTCACTCAGTCAGTGACGTTTCGCACGGGTTCGTCAGTCTGTACGACAGAGACGATGCTCTATGAAGCAGAATCTAGCCGATTTCTTTCCCTAAGCCTCGATGTGCATCATTTATTGCCGGGTACTATACATGAGTTACACGTCTCATCACGAAAGCGTTGTATCAGGAAATTCAAAATCAAATTCAAAATATTCTTTATTCAAGTAGACTTTTTCATATACATTTGAATATTTAAGTTATTAAACAAGCTACCAGTGATACGGAACTTTACTTTTATTTTTTTTAATTTATTTTTACAATTTTTTAACTTTTTATAAGAAAATAGTAGTTTCTAATTTACATTCAATTTGATACGATCACATAGTAATCGTTATAGTTTCGTGCTTATCAGCTTATCAACTTGATTCCTCTATGTGAGACGACCGTTATAATTTTACCTAACGCTTAGACTTACTTGAGACTAAAACATCGCATACACATAAAATAAAATAATTTGATATATCAATAATGGTTACTTCTGTTATAATCATCATTCTCCTCCCCATAACCCACTCTAAGTGGGGTTGGCACAACATGTTAGAAACATTTTGTCACATGATTTGGCTACGTTTTACGACCGGCCGCCTGCCTGACGTCAACTTACCTTAGTCGTATTTTACGACCCCTCGGTAAGAAAGAGGGTGGTCTATTCTATGTCGGATACCACACGGCGAGGTTACTTCTGTTATAATATTGTTATAAATTAGATAATTTTGTAATTGTTCTTTGAGAAGAAACGGTTCTCTGTGATATTTGATATGGAAAATTATATTCTATGATATTCTAGGTTTTATCTCTATAAAGACGAAAGGGTTAGCTGGCAAATTTCGACATTGATTTTTATTAACACGTTCGTGATTGGAACTTTCAGCAATATTTACTGGTATCTGAAATGTAATTTGTTTACCAAGCTGTGGAAGTAATAAATAAATAATAAATTTATGGGACATTTACACACACGGTCGTCCGTCCCCAAAGTAAGTAACTTAATACTTGTGTTATGAGTGACGGACAACTGGTAGATATACTACACATATATGTTTTAAATACATAGTTGAATACAAATACACACCCAGGCTCGAAGAACCAACAATTTGTTTATAGAAAATGTTGGCCCACGGCGGGAATCGAACCCGCGACCCGTGGAGCTGAAGGCAGGGTCACTACCCACAGCGCCAACGGGCCAGTCAATATGTAATTACCTTGTAGTTTACTATATTTTAGGGTTAAATTTTGCAAGTAGCTTCAAGCTTCTTTATTAAATTTAAAAAAAAATTATATATTAGAATTTTTTTTTATCGTTCTTTCAGAAGAAATGGTTCCCTGTGATATTTGATATGGAAAATTATATTCTAGATTTTATCTCTATAAAGCCGACTGTGACCAAATCGTAAGAAGAGAATATACTGTTATGTATGGTAAATATCACTTCTCTTATATTTATATTATTCAATGGTATGTCCGTTAATTTTCTCATGCTAATACCATATAAAAAACCACAAACACAGCTTTGATATAAAAACAACACGCTTCCTTTATCACCATAGCGCCAACGTGCCAACTATCGCTCCGTTTACTTTAAATCCAAACGTCCCGTTAGACTTGCACCTTGCGCCTGCAAATAACCTGCGACCTATTTATCCGGGGAAAAAAAAACAAATTTCAACCTTATTCTTATAATAATAAGGCGTAGTACATCTATGTGAGATATTAGGTTGTTTAACATAGCCAGATGTGGGAAAGATTTTGGTTAGTTTTTTGTTTGGTCTGTGACGGTTATCTTGAGGTTATTAATTAAAATGTATATTTTCATATTAGTATATATTGAGCTGGTTTCTTTAAGTATGTGAGAAGTTTTCTTTGGTGTTCAATAAGTTAGTATAAATATAAATAGTTTGTATTTATTATTTATATTGTCACATTTTTTTAATATTCGAAGTTAGCTTTGGAATTACAGCAGTTTAAAAATTTATTAAAAGAAGGCTGATACAAAATGCCTACTATACGATTAAAGATTACATAAATGATACGAATGTGTAAATATAGCTTTGTCCTTGTCTTTGTCCTTGTACAAGGTAGCAATGGCAAAATGTAACTAGTTATATTTTTTCAAAAGCAACCGTCGAGTTTCTTGCTGGCTCTTCTCGGTAAGAGCAGTTTTCCAAATCAGCAGCAGAGTTGACGATTCAAAAGCACTTGTTGACGAGTTTACTTGAATTATAATTAAAAAAAATATATTTTATGAATTTGAATTTGAATAATTTATATAATTAGGTGTTACTACCCGGAGATCCATAATACAAAAGTAAGATAAGATAAGATAAGATAAGAAACTCTTTATTACACACAACATTACATACAAAAGAAACAAAAAATTTAAAATAAAATGTGTAAGGGCGGCCTTATCACTGCAAGTGATCTCTAACAGGCAACCCATATGTGTAAGGACATCATTATTAAGAAGTGTACATAGTTGGTGGTTGAGTGTGAGTAGAAAGACGACAGAATAAATAAATTTACATAATAAGTAATGGAATTGCTATATGCTATTAATAAAATATAAATATGTATTAATATTGTATAGACTTACACTATATTTTACTCCATAAAATAAATAAATAGATAGAAACCATAAGTTTATGTAAATAAAATAATGTAGATAAAAAAATAATACACAATAATCAATTAATTAGATAAAAAATAGTTTTTTAAACGACGTTTAAAAACATATATCGATTTAGAAAGACGAATGTCACTGGGAAGAGCGTTCCAGAGTTTCACAGCCGTAACTGTAAAAGATTCACTGTAACGCTGTGAGTGACTAGCCGGCATCATCAGTTTGTTAAGATGCTGAGATCGCAGGTTAGAAAGATGGAGATGTTCTCGAAATCTAAAACGCTCCTTTAGATAAAGAGGTGCAGAAGGATTAAAAAGAATAGAATAGAGAAGAGATAGTACGTGGACATTTCGCCGCTGCTGGACAGTTAGCCATTTGAGTTGAACCCTATATTGCGTGATATGGTCGAATTTTTTAAGATTAAATATGAACCTAATGACTAAATTTTGGAGACGCTCTAGCTTGTTGAGAAGGAATTGTGGTATATCCGAATAGCATGTGTCTGCATAATCAAGTATAGGTAAGAGAAGAGTGTGAGCTAGTGATATTTTAGTTGTGATAGGCAAGAAGTTTCTCCATCTTTTCAACCTGCCGATAACAGCAAACATTTTGCGACTCACCTCAGATATATGAGGAACCCATGAAAATGTACCGTCCATGATAATACCAAGGTTTTTTATGTTATCACAAAACTCTAGCGTCGTTCCATCAAGGACTACAGAAGGAAGAGGGGTTAGATGAACCTTAAAAAGTTTCTGGCGACTACCTATTAAGGCAACCTGAGACTTGCTTGCGTTTAAAGACAGCCCGCAAGAATGACTCCAAGTGCTAACAGCTTGAAGATCGGAGTTAATTCTGTCGATAGCCCTAGCTATATCATCAATTGGAGTAGTTGTGTAAATTTGTAGGTCGTCAGCATAAAGGTGATAAGATAAGGAGAGAAGGCTAGTTAGAGAGTTTATGAAGATGGAGAATAATAGCGGAGAAAGGACACCACCTTGCGGGACGCCAGCAGTGAGACGGCACGAGGAAGAAAGCTTATTATCAATGTGTATACATTGACTGCGACCATACAGGTAGGAACGAAACCAGTCTATAGTAGTGACGGATATATTTATTGCCTCAAGAGAAGCCAATAGTATATCGAAGTCTACTGTGTTAAAAGCGTTAGAGAAATCAAGTAGAGCAATAACAGTAATCTTCTGCTCGTCCATTCCAAACCGTATGTCATCACAAACTTTAGTTAATGCCGTGACAGTACTGTGCCCCGCTCGGAAACCAGATTGAAATGGATTAAGAATATTGTACGTGGAGAGGAATAGTGTAAGCTGGTAATGAGCAATGCGCTCCATAACTTTTGATAGGAAAGGAAGAATGGAAATTGGTCGATAGTGAATGAACGATGAGGGTGAGGAAATTTTAGGAACAGGGATTATATGAGCAACACGCCAAACCTCAGGAAAAGTACTAGTGGAAAATGAGTAATTAAAAAGATGGGTAAGGATAGGAACAATATATTCTAATGATAGAAGAATCATTTTACGACTAACTCCATCACTACCGATGGCGTCAGATTTAATTGCCAATATATGTTTCTTCACATCCTCAGTAGTGATGGGGGTAAAATTAAATGGTGGACAGTTAGGTTTGTTACTTGAGGTGAATGTTTGAAGTGTGTTAGATTTAATTACATGATTCAAGGGGGTATTACTAGTAAAATGCTGGTTGAGTCCATCAATGTCAATATTTTGAGAAATCAAGGATTTGGGTTGTCGCCCAATGCCCATTTTATCGAGAAATTTCCATACGGTCCTAGTATCCTTCCTTTCTATAGAGGAATGTATATAATTACGTTGCGCATCTCTACAAGCTCTGCTACATTTATTGCGTAATTTTTTATATTTGCCCAACAATGCCTCTGACGGTCTGGATTTATATTTTGATTTGGCAGCATCTCGTCTCGCCATAAGTGATTTAATTTCTCCTGTAAGCCAGGGGGCCGGGAGATGTTTTAATTTGATTGGCCTAAGAGGAGCATGCACATCAAAGAGTTCAATGAGTAAAGAGTTGAATATATTTAGTTTGTCATTTAGAGACGTTGCTTTAAAGACTAAATCCCAGTCAATTAGACTTAGATCACGTAGGAAATTGTTATTATCGAAGTTTTTAAAGCAGCGTCTCATTACGATTGTTGGCTTTTTCCTAGGTGGATGAATCTTAAACGATAAATATACGAGATCATGGTATGAAAAAGCCTCCGCTGGGAGTTGCCCATATACGTTAACCCGCTCAGGAGAAGAAGTTATCATCAAGTCCAGCAAAGATGGAGCACAACCCGGAAAAAAATGGGTTGCGTTTGTTTTAAGGATGCTTAAATTTGCACTGTTCACAATATTATTCAGACGGTGTGTACGGTTATCATTTTTTATTAAACAAGTGTTAAAATCACCCATTATAATAGTGTGATCTACTCCTGGAACATATTTTTCTAACAAAGTTTCAAAATCATGAAAATAATTGATGTGGAGTGATGGACTATAGAAAACTCCCAACAGAAGCTTCGATGTACCAAAGTGAACCTCTAAAAAAATATGCTCTGCTAATAAGAAAATTATTTTGATATTGTCCGCGATAAAGTAAATAGAAAATACATATTATGCTAAATGTAGAGTGAACTATCCGTATTCATACTCGATACGTGCAGGATTTGTAAAACACATGCACAAACCTCCACTACCGCCACCACAATTCACAAGCACTACACACGTTCACTATCACAAACGCAACAATTTATTTCGTTCCGCAACCGAAACATCATTAGGATATATACTCCACGACAAAATCGCAAAGCGTGTTTACGATTTCAGCATGTATCAGGTATGAAAACCGAATTGTTCACTCTACATTTAGCATTATATATATTTCTTATTTACTTTATCGATGATTATAACAAAATAATTTTATTATTACTTTTGAATTTGAACTTTGAGTTCGGAAAGAAATTGCGGGAATCACTAGTAACATTATATTGCAGCCATACTGAGCTTCAGGTAGTCGTCCTACTATTGCATCAATCATGTAACCTCGTCTCGTAAATCTCGATATATTTATTGTTTGAATCAGCTAAATTTCGTGAAGTGTTACTCAGTTCCTCGGAACACGCTGTAGAAAGTTCTTGACAATATGCAAACTTCTTATCTCAGGTAAATCTTTATTTTTCCTAAAATCATGAGCAAAATAGTCGTGACGTAGCCCGTTGGCTCATACCCGGACTGGAGTTTACGTTAGAAGTTAGGCAATTAATAAATATTTACAAAAAGATGTATTGTCAACTTTTTTTTTTGTTTGTTTTTTATGTATTATTATTATTATTATTTCAATATCTACAAGTTATATCTATCTTAAATTACTTACACGCTACTACTATACAAATCATGCCCACGTGGAATGGTCCCAAGAATGCTGGCAGCGTTTCCGTGTTGAATCGCTAAGCTGATTCTTTGTGCGAAAAAGGAGCCAGCCCTCTTGTCACCCGAAGAGGCTATCAACCGAGGTGTTAAAACGGATAAAAAAAAATTTGCACTTTGAAATTGTCAAATTGTCGACTGAAATGTTAAAATCCCTCCATTCCTCAATTGTGTATTGTTTTTTCCGTTTCTACATAAAAATTGGGAACATTTATATCCTTTTTATTAGACCGGTATATAAAATTCAATTGTACCGGATTTCATCAATATTTGTCCAGCTTAAAAGCGTAACTGATAGACAGACGCCAATTTACACTGCAATAGTTATAAGCTCCATACTCAAAGAAAATGCATTTCAAATTCAAATTCAAAATATTTTTTATTCAAGTAAACGTAAACAAGCGCTTTTGAATCGTCAACTCTACTGCTGGTTCGGAAAACTGTTCTGACCGAGAAGAGCCAGTAAGAAACTCGACGGTTGCTCTATTCAAAATAATTCTTATAATTATTTACATTTATTACTACTATAAAACAAAAGTATTAATGAAATTATTTTGCTATAATCCGCGATACAGTAAATAGAAAATATATATAGTGTTTAATGTTTAGTGGACTATCAGTATTTTCATACCCGATACGTGCAGGATTCGTAAAAACACATGCACAAACCTCCACCACTTCCACCACAATACACAAGCACTACACAGGTTCACTATCACAAACTCAACAATCGTTTCGCCCCGCAACCGAAGCATCATCAGGAGATGGACTCCACGACGAAATCGCAAAGCGAAGCGTTATCCAAACAAGCGTTGTTAAATAGTACTTGGTTCATCCCTACCCTTTATTTTACCTCGGAACACGTGCAACAAGCTTGAACTAGAGACATTTATCTGCTCGTTAATGAGGGTGCCATTGTTATGCTTAATGATTTCTAATTGTTCCAAAATATTTAATTTGAAGCTTTTTTCGCAGGTGTGCAGTATTTCGAAACAATGGTCATTAGGAACTTTATGACCGCTTTCGTTTCATTTGTCAGAAATCACCGTTTTTTAAAAATATTTTTGTAATATTTTTATTTACAAAAATTTGCGCGCAAATGAGATAGTAAAAGGATGTGTGATGTAATATTTGCGGTGGAAAGCGGTGGGAATGAAATAGGCAGTGAATATTGCTTTTCTAAACCATATATATGATATGTACCGCGGTTATATATGATTCGTGTATTTAATATGATTGACATTAATATTGCCGTCACGTAAGCAGGTCCAGCAGGCAGCCACGTATAAGGCGTGTTTACACTGAGCGCGATCAATCTCCATCATCCACGACACTTATCAGTATCCGCCTACAGAATTGTACCAAGCACTTCTAGACTTGCCTCAATTATTTTTTTTAATATGAATTTTTGTTCGCGGACTTACACGAGATCTTTTCGGTTAAAATAGCTCTGTGTATAAAGAACACGGTATGAGTGTTGCCATTGATGATAAGTATATGTATATATAACCCTAGCTTTGAGCGTCATAAGAAAGCCTAGAAAAACTCATCGAACGCTAAGGCTCTTTAGCTAGTTAGAAAAGGTAACTGAAGTAAGCAAAGGTGCTTGTATTGTCTATAATCAAGGAACAAACGAAGAGATCTGTGGGAGAACAAAAATTCCGGATATAGTTCAACGCGAAGTTCAAAAGCCGATGAACGATAAACTGAAAAATTCTACTACTCCGCTATTTTAAAAATAAGCCTTATATTATATTTACCTAGGTCAAAATTTAAAAGTTGTCCCTTCTAGACATTCCGATGGCATCTTCAGAACAAAGTTTAACATGATCGTCCATCAAGCGCTTATCAAGCGTAACCTTATCTCACGGGAGAAAAGTGAGGATAATATATACAGAATTATTGTTTTCTGTGTACAGACGTGTGCAGCAAATCTTGCGACAGAATGTTTTACACCCACTCACAAGCTACTGTCTACAAGTTCAAAAGATGAGCAAATTTTTATGTCCCTTCTGGCACAGTCGCGGTCGTGTCAATTGCCCTTTTTAATAAGATGTACTGGAATTGAATCCTAGTTTTCATTGGAACGTTACTTTTTCAATCTTCTTCTCTTCTTCGTCAGCCGATGGACGTCCACTGCTGGACATAGGCCTCTTCATGGGATCGCCACACCACACGATCTTGCGCCGCCTGGATCCAGTGGCTCCCTGCGACCTTTTTGAGGTCGTCTGTCCACCTCGTAGGGGGGTGTACTTTTTCAATAGTGATTGTGAATAATGCATTCTATGGAAGAAAGAGGAAGACTGTTTAGAAATGTCCGTTCGGCACGTGGCTTGCTAACTAGCTACAGTCATATAGCAGCCCCTCATTACAAGACCTTTATACTTTTTCCTTTATACTGTTATCTGTGTACTAAGGTTTGTCGGTTTTTAATACCGGTGTTTTAGAGAAAATTATGAAATTCTAAAACCCGTTTTTTTGGTTAAAAATATCGGTTTTCAATTTAAGTAGAGAGTATAAATAATATGGTTATTATAAAAATATGATGTATTTATTTATTCGAAACCTCAGTCTCAAATGATTTATAGAAGCAGGCTTTACTTTGCGGAATTCCATATTACAAGCAATATAACAGAACTAACTACTTTGCTATAATCCGCACGGGTTAAGCGAACGCATGCAAAGCTAATGTGTATGAAGCAGGCAAAATCTACGCACCTTATACATGCAGGACAAGCCACCACGTGCACCCCAAGGCACCTCCACCATTACGATTTTTGTCGTGGAGCCTATCCTCCTGATGATGCTTCGGTTTCGGGGCGAAACGATCGTCGAGATTGTGGTGGTGGGTGTGTGTGCTGCTTGTGTGCGTTGTTGCTGGTGGAGGCGCCTTGGGGTGCATGTGGTGGCTTGTCCTGCATGTATAAGGTGCGTAGATTTTGCCTGCTTCATACACATTGGCTCTGCATGCGTTCGCTTAACCCGTGCGGATTATAGCAAAGTAGTTAGTTCTGTTATATTACCTCAGTCTCAGTTTACTTTTTGTAACTCAAAGACGTGGAAAAAAAGAATGAAGAATTTGATGTCAATACTCCATGCATTCATTGCACTGGCATATTTAAGCAAATCCTGAATACGAATGTAATCTTGTCTTGACATGTATTTTGATCAGTAATCGTCAAATAATGAATAAATGACATAACTATGAACTTGTATGACTGTTTATCAAATCAAATCAACAAATCAAAATAATCTTTATTTAAGTAAGCTTTTTACAAGCACTTTTGAATCGTCATGGATTAGAATGTTGCTCTTACCGAGAAGAACCAGCCAGAAACTCGACGGTCAATCTTTTAAACAGTAACTTACATTATTTAATTGCTGTCTTGTTTGAAGCTGGAAGGATTTTCAAATCCAAGCATTTTTATCATTCAAATAATCTTCAATATGTAATATGCCATACGTATAAGCCTATTTAGTACAATTAATTTAAACTTTTCTAATATAGATTGCTGAATTTTATTGTGAAAGCGAGTACCAATATATTATAATACTCGTAAACTAGAGATGGGAGATCGGTCAAAGTGTGTGGCAGATAAAATATACTTTCGGCTTCCATTACTCAGGGTACGCGTGACGATACTTGAGTTTAACGGCTCTATTAACAGTTGATATCGCATGTAATGACCCGTTCTCACAATCGTTCATTTTAAAGATCCACTGTCGAATCGACCTATGTCACGAATGTTTTTTTATTTGTTTCATCTATACTTAAAACAAAGTCCTAAAAAGCTGTCTCTTTGTATGTAAACGATTTTCTCAAAATCAACTGAACGGATTTTTGTACGGTTTTCACCAAAAGATAGTGCAATAATTCCGGATGGTTTAAGTAAATATTACATATCGGTATTATGCAAATTGTGTTGAAGAGATCGCGCAGCTGTTAAAAAACTTGCTTGCTGCGACCTATAGTCGCGTGCGCTGCGTAAACCAGCAGAGATACGCTAAAGTAATGTACTAAAGAATTGTAGATATCTAAAAATACTACAAAAAAGTCCGCGCTAGCATGTCTATATCTCTTATGGTTAACTACTTTTATGTTAAAAGTTTGAATTCTAGAAAATTAATTGTGACACGCTTATATTGCTAGTTTATTTAATAATCCAACAGCACTTTTACACCGAATTCGACGCTTCAATTATTTATTATAAACAAAAACAAAATTATAGATGTGTATGTGTCATTGTGTATGTGGGCCTACTTAGAATACATTATCCAATTTTATTTAAGCGTTTGCTAAGCGTCATTATTAATACTAGAATATCTTAATAAATGATTTTCATCGTTAGAAAATACCTAGATTATAGGTACATTGAAACACTGAAAGCAGATGGATTGTTAACGAAAATCCATACAATACATTTTAACATCAATACCAAAATTTTCTAGACTAGATTATTTTTGTATATAATTTTTTAAAATACAACTTATATAGATACTAGTTATGTGCGAAACGTTTTTTGGCCTTTCTATTTTAGACACCATGGTCGGTTACTGTTAATTTAGATAGTGGCAAACTTTTAATATATAAAAAATCATTTGCGAAACGAATTTTTCTTTGTTGTCTCAAAGTTAAAGGCATATTTTAAAATGTTATAAATTATTTTTATTTTATTTTTAAAATCATAAGTATTTTATATATCATTACTAAGGGCAGTCATTACAGGGGATGATTTTTGCCCTTTTTTATTTTCCAACTGGATAATTTCAAATAATAACGCTTCATTGCTTCGTTACATACGAACATAACACATATTTGTGTTTGTCTTATCAAGCCGACCAATTGTATTCTATTTTAATACATTACGTGGGAGCTGAGATAGCCTAGCGGTGAGACCGTGCGACTCTTTCAGGCACCAATGATTTTTTGTATTAAAACTCATGTGTCTAATTGGCAATTGCAATTTATCACATGCTTTTCGGTGAAGGAAAACATCGTGAGGGATCCTGCATACCTCTAGAGAATTCTGGAGATATGTGTAACATACCAATCCGCATTGGAGCAGCGTGGTAGGTCTTAGCTCCAACCCCTCCAGAAACGTAGAGAGGAGGCCTATTCCCAGCAGTGGGATACAGGCCATTACTTACTTTACATTTACGTAATATTAAATATGGTTATTAAGTATGGTTAAAATCGACATAACGCACTTATGCCAGTTTTCCTATGAACCGGCTGAAACATAAAGCTCTTATATTAGTCCGGATTCGCCATTCATCCTCTGACAACTACATACGGCAATAATTCTTTTTAATGCCCCTCTTGATTAGAACTGTACTGTCGAAACGGGACAAAAGATACAACCATGAAGGCTATATACAGCTAGGGTTTCCATATTTATTATTTAAAGACAAAAACAAGTTATTTTAAATCAATACTTATTATAAAACAAAATCCGCATAAGCTGTCTGTCTGTATGTGGTCGTTTTTTATTACTAATAGGTAGTGCAATTCTCATCATGTGACAACATGTTTATAACGTGTTGTGCCGACCCCACTTAGAGTGGGATAAGGGTAGGGGAAAGAAGAAGAAGGTAGTGCAATTTTTCTGAAAGATTTACGTTGATTTACGGTTTTATGTAAATTGTGTTGGAGAGGTAACGCCGTAGTAAAAAAACTTTCCTGCTGGGTGCATAAGTCGCGAGCGCCGCGTAAACCAGCAGTCACATTAAAGTAATGCACTATAGAATTGTAGATCTACATAAATACTACAAAAAAGTCCGCGACAGCATGTCTCCATCTCTTACGGTTGGCTCACAATAATTAATATTATGTACACAATTTGAACTAAACACACTTTCTATACCTCGCCGGCAAAGTCGCAGGCACACCTTGTAAGTAATAAAATAAGGAAGATTTTTTTACCTAATTTCTAGCCCAGTATATAAGTTTCAAATGTACAAAATTTCATCAACATTGATTCTTATGAATATAAACTATTATACTATTATATATTACTATTATAATATACTAATATTTACTATTATTATATTTATATATTACTATTATTATATTTATATATTACTATTAATATATTAGTATAGTAACTATTAATATAAAATAAAGTAAATTAAATTCATTGTATAACTATAATAAAATTACCATAATGAAATAATACTTATTTTGACCTCGTTTGAATAATTAAAATTAATTAAATTGTATATAATTTATAGAATTAGGCGTTATTTTGCGGAGATCCATAATACAAAAGTAATAATAAAATTATTTTGCTATGATCCGCGATACAGTATTTTCTATTTGCTGTATCGCGGATTATAGCAAAATAATTTTATTATTACTTTTGTTAAATTGTATAATAAAAAACGCAGGCTCTGAGATCCTAAAACAGAGTCTTTATATCAATATAATCCTTGAATGTGATCTGAAATTTAATAAAGCGTACAAATCGCCTACAAGCAATCATCTTCAATTACTAATTTATTGAGACTGCATGTTTTATCAGGTCGCGGCTTTATACGTCGCACAGTTGCCCAAAGGGTATTTATGTTTCGAGTTTTGTACAGTGTTATTTAATTACAATTATTTTTAGACAAACCTTCTTTAACAAATACAAATTATCCCAATACTGAAGTTACCGTAGTTAGAAAATACGATTAAAATCTACTGAATAATATTTACATAAAAAATATATGTACCTGTAAATGTTTATGATTAAAAATAGTAATAACAGGTTATGTTCTAAACCTAAATATGTACTGAAACTACAAACAACTTGGTTACATTATTAGCAAGGTTGTTATGCTATGATTTATCATTTGTTTAATTTAAATTTCGTGTCAAAAGAACTAACATCTGTCATAAGCAAAGCTTACGTAATATGCGAATAAGACTCCAGTGTTATTGACTAAAATAGGACAACTTTCTAATTTTTGTTCTCCTTTTGAAACTAATGAAAAGAATAAGTCCGTCTTTAAATAATTTATAGAATTAGGCGTTACTTTGCGGAGATCCATAATACAAAAGTAATAATAAAATTATTTTGCTATAATCCGCGATACAGTAAATAGGAAATATATATAGTGTTTAATGTATAGTGGACTATCAGTATTTTCATACCCGATACGTGCAGGATTCGTAAAAACACATGCACAAACCTCCACCACTTCCACCACAATACACAAGCACTACACAGGTTCACTATCACAAACTCAACAATCGCAAAGACTTTGCGATTTTGTCGTGGAGTCTATCTCCTGATGATGCTTCGGTTGCGGGGCGAAACGATTGTTGAGTTTGTGATAGTGAACCTGTGTAGTGCTTGTGTATTGTGGTGGAAGTGGTGGAGGTTTGTGCATGTGTTTTTACGAATCCTGCACGTATCGGGTATGAAAATACTGATAGTCCACTATACATTAAACACTATATATATTTTCTATTTACTGTATCGCGGATTATAGCAAAATAATTTTATTATTACTTTTGTAGAATAAGTCCGATTCATTCATAAAGAATTGACCTACAAATAAATGTTTATTTATACCTAGTTTTCATCTATGTATAATTAAAAATACTCGAATGGTGAATCAGTATTTTTCCTTCCTCTCTTATATTTCGCATCTAATTAAATAATGAACGAATATAGCTTAAACATGTTTAATTGATTATTCTATTAGAAAATTTAAACTCTAGCTATACATATGACTAGAGGGATGCCCAAAAAGAAATGGTTGTACCTGTTGAAGTATGACATGCTTATAAAAGTTGACGATAGGAGATAATGGAATGAAAAAAATGTTGTGCCGACCCCACTTTTAGTGGGAAGGGCAGGAGAATGAAATAATATATATGCTTCGTGCAGTATACCTACTTGTTAACATTATATGTCATTGATATATGTATAATAAATAGAAAAGTTTATCTTTCTGTCAGTTAATCGAAGGTTATATATCGGGCTAATATACAGGATAAAATTACCTTATTTCAGTCGGAAATAATAAAATAGTAGGGACATGATTTTTCTTCTACTTAGATAGGATAATAGGTTGATTATACTCATAGGTGAGTATAATCATCCAAACAAAGAGAGTAAACTATCCCAATGAATTTGAAGCGGCGAACCCTATGTAAGGATGAATGGATTACTCTTGGACTATCACGGCGTGAATTCATTACTTTAACCATATATCGGTTAGTATTAAAGGGGCCTAATTTGAAAAGTTATTTTGTGGCAAAATCCAATAAAGCGTAGCGTAGCGCCTACAAAACTCGTGAGTGTAACTCACTGAACTATAACTTGGAAGAGCAAGAAAATACTTTATTTAAATAGTTCGCACGTTCGTGACGTCATAGATAGACTTAATTAAGCCTAATTTTGAATTAGGTCACTTTAATACTAAACGTGCGATGTATTTTATTAGATTATTTTTTACTTACTTTTTACTTTTTTACTATTAAAGTACTTTTTTAAGAATATTCTAATACCGATTCAAACTGTTTAGTAAACGAACGGTGTTGTGGATCCTCGTTTATGACCCAAACAGTTATATTTTCTCAGAATGACCGCTAGCAGATCGTACCATAGATAGTAGAAGACAAAAATGACACGACCACAGATAAAAAATATTTTGACAGGGGTGGTTATAATTTGCTACTCTCAGCGTCGATAAAGTCCTGATAAAATTCACGTCGTGACCGACAGACGGCAATGATGCGGCGAAATCCGAAGATGACCACCTGTTACTGTGCTATAAATCCTGTTATATCAAAAATCATCTAAGCTTCCATTAATTTGATGAATTTATACGTATAGGGACAAATCGCTGTTTCTGGAAGGATGTTAGAAATAATATACGAGTACAGACGGCAAAATAAAATTAGTTACATTGATGTAGTAAAGAGATTTTTTTTAAATCTTAATTTACGATAAGATAAGCATTCAAATTTAATATGAAAAAGATAGAGAATGAAATCGTAAAGATAAAGACATAATTGTATTATTCAAATTCAAATTCAAAATATTATTTATTCAAGTAAACTTGTAAACAAGTGCTTTTGAATCGTCAACATCTACTGCTGGTTCGGAAAGCTGTTCCTACCGAGAAGAACCAGCAAGAAACTCGGCGGTTGCTCTTTTCCAACAATAATTCTTATCACTAGTTACATATAGTTATAAATGTCTTGTACAGGGTTGAAGAGAAGCTATATCCACGCATTCTTATCTTCCAGGTAATCCTCAATAGTATAATAGGCTTTCTGAATTAGCCTTTTTTTAATAGTATTTTTAAACTGCTGTAAAGGTAAAGTTAATGTAGATTGGGGAATTTTATTATAGAATCTTATAGCCAAACCCACAAACGAATTACGAACTTTTTCATGGCGCAAAGCAGGAACCGCAAGCTTATGTCGGTTCCTACTTTGTCTATTATATACGTCGCCAATCCTTTTATAATTATTTATATTCATATGAACAAAAATTAAGTTACTAAAAATATACTGTGAAGCCAATGTAAGAATATCTGTTTCCTTGAACTTCTCTCGCAGGGTATCGCGCGAATTTAAATTGTAAATGCCACGTATGGCTCTTTATTATCAAGGTAATTAATATGAGTTCTAACTATACTCGTAATAGCTAACTTTAACGATAATATCATCATACTCTTGCCTTTATCTTACTATCAGTGAAGTCGGCACATGATTTAAACTATTGATTTCGCTAGTTATTTTACGACTGGCTGCCTGCCTGACGCTAACTTCCCTTATACGCCTTCTTATACACCTCGGTAAGAAAAGAGATTGGTCTGTTATATTCAGCCGGATACCACGCAGTGGGTAAACTTACCTTAGTCGCCTTTAACGACACCTTGGTAAGGAATGAAGGTGGTATATTCTATTCAACCTGATTCCATATTGCGGCTGCTGTAAAAAATTCATTAGTAAGTATAATTAAACTTCACAATTTTCATATTTGCGTTAGCTGGCAGTGATCTCTCTCAAATACATAAGTTGATCTTCGAGGACTTTTTTATTAATATTGTTTTTCTAACGTTTTTCATAGAACATAAATAATAAATAAATAATAAATGGTATCTATTACTCCTGCTTATTATTAAATTATGCTTCTTATTTATCAATCTATTGCTCGTAGTCTAGGTTATATCTGCAATGCACATATCAGATAAAACGGATTAAGCAAAATAAATAGGCCGTTAACATATCAAATAATAATAAAACTAAAAAAGATACTTAATTAAAAAAAAATATGTCAATTTTGCCAAAAATTTGTTGATGATGATTTATTTGTCATCGCTACCCACACGCAACTTGGGCACGCACCGTTTTTTGTCGCTAAACGCCACGGCCATCTGGTAAGGAATTTTTTTATGCACAAAAAACATCTCTGACCCTTTCTTACCTTTTGTAGCTGGCCCTCGATTTTTTCAAATGTGGCCCCTCACAATATGTTGAATTAGCGTATTAGTAAAATTTCTGTAGACCCGATGAAATTTTTGATTGAACTTAACGGATTGCGTCCTAACGGTTTTGTGTTGGTGTATTTTTTGTATTCCAATTATATTTACAATTGTAGCCTGAATAGTTCGTACAATTTTATTTTTTTTTAATACCATAAAGATTATAAACTTTTACAGCATATGCACCTGCTTTTTGATAATATTTGAATACAAGATGGAAATAATTCTTTAATTACAAGCAATATAACAGAACTAACTACTTTGCTATAATACTGTTTGCTGTTATATTGCTTGTAATATGGAATTCCGCAAAGTAACGCCTGCTTCTATAAATCATTTAATTCTTTAATTTTTTTTTAAGTCTTAAGTTACCTAAAATTTTATTGAAATCCTGTAATTATTTAAGAATATCACTTATAGAAACAATCTTACATACAAAATAGTTTTATGGGCATTTTCATATTTTATTCAATAACTTTCATTTCTTCACTAAACGGGTAACAATTTTTATGTTTACCTTTGTACTATATTTTGTTACTACATTACTTCATAACTTTACTACATACTACATTTTTCTTCGATATATGATGGATATAATAACAACATCTGCATAAATCATAATTACTCAAATTTCTATTGCATGTTCAGTCGTCATTGATGAGTCAGTTATTTAGGATATACTTAAATCTTTATTCATATAGGGTTATGCCTATATACGCATGCTTTAATTTTCTTTAATAAAGACTTCGTAATCTGTCATCTCAATCAAAACGACAGCCTGCATTTCGTAATTTTCAAGTTCAAAAGCGCCGACTCCAGTGCCAATCGAAGTCCTTGAAATTCGAAAAAAACCGTCCCGGTACACGAATGAATGAGCTATCGAATGAGTGAGTGAAATATCGGTCCGCGGATCTCTCTGTTTATTGTATTAAATAGTTTCCACAATGGGCAATATCGCCGTGCGGAGGCTGCATACGATGGAATGCGATGAATAGAATTTGTGCAACGGAATTTTGCGAGGGGAGTAACATTTCAATCAATAGCTTATTTTCAATAGTTTGATATTGATTTTTGATTTTTTTACTCGGCTTTACGGATGATTTATTTTAATAGGCTATGGTCTATTTATTTAATTTCTTTGTTATTTTAGGATTATCTACATATTTTGACTTGCAACTGCCAACTTAAGATTTCACGTCTACGCCTGACTTCTTGCAAGACTTAGTTACGGTTAAACATGCTGTCATATGATTTGGCTACGTATTTTACGACCGGCCACCTGCCTGACGTCAACTTATCTTAGTCGCCTTTCACGACATCTCGGTAAGAAATGAGGGTGGTCTATTCTATGCAGCCGCATACCACACGGCATTTACCTTAGTCGCCTCTTACGACACCTCGGTAAGAAAGGAGGTTGGTCTATTCTATTCTACCGGAAACCACACGGCTTGCAAGACTTAGTTACGATATATTGTTTCGTTATAATTTTTTGTAAAAAAGAGGGTTCTAAGGCTAACTTGGATTATACGATTGTATTTATCCACAAACACGAAGATTATTTTTGTCCACGCATAGACAAGCTTCTAATATCAAAGTTCTATGTTCACTAAGTTCTATACTTGACTTTTATAACTTCACTATTATAATACACACTGAAATCAAATATTACGGGAAGCTACTTTTAATCAATAAACCAAGGATGTAGTCAAACGTAAGTAATAGATAGAGCTCAAGGAAAATAAATAATGAAAATAAGGGAAGGCTCACAATCAGACATTACAGGTAATAATGATCGCGGCCTTAACAATAAAATTGACGGAAGTTTTCTGATAGATTTCTTAATATTATAAGGTTTAAGATATATTTCTGTGTGTATATTTACGATATGTGTGATTATATATTATAGTAAATATTGTTATAGGATTTTTAAACATGGCTTGTGGCAGTTGTATCCGCGACTTTATACGCGCCAATTTCAGGGTTACTGAGGGTCAGTAATGTTATGATTTTTTCCTAGTTCCAGCAAGAAAAACGGGATTTTTCGTATCCTCGACATTAACTGTGTATTAGCATAAATTATGTCAAATTGACCACCCTCATTCCTTACCGAGATGTCATAAAATGCGACTAAGGTAAGTTGATATCAGGTAAGCGGTCGGTTGTATAATAACTAACCAAAATATGTAACAACATGCTTAAAACTTGTGGTGCCGCTCATTTAATGGAGGATGATGATGACTGAATCCATTTAATTAGCTGTGAAAGTGTAACAAAAAGACAGACAGCCAGATAAACAGACTTTTATATGTTTAATATTAGTATAGATATCGGTAGCCTAGTCAGGCAGAATAAACAAATTCCGTTCGATCGTATTTTTGATATTCAAGCGAAGAAGCTCTACGTATTTGTAAGCTAAATGCTAAGGTCTCATACATTCGGACAAGATATAAGGTTGCATGACAAACATCCCCTATTAGGCTTCGTGACTGCTGGAGCCATTTCGCTGTCGTATTTATCGAATCGTTTCGTGCGACACGCCGCAGACACTGGTATAGTCCGTTCGACTGAAGAAGGTGCACGCTTACCGTCATAAGTGAGTAAAATAACGGCCTGTCCCACAGCTGGGATTAGGCCTTCTCTATCCGTTTTTTGAAGAGAAGGGTTTGAGCTAAGACCTCACCACGCTGCTCCAATGCAGATTGGTAGGTTACACAGATCTCCAGAATTCTCTAAAGATATGCAGGTTTCCTCACGATGTTTTCCTTCAATGAAAAGCGTGTGATAAATTCAAATATCACTTGGATACATGAGTTTTAATAGAAAAACTCATTGGTACCTGCCCGGGTTTGAACTTGTGTTCCTCTCAAAAGAGTGGCACGGTCTCACAGCTCTATAATATATAATATGAGTAATCATCACAAAATATACCTCGAATTGACACTAATGAAAAATAATTGGAGCTTTTCAATTCAACCCGACCGATGTCATTTGTACCTCGGGTTGCCTCGGGTCTGAGAGGGAAGAATATTTCTGTATTATTTATATTTATATATCTCAGCATCGCATACCTTCTCTCCTTGAGTTAAGCTGCCTAACCTAAAGGTTTCCTGGAACAGAACGCTACTTAGCGATAAGGCCACCTTATTGTATCACGCAGTTTCTATTACCATTTTTATTTTTATTTTTATTTATAAAGATTGTTCTATGTATCTATTCTAGATAAGTATTTTATCATCATTTCTGACTCTGTCTTCACCCTAGCTTATGACCAGTGTTTAAGCAAAGTCTCCTCATTTTATTATATACGTGACGACCTTCCAGTTGACACGTGAAGATGAAATGATGTTCAGATTTGGTTAATCTGACATGGTTATTCATTCAAATTACGACAGAAAAATCTTATATATACTTATGCGGCGTTATCTCTTACAGGCAACTTTATTCACTTAAGAGTTAAAATAAGAGTAGGAGGATGTAAGACAGTGCACAAAGTGTGATAGATAAATTGAAAACATTTAAACAGTTACACACTTACATGAATATTCGGCAATCATTATTAAACTTTAATATAAAAAAATCGGTGCAATGTTAGGAAGCGAACGTGTGTAGAGGTGGGCAGAGGCCACGGGTCACACGTCATGGCACGGACATCGCCGCCCCGCCCTCGGACTCGATGGCCTGTCTGCTCGCTCCTAGCCGGGTACTGCCAGCAAATAACATTAAACAATGATAACAGTTTTTTTTAATATATTTTTTAATTTCATTTACAACAAAAATGTACAAGTTATGTCTATCTTAAATTACTTACACATTGGTACTATACAAATCATGTCCACGTGGAATGGTCCCAAGAATGGTGACAGCGTTTCCGCGTCGAATCACTAAGCTGCTTCTTTGTGCGAAAAAGGAGCCAGCCTTTATGTCACCTGAAGAGGCATGACTTTGATTAGTCATTGCGACGTCGGTAGGGTGCCGAAAAGCCACAACCGACCGACGTTAGAAAGCTGGGATCTCGTCTTCACAGGCGAAGATGCTGTGTGTGTGTATTACGTGTCTCTGTGTTTCCGATCGTTATTTGATCGTCAGGGTTATACAGGACGCTTTTTGGACGCCTATATTTTCGGTGGTCAGACCTAACTGGGATGCAGGTGGAGGCAACTGAAATAAGGGGGTTCGAGTGTACCTCAGATTTCTCGAGAAGTAAGATTTCGAAAAACGTCTAAAGAGGTGAGTAATGGTACGGAGGTCGAGGTCTCTATGGAGGTCAACGTTCCGCATGAATTACGGACAACTAGCGGTTGTCCGCATTTGTCCAGTGAATTAGCTGTCGTTTAGTGAAGGGTAACAGATACGGTGGATATATAGGTGACTTTAGTTCTTCTACGGATCTCTTCATTTCTGATTTGATCACGTCTAGATACTCCAAGCAAGGCTCGCTCCATCGGTACCGCGAAATGACTCTGAGCTTCTTTATGAGGTCTACATATAATGGATAATTTAACTAACTATAGTTTTCGCTGACTTTTATTATTTTTAAAAATCGTGTTAAGAACTATTATTTATCACTATAATTATATTTGGTAAATATTATTTTGACAAGTATATTTGTATGTATATATATTTATATATTAGTTATTGTGTTATTATTATTGTTATGTTTTTTTTATTATTTTATGTATTAATTTGTAGTTATTAGAATGTATTGATTTATAAGTAAGTAATATAAGTGAATACTTTGTGCACCTTAATTTATATTACTATTGTTTAGTGTTGCTTTAAGAAGGTAGCCTGTAAGAGATCACTATTAGTGAAAAGGCCGCCTTTGCACTTCTTGTTGTTAAATTTTAAGTTTTATGTATAGAGTTTGTTTTATGAGCAAAAAGTATTTTTATTATTATTATTTATTATTATATTTAATTTTAATCGTAATATTTTTTTTTCTATCTGTACAAGGCAATGGGTACTTAATCCTATTTTTTCACAGAAGGTGGTGCTAGGCGGGGACGGTACGGGCGCACGTGGCCTTTGGCTATCCGCCCGCCCAGACCAACCAACCTTCCGCCTGGGGAAGGTTAAACTATACAGACTTACATTTAACTATATTGAGCCGATTAGGGAGATAACCTTTAGTATTGTAAAAAAAAGTCTAAATTTACAGGATTCATTTAAAAGTCTGATTCGAAGTATCACTCTGTAAAATTATGTGTACTTTGCACATGTTTGAGATATCTGCACGCAATTCATTGTTAACTAATTCTGCCACGTAGAAATTACCAGATTTTGCCTTCCTATCTTAATGATACGTGACCTGAGGCGATTGCTATTGTTAAAGCTTCTTGTTAGTGGTTTTTTTCTCGACCATCACTTCGTACATTTTAAAAGATTGTATTATAGTGTTGGACTGGTGATCCAGCACCGGAATACGCAGCGTCAACCGCCTAAGAGATGGACTGATGGCATCAAAAAGGTCGCGGGAGTTTTGGCTCAAGATAGTGTATTGTTTGGATCTTGTGAAGAGACTCTTACAGAAAGAAGAGAAGAGACTCTTTCCTAATGATTATGATATGGGTATTTTTAAAGCTAACGTGAACAGGCGTCTTCTAGGCATGCGCGTACCACCTTAGATTGTATTATTGCTTACTATCAGGCATGATTACAGTCAAGCGCTAGTCTATAACCAATTTAAAAAAAAAGACCTATGTCTCGACCAATAAAAAAAAAAGACCTATAGATCGTAGTTGTAAACCTTTTCGAGTGGTCTTCTTTCTGTTTCTCTTCAATCGAGCGTTGTCACGGTGACCGTGAGCCCATTTTCTGACTTAATTTCCTACTTGCCGTTCCGTCTACATTATATTATTAATATTATTGGTTATCATGCATCTACATTATCAAGGCAACGCTTTAATAGACGTTCGCAGAATCTGGCTGCAAAACTTTGAGATCTACACGACCAAAATTGTTTCTTAAAACCCAACAGGGAGTAATCCCGCAAAATCCGAACTTCGAAGAGAATAATAATCACATTCCATTAAAAAGAACATATATTACACTTATTATGTATTTTAGAACCAAAAGTTTTTCAGGATATATTACAGCCAAACTATACCTCGTAGAAATATTTTGTTAGGAATCAAATGCTATTTTAACGAACGGAGAATGTTTACTACACGGCTTATAATTATGCCAGAGCAATTAAGATATTTAGTGGATCATATAAATCATGAACATTTTCTTCTAGAGAATTATTAGTGATGAGTTTCTTGAAAGGGTCAAGAGTGCTGCCCTCACGATTTCCTGGAACAAAATTTAGTTATTGTTTCCAACGTTAACTGCTAAGTTAAATTCTGAAAGTATTATAATAACCCTCTTAACCAAAACCGTATTTCCAATTAGTTACTTTATATGAATTCTTTTATAGTTAATAAAGATACCGGCTATAGTCACGTCTAATTTTATCGGATTAGCCCGACTAGTTTCGAACCCGTCCGGGACACTTATTCATGAGCTCTGCGGGAACTGCGTGCAGCAGCTCGCTGGGCGCGCCTCGTAGGTGGCTGGGGCGGGGGGGGGGGGACATTGTGCATGCGACGCTTACGGTGTTGGGTTCAAAACAGTCTTCATATGATTATCCATAAAAATAATGTATTCATAGATAATATAAAAGGAAAAATACATCAATCTATGGACTGTACGAATACTTTAGTAGGGCCCTAAGCAATTTTAGATTGGTACGAATATGTCATATCGGGTAATTTCCCGAATTGTGCAAAGCAGATTCAATTACTTTTCATCAACAAAACCATTCAAACTCAAATATACCTTAAATTTTTACGTTGCTACTAAATGTATAATTTCACCCGATGGCTCTAAAAGTAGAGTTTTGCGAAAGATTTGGCGAACTATGCTTTAATAGGGAATAAAGTTTGTATAAATTGTTTTAAATCACTAATATGGGAGTTAGGCTACTATTTTCCATTTCAGTTGTGATAACTAAGAGAATTAAGTTCGTTATCCTTGCACAAAATAATAAATATTTAAAGCAATTCTTAGAAACGCTGTATTGGTCAATAACATTTATGTCAACCCAGACTCGTTAGCAAGTTGCGCTGAAGAGATTGCCAATGGTTTCAAGACCATATGTTTAAATTTCTTTTAATAACTAGACCATATGGACTTACCTCTTTAACCTACTGACCGATTTCTAATACCCTTACATCCTCCCAAAATACTTTATTCCAACAAAAACTGTATGTAAAAACAAAACCACGTGCCGTTAAGTGATCTCCATTATTCACCCATCTGCTTACAAGGAATAATTTACTCGTAAGTAATAAATGAAAAACTGCGACTATTATAGAACTGCATTTTTTTCTCGAACTGCCTGAATGTTGTTAGCCTTAAAGGCTTTTACCGGGTGGAACAGGCAAGCGCAGAAGCATCGTCGAGATTGCGAAATGCGGAAAGTAGAGCGCAGAAAGTATAATAACGTCGGGGAAGTCGCCCTGTGAGGCCGGACCACGGCTTAGAGTGACGCGTACTGGAGGGCAGTAGTCAAGGTATGACTTTAGTTAGTCATTACAACGTCGGAAGGGTGGCGAGATGCCTCCACCAACCGAAATCAGAAAACTGGGACACACACGCTATGTGTGTGTATTACGTGTTTCTATGTTTTCTATGTTTTCATACAGGACGCTTTTTGGACGCCTATATTTTCGGTGGTCAGACCTAATTGGGATGTAGGTGGAAGCAACTGAAATAAGGGGGTTCGGGTGTACCTCAGATTTCTCGAAGTAAGATTTCGAAAAACGTTTAAACGTTACGTGCCTGTATTTCGTGTTTCTGTGTTTCCTATCTTTATTTGGTCGTCAGGGTCATATAGGACGACGAGACAGAGCTGCTAAGTGTTGGCTTTTATATGCACCAAGATCTTAACAGTAATGCACATTCTTATGTTTAAAAATAAAGTATTCATATTTTTCGCTGTATCATTCATTATTTGTATGCCGTGTGGTATCCGGCTGAGTAGAATAGACCACCCTCATTTCTTACCGAGGTGTCGTAAGAGGCGACTAAGGTAAGTCGACCCGCCGTGTGGTATCCGGCTGAGTAGAATAGACCACCCTCATTTCTTACCGAGGTGTCGTTAAAGGCGACTAAGGTAAGTTGACCCACCGTGTGGTATCCGGTTGAGTAGAATAGACCAACCTTTTTCTTATCGAGGAATCGTAAAATACGACTAAGGTAAGTTGACGTCAGGCAGGCGGCCGGTCGTAAAATACGTAGCCAAATCATGTGACAACATGTTTTTAACATGTTGTGCCGACCCCACTTAGAGTGGGATAAGGGCAGGAGGATGATGATGATCATTCATTATTTGTCTATTTTTGTTCCTATTTTTTAGAACCAATGTCAATGCTGGACATTTTTTTTTTATATCAGATACAATATGTAGTGTAAACAATGCCTAAAACCATACCATTAGTTGCGCTTTTACCTTAGGAACATACCCATGAACAATGATCTCACACATGACTCGCTCGCTGGACAGTGTAATCTTCTATACCGTTCTGTGATTTTCTAATCTTTCAATTCAGTATTCCACGCATGGAGCACCATGTCTTCAATTCGAACACTTAAAATGTTGCATAAAGAAATCATATTTTAGATTCATAGTTTATGTATAGAAACCGGACACAAGTAAAAAGTAACGACTTGTTACTAACCCAGTGTTGGGCATAGGCCTCCTCTCGTGGGTTGATTACACATTTCTTCAAAATTCTCTATAGATATGCAGGTTTCCTCACGATGTTTTCCTTCACCGGAAAGCGTGTGATAAAATGCAATTATCAATTAGACACATAAATTTTAACAGAAAAACTCATTCCCGTTCCGCATTTTTTTATAGTATTTTTGAAGAGCTACAATTCTCTAGTATATTATTTAAGTGTATCTGTAGAGATATCTGTAAAGATGGTTTAAGCGGCGCACGCAGTTGCGCCAGCAGGCGAGTCGAATTTGCAACCACGTGACTTCTTCAACACAACTTACATAAAACGAAAATGTTTATTAACCTAAATCTTGCACGTAAGAATTGCACTACCGTTTAGCAAAAACCGTACAAAAATCCGTTCAGTAGATTTTGAGAAAATCGACCACATACACACAGACAGGTTTTGGGAACTTTGTTTTATAATAACTATAGATAGATATAGGTAGAAAAAGTCATAACGATTTAGCGCTAATACTATTTTGTTTAATATTTGTATCTATACTTATAATATATAACAACCTGTACCCGCGTCTTCATGAGGATAATTTAATTGACAAAATAACCTTAGTTATGTGCTGTGTTATTTTCATAATCTCAAAGGAAAATTCAGATTTTTTAATCCTTAATGCTAGCCCGGAGTATGTTTCAGTTGCATCAAATTTCATCAATATTGGTCGAGCGGATTAGCCGTGACAGCGAAACAGACAGTAAGACAATATTTTCGCGTTTATAATATTAGTATGGATATCTGATGTATAACAAAGAATCCTATATATTGTTCTTACTCCGATGTTATGTAAGTTCCGATGTTATGTATCGTTCCGATGTTATGTAAGAAAAGTAAGATGTCGCTTCGCAACAAAGTGACACTCTACAAAACTTGCATAAGACCAATAATGTCCTATGCGAGCGTTGCGTTTGCGCACGTTTCAAAAGTCAGATTGCTCAGGCTCCAAAGACTACAGAACCGATTTATGCGGACAGCCACTGGTTGTCCGTGGTTCATGCGGAACGTTGACCTCCATAGAGACCTCGATCTCCCTACCATTACTCACCTCTTTAAACGTTTTTCGAAATCTTACTTCGAGAAATCTGAGGTACACCCGAACCCCCTTATTTCAGTTGCTTCTACCTACATCCCAGTTAGGTCCGACCATCGAAAATACAGGCGTCCAAAAAGCGTCCTGCATGACCCCGACGATCAAATAACGATCGCCAACACAGAAACACGTAATACACACACACAGCGTCTTCGCCGGCGAAGACGAGGTCCCAGTTTTCTGACGTCGGTCGGTCGTGGCTTCTCGCCACCCTTCCAACGCCGCAATGACTAATCTAAGTCATACCATCAACCCTCCACTACGCGTCGCCCTAAGCCGTGGTCCGGCCTCACAGGAGGCACCCTTAGGACGACGTTCCCCGACTTAAGTAGAGCTTCTGCGCTTTACTCTCTGCATTTCGCAACCTCGGCGATGCTTCTGCGCTCGCCCGTCCCGCCCGGTGACGCTGTAAAAGCCATTAGGGCTAACAGCATACAGTCAGTTCGAAAAAAAAAAATTGTTCTTAGATCTGAGGTGAATGACCTTAGATGTAAGATCGTATGAACCTTTTTCCTTACTAAAGGGTAGATTCCTTATATTTATTGTTTGCGTCTCATCTCCGTGAAAAAAAAAATCCACTGCGGCATTTTAACAAACACCGTTGACCAAAAAGAAGCTCACCGTCACGGATTGTGATCGGGCGCGTGCGGTCACGTAGGAAGTCGTTTGTCGTCTCACTTCGCCTATTGTCTCACCGTTGTTTTGATTTGACACATGTCGTATATCAAACCTTAATGGTCGGATAACCACCAGGCGAGTAACTTAGATGACCTTTTTGATATGGATTAGCAAGATTGCAAACTCTATCGATATAAATCCGTATATACGAATCTATAATTTAACTATTAAATCTTTTAACTTGCCGTGTAAGTATGAGAAGGTGGAATCTTGCAAGTCAAATTTAACCCAATGCTATCTTAACTTTTTCATTAATGGAATATGTGTTTATTCCCCTGTTTATGAACGAAAAACGGGATCTTTTATATCATATATATTACCTCGGTGTATAAAATTTTATCACTAATGGTCCAGTGGATTAGCCGTGAAACTGTAACACACAGACATCTTTTCGTTTAAGGCCTCTACGACATAAGTAAACTGAACAGTAAAGTTGGCGATTCAAAATTACTTTTTTACAAGTTAAAAAATATATATTTTGATTTCAATTTGAAATGATTACTTGTCTTTTTCAAAATTATGATTTACATAAAATAGTAAAAATTTAAAAGGTTATTAAAGAAGTAATAAAAAATATTCACCTTGCAGTATAAATCTTAGGAATAGCTGAACATAAGCATTACCCGCAATTATGACACTATTATCTCGACGCGGAAACCTCGGACATGTTGTCATGTGCCAAGGAGCAGAGGGCAATGGTCTGGAGGCAATCTGGGTGCAGCAAAGCGTTAAGATCGTTAGCATGATGGTTGTCATTTCGAGCCTGGTGCGTAACGTCATCTGGAGACTGCGATAGAATCTCATCTGGCTTATATATGAATGACTAGGTAACCGCGACTACGTACGCGCTAACTTCAGCGTTTGTATATTATGTGTAATGAAATATCTATTTTTCAATGTTCAAAAATAGATTTATTTTCTAAAAAATATTCTTTATTCAAGTAAACTTGGTAACAAAGTGCTTTTGAATCGTCAACTCGACTACTAGAGGATTGCTCATACCGAGAAAAGCCAACAAGAATCTTGACGGTTGCTCTTTTCAAAATTTAATTCTTATAACTAGCCAAATTTTGTTGAGCTAAAATTGATTGTGGAAATTTAATATACCAAAATAAGTATAACGAAATATATGTTTTTTCACATGCTTCCGAAAGAAAAATTGATTTTTGTTTATTCTGTATATTACGGAGTAATATATAGAACAAACAAAAAGAATATAATTACAACTATCTGAAAAAATTTCAGGTCGTCCAAAATATACTGATTTTCTTTTTACTATTAGAATCCTTATTGCTTCGAAGACGTAGCATGTATCTTATGCTGAAGTCAAAAACTTTGTAAGGAAAATTACTGAAAAAGTGTAACTTACTAACAGGTATAGTACCCGGCAATAAATAATGCACATCGAGAACGAAACAGCCTGCCGATTTGGTTTGTAGAGCGCTGTCACTGTCATACACGGGTTCGTCAGTCTGTGGTACAAAGACAATGCTCCATGAAGCAGAATCTAGCCGATTTCTCTCTCTAAACCTCGATGTGCATTATTTATTGCCGCGTACTATATATCATCGGTGTGAGCTATGATGTAAGGAGATCATATACGTCACTACTTGTAAACAGTATTTTTTTTGTTTTTACTAATAATATTAATTATATCGATTCGTTAATCCCGATCAGTTTAATAAATAGCAATATTCAGATGAATTCTGCTACGCTACATAAACAACAATGCTTTATCGACATAACCATAACCATCAACATAACCATCGAATCATGTAATTAAATAACCTAAATAATCTAATTAAAATCTACAAAAACTGCAGGATACGGGATAAATCAAACATGGTGGGGCAAACACCGGCGTTTCCTTTGACCGCGATAAAGCTCCTTTTACATTTGATGGTTGAACGTTAGTCGTTTACGTATAAAAATAATATTCTTCTAGATTGTATTCAATTTGTAGCAGTGAATATATGACAACACATAAAAAATATAATATGCTATTTATGATTCGGTGCATCCGCTGTGTGGTATCCGGCTGAGTAGAATAGACCACCCTCATTTCTTACCGAGGTGTCGTAAAAGGCGACTAAGGTAAGTTGACGTTAGGTAGGCTGCCGGTCGTAAAAAACCTAGCCGAATCATTTTACAAATATGCTTAAAACATGTTGTGCCGACCCCACTTAAGAGCTGGATAAGAGACTGAAATAATTTATGATTCGGTGCATCATATGCTGTTTTTAGTTCTGAAGTACACTGTAGGTAGTCTTCGTATCCAAAAAAGTAAGGCGGTAAAAGATATAAACTTGCTTTAACCAGTCGTTTCATATTAATATAAAAACTTTTAAGTATTACTTGACAATAAAAGACAGTAAATTATGAAGAATTAAATATGATGATAATGACGTCACTAAGATACATGTGCAAACGTAATATACGGTCAAGTAATACTCAATTTCAGTAAAATATGTAATATATAATTTCCTCAATCTCTTAGTTGATAAATTACATATTGAACTACAAATTACAAATATAATTGAACAATGAACAGAGTAATAATGTATTCCCAACTATACAAAAATTATGTTCCGTAACGCCAGAATATAATTTTTTTAATACTTTGACGTGCGAAGATTATAAAAAATTTGAAATAATAATGAATGATTAATTTTAGACTCAACGTTAATCAATGTCAATGACTCTCATCATTAGTTAATATGAAAAATTGATTTTAACTTTCTGATCACTGGTATGAATAATTAATTAGTTTCTAAATCTGAACTCTAATCCCTTTGATTTATCTATTAGACAAAGCGATACTATAAAAGTTCGTTGATTTGTCACTTATAACTTCGTCTAATTTCATTGATTCCTTGTAATTTTACTTTGTATATAATGAAACAGTTATTGTAATATATTATTATAGTACAAAAATGTACACAGTTGTTGCCATATACAAATAGTAAGTTATTAAATTCTGCAGCCATTAAACTAGTTAAGACAAAAAGCATGTGTTATATATATCCCACTTCTGAAAACATAAAATGGAAATCAGCACATATAATAATTTATATTTTAGCAAAGAATTGTACCAATCTACGTTGCAGAAGCTTTGGAGGCATAAGCTTCAAATTTATTTCCGAAAATTGGAAAGGGCTTTTACCAGGTATAGGATATTGCCGCTATTTTACTATAAATAAATAACCATACAATAAGATATGATTATATAATATATCACTTTTTAATTTCACTAACTAATATATCTTAGGTTTATGTCTTTTGCCTATGTATATATTTTTCATTTTCCCTCTAACTGCTTTTGAACGGTCAACCAACCGTGGTAACCCAAGTGTAAATGGCGCCTAATAGATTCCTTATCAACCCTTTATCTTAGAATAAAACAAGCGATTGTTGTACCGTTATCAGGCAGGTCGGTAAATATACAGGTTTGCTAAGGTATTAGTAGTTCGTCTTTGCTCGTCCTTGCTGTCAAATGACAATAGGATTATGAGCTGTTTTAATGGTCTGTATTAATTATATGTATTTTATAAGAAACTTTCGCTTTCGCGCCTTTTACTGTTAATTGTTTGAAAAATATTCTATAACTAGCTGTGTCGCACGTCGCTGTGGCTCTAGTGGTTAACCACTAGATTAATCTATCACACTATTTAACCGTTACAGCGTACCTATGACATAATAATAATCATCATCATTATTATGTTGCCCTTATCCCACTCTAAGTGCGGCAAAACATGTTTTAAATATGTTGTTATATGATTTGGCTAGTTATTCTACGGCCGGCCTGATGACAACTTATCTTAGTCGCCTTTTACGAAACCACGGTAAGAAATGATGGTGGTCTATTCTACTCAGCAGAGTAGAACCACACGGCGGGTCAACTGACCTTAGTCGCGTTTAACGACACTTCGGTATAAAATGAGGATGGCCAATCTTACTCACGCGGATATGAAACATCGGGTAAACTTACCTTAGTCGTCTTTTACGACGCGTCGGTAAGAAATAAGGGTTGCCTATTCTACTCAGCCGGATACTACACGGCAGATAAACTTACCTTAGTCGTCTTTTACGACACCTCAGTAAGAAATAAGGGTGGTCTATTCTACTCAGCCGGATACCACACAGCGGGTCAACTGACCTTAGTCGCGTTTTTCGGCACTTCGGTATGAAAAGAGGGTGGCCAATTCTAGTCACGCGGATTTAATACAGCGGGTCAACTTACCTTAGTCGTCTTTTATGACACCTCAGTAAGAAATAAGGTGGTCTATTCTACTCAGCCGGATACCACATGGCGGGTCAACTGACCTTAGTCGCCTTTTACCTCCGTTGGTAAGAATCAAGGGGGGTATATTAAATTCAGCAATATCACACGGCGGTTACCAAGGAAATAAATCTACAACAGTTCTAGAAACTGTAAAAGAAGTCGTTCTCATCAGTAAGTTTACTTAATGAAACTGCAAACAGTTATTTAACGATTATATGAGGCATGTGAAGCATTGTCCGTTTGTACGTCTCCACGATAACGTCTCATATTTGATTTGGAGCGATTCTTGTTTGTTGTAGATAACGTTGTAATTTATAGAGGCCAGTAAAGCCTTTCAGTTTACGACGGTAAGCGTACACTAAGCGCGCAGTTTTATTTATTTATTAGCAAGCCAACTGCGTCATACAAAAACAATTCGAATTTATAATATTCTTCATTAAAATAGTGTGTGTAAGTGTCCCATATATTTATTTATTAATAGGCTTCAACAAATATTTTTGAATCGTTAAATTATTATGAAGTTAACATATTTGTTCCTACAGATGAGAACTAGAAATCGGCAGTCACTTACTAAAAAAAAATACAACAAATATTTATACGTACAATACTTTACATATAAAATACTAAAGCGAAGCAGATTTCAATTTAAATCAAAGCCAATTGGACCTTCGTACTATGTGCTAAACATCGTCGCTTCGACTTCACGACACGCTGAACTATTTTGGCAGCTTTTACAATCTCAGCATTTCTGATTTGATCACATAGAGATACTCCAAGCATAGATTTCTCCACTTCCTCCTGCATTCTTAATATCTATATCTATACTTTTAGAAATGGCAGGGATTTTCACTTAAATAGTTAAGCTTTCTACATAGTCAACAAAGACTAACGTACAGCTACAACGTTTGATAGGTTCAGTTTCATACAATTTGGAATTATTATGCCAGGACGATTCTACCACCAGTTCGGAACGCTGTCATCCACTGAGAAGAACTGGCAAGAAACTCAGCGGTTGCTCTTATCACGAATATTAACTATTCAAGGCTAGATTCTAATAACAAATAACACTCAATGTAGGTAGGTAGACGCGGGTCTACCGTAACAATATTAGAACGGCACAGTAACACTAATTACACCCGTTTGTTTAACCAAGACAGGCTGAAACACGATCTAAACGCGGGAGCGTTTAATAATCGTACAAGTCTCGTTTACAACGAAACTCCAAGAGAACGGTCTAGCCGCGTAAGGCTAAGCTAATAACCGTAAGAGTCGAGTATTACTACTAGACTGAATTCAATATGGCGGACTCCACCTTTTATAACTAATTTTCGCTCCAAAAGCAAGTCCCTTCCTTGCTATCGGCCACGTGATTGTAGTGTTGCCAACTATCATTCCTAACACGGCCTCTCCTGACCGTGCTTCGTCCTCGACAGCGACTATGCTCGTGCCACTGCAACCAGCATTGTTTGCCGCGGCAGGTGTAAGGCCCACGAATGGCGAATGGAGGCGTGAATGCGTCAGATACGCTCACTGGTGACGCAAGGGTGACGTCATCGTCCTCGTCTGTTTTTTAAAAAAAGGAATTAGAAAATTCCCGAAATAAATAAAACAAAATGAACATCCTCATCTCTTCCACTACCTCGTCATTTAATTAATTCATACTTCAGCTATTATACTGAGCAAACGTTCTCATCGAACATTCATCCCTTAATAATAATAGAGACGTCTCTTTAAAACACCAAACCATATGCCTAGGACTTTTATCCAACCATCGCCATGGATACCCACGACTCGGTCACGCGACACACGCGCTTCGCCTGACGTCACACGTCACAGGCCACCTGATACACAGGCCACCTGATACACAAGCAATAGACTGATCCATCAGATCCAGCCTATTCAGCAACTTGGGGCCCACCAAGCGCCAGGGTGTTGCAAAATGCTCGGGGTGACTAGCTTCCCCTCACCCTACATGTTCAGTGGTGAACGCCACTAGAGTAACATTACTCTCCGACAAGACGGTGCACGTCTCAGGACACACGCGCCTCTCCACGGCACCATGTACGCAGCCAGCGTAGCCTTGCCGTAGTTTCCGCCAAGCAGGCGAAGTGCATAGCAGTCATGGGGTAACACCTTTACCACCACGCACGGACCGCGCATGCCGGGATTGAGCTTTCCTGTAGACTGAGAAAACTTCATTACAACCTTATAGTCATTAATGTTAAATTAGCGTGGCGGATGTCGATGTTCTTTTACACGACCATCCAGTTTAGGCGTAATTTTAATATACCCGGAAATAACCTGCAAGGCCCAGGAACAGTCTCCCTTACCTCATGGTGACTCGGCCTTACCTGACCACCACTAATGACAATTTTACATCGGCCCTTAGACGGAGCTGCACGAGGTAATATTCCTCGTCAGTCTATTCATTTACCAGTCTGGCACGCGTGGCTTTTTCGCACCATCTCTCAATATAATTGATGTAAGGCATTTGTGCAAGATTAGGTGCCTCTGTATACGTAATCAATTCAACTCGGTAGCACCGGCACGATTACGAAAATGAGATCACTTATCAGGAAAGCAAACGCAAGTCACACTGCAGTCCCACAAGTAAACGGTCACGGTTGCTTATTTATATATCAGACCGCAAAGTATATCGCTAGCGGGTAGCACCCCTTCATCATAGAGGACAGCGGTTTGTCACACGAGCGGGAACCACACTCTTTTACACGAGCAAGGTTGTCAATTATTGCGCGAGCATGATCGCGGTATATAATGAAAACGTAATCACAACCTCTTACGGTTATTACTACGTAAATACTGTCTTAGCTGAATCAGACTGATCAAGCGTGTCATTAACTGAATTTTGCCGCTTTCGGCCACCCCTAACACGTTAGAAGCCGTTATCACTATTAGGAGTTTCACATCTACCTCTTTTTATTGCATTTCCCTCGCGATAAACAATTTTTAATCTCGCGACGTTTTGTGAACATGCAGCCGTTCACGACACATAGAACGTACTACTTCACAAAATCACCCAATAAAGCATAACAAAACATGCGATTCAATGGTCATCGTAGACCAAAAAGTAGGTAGGTCGACAAATAAAAACAAATGTAAATTAAAAATGGTAAATTCTACCACGTTATGTTATTTATGTAGTGAGCTATGAGTTCTTTATCCCGCTTCGGATTTTAGAAATGGCAGGGATTTTCACTTAAATAGTTAAGCTTTCTACATAGTCAACAAAGACTAACGTACAGCTACAACGTTTGATAGGTTCAGTTTCATACAATTTGGAATTATTATGCCAGGACGATTCTACCACCAGTTCGGAACGCTGTCATCCACTGAGAAGAACTGGCAAGAAACTCAGCGGTTGCTCTTATCACGAATATTAACTATTCAAGGCTAGATTCTAATAACAAATAACACTCAATGTAGGTAGGTAGACGCGGGTCTACCGTAACAATATTAGAACGGCACAGTAACACTAATTACACCCGTTTGTTTAACCAAGACAGGCTGAAACACGATCTAAACGCGGGAGCGTTTAATAATCGTACAAGTCTCGTTTACAACGAAACTCCAAGAGAACGGTCTAGCCGCGTAAGGCTAAGCTAATAACCGTAAGAGTCGAGTATTACTACTAGACTGAATTCAATATGGCGGACTCCACCTTTTATAACTAATTTTCGCTCCAAAAGCAAGTCCCTTCCTTGCTATCGGCCACGTGATTGTAGTGTTGCCAACTATCATTCCTAACAATACTTATTCAAAACAACAACAAAGTTCCCGAAAGCTGTCTCTCTATTTGTGATCGATTTTCTTAAAAACTATTGTTTTTACTAAAAGATAATTTAATTCTTGGGGAAAGTTTAGGTGACTACATCTCCTGGCCGATTTTGATTGGACTTTCACTGTAAATTAGAGGAGATTGTGGAGCAACATATGGGCTACTTTTTATCCTAGAATTCCTGCGGGGTCGGGATTTACGTGGGAAAAACTTTGGGAAGCAGAAGCGATTTCGGGCGAACTGAAGACGATCCGAGCTTTGCTTGCGATCCAGCCCAGTTTGTCTAGGCTAGAAATCCTTGCCTACGAACGACCCATATCCACTAGCGGACGTACTGCGATCTAAAATAAAAAGGAAGACGTCTAGTTGTCATTATTATTGTACTGTCATGATATCACACAATACAACTGCGTGTGCCCTCTAATTCCAAAGGTGGATAGTCATTTGTTATGAGGAAAATGGCAAAAGATTAATGCCCATCAAGAGAAAAACAACATAAGAATACAAGAAATGAATAACGGACAGTTTGATTATATTCTTAGATTCAGCATGTTTCTGGAGATTCGTACCCGGTCTGCTAAATACTTTAAAATTAAAAAAAAAATCTGGTAGCCCAATAGTGTGACTGCGTGACTCTTTCTAAGGAGACTCGTATTTATACTCCGGGCAGGCACTATTGAGGTTTCCATTAAGACTTATGTGCCTGATTGTTATTTGAAATTAATCGCACGCTTATCGTTGAAGGAAAACATCGTAAGGAAACTAGCATATCTCTGGAGAAATTCTGAGCTAGTTTGAGTAAGCTTCTAGATGTAAATAAATAAAAGACCATTGTCAGGACCAAACTGTTTTCATGAAAAGGTCACGACCCCCAGTATTGGGGTAACGACGCAAGGAGGAGGAGGATAGATGTAAAAAAGTAAGGTACCAAAAGCTTAAAAATGATAATGGTCTAGCGTTTTGATTCTCATAGTTTAATTTATAGTTGACAAGGAAGGGTTCTAAGTGACGTCAGGTACGGCCGATCGTAATATACATAGCCAAAATATGTGACAACATGTTTGTATCATGTTGTGCCGACGCAACTTACAGTGGGAAAGGGTAGGAGGATCATGACAAGGAAAGGTTCTAAGGACAATTTATGCATAAATTAGTCTGTAGTCAAGCAATCTCATCCAAAAATGATTATATTTTTCAGATTTCTATGTTGTCTATCTACATTAGGTTAGCAAAAATTTATTATTGATATAAAAGTCAATTCAATTATTGTATGCATATCATAAACGAACGTATTATGTTGGTATGACAAAATTTATGCGACCCATTGTCCTACGGAAATCGAAGGCCCGTTGCATTAATGTTTATCGAAAAAATGCAATAGATCGGCCCCATGGTCAGCACCATTAGCAGTCGACCGTGATTTCTCCCATAAAACTATACAATTATTATTCATGCTTTTTTCACCCTGCAATTGGCTGGTGCCACCATTTATCAACGGTATAATCTGCAACAGTTACTCATAACTAGGATTTGTCTCACACGAAATATATGGAGTGGAATTCACGCTGTATTTTTTATAAAGGATGTTCTAACCGTTTATAAAAACAAACATAAAGTAAAATATAGACAATTACACAATTTAGTTTAACTTCATAGCGCGATACAAATTTATTTAATTTAATTCTTACACATCGATTTAAATATTCCAGTACATCTTATACCTATCATTGACATCAATCTGTAAATATCTAAATAAAATCTATATTATATTATATATATTAATATAGCGTACGACTTTATTTAGATATTTTTTTTTGATTAATCAAAAATGAATCTTATGCACTATGGTGCATGATCATTAAAAAATATAGTCTATTTAATATCTCAGGATAACCAACATTTGTTTCGGTGTCGCCAATTATGTTTGAAAGGAAATGACGTGGAAAGGAATATTTAAGTCTAAATTGTGTATGTGTGATTTTAAATTGAATCAATTATTCTTGTTATGAATTATTTAATCAACTAATTATTAATTTTAATATATTTCTTATTCACAGTATATTAGTTTATTTTTTGATTTATTTTGTCTAAAACGCAAAAGTGTAATGTTAAATCATTACACAATTGTTTATCAGATTTTGGTGTAAAATATCTTTGCAGATCAAAAAATGAATAAGGCGAAGTTAATTTAAAAACAAGGTAGGATCACTAGACACAAAACTTCTTTTTTATCTTTATTTTTTTAGGGACTTTTAAGATAAAATACTTTGTACGCAAATTTTGACGATCTCGCAAAGATGTGTGCCCCATGCATTTCAAGGCTACTCTGTTATATCTATATGTTTATATATTTAAACTTATAGTATTATGTTATTTTATTAGCATCTGTTGTTATTATGCATTTGTTGTTATTCTTACAATGCAAATAAAAATTTGAAAAGCATTTGGAAATCTGCTCAATAGTTAAGTCGCCGCATTTAGATATGTTTACGTACGTTTATCTGGAAAATTCTAAACTGTCGTTTTAAAAACTTTACTACACAAATAACAGATGTTAAGATAATGTTATTTTATGATACGCTTATTTGTCTATGATCTATTTACATATGAAATAAATTTAGAATATGATAACGTTTTATGCCGACATTTGTTCGTTGGCAAAATTTTATAATGATGCAATATGGCAATGTTTGCAATCATCTTGATAAATTAAATACTGGCTCATTATTTGTATTGCACTCACATTGTTTCCATCAGACCACTTTTGCTATCCGATTACACAATATTTAAATATTCATAGACCAATGCGATCGCGGAACACTATAGTCACAAATTTCATTATTAAAAAACTCATTAAATAAAGAAAAGTAATTGTAGAATTAGTAAGAATTTATAACAGTTCACTGTATCTGCAAGTTTCTGAATTTTCTTGAAATAACGCGTACGCGCTCATTTGAATTTCCAATGAGTCAACTAAACACGCAAATTTAAGAAGAATTGATAACTTCAATAGCAATAAAAGTTATAAACTCTTTATTATATACATCTATTAAAAAAAACAGTGTTGTATCATACATATAGTATGTCAGAATTCAATGTTTTTGGTAATTAACATATCCCAAAAACCAAAGACGAAAGTATATTATTTATAACGTTATACAATATAATAGAAGTCCTCATAACATGAGTCTCAATCTGGTAAATGAACGCAGTGTTTATTTAGTAAGGATTAAAACTATAGCTTAAATAAAAAAAAATATTTGCAATAACCACTCTACTCTTTTCGCTCTTCTGTCCCCTTAGGTGAAAGGTCGCGTAGGGCACACGACGGTCAGTCGTGAATGGTACCAATTGGAACCCATCATTCTGCAGAAAAACAACGTCCTTTTATATAACGTTGAATCCACTGGTTTGTTAATATGCCTATACTGAATGTAGGTATTCAGAAAATAAGCAATGGTCATCTAACACTCAGAGTTGAGACGGCAACTGATTACATAGACGATATTATTGTTTTTTTCATCATAATTTTACGGAGTTTATAGCTCTGTTACAAAGGAATAAGGATAATTTTACTTTAAAGATATATATTTTTATATTAAATTTTTTTATAATATAATAAGATAATAGATAACTTTGATACTTTGCGGAGATCCATAATACAAAAGTAATAATAAAATTATTTTGCTATAATCCGCGATCCAGTAAATAGAAAATATATATGGTGTTGGATGTATAGTGGACTATCCGTATTTTCATACCCGATACGTGCAGGATTCGTAAAAACACATGCACAAACCTCAACCACTTCCACCACAATACACAAGCACTACACACGTTCACTATCACAAACTCAACAATCGTTTCGCCCCGCAACCGAAGCATCATCAGGAGATAGAATCCACGACAAAATCTATCTCCTGGTGATGCTTCGGTTGCGGTTCTGAACGTCTGTAGTGCTTGTGTATTGTGGTGGAAGTGGTTGAGGTTTGTGCATGTGTTTTTACGAATCCTGCACGTATCGGGTATGAAAATACGGATAGTCCACTAAACATTTAACACAATATATATAATTTCTATTTACTGTATCGCGGATCATAGCAAAATAATTTTATTATTACTTTTGTTTTATAATAAGATAATAGAGATAAAATATATTTAAAAGCAGCATTGACTATAAAAACTTTACAGAATCTAGATAACATTTAAGTATAATATAATACTAATTCTCTAACAATTGTTAGAGAATTGGTATAAACTAATATTGATATTGCCCTTCAATTGCCAACCTCACTTGCCTGCACTGCCGTCGCACCTCTATCACGCCTTTATCCCATTTCAACTAGAGCTCTCTCCACTACTATTACTATTAAGTTAACCTGTCGTTAAAGATTTCACTATGTTTTAATAAAAACCATACAAAAATTCGTTCAGTAGATTTTAAGAAAATGTATCACATTATTTAAGTGCTTGTTGATATGAACAATCATTGCATTGCGGCCATTATTATTAAGGTTACTTTACAAATTTTATAAATTTAAATTATAATCCCGAGGATCATTGCCCGACAGTCATACCTCAAGTCAACGAACCATTATCAACAATAAAAAAAAACATACATCGACTAGTGATATGGTCGTATACAGGTTTACCAGAACCCGTCGCATTATCACCTCCACGACAAACAATTGGTCGGTGACCAGCCATCCATCTACTTATTTACATACCTATCGTCGAACAAGTGGCCCATTGTCATTGTAAACCGCTCGGATAGTCGCACTACCGGAAAAACCACTTCATAACACCCAAAAGACGACCTTAATCGCAAGTAACAAGTCATATATTGCAGTAAAACAAATTCGGAGAAAAGCGTATGAAAAAAGATTAAAGTTACCAAACGAAAACAACTTGTATTTTTATATACATAAAGCATATTTTTCATTAAAGGTATCGTAGGCTACAATGATGAAGACTGTGTACGCCCGCACGTCCTCTTTAGATAAGATAAAGGCCGTGAAATAAAAGAACGACACCAATACACGGCTAATGATACAGATACGGTCGCGGACCGGTAATTAATTTGTTGATAAAATACCAAAGATACGATGTTCAGCACCAAATATCCGTTCGCGAATTTTCTGCAACGAGTTATTTTTTGACTCTCTTGAAGAGTATAAGAACACTAAGAATATAATGAATAACAAAAGCAACGATAGAAATATTTTGCTGTAATCCGCGTTAATTAAGAAAATACTTTTAACGCTTAATGGAGGAAGCAAAAATATTGCATATCTTATACATATTTCTCATATCTTATACATGCACAGATACCGCACGTATTACAAAACACCATAACCAACAGCACACAACAGAAGCACTACACACATTCACCACGATAATCTCAACTCAAATCTTTTCGTCCCTCAACCGAAGCATCATAAGGAGATAAGGCTGCACGACAAAATCGCAAAGCAACGCATCACCCAAGCAGACAAAATTGTTTACTAATAGTTATTGGTTTTGCAGTTCAAGAATAGCGAAAACCTATATATATAGAACAGAACATAACAGAGGGTAGTGAAACACTTAAGTTGACGGGAACGTAAATGCGGTCACTACTATATAAATATATAGTATATATACTATATACTTTATATCACTTTTAACCCTTTTCAATGTACTGTATGAATATGGAATCAACTATTTTTTTTTATACAGGAAAAAACCCCTTATGGGTACCACCCCCCGACGGGGACGGGCAGTGGTTATGTCGGACTCGCACCGACTAAAATAACCTGTATGCTCTGCCATGCCTGTATGTATGTTTGACCCCACTTCCGCCAGCAGCAACTCTAAACCCCAGAGTGCGCCACCTCTGGGTCGGGGCCTCTCTAAAAGTGGCCCCTCCCTCTGCTGGACGATGCATCGGGAGCATCAGATGCATCTTCCGCCTCGGGGACCTTATAAAGAGGGCGTCCGATAAACCCCGTTCGGAACGCCCAGAAGGTCCCCATTAGGGCGGCATGCGACGGACTTCGGCGAGTCACCTGCGCCCCGCTCGTCTGCGGCGGATCGGATCCAAGGACTCGGCTTCCCGGATCCGTTCCGCCGCCTCCTTCCGCAAGATAACATCCTCGCAGAAGGAGCCCATCACTGCCCACGATCCCTCCCTGTCCACCATGGCTTCGTGCCATGGTGGGCAGGGAGAGATCCTGCCCCACCTCTGCCACGAGCTTTGCCCGCTGAACCACCCAAGTTGGGCAGTCCGCGAGCGTGTGCAACGCCGTATCAAACTCGGCGCCGCACTCGTGGCACACACCAATGCGTTAAGTTTATCATGATAAATCGAACTTGCGGTCAAAAATTGGATAAATTATCCTACATTTGATGTTTTCCTACATGCTAACCTTAGGGTCTGGGAACAGGCCACGAGGATCCTAAGGTCATGGTCGTAACTCGTAAGATTACATAATGATCACTTATTTCATGGATACCTCCACTTTAAAGGATTCTAGAGATGTCATATAAATTTATCGATAGTTTTGTATCAAACTTCCATCAATAACATTGCCGTACTATGGACCAATTAAGTAACAACTTAACTTTCTGGGTTAAATTTTCAATTAGGTTTGTAGCATTATTTTAGGCTGTAAGTATTACTTATATACTTATAGGTAATTATTAGTATATAAGTAACATTAATTCTATACATTTCTGATTTAACTTAATATAAGCTTTAAATTACGATAAAGACTATGTAACTATATAAAATATATTTCGTATATCCTTTATCTATATAAATAAAAATGAATTACCAAAATGTTTCTACGCGCAAACCTTCTAATCGACTGCACCAAATTGGATAAATCTTTCTTTTATGTGTTATTTTCAGCAGAAGTTTTATAAGAAAACAAAAAATCTCTAAATATAAAACAATTTTTAAAAATATAATTTTTCATCCTATAACAAACTATTCGCCGAGTAGTACCGCGTAGTTTACTACTATTAAAACAATTTATTGTGTCGACATTTTAAGACTTTCGTACATCACTAAAATCTTACGTTATTTCCATAACTAATTGCAAATTGCTTCGCGCTGTCAACGTGGCCGCTAATGTGTCATATCATAACATACTAGACACACTTAAAAAACATGAAACCCTTATTGCAGACAACATAAAGTCTATTTTTGATTTAAGTGTAATACTGCCTACAACCGACCGTGCTGGCCGTGTTCGTATGACCTAGCCTATCATTACCTTAAAAACGTGTCAAGTATGGACGAACGTTTTCGCCATCTAGCTATATACTTTTATGTTGCTTAGTATTTCCTGTATATATTTACTCTTACTTTAGCCCACGGATTAGGAAATCATAACTTATCACTATCAGTGTTGGGTTTACGGCTATCTATATTTTGAAAATATGGATTGTAAAAACGTAGGTATAAAAAAGTAAAAGTAAAGTAGTGGCCTGTTACAATCCCACAGCTGGGAATAGGCCTCCTCTGTCCGTTTCTGGAAAGAAGGGTTGGAGCTAAGACCTACCACGCTGCTGCAAAGCGGATTGGTAGGAAACACATATTTCCAAAATTCTCTAGAGATATGCAGGTTTCCTCACGATGTTTTCCGTCGCCGAAAAGCGCGTGATATATTACAATTATCAATTAGACACATGAGTTGTAATAGAAAAACTCATTGGTGCCTGCCCGGGTTTGAACTCTTGTTCCCCTCGAAAGAGTAGCACGGTCTCACCGCTGGGCTATCACAGCTCAAAACGTAGGTATGATGGATTGAAAATATCAATTAACCTTCTTAAACTTACTTCTTTCTGATTTAATATTTAATCAGAAAGATATGTATATATGGTGAATGTGTGAATGTGAATGATGTGTAAATAATATTAATATTATTACATTCATTATATCCACATGCAGACTTTAAAAACATACTGATATGCATATCTTTAGCAAGTGTACATAACATTTACCAATTATCATCATGTAAGCCAAAAATATAAAAGCTGCCAGTTAAGAAAAACATTTATAATTTAATTAAAAAATTAATAATTACGAAAAAGAAGCTAACACATCAGTTTATAATACAAACTACAATTATATTCCTGTATACCATACAAGGATGCATGTGATCAAAGATGGTTTTGGTAAAATGTCGAATCTGAAAATCTTCATTTAACTTAGTGGCTCTAGACCCCCAAATACTATACTTGAAAAGATTAGTGTCTTATCCATCTGCACTGGAATAGCTGTTACTTTTATTATCAGAAAAAATATTAATTTTTTCATTTATAAAGTACAAGAAATATAGAAGAAATCTATTCCACAGAAATGTCCATCCAGTCACGTATACGAATTAAGAACACGTCAATTTGCAAGACTTATTCCTTTGGCGGTAAATTTTATAGACATAAAAAATAAAACCACCAAAGAATGAGCCGACAGATTCATCATATTTCGATAGATTTAAGAAATTGAACACTATTATTCTGGTTCGATCTCGCTGAAGTTTAACGCCATTATTTGGCTAAAAATTGATTTAATGTAGAGTGACCAGCCAATAAACAGTACTCTTGTTTAAATATATTTTCAAACAAAATACTTCAATTTATAAACTTGAATAATTTTATACATGGTTGAAAATCTTCTTTCTTTCTCTTCTTCTTTCTCCTACCCTTATCCCACTCTAAGTGGGGTCGGTACAACATGTTTTTCTCTTCCATTCTCTTCTATCATTCGTCAACTCTGGCGCTACTCCTTTTATATGCATGTCATACTTCACACAGTCCAACCATCTCTTTTTAGGCCTTCCTCTAGTCACATATCCATCCACATTCATACTCAACACTCGTTTGATCACATGATTTTCATCCCTCCTCATTACATGTCCATACCAGCCCAATCTTGCACCTCTCATCTTTTCTATAATGGGCGCAACTTTCAGACTTCCCCTTATATTATGTTCATTAATATCCGTTTTGAAATTTATTGATTATAATATTAATCATATTTTTATATATTCCATAAGTTTTAATGTATTTTAATTTAAATAACATAGTTAATTCTCATTCTATGTCAATAAATATAAATAAAATAGATTAACGGCAACTAATAACAGAAATTTATAGAATACTTAATTCCGTTACTTTGCGGAGATGCATAATATGAAAGTAATAATAAAATTATTGCTATAATCCGCGATACAGTAAATAGAAAATATATATAGTGTTAAATGTATAGTGGACTATCCGTATTTTCATACCCGATATGTGCAGGATTCGTAAAAACACATGCAAAAACCTCCACCACTTCCACCACAATACACAAGCACTACACTTCGCCCCGCAACCGAAGCAATCGCTAAGCTTTGCGATTTTGTCGTGGAGTCTATCTCCTGATGATGCTTCGATGATGGTCATACATAATTTAAACTTTATCAGTTAGTTATTGATCCGAAAGATATTGTCTTAAGTAAATAAGGAGAGTTTTCTACTAAACTTACAATTTTTTTTTCATATGAACTTTTCCCTATCAATAATTAAAACAAAAAGAAATAACTATCGAAATTGTTCTAACCGTTTATACCAGATGCGATGATAAAGGGATACTTAATTATTGTTTGTTATTATTAAATAAATTTCATTTTTATTTTGATTAATCATACCTACTTCATACTTTACTTTACTTTATTTCTAAATTAAGACTGGTAAGCTGGAAGAGATTCCAATTAAGGAATAAATCCGTTGTACACTTATTATGTGATAGCTGTGATATTAAGCTGTGATAGCCTAGCGGTGAGACCGTGCGACTCTCTAGAGACGACATAGGTTCAAACCCCGGGCAGGCACCAATGAGTTTTTCTATTAAAACTTATGTGTCTAATTGATAATTGCAATTTATCACACGCTTTTCGGTGAAGGAAAACATCGTGAGGAAACCTGCATATCCCTTGAGAATTCTCTAGGAATATGTGTAACCTACCAATCCGCATTGGAGCAGCGTGGTAGGTCTAGCTCCAATCCTTCTCTCTAAAAACGGAGAGAGAAGGCCTTAGCCCAGCAGTGGGCATAGTAACAGGCTGTTACTTTACTTTTTTTTACTTTACACTTATTATGTTGTTTTTTATTACTTTATATTAATTTAAATATGTGATTACAAACAAATAAATAAAGAGCAATTGACATTTTGATACATTTAAATGTTCAATCAATCCTAATCAATGATAATACATTCTTATGAAGAAGCTATATGGTCGCCCTATGTTAAGGTACTGTCCGCTAAATAAACACAGGAGCTGGTCTGGGCGAAATTCTTCGCGGTTCGTTTGACATCTTGAAAGGGCTTTTGCTAACGATACAATAATAGATATTCTTGCCAATGTTTCAATTTTGAACTTAATTTTTATAGTTATAAGAATGTCTCCATTCGCAAAAAGTTTCGCAGTCAAATGCGGTTAAATTAAAAAATGTAGATAATCATGTTAAAGCCAAACGGTAGCGAATTGTTTGTGGGCGGTTTGCCATCTTTTATATTTTTAGCACGATATTTACACAGTAGTACCTATTGATGTAAAAATTTTGGTTCTATTGTGTTTAAGACGACCAACTGCCCTTCCTACGCAAAATATATATGGTGTGTAAACTAGGAGTTTAGATAAAAAAATGTTTAATGTAGTTTTCACGGCTATAGCTGGCTTACATAAATTCAAATGAACCAATAGTCTAATTTGTTTGGCCCGTTGGCGCAGTGGATAGTGCCTTCAGCTTAGCGGGTCGCAGTTTCGATTCCCGTTTAGGGCCAACATTTTCTATAAACAATTTGTTGGTTCTTCGAGCCTGGATGTATGTATTTGTATCTAAATTATATATGTAGTATATTTACCAGTTGTCCGTCACCCATAACACAAGAATTAAGCTACTTACTTTGGGTATGGACGACCGTGTGTCGCTACTATCACTACATAGTATAAAACAAAGTCGCTTTCTTTTAATAGATAGAGTGATTCAAGAGGAAGGTTTATATGTACAATAACAGTCAATATGGAGTAGAGAAATACTGTAATTTTTGAGGTTTCTAACGTGATGTCGTAAATAATTACATTTTTTCCGCTTACATTGCAAACCCAGGCTGAACACTACAAGATTTATCAAAATAATGTATTAAAAATTTGTACACCTTAAAAAGGTCTACAGAAAACTCCGCGAGGGTATATGTCTACCTCTTATGGATAGCCACAATAGCATTTTTTTGTCATTTACTTTTTACGTAAAATAACTCCCTCTTTTCGAAGCAATTTTAAGCAATACATCATCAATCCTTATCCAATTAAGTACCTTAAATACATTGTTGATTAATATAGATCAATATGGCCGTTTACAGCATGTAATTTAAATGAATATTTTCGAAGATATTACAGATTTAATATGCGGCGCGTGCCTATAAATAGCGCATCGGAGGCCGCGCTTCGCCCTATAGCACTTATAATTTAGCAGCGATTGGATTAATTGTAAAAATAAAATACATAGAGAAAAATGTAAAAAGGAACTAGGTAAAATGTATTATATGAATTAAGATATTCCAAAGATCAGCCAAAAAAGCAGGAAATCTTCATGGTATAGGGAAAGGGGAATTGTTTTACTCCAAATTTAACGCGTGCGGGCCGCGGGCAGTAATGAATAAATCAAAACTACTGGATCTATTTTAATCATTTTTTTCACTGAGTGACAGCCTATACTTATATATTTTATACCCGTGCGAAGCAGGGACGGGCCGCTAGTATAAAATAAAAGAAAAAAAAATTGTTTCACCAACAAAGGTTGTAGTTATACGTTTTTGGGATATCACATATTTTTGAGTCATAGGACTCGTTTATTTTTTGATGATGAATTTATTGATCATGTTTTTTTACATAAAAAACTAACGAAATCTTTATCAATGTTCATTATATATACCATGTTCGTTAGATATTGATTTGATATTGATTAAGACACTGCTAAAATGTAAAGAAAGCATGGTGATATTTTACGGTTCGATTGAGAAATATGGAATTCCGCAAAGTAACGCCTGCTTCTATAAATCATTTGAGAAATTTATATTATGTATAAAACGTACGCAATAATGATTCCTGGGATAGAATTCTTTCTGTGTGTTTAATATTTAGTAATAAATTATTTTAACACTTTGAACACATACATTCTCTTGCCTTTATCCCACTCTAAGCCGGGTCGGCACAACATGTTACAAACATGTTGTCACATGATTTGGCTATGTATTTTACGACCGGCCGCCTGCCTGACCTTAGTCGCCTTTTACGACACCTCGGTAAGAAATGAGGGTGATCTATTCTATGCAGTTGAAAACCACACGGCACATACCTTAGTCGCCTTTTACGACACCTCGGTAAGAAAGGAGGGTGGTCTATTCTATTCTGCCGGATACCACACGGCATACTTTGAAGAATAAATTGTTTTATTTTAACCTAAAATAGCCGCTATGTTTAGGACACTAAATATTGAATTATACAACGAACATGAGTCTCGAATCGCCTTACCACGGCCAGCACAATCAAGTACACAACTAAAGCCACTCGAGGCTATAGAAAGCACACGTGTCGATGTGCCATAATCCACAGCTTTGCGCTATAATCCGACCACCCAGAACATTGGCTATAATGCCCACAGAAATTGTAACCCTTATTATATAGAACACTACACATAGATGCTATTATTTCTCGCTATATAATCGGGACCACCTACGTAATTGCTGTTGTAATTTTTTTGCGAAACGCTCTTCGATGCGAATGTAATGGCGCGTGCGTGATCATTTGATTTTTGATGTTAAGTTCTTAATTTTTTTGAAAAACCTTTGTAAAAATTTTCTTACCAAACCAAAAATACTTTTAAATTCAATAACAATAATTTCTTATAAATGTCTTTAAAGGTCAAATTAAATAACTTGAACTTACATTTACTTAAAGGAAACGGGGACTTTTAGGGCCGATTGTAAAAGGTTGAGTCAGGTACGGCTTGAAAAAAGGAGTATACTCGTATTTTTATTGTTTTAAAATATTTAAAAAATGAACACAGTTTGCAAGTTTTATCGATTACAATGTTTGAAATGAATAGTTAAAAATATAAGTAAAATAGTTTAAAACTATATAGGATATTTGTTGGATTATTTAATTGAGAGAAAAAAAAGAAATTCTGTTAAAGATGGTGTTGATCCTATTCTATAAAATCAAATAAAATTAACATTTCAATAAAAAAAAATTATTAAATAAAAATATAAAAAATCTTTGACACATTTTATTGATGAATATATCATTTTATATAATAAAGAAATTAAAGTTTAAGTTTATTCTAGTTCAGAAATTGGTTAATAGCTTGTTTCTTAACTATTTGATTGGCCCGTTGGCGCAGTGGGTGACCTTGCTTTCAACTCCGCGAATCGGGGATTCGGTTCCTGCCGAGGTCCAGCATTTTCTACAAACAATTTCTTCGAGCTTGGGCGTGTATTTGTATTTAAGTATGTATTTAAAATTCTATATGTATGTATTTACGAGTTGTCTGTCACCCGTAATACAAGTATGAAGGTACTTTCTTTGGGGATGAACGACTGTACTAAATCTTTCATATCTCTGCTATTAGAAAAAATCAGCCAATTTTGAGTAATAGTTAACTAATAAAAAAATTCTAATAATTAGTCCCATTTTCATCGTGTTTCTTTTACTCAAGAACTCTATGTCGAAAGTTTTCCTGTGCACTATATAATAATATAATCTCAGATCAACGATCGAATAGCTATTTTCTTTGTTCATCGATTAGCGAAGACAATATGATACAAGCAACAAAAAACTTGCAATATATCAACACCTAATGATCGGCCGTCAGAGTAACGTCGCGCGCGCTCGCCCGTGAGCAATGCGTATTAATGATTGCGACGATTAGCCCCCATCTGCTGAACACTGGGCACTAATCAAATCTTGACCTTTTTGGCACAGTGGTGTGATTCTACGATTGTACAATACAAGTTGCGACCCACGTTTTCAGCCGTTATACAAAGTAAAAGAGTTCTTTACACTTTAACATTATCATTCTCCTGTCCTTATCCCACTCTAAGTGGGGTCGGCTCAATATGTTACAAACATGTTGTCACATGATTTGGCTACGTATTTTACGATCGGCTGCCTGCGTGACGTCAACTTACTCTATTCAGTCTCTAGTCAACGTAGTCTATTCTATGCAGCCGGATGCCACACAGCACTGCTTTACACTTTAACGACACACAATTAGACTGCTCCCTTGGTTCGCGCAATAGCAAGTAATTGCGATAAAATAGTCAGTTTCTTTACTTTTGTACTCTTTCATTTTAGTCAAATCAGCGCCATGTTCACCTTCCGCTCGAGTCAAAACAACTACAGTTATCAACACAAAGTTCAAATACTAATGCTTAAATGATAACCCAAACTACAATGCTTAATTTCTTACAAAAGAGTCAGGTGCTCATGCCTGTTTACGCTAGTGTTAGTGATAGACGAAAAATTTTGGTATTTCAATTGTACGCTAAATTTAACACATATCTAGTATAAAGTATTGGAGCGTATATATGTTCACAAATTTTACAACAATATTATTACTAGAATAGAAAAGGCTTTCAGTAGCAGCAGCTCTCACGAACAGAGCATATGATGCGTCCATATATCTAAAATTATATTATAAATGCGAAAGTGAGTCCATTTAACGTCCAAGGCTGAAGAGTGACATAGGCACATTTTTACTCAGTAGTCAACTCCGGGCAGAAGAAAATTGTGGGCAGAAAACACCTTACTTGTAAACCACCATTATTCATTAAAAATTTACTCATTCCCTAATGCAAGAACGCTCTGCTTAACGTGATTTATAACAAACCGAAATTTCAGCCCTTTCCTATTCGCTGACAATGTAAAACCCTTTAATTCTAAAAGCATAGTTGGAAAAGAGATATTCGATGGAGTTAAACAATACTAGAACAAAATAGCTGAATTCCATTGCAACAACAAATTTCAATATAATTACTCCGACTCAGGCGGTTTAGTTTTAATTTCAATTTGCTCTGTCCACGCAGAACTATGAAGGGTATGTTACATTTAATAATCACATAGAACAAAAACTTGCAAAAACTGGCATTGATTTATATTATAAATCTGTGTTGGTTTTTAAATAGGGGAATCATTTTATTTAATTTAATTTTATGTATATGTGTATATAAAATTAATAATTTAAAAATAATAAACTACATCTGTTACATCGTGTAGTGATTGTGTGATATATATATGTATGTGATATATATATATATATATATATATATACCACACGGCTAACATTAGTATATAGTATTACATTTTATAGATATATATATATATATATATATATATATATATATATATATATATAATGTAATACTATATACTAATGTTAGCCGTGTGGTATCCGGCAGAATAGAATAGACCACCCTCCTTTCTTACCGAGGTGTCGTAAGAGGCGACAAAGGAAAGTTGACGTCAGGCAGGCGGCCGGTCGTAAAATACGTAGCCAAATCATGTGACAACATGTTTGTAAGATGTTATCCCGACCCCATTTAGAGTGGGATGAGGGCAGGAGAATGATAATGATATACTATAATGTAAAAAGAAATATTTAAAATAGTTCACGTATTAATATATACATAATAAATGATAATTTATTATTTATGTTGTTCATAATTATCGTATGGTGTAAGGATATATATATTAAAGTAGATTGCCAACTTTATAAGTAAATATAAATATATGGGACACTTACACACGGTCGTTCGTCAACAATACACGTAGGCAACTTAATACAACAGACAACTGGTATTTACCAGGTGTCTGTCACCATAAGTATAAGTATATATTTTAAATTGTATATGCATAGATGCTAGATTAGCAATTCATTAGAATTTAAAGCAGATAAGGTTGACTCCAAGGCTAAACATATAAGTGGGATGTAAAAGGATATCATCACTCCAATAACCACTTTATATAGAGGATGTCCTGAACCGCATTAAATAGAAAAATTATAGAAGATTCTAGTTGAAGAAGAAAAATTACGTGTACTTAAGATAATATGAATTTCATGACGAAATCCAAATATAAATAAATATGTCTAAAATTCGAACGCAAAAAAATAGTCGTAGATATACGCTAAAAGACAAAACGAATCATACTAATATACATAATTACATAAGGTAGAAATTTAGGTTTATGGTTTAAACGATAACATATTGAGTGATCACCATCGGTTATTACCAACGTATACAAATTTATTACAAACCTTTTACCATAGTAGCAAAGTATTTTTTTTTAAGATTAATTTTGGTCAATAAATATTATTCACATACAAAATGTTTTATCTTTTAGAATTTATTAATTGTCAAATCTTTTGTTCCGAATTTCTATTCGTTTTTATTTTATAATTTTATCAATTTTAAATTTAATATGGTGAATCCAATCTTTGTAACGAAATCTATGAAAAACAAGATCATAGGTGTCATCGACGATAAAATGTCATAAATTTAATTTCCAGTGCCACCAATGTACAGACTATTTTATATTTTAATATCTCAAGTAAGGATGGACCCAATTAGGTTGCGGTTGCATTTACAACACCGGAATAATGGTGGCACCATTATTCCGGTGTTCTCTCTAATATTTCGCCTCTAAATGGACGTCTAGCACTAAATACGAAACCGATCAAGGGACTTCCACACCAAACAGTTTAACGCTTCAACAAATGAGGGACTCTTTGAAATATGAAGTTACTTCAATGTATGTTTGAGGATTTATAGTGACGAAAGTATGTCTTTTATAATAGATAGTTTCTTGCTGGTTCTTCTCGGTAAGAGCAAGATTCCGAACCAGTTGTAGCTTCATTAATCATATTGATGCTTGACGATTCAAAAGTGCCTGAAATGGTTTATTTGAATAAAGATTATTTTGATTTTGATTTTAATTTTGATAATATGCTGTATATAACGTTATTATCAAATGTCATATAAGACAGTAATCTGATTGCTAACCCCTCGTACGCATGATAGATTTTTACCGTGCGTTAAAAATACATTGAAATGAAACAAATGGTTATCAAGATCTGTTCACACGACAGCGATTTTTAAACGTGACGTATATTTATAGAACAGTGTCTACGTTTCGATCACGGGCGTAAAAAATACGTCGTGTTAAAACTTCGCAAAGGCGTAAAAAGAAGTTTCGTGTGGTATATTCGGCTGAACGCCCTACGCCTAGCGGCTAAAATGGAACGCTGCTCGATAAAAATACGTCGCGTTTTAAAAGCGCTGTCATGTGAATAGATATCTGGATACCCATTTGTTTCATTTCGACGTATTTTTAACGATAAAAAACCTCTTGTGCGAGCGAGGGGTAGTGTGCAAAAAACGGAGAGTCCTGATACACTTCTAGCATCGAAAGACGTCTTCCTAAGAGTTTCTCCTTAAAATCGCGAATTTTTGTCAGGGATCTATCAGTTGTAGTAAGTTATCGTGATTTTCAACTCATGCATAACTCATCCTGAACGTCACAGCTCAGCGACAGTACTAATTTCTTAGTAGCCATGCATATTGTTGTCAATAATGTATGCATCTGGCACAGGGCGAGCAAGCCGCGCGTGACAACAGCGTTTGTACTGAATGCAGTCACATTTGTACTGAATAGTACATACTGCCCGCCCTACCAAAGGCCGGTTTCACATAAGATTGTAACGTCGAGATTTTTTTTTATGAAATAGGATGGCAGACGAGAAAATACGCTTTTTGAAGGTATTTATGTCGTACCGATCCGGAAACGCTCCTAGAGGGAGATAATTCCATAAAATGGTGGTGCGCGGAATAAAATTATTAGAAAATCGCATTGTAGTGGATCGCCACGCATCCAGATGGTAAGGATGATATTGTAACCTATGACGTAAAGTGCGGTTATGGAATTTGGCGGCAGGGATCAGGTCGTGTAGCTTACTGGAACACTCCCCATGAAAGATGCGGTAGAAAACGCACAGTGAAGATACGTCTCTACGCATCGCCAAAGATTCCAGCTGTTTGCTGATCACCTGGTCCCCGATAATTCCAGCTGCTCTGCGCTGTATTCGATCGAATGGCTTTAGTTTGGCACTGAGGTGCACCAGCACAGAGAGGAGAACAGTAGGTACTCCATGTATTAAAAATTATACTCATATTTACCTACTAAAGAGCTAAGATTAAAAATACCAAAAAAAAGAATAAAATACCAAAGGTAGTCAGTGCTATTAATAATATTTAAGTTTCTAAATATTATATAAGTATATAAAGTTTGTTGTATTTATGCGTATTTTTTTAGTACTTTCTGACGTAAAATGACTAAAAATTAGGTATATAAAATGGATGATTAATTTCTTCATTTACATTTTCTTATGTATTCAAAAAATCATAGAAATAGACGTTAATTTGAGTTTTATAATCCAAAAATAATTTGAATTTTGTCTTTTTTAAATATTATCATTATTATTGTGACGTACTTGAACAAAATAAAAGCATAAGATAGAAACAATTTCAAATCTAAATTTATCCATATTAAAAACTTACTTTAAAAAACTAGGGCATTCAAGGTAAGTACTCGTGTTAGGGTAATTAATAACATTTAGAAGAAGGCCTTAAAATCTAATTATAAGCAGTTTTAGAAATATTTAAAGCTATTTAAATATTTCTTAAACTGCTTATAATTAGATTATATTTAATTAGTAAATAACCGCTACCATTTATATGAATAGTCCATGCAGCTGAGATTATTCCTGTAGCCCTAAAATTATTACGATGCTTATAATAAAGGCATTACAATTTATTATACCTACGATTTGCAACCTTTAATAGTGGGCCACTGTATTGTCATTTGTAAATGAAATTATAATTAATCACATTTAGGTATGCTATTTTATCTACCTATATATTGTGTAGGAAATATATTGTCATAACGGACAGACTGGTAACTGGAACATTTCCAGATTGATTGTCATAATTTATTTCGCGAATTATCTTTAGGTAAGGTATGATGAATAATTTCTAAAGTCTATTATTATAGCTTGTTTCACCTACGGTTAATTGAGTTGGTATGATAAAATTAAATTACCTAAGTTGGTAACTAGATTTTTTCAATATGTGGGATACATTCTATTATCTATTTGATAATTAGATATTTATCTTATCCATACACAGAACCTATGATATAAAAACGGTTAGAACGTATCTATCTCTATAAGTAGTTGAACAAGGGTGTCGCACGTTTACACATCGGGTATCTTATTGTTTAAATGCCTGTCTAAGCTATTCTCAAAAAATACGGTATTTCAGTCATCCGATATTCCCTTTTATTATAAAGAACGGTAAATCCTATTATAAAATGAAATCATAAATGCAATTTACAGCAACAAATTAAACAAAACTAATTCGCATTTAAATGACGCAGTGTCCACAATTGTCTCGTTAGGTAATAACAGAGAACAAGTGACAGATTTGAAATGCAAACATTCTATTATCATGTACATCGGACTATGTAATCAGAAGATAGTGGTATTTAATTAAGGATACGGTGACCGCGGGCGCGAGGGCATCTATGTGCCAGAAAAGCAGTGGTGTTTTATCTCGAGTTGATGGTACGGGTGGTGATATGGCCATGGAAGATAGAGGCAGCGAATTACTATATGTATAAAAAAAATTTACTCCCGAGTTTAAACTTCAAGTAGGCAATTTCTCCTCATGATGTACATTTTTATTTTATCATACAGTGTAGAAAAAATTGTGCTCAAACCTGATATCATGGTATCTCTAAAAATTATTTACTAGAATATGAATAGAACTGAAGCAGAAACAGAACTGAACCTAGTCATGTGTCCACTGATGGACATAGAAGTCTTTAAGAGACGTTGTGAGCACACAATTAACGACAAATCATGGTGCCGTGAAGAACTTGATCTATATCAATAATAGTGCATTAATATAGAAATATATTTTTTGTGCTAAATTAGTTATTAATTACAAATCATCCAGAAGTGGACTGGTCCCAAAACGCTGGGATCGTTTCGGCGTTGAATCGCAAGGTGATTATTCGAGTGAAAAAACGACCCAGTCGTCTTGTTATCTAAAAACGAAATTGGTTGAAGTATTAAAACGGATATTATATTGGCAATTCGACTCCATGGCTCTAGGGACACCACCATTGCTAAATTCAGCGACTACTGCCGCAGCTCCAGGTTTCGACGACTTTCCCTGGTACGAGGCTGACGTATCAATGTCGACGTATCAATGACACATGTTGCATCTAACATAAGAACCCATCCCGGGAAGATGGCCCCAAGGCCAAACTTTATTCCGATTTATCCCCATAGGCTCGAGAAGTTTAGGTGTATCGATGGTAGCAAAAACTATCCCATTAATGACGTTCTCACTGACAAAAAAAAGTGTGTATAGAAAGTGTTCTATATTCTGTGAGTTAACCGCACCGCTCCGCTTATGACAGCATGCAGGCTTATGGTATTTTCCGTGGTATAATGCCTGTACAAATATTAGTCGCGCCTGTCACCTTTGGACCACACACAATCATAACGAGTATTACATTATTTATTGGCATCATAACGCTGTTAAACGTTCGCTATTTGTTCAACAGTGTTCATTGTCTTACTCTAGATATTGTTCTGGAAATAAACTTGTAAATCTGGCTACGTAAATACTCACTGTAACTACGTGATAAAATATAAGTACCATGGTTAAATCATTCAATAACGTATTGGTCAATTACTTAAGAGTTTTGGACGGTATTCTATTTTTGAAAATGACATCACCAAAAACTCTTTATTTGTATTATACTAGACGTAGGACGAAAAATAAAAAGCCATGGTCTTCAATATCAAAAAGTTATCAGATTGTTGACGTCATAGGTTACGATTTCTCATCAAACTATAGAATCATGCGAAGCTATAACCTGGATAATCATACTACATAAGTATGGCTTCACATGAAGTAGGACCAATCGCTGGCAGAGTTTTATTTTCCAATAACCGGTGCTTCTGAGCTCGCCATTATTATCCGGGGTCAGAAATAATAGCTAAGAAACTCAACCGCGACTGTGCACGAATAAAATTTTTAAAATACCCTTAATTATGTGTTTATTGTTTTTTTATATATTCATTTCGTAATTGTTTCATGTTCCAAATGAAAAATTGAAACACTTCTATCCTTTATAACTTTGCTATAATCCGCACGGGTTAGGTGAATGCATGCAAAGCCAATGTGTATGAAGCAGGCAAAATCTACGTACCTTATACATGCAGGAGAAGCCACCACATGCACCCCAAGGCGCAATTCACCAGCAACAACGCACTCAAAAGCAGCACACACACCCACCACCACAATCTCGGCAATCGTTTCGCCCCGAAACCGAAGCATCATCAGGAGGATTTAGTACCCGATTTTGATTATCGGGTACTAAACTCTCTTTTAAAACTAACCAATCGCTTCGTAGTTTGTTGTGTAAAAATAAAGATATATTAGATAAGGGTAAAAAATCTGGGGTTTATAAAATAGATTGTCCTGAGTGCAACGGTACATATGTAGGTCAGACTGGCCGAAGTTTTGCGGTTCGTTTCCGGGAACATATGGCTGCGTTTAGGAATAATAAACCACAAAATTCTAATTTTGCAAAACATTTGCTGGAAAGCGGTCATAAAGTGCCTAATGACCATTCATTTCATATTCTCCACACTTGTGATAAGGGACTCCGACTCAACACATTAGAGCATCTTGAGATAATAAAAAATAACAATGGTCACTTAATTAACGAGCAAGTAAATGTATCTAATTCCGTTTTGCTAAATGTGTTCGGAGGGGAGGGTATTTGTGGGAGTTGAACTATTTAAGACTGCTTGTATGGGTAGCGCGGCGCAGTACGATTTTTGTCGTGGAGCCTATCCTCCTGATGATGCTTCGGTTTCGGGGCGAAACGATCGTCGAGATTGTGGTGGTGGGTGTGTGTGCTGCTTTTGTGTGCGTTGTTGCTGGTGAATTGCGCCTTGGGGTGCATGTGGTGGCTTGTCCTGCATGTATAAGGTACGTAGATTTTGCCTGCTTATACTATTATATTATTAGGCTATATACATAAATAAGAAACATATTACTACAAATCGTTCTCCTCTAAAAGTTCTATATAAAAGTCCGCGACAGCGTATGTCTAGCTTTTAATTCACCTTAAGGCGCTGAACAGAGCTGGCGTAAATTCAGATTTCGGCATATAAGCCACGCCCACAATGTCTGCGACGGCGTAGCGACACACTTAATTTTTTTACACCCATTGTAGGTGTACACTATTTTATCCAAACTTTTTTTGTAAAATTTATTTAAAAAACTTATGTCTAATTAATCTTATAAAACTAAGTATGCTAATATGCTAAGTATGTAAAAAAAGACATAATATCAACAAGGAATAGTCACAAAATGCGGCAGCTAGCGACACACGTCCGTATAGCAGCGCGCCTCAGCGATCACTGTCTAGTGTCTATATTCGTAGATGTAAAAGAGAAGCGAGACGATGACTCGTTTCAGTTTTGCTATTTTCTAAAAAATATTTAATTTGAATGAAATATCTTAATTAATTCAAAATTTAAATCTTACATTCTCTTTATATTATAATGATTTATTATTCTTATTAATTTTACCAATTTTTGTTGATAAATATTAGAGATATTTACGATCAAAGTAAAAATCAGAGGTCTATTTACCAATTTTTTTTATCGAAAAAAAGTATCGTAATCATGTTTTGAAATCTTACATTCTCTCTGAGATATGATGTATATTAACATATATTTTTCTTTTAATCGTCATCCCTATAGCTTTTGTTAAAAACGTGTTTAAAGTCAGCCTATTTGGCTCTGTTCAGCGCCTTAACCATAATTAATATAAGTAGGTATTACGATTTACTCAAATAATAAGACTAGTCCACGCGAAGATGATAAAAAGAAATTATAAAATTATTATTGTATAATCCACGATAAAAGAAAATCTATGTAATACTTGCAATTTTTGTCGGAACGTCTATCTATTAATGGTGCTTCAGGTATGGACCGAAACATGTATTGAGATTATCTATCTCATTAAATATATGCAATGCTAGCGTAGTTCGATGGTCTTGTTTTACTTTTCGCGCCTCTTAACTACCTACTGAACATTGGCTGTTGCATTGTAACTTTGTCCTCTGCAAGCAGAATCAATTTTTTTAACAGAAGTAATTCCGGTTCATTATCGTACGTTTCGCAACCATGATTTTTCGACGTCCGACGAAGTTCAGCGGAGTGTTTTTTTTTATTCATGCGTAATATAATTCCTGTACATTACGTATGAAAACGGAATTACATAGTGTTATTTGTTTTTTCTTAAGTTTTCGTCCAATAGCAGAAGTGCGCAGACAAGCAATGCAGAGAGTAGAATTTCTGCGCTCTACTCTTTTTAATTAACATTCTGTGAGGCGTCTACTGTGTGACCATCCCTTGTTACAAACCATTTTTTTTAACTGACTGTATGCTGCTAGCCCTAACGGCTTTTACAGCGTCACCGGCCGAGCACATAATCATCGTCGAGGTTGCGAAATGCAGAGAATGTTAGAAACGCTGCAGTTGAAAAAAAAATGATTTCTCTTTATGTTCTGTATATTTTTCTTCTTTTTTTTCGTCGTCAACCGATGGACGTCCACTGCTGGACATAGGTCTCCTGGACACGCCAGGGTTGTAAGGGGGAGACTCGTCCCAGTCAGTCTCCTCAATTGTCAACCTCACATGCACACGGTGCACCCTGCTGATCAACCGACGAGGCTCTGGCGACCGATAAATGGCGGTGTAACCATTTCATTATACTGACCTAAATACCAGACCGACAGTGGGCAGCAGCACTGTCGGTGCAAATGGTCAGCACTGCGATCACCAACCCGCATGCCAAGCATGATGATTACCAGCAATTCCTTCATGGCATTACAACATAAACCACAGACCCTAGTTCTATATATTCGTCTTAAAAAAAAGTCTATAATTTTTTTAAAGCAATATGTTTGCATCGGTATAGCGCTAGGGAGTACAGCGCGGTATGCCAATAGCTCATTAATAGCCGAACAATACCACAGACAAAGCTAAATACGCTAGCGGGACCAATTGTACAAGTCCTCCCGTTATCCGTGGTATGTCTCCGGTCGTGAGAACACCATCTCGCCATGATTCGTGGTAATAGCAGACAAACGGCAGCCTGTAATTGTGGTAGAGTGATGAATACTGCACTAATAGAAATACCTGTAATGGTCAATAGACATCTAGGATGGTGTATTGTGTATAATCTGTGAATTACCGTTTCTAGAAGACAGAGATTTAAAGTCATTATTTTTAATGCTATATATTTTATTTTTAACTAAACTTCAACATATAAGTAGTTATAATAACAACATTTACTTATGTAAATCTACTACTATAGTTATTATGAAACCTGTATAAAGAGTTTTAATTCCTAATTCGAAAACTTCGAATCCGAAGAAAGAAGAACGAAGATACATACAATTATATTAAGAACGTGTTTTCAAAAGTGCTATGGAAATAACGAAAACTAAACTAGTAAAAACTGGATTATCTAGCTTATATTGTCTATCTTATACCTATATAAAAATGAATATTTGTCTGTATATATGTACTCCGAAACGACTGGACCGCTTTCAATGAAATTTTCAGAAAAGTTCTAGAATGACTCAGCGGATGATCCTGTAAAGTTTAATGGCGATGGGAAGATTTTTTTTACCGTGAGTTCTGTTTCGAGGGGAAATCGAAAACAGAATGAGCAACGCGTGGCCGAACAGCTAGTATGTCATAAAAACATTCCCATTGTTGCTGACCAGAAATGCATAAAATGTAATACATATGTCATGACATGAGGGGGAAACTAGTGTCAGTCTATTTTACTTATTCGTCACCTTATAGTATAAATTAAACACCCCACGGCAACCCTGCTGGCCAAATGGATAAATCTCAATAAAACTACTAATGGCGATATTAATAGCACTGGCTGATTACATTTATGCAAATATGAATATTGAAAACACCTCGCCTGATTAAATATTACTGGCATCAAATTTGATTAGTAAAACACCTATAATAAAGATCTCTACCCAGCCGTGAATATCGGTCATTTGCTATAACGCCGATGTTCATTCAAAAAATAACCAAAATAATACTTAAAATAGAGACTACTCTAATATCTTAGTAACAATGCTATCATTAACAAAGCGTGACAAAGCTCTCCACACTAAACAATAAATCGCTTTACGCCGCGTAATGACCAGAAGCAATTGTCAATAAGCCAGTAAATCTTTCGAAACACGATTACTGCCGGCTACAATATTACGGCAGTCAAAACAACAAGTTTATCTTTATCGAAAACAACTATACAATCATTAAAGCGAACTCCTCGGGGAGCCAACAAAAAATGGAACAAAACCCAAACAAATGTCACAAAACGATTGTCCTTTTTTATAAGTTTCGGACAAGCTTGTAGATGGATATTTTAATACCTTTGCGTCCGACACCCGCCTTCTTCACAGAATAAAAAAAGTTAACCTAACTCTATACTCCTACTGTAGTTTATGGTAGATTTTGTTGTGACTTTTATTTAGTCTGTGGCGGTAATAGGGTAAAAGTGCCAGTCTGTCGTTAGTAGCAACCGCAAATTTGTCAGACCACCTTGCAGCGAAATGAAATTTATGGTCCTAAGGCAAGGAAGAGGATATAAGCCGTGCTGTTGCATAATCCCCACAATTTATGGACGCTTTTGTTGACTTTATTGCGCTTTGTCATTTTTGTAATCATGTGCAAAATTTATTAATTACTTTTACAGATTCTTCCGTGCGGCACAGTTACAGAAGTGTAAAATTAGATGGTTTTATAGGAAAAAAGATATATCAAATATAACCTTTGGGCTTAGGATAGATCTTAAAAAAGATACCCCTATCTTATATTTAGATATGTGTATAATCTAGTACGTGTAATGTCTACTAATATTATTAATGTGAACGTTTTTCTGTCTATCTATGACACTTTTAGGGCTTTACCACTACTCCAATATTGATGAAATTGTTGATATAATACAATTAATTAATTAATAAGCAGGCATATAATTGGATAGAAATACGTCCATTATTTTTACAGCAACTAGAAAAAATTGACAATCTACATTGAACGTGTTCAACAGTAAAGTATGACGCAAATGAATTCACAGGAACATCTATCATCGTATAAAGTTTTTAGTTAGGCTTAAAGTACTTTAATTAACCCATAATAAACATCTAAAAATTTTATATTCATAGTATTTTGAGCCGTAATATAGTTGATACTCTCTTTTCTTTTTCTCTTCTCTCTTTTCTTAAATAGACGAATGTTTTGTAGTTGTACTAAATAAGAAAGCATACAATAAACTACAAATTAATAGACGATACGTACTTCGTTTGCGTTAACTTAAATTTTAAAATATCTATTATGAACTTTGTATTTTTTCTTGCTCCCGGAAATAAAACGGGAATTTTTCATACTATATTTTAACACTGATATCGTCCCATCTGAAGAATAAAGTTGTTCTATGTTCTATGTATATTCATCGAACTTAAACATAATTATATTGTGTGGATGGATTCATCAATATTACTCAAGTGAATTCCACTTTCTTCCACAATTTACCCATATACAAACGGAAATTTTTTATTACAAAATTTATTTCGGTTTATATGAATGCGTCATATAACTATTGAAGCTTAATGCCTAATTCAATCTATTGTGTACTTTATTTAAATATTGACAGAGGGCTTAGCTTTTAAAGTCTATCTGATCAGCAGATATCGGAAGCAATTCTATGAGTCATTATAATCGATTTCACAAGAATATATCAAGTCTATCTCCAAAATCAATCACGCCCACGGAAAATCGGATTGTATTCAAAATCTGCACGTGAGGCAAAGGTCGGTCCTTGTATTAGAGAGAGGAAATCCGGACTTCATTGTTGTATCCGACACTTATGCACTTTACCTGACCGATAGATAATAGAACTCACAAAATAGACCCACGGCAAGTTTACTTTTTTCTTAATTATATGGTGTCAGTGCCTTCCTGGCCGAAATTTAAAAAATGAATACAAAAAATTTGAATTTAGAATGCGTAAAAAGTATGCAAATTTGATGCAACGGTCTTGATTTGTTCAGCCACCAGATGCAAAAAATATGGTTTTAATATTCTCACGTTAACATTTTTTTATAAATATTTTAATGACGGTTTAATTTGAAGAACTCTTTGGGGTTTGATTTCGGTTGTTTTTTTTTTCGATTTTTTCTTAGTTTTATTGTTTGCGAAAACAAAGTCTCGTAACACGGTTGTCATAAAAACTAATTACTATGTTGATTTATGCACGTTACCTTTGCATAAATTTCTTTCTTAAGTAGTGGGTACCTTGAAAAGAAATTTTTTTATCTAAAGTAAAAAATAACAAGATCGCATACATTTTATTTCATAATAATATGTAATGTTCCGATACGAGTATATTGTGCATTAAATCATATTTTGTATTTCAAGATATAGGTACATAAGCGTAGTAACAACAATAATGATGCTATAATCTAATATTTTCCAAAATATAAAATATATTTTAGATTTTTCATTTCGACAGACAATATTAGATTAATATTTTACACGTAGATTACTTAAATTATTCAATGTAAGCTATTGAAATTGATAAAGTAACCATGAATATTTTTTCGAAAATTATTTTATGAAACTTCTAGAATTCGAAATTAACTATCAAAATACTATGTGCACTTATTTTTTAGCACCATGACATTCACAAACAAAGGGCGACCGCATCTTTTTGTGCCAAAGAAATAAATTAAACTATCCTTGGGGGAGATTTTACCGTTAATTCTAATCTACATGTAAAAAAACCTTTTAAAAAACTCGCGGATGTCTGTGGGAACAGGGCATCTCAAAAAACTCAACAGGAAGCGAACGGTAAGTGTAAATATCTCAGTTGACATTGAAAGTTTATGACGGATATTTATTTGAGAGATTTATATCTTAGGACCCTCTGTTTTTATAATCAAGTATCTAAATTTTAGGTTAATTATACGGTCTATGTATATCATATAAACATACCAAGACATACAGGTACTATTTAGAATCTACATTGAAATTATTAGTATCTTAACAAACAGAGATAAAAATTAAAGAGTAATTGTGCTGACGTTCCTATGACTGAAAGCCTGGACCAAGAAAAAAAAAGATGTATTTGAATACAATTTACATAAAAAACAAAAATAAATAAAAAAATCTTGTGATCAAGTAAGGTCTGCCTACTCAGCATTCATCCTATAGCAAGCTGGTTTTCGGTAGGAAAATTTAACAAGTATGCGAGGTCTCAAAGGTATCACGATCAACCACATCGAATTTTTAATGAAGCAACGTACGTAAAATAATAAAAAAAACATTGGTTACACACATATCGATACAATCTAACAAATTTATCTATACGTAAATATTTCGCACGTTTTTAATACCCAAAAATGTTCGATGTATACAACATATTGTTTCAGCAACAAAAAAAATCAAATGAAAACAATCTTTATACTAAAAAGTTTTTTCAAGCAATTTTAAATAGTAAGGATCGATTTGATTAATGAAGCTAAGAATTCAGAATGTTCCTCTTACCGAGAAGAACCACAAGGAATACGGCGGTCAATATTTACCTAAATATACTTAGAATATATTACATTTCTTTATAAGTTTATGACGTTTATTTAATAGCATTTATGAGCTATTCGATCCTGTCATGTAATATCCTCTATTTTTACTACAAAAATTGATTTTAAGGCAACTTCAGTGTTGTACTTTATCGCTAAAGATACTGTTTAATGCTTAAAGGTAAATTAATTAATAATAATTGGTTTAAAGTTTGCGCTTTAATGAAAAATCGTGATTGGTTGGCACTGTTGTATTTATTTGATAAAATCAATTGTTTCCAAAGTTTGTATACAGCCTTTGATTTAACAATTTCTTAATTCTTTTATTTCACTATCTTAAAATATATTTTATTTGAATTACTTAATATTGACATTATTTAATTTGGCAAATGAACCAAATGATAATTATAATTTATTATTTCTTCGGATATTTATGTAGTTTTCGGGCATCCAGGGCAAAGTAAAACTCCGTAGATTTAATATTCTTTAATTTAATTGCACAGCGCACACCTATCCTGACTACGTCGTCCGCGTCCTTCCTCCCTCTCATACTGTCTCGCTCATACACTCACTTACATTCCGTTTCACCTAACGTTCCATTCCCACATTCGGCCCTCCTGCACTCATGTCTGTCCTCAGGCATGCCCTTTGATCTCTAAGGTTTACAAACAATAATCTTAAAACTAATAGAACTTAAAAAATGACATGCTTAAAGTTAACAATAAACAAACTTATACTTAATACAGCTGCAAATATGACATACTTAAAACATAAACTATGTAGGACATCTAATGGCACATTGTGAGACTCAACCATATTAATGAAGGAATGAATGTATCTGTAACAAAAAAAAGAAGTAAATCATACCATTAAATAAGTTAGTGTCCCTATTCCCCTAAATCAATCTGCTCAGGCCATCTCTTCATCTGATCAGCAGAACTTGATGTCTTTATTGGTCCATCAGCACTGCTGTCTGTTTTCTCAACATCATAACGATCATTCCTCTTGCACTTAACAATTTTGTAAGGACCAAGATATTTGGGTTTTAACTTAAGACCAGGACCAAATTGTGTCCTTTTGATTGCAACTAGGTCGCCTTCTACATAGTTAGTACTCTCCTTTCTGTTCTTATTAAAGTATTTTATATTTTCATCTTGAATTCTTAAAATTTGTTCTTTGGCTAGCCTCCTTAAGTTTTCTCGATTTTCATCGAACTGTGAAATAGTTTCTTCTTCTAATAAATTTAATATTTTATCATCCTCTTTATTTCTCATTTTTACTCCCATTAACATTTTAAATGGTGTTGTTTTTATAGACCTCTGAAAAGTACTGTTGATAGCTCGTTGCACCTTACTAACTTGTTTATACCACATAGAAGAATTTTCAATACATAACTTGGTTAAGAGGGGAGCAATAATTCTGTGTATTCGTTCCACCTGTCCATTGCCTCTTGGTACACCAGTGGTGGTTTTTACATGACAGATATTTTCCTCTTCGCAATAACTTTGAAACTCTTTACTTGTAAATGCTGTCCCTCTGTCTGTAATTATTCTCCTTGGATTACCGAAGACCTGCTGATGTATTGTAAGTTTATTCAATGTCTCAGAGCTTGAGGTCGTCTTTGTAGGAAATAACCACACAAATTTAGTGAAAGCATCTATCACCGTTAGGATATAATTATATTGTTTCTTCGTTTCTGTTAATGGCCCAATATGATCTATATGCAGTGTGTCAAATGGAATACTTTCCTTTTCAATTGGACACAAAAACCCCTCTTGTTTTCCTTCTTTCCTGCGAGCTAACAGGCATGGGATACAACTCACTAAAAATTCATCTATTTTCTTGTCTACATCTCGGATATAGTAATTTTGATTTAACACTTCTCTCATCTTAACTTTACTAAAATGGCCATTACTATGTACTTTATTTATTATTTCATTTTCCATTAATCTAGGTACCACCAATTGTTTTTGTTCTCCCTTATACAACACATCGTTATCTATCCAATAGTCTTCATAAGATTTTTCTTTTAATATAGTTTTTATGGCTTTTAATCCATCATCTTTCTCTTGCGCTTGTATTATACTCTCCTGTATAATAGTTAATACCCCTACTCTACTCAATGCATCTGTATGCTTCATTCTGGAGCCAGTCCTATGTTCAACCTCAAAATCATAATCATTTAGCATGAGTACCCACCTAGCAACTTTGGCTGTTAAATCCTTTTTCTTAAGAGTCATCTGAAATGCTTGGCAGTCTGTGACGATTTTGAAATGAATGCCATAAAGATAATGATGAAACTTTTTTATTCCTTCAATTATTGCTAAAGCTTCTAGCTCATAACTGGAGTACCTGCTCTGCGTATCATTAGTCTTTCGGCTCATATAGTGTACTGGATGTAATCCTGAATTAGGATGGTACTGCATAAGTATTGCCGCTATAGCCACACTTGATGCATCTGTATGTAATTCTGTCTTCAATTTAGGATCAAATATCTTTATAACTGGTTTACTAGATAATTTATTTTTTAATGTCTGAAAAGCTATCCTTTGCTCATCCTGAAATAAAAATTGTTTATCTTTTCTCAACAAGTCCGTTAGGGGCTTAGCAATTGCAGCATAATTTTCTATGTATTTCCGAAAATATCCAGTCAGTCCTATAAAACTATGTAACTGTTTCACATTTTGTGGTACTGGATATCGTATCACAGCATCAACCTTTTCTGCACTCGGCTTTACTTCTCCATCTTTAACTATATGTCCCAAATATTCAATTTCATGTTTTAATAAATTAGCTTTCTTCCAATTTAGTTGTAGTCCATATTGTGATGAAACTTCCAAGACTTGTTTCAGTCTTTCTAATGCCTGTTCTTCGTCACGAGCTGGAATTATAATATCATCTATAAATATCATTAAGATCCCTTGAGCTATCAACTCCCTGAATATAATAGTAACAAATCTCATAAAAGTTTTTGGACACGTAGATAATCCGAAGGGTGCACGTAGAAATTCATATTGTCCTTGATGCGTGACAAACGATGTCAATGGAATTGATTCCTCGCTGACCTTCAAATGAAAGAAACCATTTTTAAAATCCAACACACTAAATATTTTCGCATTCTGCAACCTGTCAATAAGATCCTCTATTACAGGTAATGGAAATTCGTCTTTAACTATTTTTCTATTCAGTAGTCTATAGTCCACACATACTCTGAGTTCACCACTTTTCTTTTTAACTAGTACTAAAGGGCTAGCATATTCTGAAAAGCTTACCTGTATAATTCCTTCTTGTAACCACTCTTTAATTTGTTTCTCTACAATATGTTGTTCCAATAATGATAATCGACGAGGCCTTTGGGCAACTGGAATGTCATCTTTAAGCACTATCTTTAGTTTGATGGGTGCTTCCTTGGATTGTATAGGTCTGTAGTCCTGAACAAGCTGGGTCACCTCATCCTTTACCCTAGAATTTTTGATGTGATCTAATACCATACCTGAAAATCCTGAAAAACAATCAATTTTACCTATCCAATCACAGCTCTGTGGTAAAAATGTTACCATCCCTTCATTCATCAACATGGTTACAGTGCTTAAAAATTCCTGGCCTATTATTACATCATATGGCATGACTTTGCTTATCACTATATGAAATATTACATTATTATAGTATCTGTTATCTATTTCTAGGTTTACAAAAGTTTTTCCCATCGATTTTACCTTACAATCTCCTAACCCTGATAATATTACATTGTCGTCATGAATTTTCGTTAACAATTTAGAAAATAATGATGCTGATATTAAATTAACGTCACTTCCTGAATCTATTAGCGCATCAACACAAATGTTTTCTAATTGTACGCTTTTAAAAGGTTTTTTACTGCACAAAACTTTATTATTTACGACTGGCATAACATCATTACAAAAAGTCGAAGTTGAGCGGTCACTGACATCTTTGACGTTTCGTTGCGCGGGAGCGTCATGCGTCGCTGTCACTTGGACATCTTCAATCTGTATTCGGGTATCGTCGCTGGTTGTTGTCGACCCGAACATGGCCGATCGTTGATATCCGCTTCCACCCGCCGCCATCTTACCATTCTGTGTCGTACCTGTTTGTATGTCGTCATTCAAGGTCGCCGTCTTACAATGAGATCGAATATGGCCGTATTTGTTGCAACCAAAGCACTTAAGACCTTTTTTACACATACTCGCGATGTGTTCCAAGCTTCCACAATTATAACATCGCCTTTTTATAGCTGTCACAACACTATTTTTAACCTTTTCTTTTCTTTCTTCACTACACTTACTTTTTATTTTTTCATATATTGCTAGTTTTTCTTTCAATACACTATACGTCGTTACCCCATATAATATCGCCTTGTTAGATTCATAGTCCTCTATTCCGTCAATAATGTATTGAATTGAAACATAATCTGGAAATTTTGCACGTTTTCCTAATTCTCTCATTGTGAGCATATATTGATAAAATGATTCATTCTTACTTTTTCTTCTAGCGGCCATTATTTCATGCATTTCTTTCGAATTTATGACTTCTGGAAATTCTTTTAATATTGCGGCCTTCAATTCCTCGTATGTTTTATGCACTTTCTCTGTTCGTAACCACAAGGCTGCCGTACCTGTTAAAGATCGACGCGCCATTATAAGGCGTTGTTGTTCGTTCCAACCGAAAATGGCTGCATTTTCCTCAATATCGAATGCCCACTGCGTTGAAGAACGCGTTTTATCATCACCGTTGAACTTAGTGATACTTCCTTCAACCAATCCGAACAATGATGCAATACTTTTTTCCTCCGCCATCGTGGCGTCGCTTCGTAACCTCCTGTGCACGCCGGCCGTCCTTTATGATCGTCGTCGTAATTTCGTCGTTCGTCCTCGATCTTTGCCTTGAATAATCCCGGACGAGCTCCCAAAATGTAGTTTTCGGGCATCCAGGGCAAAGTAAAACTCCGTAGATTTAATATTCTTTAATTTAATTGCACAGCGCACACCTATCCTGACTACGTCGTCCGCGTCCTTCCTCCCTCTCATACTGTCTCGCTCATACACTCACTTACATTCCGTTTCACCTAACGTTCCATTCCCACATTTATATCTAAATTACAGTACAAATACCATGCATTTTTACTATTAGACATCCATATAAGTAATAACTATAATCTTTTATGTTTCTTAAAACTAACTTTTTACATTTATAAATATTTCTAATTAAAAAAACAAAATAATTAAAAACAATATTTAAGAATATAAAAAATCGCCGTCAGCCGGAAGCGGGGCAATACCCCAAGCTACCGGTGGTTCGGGCTGTAGAGTAAGGAACTTCCTCACAACCCGTGCCGTTTCATGTAATACTGCCTGCCTTCTGCATCCGCCTCTAACTAATAACTATTAAGCAAAATCCTTTGAACATGTTGGTCGAGGCTCATCGCAATCAGACCGTTGACCAAAACAGCAATAAGCACAAATATTATCATTGTTAATTAGTATATCGATTATAACTTGGTTATCCTTTTACAATACTTTTTTTATAATATATTTAATTTAGCATTTTTAGCTAAAAAATGTAAACCTCTTTGTAGACCTTGATAAATACAATTTAATCCAATGCATTCCATTACTTTAAAATAAAATGTGCGAAATACATAAGTTAATTATCCTACCATGAGACAAGATTAGTTTTTATATTATGACATAAATAAATTTTAAAATACCGTCAATCCAATAATTTTGTTTGCAAGCAATATAACAGAACTAACTACTTTGCTATAATCCGCACGGGTTAAGTGAATGCATGCAAAGCCAATGTGTATGAAGCAGGCAAAATCTACGCACCTTATACATGCAGGACCAGCCACCACATGCACCCCAAGGCGCAATTCACCAGCAACAACGAACACAAAAGCAGCACACACACCCACCACCACAACCTTGACGATCGTTTCGCCCCGAAACCGAAGCATCATCAGGAGGATAGGCTTCACGACAAAAATCGTACTGCGTATGTATAAGGTGCGTAGATTTTGCCTGCTTCATACAAATTGGCTTTGCATGCATTCGCTTAACCCGTGCGGATTATAGCAAAGTAGTTAGTTCTGTTATATTGCTTGTAATATGGAATTCCGCAAAGTAACGCCTGCTTCTATAAATCATTTAATTTTGTTTGCAATTTTTTATTAAATCCAACTTTGAAAATCACTGCCCAGCGTCGCTTCTCAAAAACCCTCGTTGTTTTTTCATTCATACTGTACCGTAGAGTGTGTATAAAAACATATGCACATTTTTTAAGAACGCATCTCCTGTCAAGGTGTACGCTTTGTTCACGGGACATCTTGGAGGGGTTTTTAATAATTGTCTAAGTGCGTTTTTTATATGCGAGCATGTTTTTTTAGTTTTCTCACGCAGAGTTGCATTGAACGCAGATCTGTGGGTAGATACATCCGATTGTATTGTCAGTTTTATTGAAGTGGAATTATTTTACTTTTGATAGTAATGTATCGATATTAATGCTATTGTATTTGTAAATGTTTTTTAAGAGTTACTAGTTTGACCAGTTTACCATTTTTTTTTTGTACTTTTATACATACCCTAGGTGCTAGTTACGCATTAAGAATAAGTTTGGTAGTTAATTTATCATCCTCCTGCCCTTAAGCCACTCTAAGTGGGGTCGGCACAACATGTTACAAACATGACGATCAGCCGCCTGCCTGTCGTCATCTTACCTTAGTCGTATTATACGACCCCTCGGTAAGAAAGAGGGTGCTCTATTCTGCTTAACCGGATACCAGACGGTGGGTCAACTTACCTTAGTCGCCTTTTACGACACCTCGGTAAGATATTAGGGTGGTCTATTCTATTCAGCCAGATACCACACAGCGGGTTGACTTACCTTAGTCGCCTTTTACGATACTTCGGTAAGAAATGAGGGTGGTCTATTCTAATCAGCCGGATACCACACAGCATAAGTTTGGTAGTTAAGTAAGTTTAGTAATATAGAAAAAGGGAAAAAATGAAGTGTTAAGTACGACTAAAAACCTTAATTTACTAAGTAAAATTAAAATACAAAAGAAATGTCATACATTTTTATAACGAATGTTTGCAAATTACATTTTATTGTATAAGTAAACGAAAAAAATTACAGTAAATTGCAACTTATTAATCAATTTAACACAAAAAGTTATAACTACCAACAAAAAAGGCAAACTTTTGTTTAAATCGAAAAAAATGCAGCGATAATAGTAACTCATTTTCGTTTACAATTGCATAACAAAAATGGCTCCCGCATATTCATTACCTCATAAAAACTGTAATTTAATATAAACGAGATGACAAAAATCCGGCCAATGTAGCGGTATAAAAACAATATAAAAAACACTACACCCGGGGGCTACTGGTGGTTAAAAAAAATTAAAAGGGGTCTCTAAAAACAATGTGAAAAAGTTATGACCCATTATAGCTTAACTGGGCTGGGACAACCGGTAAATTTCGGTAACAGAGATTTATGAATTTATATATCGTTTATTATGCAAATTATAACGTGGGATCAATTACCTTATTATAAAATTAATATTTTTATGTTTTAATAACTTCACTTTTTATACGATCTTATCATGACGCATTTATCGATACCTCTACTCTATATCTATCGATAAATGCATCTAGTTACTAAATTTTTTTAATATAAAATTGAAATAAAATTGACTTGAATGAACAAGGTTCGTGGTCTGTAATCCCTTTTAGGGATAAGTCCGCCTTTTGTTTGTACAATAAAGAAATAAATAAATAAATATAATTAGTCGTTACTTTGCTGAGACAAATATAAAAGCAATATAACATTATCAATGTATAATATTATATTGCTCACTGTCCATATATTATGCATGAAGAAGATATACTCTATGACAAAATAGCAAAGATTTCCGATTTGCGATTGTCTTGGAATATATTTCCTCATGATGCGTTGGTTACATGATGATTGGTTAGCGAAACGATTCTAGAGATGGTAGTAGTGAAGGTGTGCAGTGCTAGTAGTATAGGGTGGTATTGGTTTATAGTGCCTTCCATTTACGAATCCTGCATGCAAAAACTAAAAAGTACATTTAAGCATAACATAGATTGCTTATCGCGGATTATAGCAATATATAATAGTTATTACCTGCTTTAAGCAGTTTGTTATAGTGAGTCAGTCGGGCTAGCAACAGTCTAGTCATTTAAGTCAAGTTATTTGTTACGTCCTTGAGATAATACCTTGATATTTTCACTACAACGCTTACATTTCGCCATCCCACTGAGAATGACACGATCTTTAGCTGCAAGCTCCGACTCAGCTGAGTTGTTCATCCCTTTCACTTCGACGTGTCAATTGGTGTCCAAATATCATAATAGACCTTTTGTTCTAAGAACAATTGATGTAATACCCTAGGAAGTGTTCAGAGCAACATTATATAGATTCGCTACGAATAAGCTTCTAATTTTTTTTTTACTTTCTTACACAATCATAGTGGTTTGATAAGTTCGACTGGCCCGTTGGCGCAGTGGGTCGGCTCGATTCTGCCGAGGGCCAACATTTTCTATAAACAAATTGTTGGTTCTTCAAGCCTGGGTGTGTATTTGTATTTAAGTATGTATTTAAACTTATATATGTAGTATATCTACCAGTTGCCCGTCACCCATAACACAAGTATTAAGTTACTTACTTTGAGGACGGACGACCGTGTGTGTAAATGTCCCATATATTCATTATTTATTTATAAGTAAGTTCGATACAATATATAAAATATTAGTAATAATAAGTTAAACAGGAAGAAAGTTCTAATAATCAATTAGAGATAAAATTTATATTAACCTTTTAGTCCATTAAGCCATTAGTCGTTTTTGACGCGTGTCATTTTCTAAGGCTACACGGTTTATGCCTCGGGCCGACATCTATTAGTTGTCTATAAAATATTATGCTCTTAATTTGATATAGAAATTTATTTTCCGTTTACGGAAAAATAAAAAGATGGTTAAGTAACAAACAATGCATTTAAATAATTCTACATTATTTTCCAAAAAATCCTTAGACCAAGGGTTTTCTATAAGACATTGCTTACAGCAATAAGACCGCCTTTGAAACCTTTATGCTTAGTATAAATTTACTTTATGTTTATGTTTATGTATGTAGTATACAATAAAGTATTAAATAACTAAAGTAACTTTCATATCATTCTCTCTAAGGAGACAGGAGGTCCTTTTTAAATATATTCGTAAAAGGCGATAAAGGAAAGTTAAATAAATATAAATCTCCATGAGAGATGCATACTTTCGCCTGCCGGATTCGGCTATTTCCGCCGCAACTCTAGGTCTAGATGTCGTTTCCCTGGCTAGGGTATCAACGCATGTGCGTCCCACTTTAGGATCCATCCCCGTTCCCTAGAAACTAGCTTCAAACCGTCTGGTCTCATGCCATCATCCCGACTTATCCCTGAAGGCTCGAGAAGAGCAGGAATGTCGATGGTGGCAAGAGCTCTTCTGATGGTATGATATCTCTTACATAAACATAAAAAAGGTAATTGTATGTAAAAGATATTATTGTTTACAGATAATATTCATATAATAAAAGAACGCAAATAAATCTTTTGCGCATGCGCATGACGGGGCAGATGCAAAACAAACTCGCTAACGAACTCTGGGCAACACATAAATTATTTAAATTTGACTTGTAACACTGTACGGCTGACACAGGATATGCATAAAAGGGTTAGAAAAAAATTCGGGGTGACAATTTTTTGTACTTTAGCTAGGGGTCACGGTTAGAACTTGTTTGAGATTCGTTATGGTAATAATGGGGGTTTTGAATATTGAAGCTGTTTTTTCGCACGATCATTTCTATGGTAACGATCTGGTAGTGACTAACGAAAGACGAAGGACTGAGTTAAATCGATTCATACAGCGCAGTGGTACTCTCTACGTGATCAAATCAGAAATGAGGAGATCCGTAGAAAAAATAGAGCGACATAGCTAATCGTGTCACGAAGCTGAAATGGCAATGGACGGGTTACGTAGCGCGGAGGAATGATGGGCGTTGGGGTCCTAAGTTGCTGGAATGACGACCTCACACCGGAAAACACGTCGGTAGACCCCTTCGCGGTGAAATGACGACCTCGAAAAGGTCGCAGGGAGCCGCTGGATCAACGGGGCGCAAGATCCTGGGCTGTGGAGACTCCTTAACGAGACTTATGTCAAGTTGAAAAAGAAAAAAATACAGCTTGAATTTTTGGGGACTAGGTAACATGCAAACAGCTGATTTTTATACCGTAATAGAAATCACTGTGTATTTCGTACCTAAAAGAACTATACGACTTGATTCCGTAAATTTTTAGCCTTTAGCCGCTCACTGTACATCACAGGTTAAAATACCCTCTGGACGCGTGGCGATCCATTACAGTACATTTCTCAAATAACCACCACCAATTATGAAATCATCTTCCTTTGGCCGCATTTCCGGAACGGTATGACATAAGTGACCTCAAAAAGCATATTTTCCATCTTTTTAAAGGTCGGCAACACAACGGCAAACACAACGGCAAAGGCAACACAACACAACGGCAAAGGCAACACCGTAGTCATTTTAAAACGTGATATTTATTTGGAAAAAGTTAACGATGTTATCCAACGTGAAGAATTCGTCAAGTTACCCTCAGACCCTACCAAAAAGTTTGCACAGTCCCTTAGACAAATCATTAATAATACTCAGTATATACTGCCCACCAACTCATCTAAACTGAGGGTCACTGAGATGAATCCTCGCGCTCCGATGTTGTATGGTTTGCCAAAAATCCACAAAAACAATATCCCCATACGTCCAGTTGTCTCGTACATAGGCGCTCCAGCATATAAATTAGCTAAATATTTAAATTCAATTTTACCATTGAAAACATCCTTTCGGCCAATAAATGCCCTTAAAAACAGTCTCCAGCTGGTTGACAAAATTAAGAACATTAAATTACCAAATACATGTAAATTGATATCACTCGATGTTGACAATTTGTTCACGAATGTTCCATACAAAGAAACAATAAACATTTTAACCACATTACTTGAGAAAAAATGTTTACATCCTGGAGAGATTTCAGAAATAATAGAGTTAACAGAATTATGTATGGAACAAAATTACTTTCGATTCAATGACCATTACTTTCATCAAAAGGATGGTTTAGCCATGGGCTCCCCTTTAAGTCCGCTTATGGCTGAAATTTTCATGGATCACTTCGAAAATCAACATATTGTCCTTAATAAAAACATACTTTACTATTATAGGTATGTGGATGACATAATTATATGCTGGACGGGTACAGATAGACAACTTGATATTTTTATTAATAATATAAACTCCAAACATCCCAAAATTAGTTTCAAATTAGAATCAGAGCAGAATAACTCACTAAACTTTCTTGACCTAACTATTACACGGTCCAACAACGAACATACGTTTGAGATCTTTCGCAAACCAACCTACACGGATACGATCATACCTGCTTCTTCCTTTCACCCCTGGCAACACAAACTTGCTGCCTTTCATAGTCATATACACAGACTCTTATCAGTCCCTCTTTCGGAAAAGAATTTTAACAATGAGCTGCAAATAATCAACCAGATGGCGCATTCCAATGGCTACGATGAGCAATTAGTACAAAATATATTAAAAAACAAACAGAAGTTGCAATTGACAAAACACTTCTATGCGGTGCCAAATTACAAAGATAATAAATACAAAGCCAGTTTGACCTATTTTGGAACATTGTCAGAACGAATTTCAGCTATATTTAAAACAAAGTCAAATATAAAATTAGGTTTTAAAAGTAATAACTGCTTAAAAAAGATATTATGCAATAATAAAGACAAATTAGAAAGCCCGAAAAAGAGTGGTATTTACAAAATAAAATGTCCTGAATGCAATGATACATATGTGGGTCAGACTGATCGTAATTTTGAAACCCGTTTTAAAGAACATATGGCCGCTTTCAGGAATAATAAGCCACAAAATTCACATTTCGCGAAACATTTGTTAGAAAGCGGTCATAAAGTTCCTAATGACCATTGTTTCGAAATACTGCACACCTGCGAAAAAAGCTTGAAACTAAATATTTTGGAACAATTAGAAATCATTAAGCATAACAATGGCACCCTCATTAACGAGCAGATAAATGTCTCTAGTTCAAGCTTGTTGCACGTGTTCCGAGGTAAATAAAGGGTGGGGATGAACCAAGTACTATTTAACAACGCTTGTTTGGATAACGCTTCACTTTGCGATTTTGTCGTGGAGTCTATCTCCTGATGATGCTTCGGTTGCGGGGCGAAACGATTGTTGAGTTTGTGATAGTGAAACTGTGTAGTGCTTGTGTATTGTGGTGGAAGTGGTGGAGGTTTGTGCATGTGCTTTTACGAATCCTGCACGTATCGGGTATGAAAATACTGATAGTCCACTATACATTAAACACTATATATATTTTCTATTTGCTGTATCGCGGATTATAGCAAAATAATTTTATTATTACTTTTGTCGGCAACACACTCGCTCTGCAAGAGGTCGTGGACGGCGGTGATTACTCAAGGTAAGCAGCATGATCATATGACATTCTATTCCCTATAAAAAATCTTTTGTTGTTCTGATTTGCTGCTCTGTGATGGTGCTTAATCCTTGCTCCTGCGCCATAAATATCTCTCCAAGTAGCAGCATATTCCTGCTCGCTTGTAATCACAAGATCACATGTGACTGTTTATGCTTAAAATATTGCTACTATGTCACAGCCGAAGCCAAATGGAGGGCCATTTGAAAAATTTTGCTTTCATACCACCAATCACTTATATGCGGTGGTCATCAACTTTCATTGTTGGCTTGTTTAACAGTTAATACTCCTCAGTCCCGAAACAGTCATACCTACTAAATGTTTAAGGAATCTTTAAAAATATTACTTCATACAAACTGTTTATTTATCTTTTGAAACCCCGATCAAACAATATCAGTGCTACCCCAATGCCGCCTCAAGGCAGCCGTCCATTCGAATTCAGAATCATTTTTTATTTAACTATCTGTGCTCATGACATTGCTAAAAAATCTGCGACCAGGTGGTGTAAAAAATAAAAAAAAAATCTGGATATTGTATGGTAGGTATAGAACCCCTTATGGGACAATAGTTGCGTAATCCTTTAAGGGTATCTGCGATTCGCTTCTGACATGTGTTACGCTTGGACCATCCTTTTGTTGTTTTTTCCGCAAAAGGATAATGCTTGTTATACTTCCTTGGCTATTGTGATGGACTTTATACCAGCTCAGCGAATTTTGAAATCTCTCGATTAAAATAATAAGAATAAAACTTTTTGATTTTTTGGTAACGTGAACACGTCTGGATTTAACGTCACCGATATGTATTAACTTACATACCTGCGTTTATGTCCGTTAAGTTGAACTTATGTAGCAAGAACAAATATTTTATCCCCGAAGCAGAATAGCTTCAAGGAGCAAAATTATTTAATTATTACTTTTGTACTATGGATCTTCGCAAAGTAACGCCTAATTATATAAATTATACGTTCAAACTCGTTCGTTAATAAACAGTATGTCAATAAGAAAGTACATAGTTTCCTTTATAGGTAGTGCAGCTAATTAAAAAAGCTCACTTTTAACACACGTACCCCTGTCCTAACGGGACATCCGTAATCAGGCGGAACATGAACGCAGTGTCCCATGACGTCACGATAACTCGCCCGCATCGAGGACAATATGAGGACAATCGATAAAGCTAAGCGGACACGTGTGACTTTGTTTTTATTTATCTTGCGGCACATACATTTCTGTGACGGCATTTCACTACCATAGGTTAATTGAGGAATATTTAAAAATTATAAGATATTACTATGAAGATGAAAATGACTGCAAGCATCTTGTAAAGTCAAGGTAAAAATTTCTATGCCACTGCTGAGAAAGGGCTTCTATTTAGAGAAATGGTTTGGATTTTATATCCATATTAATCTGTTCTAATGCGATGGGACAGATTCCAGCATTTGTCCTTACGATATATAGGTTTCCTGATGATATTTTCTTTAGCCGCAATAATTAATTGCAAATATTAACTATATAAGTTTTTTATAGAAAAATACAATTTATTTCTTCGTCAGGGTTTGAATCTGTGTAACCTTGATATTATGTTCTATAACAGTCCGAGTATCAGGACTATGATATATAATATAAATTGATTTTGATAACATTAATAAAATTCGTATGTTAATTTATAGAATCGGGCGTTTCTTTATGGAATTCCGTAAAATATGTAACAAAATAATTTAAAATTGCATTAAATCTAAAAGTAATTTATGCTATCCGTTTTTATACATTAAACATGTAAGATTTTGATACCAATCCACTACACAAATACACCACACAAGCGCTGCACATATTCAATAATACAGAAGCGTCATCAGGAAATTGAGTAAAAGTCATTTGCGATGTTCTCACGGCCACGATCATTTTTGGCAAACAAGACATTACAGCAGATGTGCAGATAAAAAAGATTCTAACTAATAAACAAACTGGCTGAGAACGTTTATAATCCTCACCTATGACCCCAGGGCACTACACCTTGGACCGTTAAAAAAATAAATTACAGTACCCCAAGGAAAGGAGCTATTGTTTGTTGTAAAAAACGTTAGGAGTAAAGTTACCTTGCGATTTGAATAAGTGTTTTTTATCGCAAATTGAGGGGTAGATACAATGACTTTGCCCCACGGTCTGTGTGTGATTTTTTTAAGACGAGGGCAGTAAAAAGTATATGCATAGAACACCGAAAATTGGTCAATATTCACACGGTCACATCTGCTGGGATACTGTTGATAACATAGATTTTTTTATTCAATATAATAAATGATGCATTTTATTTTACATACGCCTCTAGCTGTAACTATATAGAATTATGTGCACCAAAATAGTGATTTTACTTAATATAAGCTGACTCGGCACACATTGTTTTGTCATGTAAATTTAATTTAAAAATATATTTTTTTGTCTAAAACATAAAAAAGTAAGGGGTGGACAACCCTTATCACTAGAAAAATAGAGTGTAGCCGATTCTCAGACCTACTAAATATACATATAAAATTTGATAAAACTCCGTCAACCCATTTCGGAGGACTCCTGGTAAAATCTGAATTTTAAACCTATTTAAAAAAATATCCTGAAAAAAAAAATTAAAAAAAAAATACAAAGTTACTTTTGTTATAATTCACATACGTTTATTTTTATAATTTTTTTTTTTTGTAATGAAATTGGAATAAATGAATGAATTGTTTTATCTAGGGTCGAAAATAAATTTCAATAAATTTAAATAAAACAAAATGTCGTCTAATTGATTTGAAATTTTACCACCACCAACTATAACATCTGATCATGTTTAATCGATTTAAATTTATAAATATTAAAATATTGACCTTATACCACATTTGTTTCGTTACTTTTTTTATCTACTCTGATACTATAATACAAAGATTATAAAACTGAAAACAAAATTCTTATGACAAACATTACGTACAGAACAAAAATAAAAAATTAAAAAGTTTCATTACGATACAGGTCTTGTATGGACACCTGTATCATAATGTAACTTTTTAATCATAACGATACACCTATACAACTTCCAGCTGGACCAAGGAGGTTGAACCTCTACCTTAAAAAAAAGTTTTCAATGAATGGGTCCGCGGCGACGCAACACGCATGCGCAATCGATGTTTGCGCTTTGGCGCCAATATATGACATTTAAAAAATCTTTTCAATATTTAAACGAAGTTTAGTTTTGTTTGTAAAAAAGTAAGTTTTTGTGTAAAAGCATGTCTGAGAGCGGGGATAGTGGTAATTGTACACCACCAGATATTCTGAAAGCTGCTTCAAACATGACCGTGAACCTGTTGCCGACGAAATCTAGGAGCAACTATATTAAATGTTACCACGAGTTCATGGAATGGAAACGTACGTTTTACGTATTATAGTATGAGAGTAGATAAAGTAGTGTATGATACTGTACATCGTGTGAACTATAAAAAAACTCGCCTGCGGCTCGTTTTTTTAAACCACACTCGTGTTATAAGAACCCTTACTATGCAACAGTATCATAAACTACTATAATAAATGAGGTGTATATCTGAGATTCGAATCGTTCAAATGAAATGTTTTTTATCCTCCATTTCATTATTGCGTAATTAAGATGGTCAATCAGTGCACACGCACCCTACTACGAGTATCACCGTCACATCAGTCATATATGGACTAACGTTGCCGCGGATAATGTAAATACATTATCCTAAAAAGAGGCAATTACGAAAAACACTTGAAGAGAGCCAGGATATACCGCTCATATTGAGCGGTATATCCTGGCTCTCTTCAAATATGACTTCGGGAAACGCTTTAAGCTTCAGAAACAATGTCAAAGTTAAGGGCATAGGTTAATAGAGGTAAAGTAGCGGCCTGTTAAATCCTGTTAAATCACTGCTGGGAATAGGCCTCCTCTCTCCGTTTCTGGAGAGAAGGGTTGGAGCTAAGACCTGCCACGCTGCTCCAATGCGGATTGGTAGGTTGCACATATCTCCAGACTTCTCAAATGCAGGTTTCCTCACGATGTTTTCCTTCACCAAAAAGCGTGTGATAAATTGCAATTATCAATAAGACACATGAGTTTTAATAGAAAAACTCATTGGTGCCAGCCCGGGTTTGAATTCGTGTTCCCCTCGAAAGAGTTGCACGGTTTCACCGCTCGACTATCACGCCGTAATAGAGGTAGGTATACGGCACGAACTACAGGCATCGCGAGATGGTCCGGATGACGATAACTTCATTTGAAGTCATTTGAAGAACTTCAATCTTTGAAGCATGTGTAATGTAACATTTCACCTATTGTAGTTCATTATAAGACAATTAAATGACCCTGGTGTAGACAGTTATAAATAGCATCGTTTTCTAAACGAGATCCATGTTCGACCAGCGTTATCTCTTATCGGCTACCTATTTACATTCGAGGAAATACACGATGCGGGCAAACAGCGTTCCTATGTTACCTCCATACGGGTTCAAATGGACTTACTGCGTGATATTTTAATGCAACTTTTAATTTTGCTGAAACGATCGCCACAAAGTGGAAATGATCAGAACTCGATTGAAAAAAAAATGACGATGCCAAAAATGCTTGCCTTAAAAGTGTTTATTTAATTTCGCTTTGAAAATAATCTATCCTATGAAGATGAATGTTGAATATGAGGTGAGACTATACGAAACAAGAGAGTACTATTGCGAGTGGAATGCAAAATATACCCGAGGTCTACTGTGCTTATTAAATGCCTTGCGTGTTTCTGACAATGCAATGGACCGGACTTTATTCTACTTAGGTTCTTTACTACGTCGCCTTCAAGATCTCAGAGTAGGTAGCCCTACAACGACGTTACTCATTGAAAGTGGAGTTTTTGCATTTTGCACATTTTGGGAATCTTCATTCGTCATTCCGTGGCTATAAATGTCATTAAGAACTCATTAAAAATACAAATTGAAAATAAATAAATTTAAATATATGGGATACTTACACACACGGTCGTCCTACCCCAAAATAAGTAACTTAAAACTTGTGTTATGGGTAACGGACAACTGGTAGATATACTACATATATAATTTTAAATACATACTTAAATACAAATACACACCCCGGCTCGAAGAATTTGTTTATAGAAAATTTTGGCCCTCGGGTTGACACATACTGCGCCAAACGGCCAGTCAGATTTAAAAGAATCAAATAAAACAGTCCACTATCGCGTCTGGCTTTCTGACAGTCTTTTCACGATAAATTAAATACTACTTAACTAATTATCATGTGGTTTTAGTATAGTGGCCCAATGAACAGATTTATTCCTTCACGTTAAATTTTATAATTCGTGTTTGAAAATGACAGGATATTTAAGGTTTATTTACCTATAAGACATATTAAATTTTATTTTTCTGAAATTCATAATTTTCAAAGTTATTTCATCCATCTCATCAGTAAGGAATATTATGTATATCAATGCAATATCCACAGTAAAAATAGCAACACCTGAAGAGTCAGGGCCAGTTTTTGTTCGATAACTCCAACATTTTTACATAATACGTGGCTGAATAGGCCGTTGTCATACGATAGTGGGTAGTCAAATTACCGTTCATTATAGCGGGAAAATAAAAGAATCTCATATAAATGCATAACGCAGATGTTTCGTCCATTTTTTGTACTTTTTATTGGAAGCACCGTTATATTTTCACGTGATAGATCAATTTGTTGACAGATGCTTTACCATTCAGTACGAAAATATTGCATTATTGATGACCATTGATTAGCAAAAAACTGGGATTTTTATGCTGAATTGAAAACGCGATTTGCGCGCGGCTTCGTTAGATACATTTATTATTTTATATCAATCTTAATAAAAGATGATGATACTATGATGATACGAGATTGTCTATCGGAGACTGTTTTACTTTTAGTGTACTTTAATTATACCTATAAGACACAAGGTATACGTTATTACTTGTATCATTGCCAACATCATCAGCTGGGAAGTCTACTCCATCATAGGGTCGATTATTATAAAAGATGAAGCTAAGCAATCCGAATGCAACGTACGACATCAGTGACATGAATCTAAATTTATGGAGAAGTGATCAGGCACCCGATAACTCAGTATTGACAGTTACCATAATAGACGAAAAGACAAGGTAAGGTAACAAGGTAACGTATTGCACGAAAATCCCTTAAAGAAGTTATATCCCTTAGCTGAAGAAGTCCAATGCGCTGGACCGACTATATACGTGCAGCGCTCGAAACTAATGATTCCGATGTCATTCGCTTAGCTGAGAATCTAAAAATATCATTCCATGGTTGATCACAATACAACATTGGGGTAAACGAATAGAGAAGGACATCTTAGCTAGATGCATTGGTCTTGCAGTGATAACAAAAGGCAGAATCTAAACAAGATCGAAACGTATCTCATACCAAATAACTAATTAGTCGTTATATAAAAGGTAAAGGTTACCTCTCCTATATAGGAGCTATTTGCTTATGCCAAGAGCTACAAAATACAACTACTATGGTAACCAACTATATTATATTGTAGTAGGTATATGCATATACTTATACAAAAAGAAATCAAACATTAAATATATTTCACACGATGTTTTTTTCTCCTAATAGTGCATGATAATCGTTTCGTTAACAAAAAACCTAGCATATACATTTTGGATCAAAACTCGAAGTGAAAAATTTCAGCGAAAATTTTGAAATATATGTTATAGCAAAATTAAGTTCTTGTGAAGGACAAAAGGATTAATCTTATAAAAAGCTTTGTTAATTTCAATAGGGAATCGACCGCCTACGCGTCAGTTTCGCAATGCATCTATTAAAATTTGATAGGGCCGTGAGTCACTTCGCCCGCGCAGTATGGGGGTCAATGCTGATGGTACTTAGTTCGCAATAATTCATTTCATATTCCTAAATAGTGGGTTATATTGACTTTGACTACAAGGAATATTAATTGTGGGAATATTTTACTTACTACCAACGCAAATCAAGCATCGGCCCGTTGGCGCTGTGGGTGGTGACCCTGCCTTCAGCTCCGCGGGTCGCGGGTTCGATTCCCGCCGAGGGCCAACATTATCTATAAACAAATTGTTGGTTCTTCGAGCCTGGGTGTGTATTTGTATTTAAGTATGTATTTAAACTTATATATGTAGTATATCTACCAGTTGTCCGTCACCCATAACACAAGTATTAAGTTACTTACTTTGGGGACGGACGACCGAGTGTGTAAATGTCCCATATATTTATTATTTATTATTGTTATACTATGTAATATAGAAAGACTTCAAAACAGTTTTTAATTAATGTTTTTCTATATTCATAAAGCTGAACTTCTACCAATTTTACATGGCGCCTTCGCCGGCGAATACGAGGTCTCAGTTTTTTAACATCAGCTGGCCGTGACCCAATTAGCAGCCCTCCGTAACACGTCGCCCTAAGCCGTAATCCGGCCTCACAGAGGCACCCTTAGGATGACTTTCGCAACGCTAGTAGATCTTCGGCGCTCTACTGTCCACATTTCGCAACCTTGACGATGCGTCTGCGGTCGCCCATCCCGCCCAATGACGCTGTTACAGCCTGTAGAGCTAACAGCATATGGTCAGTTCGGAAAAAAGCTCTACCCTCATTATTTAAATTATCCGGAGATTCTTCTATGATTAGTGAGAAAAAAATAGTTTTCTTGAAAAGATCATTTATGACGCCATCATAACGTCGGATTTCCAAAGTCATTCTCAAATAGATGTCTTCTAAAGACTTGTATCCTTAAAAGCTAATCACGACACTTCGCGCTCAATCTAGCAATTGCAATTATATCGCTTTAACATCGATGTCGTGGAAAATCTATTTTGATAACCATTTTGTCATTTACCTGGGCAGGAAAACAACGTTGTTTAGGCTACTATAACTTATCCCATCCTTATCCTAAAGTACTATACTATATTCCAGTGTCAGTGGATCGTCCCATACAAGTTGCAAAAGTCTGACGGCAATTGGCCCTGGCAAAAACTGAAAAACGGGAATATTCAAATGTCAAATTAGAAGTAAAAGTTTCTGCAAGTTATCACTGACTAGTATTTGGATGTCGTTACGGTGCACTACTTTTAAAATATATGGATACAAACTCGGTAGCTATCTGTTCCTACACCCTCAGCTTGTGACACAGTGACCTAGCAGCTATATACTTTGCAATACAACAAATTATAAACAATAACGAATTAATAATCGCATCTCGTGTACCGCCTTTACTTTCGTATCTCATGCTAATTCGTCTTACTGACAATAAACCTATTTATGTATTAAAACCATCTTTACGAAACCCACCAAAAATAAAATCATGAACTTTATTTCAAAACGATAAAGGAGAATTTTCAGTTGTTCTAACTTTACTGACTGCTATGATAATTTTGTAATAATATTCTTATTATTATGCAAATTATCGAGACGGATGGACAGACGTACTTAGAACAATAATGGGCGTGGGTTGTATTAACTCATTATACTTAGCATCGCCTGGACCCGTGCCTTGACCGATATCCATGTTGAGTGGTTGTAAAGGTTGTGAGAACAATAAGATGAACTAATACACGAAATGCTCACCGCATTCCGTTCAGGATAGTGTCATAGTTGTTCTCACAGTTATGTTTACGTCAGTCACTACCAAATACCAATTTATTTCATACAAGCTTTTGCCCGCGGCTTCCCTCGCGTGGAATTTGGTCTGCCACATTAAGTTTCGTGATAGATCATTTTAGATTTTTTTTACTTAATATTAAAATATATATATTTATTTAGTTACTCGTATATCCAAAATTTCAGATGTCTAACTTAAAACTGACAGATTCCATACAATTTACGCACGCCGCGCAGATTAGGCACTTCATGGCGCTTCATTCGAATCAATCATATCATGATAACTTTAAACTATTCGGCCAAATTACTTAGTGTGAAAGACTTTATCTTCATGCAAAAGCTATTATATACTGAAAGCGACTATTTGATTTTTAAGAGTTCGATAAATATACTAAAATGTGCATTCTAAAATAAGATTTAATTTAATTAAATTCATTCACGATTTTGGTCATAGTGGCTTCCACATAAAATGAAGGTATATTCTGTCGCGGACTTTTATTTAGAACTATTCAAGACAAACAATACAACTTTAGTGATCTCAAGTTTTGGAGTTATACAAAGATGATTCTTTGTATAACTTCAATCCTACGCCAAGTTAGCTCTCAAAGGCCAGATTTTTCCGACTTTATTGACATGTATCCTTATATTACATAAAATCGCAAAATTGTAGCCTATATGTTGTACCGTTATCTATATAACTGTAAAGTTTCATCCAAATCCGTCCAATAGTTTTTTCGTGAAAGAGTAACAAATATCCATCCATACTCACAAACTTTCGAATTTATAATATTAGTAGGTTGTAGCCTATATGTTATTCCGATGTATAACCTGTATAATTGTAAAGTTTCATCTAAATCCGTCCAATAGTTTTTTCGTGAAAGAGTAACAAACATCCGTCCGTACTCACAAACTTTCGCATTTATAATATTAGTAGGAGTAGTATTTTACCTGAATTAAGAATGATTTGATTTTGAATTTATAGGTATAAAGAAAGGTTTATTTATAATATTTATTTATTTAACACTATAAAGTTTTACAAAATCAAAAGGTGGGAACCGACAGCACGTACGCGAGAAAACATATATAAACGTGAATAGTCGTACGACACAACGTCCGCGTCCGAGAGTAGTGGGCCGACTGTCGAGCGCAGCTGCGCTTGCGCATACCTTGGTGGAAACAATAGGCCGCCCGACGGGCGCACCGGTTCCACTGCACGATAATTTAAAACAGCCGTGTGACGAGAATAATAATATAAATATAATTGTAATGAATACAAAATATGTATATTATAATAAGATATATATATGATATAATGAGTATATATGGGTGTGTGTAAATAATGTATATGTGTACTTTAGTAGGGTGCCTACACTACCCCCCTCCTGAGACCGTCCTACGGGCGATAGTAATCCGGAAATCTAACTTCGCGCCCACAGCGAGTTCGTTTAGGTAGAGACCGAATAGGAGTGGGTAGTGATCTTGGAAGAGAATCAGGCATGGGTTCAAGTGATGGAGGGGAATTAGGGTTAGGAGATCCATTCGTGAGGGTATAAGCCGGTTTAAGCCGGTCTAAAGAGACAGTGACACTCTTGTCTTTGATTAAAATTTTAAAAGTTTTGTCACCACGTTCTAAAACCTTATAAGGGCCGGTGTACGGAGGTTGTAAAGCTCCTCTCAACGCATCATCCCTTAAAAATACATGACCTGAAGTTGCCAAATCCTTATGAATAAAAATTTTGTGTTTGTTATGACGAGCAGCGGGTATTGGACGAAGTTTAGCAGCAAAATGTCGTAGGCGAGTGATAAACTCGGACGGGCTATTAGCTTCGGGGGTGCTCATTTGGAAAAATTCTCCTGGCATACGTAACGGCTCCCCGTATACCAATTCCGCTGACGATGTCTGGAGATCATCCTTAAAGGATGACCGGATACCCAAAAGTACTAAAGGTAAGCTGTCAACCCAATTGGTATCGGCATGGCACATTATCGCTGCTTTCAATTGACGGTGGAACCGTTCCACTAAGCCGTTGCATGCTGGATGATACGCGGTTGTGCGGCGATGTTTGAATCCAATTACTTTTCCAAGGTACTGGAAAAGTGTGGATTCAAATTGCCGACCGCGATCAGTAACGATATCCGTTGGACATCCAAATCTGGATATCCACGATATCAACCCCTTTCCAACAGTTTCAGCTGTCATGTCATACATGGGAGTGACTTCAGGCCAGCGGGTGAAACGGTCCACGGCAGTGAGACAATAGCGATAACCTTGAGATGGAGGTAATGGGCCAATGATATCCACGTGAATGAAGGAGAACCTAGCACGGGGTAAATCAAAAGTACCCAGCGGCGATGAAACATGCCGGTTTACTTTAGTGCGTTGGCAAGCCAAACACTTTTGTGCCCAATTTCGACAGTCCTTGCGCATGCCAGGCCAGACAAATCGTTCGGCTACCAATTTAGTGGTTGCTTTTATACCTGGATGGCTAAGACTGTGAAGACTGTCGAAGAGTTGTTTGCGCAAAGACTGAGGTATGAAAGGTCTCGGCGAAGATGTACTCACGTCACAATAGATTTCCATACCGCTTCCAGCCATCTTTACCTTTTCTAGGCGGAGTGAAAAATCACCTCTCAAATATTGATGGAGTTCTTGGTCAGATGCTTGAGTTTTGGCAAGAACGTCAAAGTCGACAGGCATCTGCAGTTCTTCGACGCGGGACAATGTATCGGCAACGACGTTGTCTTTGCCCGAAATATGTCTAACGTCTGTCGTGAATTGTGAGATATAATCGAGATGCCGATACTGGCGAGGCGAGCAGTTAGCTTTTCTTTCATGAAAAGCATAACTGAGCGGCTTGTGGTCAGTATACACGATAAAGTGTCTTGCCTCCAGCATATGTCGAAAGTATTTTATACTTTCGTAAATGGCCAAGAGCTCTCGATCATATGGTGAATACTTTTGCTGAGCAGGGCTTAGTTTTCGTGAGAAGAATGCGAGGGGTTGCCACACGCCATCAATATATTGTTGCAACACTGCACCCATTGCCAGGTCAGACGCATCTGTTACCAGGGCGAGTTTGGCCTGGAGTTTTGGGTGTGCGAGTAGTGCAGCATTGGCAAGACTTTCCTTACACTTTTCAAAAGCTAACAACGAGTCGCCCGATAGGGTTACTGGTTGCGACCCCTTCGCTGAGCCGGCAAGTAATGCATTTAAAGGCGCCTGAATGGAAGCTGAGTGAGGCAGAAAGCGCCTGTAAAAATTCACCATGCCTAAAAATCGCCTCAATTGCTTTATGGTAGTAGGCACGGGGAAACTAGCGATAGCTTCGACCTTTGAATGTAAAGGTTGGGTGCCGTATGCTGAGATGTGGTAACCTAAAAATGTGACTTCAGATGCGCCAAAAACGCATTTAGAAGTATTAATTAGGACGCCGTATTCCCTCATACGAGTAAAAAGTTGGTTGAGATGGGTCTCGTGTTCTTTCTCATCCTTCGAAAAAATCAAAAAATCGTCGAGGTACGCATAGCAAAATTCGAGGCCTCTCGTCATCTCATCAACAAACCTTTGGAATGTTTGACCCGCGTTTCGTAAGCCAAATGTCATGTAAGGGAATTCGAATAGTCCAAATGGTGTTGTTATGGCGGTCTTCTGTATATCAGTTTCAAAGACTGGGATCTGGTGATAGGCTTTCGCCAGATCGATCGTAGAAAAAACTGTACAACCTGAAATAAAATGAGCAAAATCGTGAATGTGCTTAATGGGATAACGGTCGGGGATGGTTCGCGCGTTTAGCAAGCGATAATCACCGCAAGGTCTCCAACTGTTATCCTTTTTTGGTGCTAAGTGCAATGGTGATGCCCAAGGGCTCTCTGATGGGCGAGCTGTGCCGTTGCTAAGCATCATTTCAAATTCTTGCTTGGCGATTTTAAGCTTGTCCGGGGCTAATCTACGGGGTGCGGATGATATGGGAGGTCCAGGTGTTGTGCGTATATAATGAACTGTATTGTGCATTGGAATCACCGGTGTGCCTGAAGGGCGGGTTAAGTCCGGGTATTTGTTTAAGATACTATGAAAACGCGTGTTGCCTGATAAAACCTTAACAGAAAAGACATCAGTATTAGCAAAGGAAGCGACAGAAGACAGAGTTGTGGTATTATCTATTAAGCGTCGTTTGCGGCAATCTACAGCTAAATTATATTTGCTAAGAAAATCGACTCCTATGATTGGCTTCGTTACTTCAGCAACTATGAAGCGCCAAACAAAATTACGCCTTAAGCCTAAATTTAAGCTAAGCTCGATAAAACCGTAAGTGTCTATGGGGGTTCCATTAGCTGCACTGAGTTGAAAATCCGTCTTGGCACGACGATCCCGGAGCGCAGAACGAGGGTAGACGCAGAGATCGCTCCCGGTGTCTATTAAAAACTTGGTGTTTGTTCTGCGGTCGGTAACAAAGAGGCGACCCGTAGAGGAAAGGCAATCGTTTGTCGCCATTAGCGACTGCCCACGGAGTTTTCCGGTTTCTCATAGTCGCAAGGTTTGATACATCGGTGAGCACGTGATCCGTGTTTAGAGTGGTACCAACATATAGGGAACTTTCGGTAGCTGGAGTTCGACCGGCTCCTTTGGCGTGATGTTGCTGTTAGCATCTTACGTTCTCGCGGTCTAGAGCGGGTGGTAGACGAACAGCACGTTTTTCGCGTATGCTCATCCAGCTTAATGGTAAGTTGCTGCACCATCCTCTTGAGCTCCGCAATCTCATCGCTTGGTCCAGCAACGGGCGTACGACGGGATGTGGCTGCAGCAACATTGCAGGGTGAAGTGAGTTCTTGAATACGGTCAGCAAGGTCAGCCAATTGTTCCAGAGAATGCGATGGCTGAGACGCTAGCACTGTCTGGATCTCGTGCGGGAGGCGGTTACTCCATATGGTCCTGATAAATTCTTGTGGTACTGAAGGTCCGGCTAGGTCTTGGAGATGTCTCAAAAATTGCGATGGTTTCCGGTCTCCGAGCTCTTCGTGAGTTAAAAGTTGTTTGACTTTCTTCTCGTGGGACGCGGAAAGACGCTTGATCAGCTCGCTTTTAATCTTGGTATAACGATTACTAGAGGGTGGACTAATTATAATGTCTTTTACAGCCTTAGCGTATATTAAGTCCAAATTATTAGTGACATGAGAAAATTTAATAATGTCTTCCGTCACTGAATGGGTCTCGAACTGGCTCTCCAGAAGTGCGAACCAAAGTTCAGGGTCCTCTGGTGAAAAAGGTGGCACTTTAATTTTTAACCTGTGTCCGTCATTTTCCCGTTCAATGGGAACGCGCACTTTGCGGGGACGTCGCGTATTAACATGGCTGCCGTGCGGCGATCCGGCGGCATCGCTGCTGTCACTCATTTTGTGTTCTTGAGGGTCACCAGTTATAGGTATAAAGAAAGGTTTATTTATAATATTTATTTATTTAACACTATAAAGTTTTACAAAATCAAAAGGTGGGAACCGACAGCACGTACGCGAGAAAACATATATAAACGTGAATAGTCGTACGACACAACGTCCGCGTCCGAGAGTAGTGGGCCGACTGTCGAGCGCAGCTGCGCTTGCGCATACCTTGGTGGAAACAATAGGCCGCCCGACGGGCGCACCGGTTCCACTGCACGATAATTTAAAACAGCCGTGTGACGAGAATAATAATATAAATATAATTGTAATGAATACAAAATATGTATATTATAATAAGATATATATATGATATAATGAGTATATATGGGTGTGTGTAAATAATGTATATGTGTACTTTAGTAGGGTGCCTACAAATTTGAAAGAGATTCACTCCACGCGACTTCGTTCAAGTCAACCGGAGCGATTATAAGTTTATATAGGTAACATGTGTTTTTATTCCTTAGCAAAAATTGTTATTTATCCCATATATTAACCCGGTATATAAGCTTAACTTAACAACATATTATCATAAATATTGACCCATCGGATAAGCCATGCAAGCTTAACAGAGAGACAGACATTAGCATTTATCTTAGTAAAAGTAAAAAAATGTAAAGTAGCGGCCTGTTACAATCCCACTGCTGGGAATAGGCCTCCTCTCTCCGTTTCTGGAGAGAAGGGTTGGACCTAAGACCTACCACGCTGCTCCAATGCGGATTGGCAGGTTACACATGTCTCCAGAATTTTCTAGAGCTTTGCAGGTTTCCTCAGGATATTTCCTTCACCGAAAAGCGTGTGATTAATTGTAATTATCAATTAGACACATGAGTTTTAACAGAAAAACTCATTGATGCCTGCCCGAGTTTGAACTCGTGTTCCCCTCGTAAGAGTCGCACGGTCTCACCGCTGGGCTAAAGGCTATCTTAGTACGGCAATTCATATATGTATCTATTAACTAAAGTAAAAATTTGAAAATATGTTTGTTCTACCTCGTCTACGTCAACGGGACAGTGAGGAAAAATCGCAATGAAATAAAATGAAGTTGAATGAGTTATTAAGAAAAATAATACTTTACTTTCATTTTGTATTGAGATTGTAGTATGGAAAAGTGTAGTGCTGGTGTAATGTGGTGGTTCGTAGTGCAAGTGTTTTTACGAATCCTGCTTTGAGAGTTTTCATACCTTATATATAAGGTGTGAAAACTGACAGCATTTTACATGTAATATTACATATATTTTCTTTTATCGCGGATTATAGCAAAATACTATTGTCATTGCTTTTATATATGAAACTAAGCGACTGGGCAGATCATATGCAGGAGCTCATGACACTATTCCAGGTTGTCGTTCCAACGGGAAATCCTGATAACAGTGCGTGCCCACGTCCGCAATACACCGCGAGTCACTGTAATGTTATTGTATGATCAAATAATTTTAACGAAGTGACTTTATACTATACTTTCATTTCAAAATGAAACACAACCAAACAAGCCAAAATACAACTTCATTTCATTTATTTATTTCATGAAACGAAATATTATACTAGAAATTTAGTATTGTAAATCATTGTAAACTGATATAAGAAAATATACATTAACATTTTCATATAAATTCATGAAGATAAAATAAACGTATTCAATAACATATTCATTATATCGTATTCATAAATAGTTATAATGGAAACTATTCCCAAACAAAAAAAATATTTGGATGATTAAAAATACATTTGGATATCTATTTTTGTCTTCTTAAAGTAAGATATAAAAAGTAGAAGATTGAAAAAACTAATAAAACATAGTATTGTTTTTCTTACTTTATAAAGAAACATTTCGTATTCTGACATAAATTAAAACTTTCGTACCATCGTCCAACAATCTTCATACCATCATCAAAACAGAACAAAGTAACTCGAAGTGTGAATAATCTCTTTAAAGATTGAAAAGAAAGAATTATAAATATTGCGGTAATACTTTAATATATACAAAATATTGCAATTACTAAAATACATACGAATTTTCTTATTAGAATTTACTATTATATAATAAATTGATTGTTACTCACAAGGCTAGAAAATTGGGGTGATTTGCGCACTGAAGTTTTCTCATGACTTAACACCTTTATAGAAAAGCTTAAGTATTAAGCGTTCAAAAACTTGCTTAACGCATTTAACAATGTTTTATACGAATATTTAGAAACTAACCGGTATATACTTAACTGTGATAATTCAATTGTGGTATAATATATTTAAAATTAAATTTAATAAATGAAATGAAAATTAATAAAATTGAAGAATGTTCATTTTAGGCTGTGTGGTATCCGGAAGAATAAAATAGACTACCCTCCTTTCATGCCGAGGTGTCGTGGAAGGCGACTAAGGTAAGCAATATAACAGAACCAACTACTTTGCTATAATCCGCACGGGTTAAGTGAATGCATGCAAAGCCAATGTGTATGCATTCACTTAACCCGTGCGGATTATAGCAAAGTAGTTGGTTCTGTTATATTGCTTGTAATATGGAGTTCCGCAAAGTAACGCCTGCTTCTATAAATCATAAATCGACTAAGGTTAGTTGACGTCAGGCAGGCGGTCGGTGGTAAAATAAGTGGCCAAATCAAGTGTCAACATATTTGTAACAAATTGTGCCGACCCCACTTAGTGTGGCATAAGAGCAGGAGAATGATTGATGTAGAATGTTTACTTTGTTAGTCCTGCAGTGTACATATATAATGGTGCGACCATTGGCGCGCGGTCGCCAGCAATTACCTTATTGGCAACAATTGTTGTGCGACACTGCCCGGCATTATGCGGCGTCCTGCTTATCAATTTCAGCTCTTATCATCTGGTGTCAGTTTTCATCCGCTTGAATAACTACCGTATACTAGCATCCTAATTTTAAGTATTCTAATTTATATCTACACGAGGTGAACAGACGGCTTCGACATATGTCTTATATAACTATAAATAAATTTTTAACTTTCCTGTCGTACGTCTTATAAGTATAAATAAATATTAAGCTTTACTTTTCCTATGTCTTAACTAAAAATGAATATGAAACTGTTCCTTTCGTATATCTTATAAGTATAAATAAATATTACACTTTTCCTTTCGTATATCTTATAACTATAAATAAATATTAAAGTTTTCCTAAGTACATGGTTTGATATAAAAAAAGAATTCAACATTTCAATTCACATGGGTTTTTAAACAAAGAGGAAAATTATAAATAAACAAGTATAGTACCCGGCATTAAATAATGCACATCGATGTTTACTACGAAACAGCCGGCACGTTCGGTTTCGTAGAGCGCTGTCACTGTCACACACGGGTTCGTTAGTCTGTGCGACAGCGACGATGCTCTATGAAGCAGAATCTAGCCGATTTCTCTCTCTAAGCCTCGATGTGCTTTACTTATTGCCGGGTACTATAAGTCAATAAGTTTTTATTTATCTATTCAAGTCCTAAAGAACGATTTAGGCGGCAATTGGCATTCGGGAAGAACAAGGGAATGAGATATTTGGAAAAAAAGATTTAGGTAAGTAGACCGAGCACGATTAGCATCTAGTTCGGAAAGATTTTGAATAAGGAAATATAAAAAGGATTTTGACAATTAAAAGGAATTATATAAGTGTGTAATAATAGAAAGTGCGATTCATTTTATTATCGGATTCGAATTCTAGAGTTTATTACATTAGTATGTGTATTAATTTATCAAATTAGTGGTTCTGAAGAACGTGCATACTGAACGTCCGAAAAGCTTATCGAACCCCAAAACATTTGTACTCTTTCACCCTTAAATTAGAACATACATCATAATATATCCACTTACTTGTAAGGAATAACAGTAGTATTCTGTTTTGTTTTTGTATTGGTAATGAGAATAGTTTCTACGCTGGTGAAAATCATGTAAAAAACATAATAACTTCCTCTCAGTCAAATAAGATGCCATTCAGTGTTTCGTAACATTCCAAGTTACTTTTGATTCTTTTTACAAGTGATTTCAGCCCTCATAGCCAATTTTTACTATAATACTCATTGCTAAATTTAAATTGGCACAAACCTTCTCTAATTTTGAATTATCGAAAATTATAATTACTATGGTGTCGTGAGGGTTGGTTAAGGATTTCGTATATCCAAAGATATACCGGTTTTCCCGCCACATTTTCTTAACCGGTCTTAAAAGAAACCGTTATAACCGCGAAGGTTAATTTGTTCATATAAAATAAGTATTTTAGACATATTTTTGAATGTCTAAAGTCTCAAGTCATAAATTTGTGTGTAAATTTCAAAATCATTAAACGTTAATCGGGGACATTATCATTGCGGAAAACTCTGAAAAATTTTTTTATACAGAAAATTTGCTGTATATTTCATTTCGAAATTCATCAACACAATTCAATTTTTAGTGAAGCGTGACAAAGTTTGAGCCAGTACATACTATGAAAACGCTAGGTATAAGGTATATGTAAAAATGAATGTTTGTTTGTAGACAAACCTTATAGACTTCGAAACGGCTGGACCGATTTTAATGAAATCTTCAGAAATTCATTACATTGACCAAGCGGAGGTTTCTGTAAATTTCGCTGGAAATCAGAGCATTTTATTTAACTGTTGAATTCTGTTTTGAGGAGAGTTCGAATCCAGATTGAGCCACAGCAACGCGTGGCCGGACAGCTCATTGTTTATAACATAATTACTTATAACTATTGTGGAATGATTTTATACATATAGTGAATAATATAATCTAAAATATAATCTATAGAAATCGATTACTTCGTTTATTGAAAATGCCGCTTGTTTTTCCAGCAAGTGATATATGAGTTTGCATGAAAAAGCCATTCGGTCAACATCAAAAATTATTTCATTAACAAAGCGCATCGATGCGTAAAGCGCTCGATAACCTGTAATCGGCTGTCCGGTAATCTATCTCAATCAATAAACCATTGTATATCAAAAGGTATATCGGAAAATTCCTATTTGAATCTAACAAGATTAAATATAAAAGGCAAGTATCATACATAGATAGCTATACAAAATTCTGAACTCTAAATGCTCATTTCTTCTATTCTAGTCGTTATTAATAATTTTTAATTGCTTTATGCAATCCATTTCATTGTGGCTAGTTGAAAATAGCATTATGGATGTGAAATTGATAATCTAATATGGAATATACACTATATAGGTACACAATGTATAGTTCCACTTTTAGAAGCTGAATTTACTAAATATCATATTTTAAATATTTTATTACACTCACACTCTCTATTTTATGTAATTTTCTGTGGCCTAAGATTGCTTGGTAGAGATCGCTGTTTAGCGTTAAGGCCGTCTATTGTACCTAGTTTTTCTTCTTATGTTATTCAGTAAAGAGTAAGTTAAATTAAAATAAAATGAATAAAAATATATATAATATGAATATATATATATATATATAAACATTTTTTGTATAATTTTTATTATTCCGCCATGTGTTATCCGACTGAGTAGAATAGACCGCCCTCATTTCTTAGCGAGGTGTCGTAAAAGGCGACTAAGGTAAGTTGACCCACCGTGTGGTATCCGGTTGAGTAGAATTGACTACCCTCTTTCTTACCGAGGGGTCGTAAAATACGTCTAAGGTAATTTAACGTCACGCAGGCGGCCAGTCGTAAAATACACAACCAAATCATGTGACAACATGTTTGTAACATGTTGTGCCGACTCCACTTAGAGTGGTATAAGAGCAGGAGGATGATGTATAATTAATATTTAAAGTATGATAGTTCTTTATAAGTTAATTGAAAAGCGTAAGCGACAAAATCAAATTGAGCAAATCTCTCATATAAATTTCGTAGTGCATGATAATCAGAGCAAACAAAACATCCAAAAGCTAAGCTTAATTTCAAAGCCACGCCGTTTTACCTTAAAAGTCGCATAACCAACTGAGACTAATGAAAACATACGACTCTTTGATAACCTATTATGGTGGTACGGGACCCTTCGTCTCCGCAAATTGGCTTGGAGACCTCTTATTTACAACTATTGTACGTTTTGCGAAATTATAGCGCTTTAACCGCATCTCTTCTTACCATTATTTTGGATGACACAAACCAAACTATACCGTAATCAATTAGACTCTCAAAACATTTATAAATTGGAAAATTTTAACGCTGGTTCTGCAGATTATTCTTCCCTTATGAAAAGCATAAACAAGTCGAGTTAAAAAGGCTTTTAAAAAAGCTTTTAATAAAATTTTATATCCCTACTGTTAATCATTGAACAGTTCCCTGGAGTCAATCTTGGCAGCAGCATCAGGTCATGTCTATCATAAAAATTCATTGATCGGGACTGAATCAGTATATAAAATTTCAGCTCAATTGGACACTGGAAAGTGGATTAAATTTCACTTGCAAGCTTCCACGTTCACATACATTGCAATACTTGTAAGTTATATTGGAGAGGTCGCGCAATCGTTAAAAAACTCGCCTGTTGAGAGCGTAAGTCGCGTGCGCTGAGTAAACCAACATAGATACACTAAAGTAACGAGAATGAGTAACCAGAGAATTGTATACATACAAAAATACTACGAAAAAGTACGGGACAGCATGTCTGTATTAAGGATGTTACGGAGCTCCGACTTCGGTTCCGAAAAGTCGGAACCTCTGATTGATCTCCCCTCGCACGTGCAACTCTCGTAACTCATTCATTTGTTTGTTTCCAGTATCAATGGTTAGACGCTCTTAAGTGTTCAATTTTTTAAATCGTGATGGTCATATTGTCTAAGTACAACGTCAATTTTTAGATTAATAATGTAGGAGGCGGAAGTGGAAACCGCCTCCGATTCCAACTTCGGCTCCGATAATTCAAATATGAAATCTCCGGTTCCGACTCCGGTTCTGTTAAACCCACCTCCGTAACATCCCTAGTCTGTATCTCTTATGTTAAAGTCGGAATACCTACTTAAATGTTCACGGGCGAAGCTGTTGGCACAGCTAGTTAAAGATAAATACACTTAATCGTCACGTGTGTACCATTTCACCATCCCGTTGATTGTTTGCATTACAGTAAACATTTAAAATTTACGTAAATTGACCCAACTATTACCGTCGTTCTATATATCATTACTATCTTAATACCTAAGGGTGAAAGAAAATTTTATGTGTGCGGAATAACACAAGCTATTTTTATTCCGGTTAGCAAGCAGCTAGCACAAACGATATTAATTTTTATTGTTTTATTAAATAAATGATCTCAAAAACTATAGGTGTAAAGGCCGTAATAATGTATATAAAAACAGAGTCATAAAAGGCATAAAACTTTTTCTCATCAGCGTTTAGCTTTTTTTTAAAAAGCTTGTATAACTTGTTGTTGTATAAATTTTGATGTTTACACGCATTGACAGTAAAATGGGAAATTGACGAATGACGGACGGCGCCTGTGCGAAATTACCGTTAAGAATATTTACATGTGGTACCCTCGAATGTGTTTACTCCAACTTAAGCGTTTACGTACCCTCAATAATGCAATATTACTTTTTTGCTTCCGAAAGAAAAACGTGAACTATATTACCCATATAAGCTTTAATTGTGCCGAATTTCATCTAAATCGTACTAGCGGATTGAAAGCGTCATAAACAGACAGTAACTTTCTAATTTGTGCATTTAAAATATGAGTATTGTTATAACATATCAAAACAGCGCTAAAATAGAGCGGATAAATGCTACATTTGAAATGTAATCTATAAGTTTATGCTTTAAAAATAAGTTAAATAAATCACGAGTTATGGAAATATTGTTCAACTTGGCATAAAAATTAAAATGATCTTTCCAATTTGCGAAACCTGAAAACATTAACAGCTCAGTTCAGGACAAATCATGAGTATTACTAATTCATTGTTACATTGACAGCTGAATATTTATTAAAATAAAAAAGTGGTGACTTATATTATCATATTTTAAACAGCGGTTCGCTGTATATAACATACATATGCTATATACTAATTAATATTGATTTGTTTTAAGTAGTCGTAAATTGCAATAATACTATTGCAATTTTTTATACCAAAAGTTCTAAATACAATACTCATACAATAGTTCCGCTACAAATATAAAATAGGGTTCACACCTATAGGTGTGAATAGATATATCTGATATATAAAATTCACGTCTGAAAATGTTAGTGACCATACTGGTTTGAAACGGCTTGACCGATTTTTATATTTTATATGCCTATATAGTAATTCCGAGACTGGGTTACTATTTACTTTTCATACCCATAAGTGATAAGGGTTGACCAACCCTAACATTTCTTGGGCATTTTTTTTAATAATGAACACTAGAAATTGCCTAAAATTATTATTCGGTTTTTCCGAAAGAAAACCACCAACCGAACCAGTCGTAGCTTCATTGTATTTTGTCTATTCAAAAGTGCTTGCAAAAGCCAACTTGAAAAAAGAATATTACTTTTTATTATATAACAGGCTATACTAGTTTCCCAAAAAAAATCCAGACTCAATCGATTTTGTTAGTAGATCCAATGGACCGTAAATTTTTCTGCAGTGTGTCCAAACTAAAGGCCAACCAACCACATATTACAAAGTGATTATCTATATTTAAATATGATAATCACTTTGATATCTTATGATAAGAATAATAATAAGATAGGGTACGATAACGTACTATTGATTAGTATTTGTTTGGTTTTCACGGAATAAGCAGTTAACTTACTTTTTTATATTAATAACAATAATTTATATAATTAGGCGTTACTTTGCGGTGGTTTTTAATACAAAAGTAATGAAAATATTATTTTTCTACAATCCGCGATATAGGAAGATATATGTAATGCTAAATGTAGAGTGAGTAAATACCATCCGTTCTTATACCTGATACATGTAGAATTTGTTATAACTCATGCACTACCCGCCACCAATAACACAACAATACACAAGCACTGCACACATTCATTAACACAATCTCAACAATCGTTTCGCCCCGTAACCGAAGCATCGTCAGGAGATAAGCTCAACAATAAAATAGTTTACAAATTTACAAGAGTTTTTGTCCTCTATTAACACAATTAAACAACAGTTCAATTACAGTTAATTAAAAAATGGTACAAATTTATTTAACATATGTAACAACCCTATATGGGAAATTGTGCGAGGCACATAGACCAATGCCCACTAGATGGCATTGCTGATTTATTGCTAATGGCGAAAGCGAAAACGCACTAAACCGCCACATTCGCGTTTATAGCGCGTTGTTCGAATTTGCAATTGCAAATTCGAACAACGCGCTATGAACTTTCCAAAGGATAGTTCGCATGTGATGTAATGTGTGATGTGATGTGTGTGATGTGATGTAAGTATAATCAGTGAACAATTTTTGTGCTTGATTTTCGTATCATGACAGAAAGGTAAGGAAGGTCGTGTGACCCTTAACAGAATGCCGCAAGTTAAAATACTGAAAAAAATTATATATTCAATTTACAATTCCTCCCACTTTATGCAAAGAACGAAACCCCCGTACATATGACCAGAGTATACCTAGAAATTTAATAAGATAAATGAGCCCTCATACGTAATGAAGCTGAATTTAAGTTCCCTATACCTCTGACATGGAGACTTCACTTAGAGAGACTTAACATAGTAAAGAGCCGTTACTTAATAATATTTTGTGTGTTATATTTACCTGCTGTGATAGTAAGAGTAGTAAGAGAGATAGTAAGACCTGTTATAGCCCAGCGGCGAGACCGGGCGACTCTTTCCAGGGGAACACGAGTTCAAACCCGGGCAGGCACCAATGAGTTTTTCTATTAAAACTCATGTGTCTAATTGATAACTGCAATTTATCACACGCTTTTCGGTAAAGGAAAACATCGTGAGGAAACCTGCATATCTCTAGAGAATTCTGGAGATATGTGTAACCTACCAATCCGCATTGGAGCAGCGTGGTAGGTCTTAGCTCCAACCCCTCTCTCCAGAAACAGAGAGAGGAGGCCTATTCCCAGCAGTGGGATTGTAATTTGCCTGCTATTAAACAATTATTAACAAAATTTTGGATCTTAATATAACAAATTTTTAAAAATACTGATATTCTTAAACATTAGTTTTCAAAAGTTGTTTTTTTACATCTATTCAGTAATATAAATGAAAATTTCTCACCTGAATGACAATTTACATGTTATATTTTTTATTAATGTTTCTTTATCTTTTATAATAAATGTATCTTCATAAAATAAGGTAAAGATAAATTCTTTTTTCTTTTTTATAATTTAATTTTTATCATTTTCCAATAAATAAGCGATGAATTACATACAAACGGTGTGCAATAGTAAATGCTATTTCTCTTGACGATATATTATAAATTAGAAATTTTAAACCGTGATCGTGCTCTAAGATTCCATGAAGTCCCTAGAAACATATTACCTAATTTAGTGCGGAGGTTTCGAAACGTACCTCAAATGAACAAGTCTAATGAACCGCAACATCGCAGTACGATAAATTTCGCGAGCTGTACGCGATGACATAACAATGCAACGCTTCGTGTATGAAGATCGTGCCGGACGGTCCGACGGTCTCACGCCGCGTGTGGACTGTTTATGGATGCGGTTAGCTGATGGAGCGATGGAAACGGGAAAACTTGGATCGAAATTAGTAAAGAGCATCACAGAATCGTAAGATTTTTATAAATTGTCAATTTGATGTTGCCACAATAGAGATGGTATGACTATGACTAGTCGCTTTTCTGTTGGGCATTTGGCAGGATTAGCTTTCCAGGTAGTGTCACGACAAGTATACGTATGTTGGCTGCAGCGACACAAGTACGCCAAAACAAAAAGTTCAAGCGCTAGCCTAATAAAAAAAGCATTAGTCAAGCACCGGTACATAAAAGTAGAATGAAAATTCGATATTCCGTCTATCCGGCTCAAATTGATGTATACAGTATATAATATAATATATAATGTATAAAAGTAAAGACTTTTATAACAAGTTATAAAGTATTTATTCTCTGCAGACTGACAATTTGGGAACTGCATTTAACACTTATAAAAATTAAAATATTTCTACATTAAAGCAAATACATACAGCGTTAGCAGAAATTTGGATGCAATAGACCAGCTCGTTATCTATATAACCAGTCAGATATGGTCCGTAAAATAGTTTTCACATCACATTTATATGCCAGACCTTGTTCCACATTGATTACATTCACACTTAGCAGGGCGCCGCGCTATAATTGCGCAAGAGTCCATCCCGTCGATCACGCGCTTGGTCCCTCCCTGGCCCATTGATAAATACTGGGGACAAACAACGACTAAAGACGAACCGGTCTATATAAAAAATTACCAAGAATATAATAATAAAGCCTTTATTTATTCCTTAAAGTCCTTAAAGTTATATATTAAAGTTTATGTTGTCATTAGATGTCTGATAGTTATCCATAATTGCGACAATATTTCCTCTCATTAATAAATCGCTGCTTGATTAATAGCGTTCTGGCTCGAATTTGAACAATCTTCAAGTAAATGCGTGCTTGAATTGATTTATATATTTTTATTCTCTCTCTGTTAATCTGTTAATGTCAAATTTGAATATGAAATTTTGAAAAACTGTTTCGTTCCATAGTGCAGAATTGCTTGAACATAAATAATGAATAATGTATTACCAAATTTATTATTTATATTAAGGCCAAAAACTAAATAAAGAATATTAAATCTTAGATTTGAATTGACAGCAGCTATGTAGGTACATGATTTGATGTGCAAAAGTAAAGTCTGAAAAGTGCGACCGCCAAGTTTCTTGCTGGTTCTTCTCGGTAAGAGCACATTACCAAGTAATGAGAACGTCAAAATGTAAATATGGCGTCATATGGCGGGTTCTAATCCCTGTTACCATTTATGAGGTAACGATAAAAATATGTGGTGTAAACTTATTGGAGCCTGCCCGGGATTTGAACTCATGATCGTCTCTAGAGAGCCGCACGGTCTCACCGCTGGGCTATCACAACTTCTTACGATAAATTGGGATAATTAAATATGGGAACGAATTTTCACATCGGTTGTAGCTTGTTCAGTGTATGTTGAATAATTCGAAAGAGCTACTAAATGTCTGGTTAAAATTGTAAGTACCTAAAAAAGTATTATATTTCCTGGAACTTTTATGACACTCTATTGCATAATACCGCCATTGTGCTATGTAGATCACAATGTTCGAAAGCAAATTGATTGACAGGCCGCCACACAATAAGTGGTAAACAATTATTCTCAAATTATTGCTATATTCGACAGATCGCGCAATATTGAATAAATTTAAATCCAAAGGTCGCAAACTATTGACTTTGTTTTGATGCCATTGTGAGATAAAAACTATTGTGCCGCGATTTATAGTGCTTGCGTCACTATTAGCACTTAAACTATTGAAATGATATATTGAAATTATAAGCCATTATCGCAGAAACAATTTTTATAAATGATAATTTTTTATTATTAATACTTATATTTTCGGTATGCTTAAAATTGTTTCGCAGACAAAAAGTATTTTAAAAATAAAGTTATTACCTGCTTATACTAAAATATATAATATTAACATAATATTCTTATTAATAGTAAAAATGCAAAAGTCTGTCTGTTTGTTACATTTTCACGGTGAATCCGCGGAACCTTTTGCGCAATTAATGCTTATATTCTGAGGTAACATATAAGCTATAAAAATCCCTGTTTTTCTATAGAAAAAGCAGGACATTGCGAAACGCCGTCTATAAGCAAGGTTTTTTCATTCACTATGTGTCAAAGTCAAGTCTGTAAATTAAACAAATAGATTAATTAAGCTGTTTGTCTTACGTCGAAAAAGTTATTTAAAGAAAGTTTTGATATATTTCGGTTTTAATTTATTGGATAAATTTAACAGCTATGTCAATATATATTTCATGTAAATCATGCGGGTTATTTAATAAAATAATTTAACTATGCGTTCGAAAAAACGATAAATCTCTCCCAGTGTTCCCGGACCGATCGGATTTTTGTGACGGAAATATTTACAAGGTTGGAGAGTGGCAGAAGCTGCTGTGTATTCCAAAACTAAAGTCCACGCGATTGAAGTTGTGAGTAAAAACTAGGTACCTACAAAAATATGTTCACGTGGAAAAAATTTGGCTAATTTGATGGGAAAAAACGACTTAGCTTGTGAAGAAAAAACATTAATTATGATCACTGTTAATGAAACAAGGATTCAAAGAGGAACTTCTATCTAGCTGAGTTCGCTATTTGATACTTCTCAATTTCTGACACGCTTTTTGGTATTGCAAAGCATCGTGAGGAAACCTGCATTTCTGTAGAGGATTCCAAGGACTGTGTAACGCATCAATCAATTAGAACATTTTTGGTGGGTTTAAGCTCCAACCTTATTCCTTATTCCGTGTGTATCTGGCTGAGTAGAATAGACTACCCTCATTTCTTACCGAGGTGTCGTAAAAGGCGACTAAGATAAGTTGACCCATCGTGTAGTATCCGGTTGAGTAGAATAGACCACCCTTATTTCTTACCGAGGTGTCGTAAAAGGCGACTAAGATAAGTTGACCCATCGTGTGGTATCCGGTTGAGTAGAATAGACCACCCTTATTTCTTACCGAGGGGTCGTAAAATACGACTTAGGTAAGTTTAAAGTTACCGGCAGGCGGCCGGTTGTAAAATACTTAGTTAGCCAAAGTATACGACATATTTGTAACATGTGAGATAAGAACAGGATGATGACGATGATAAGGTTCCAACCCTTCTCCCCAAATAAAAGAGGAGAGCTAAGCCCAGCTGTGGGATAGTAACAGGCCGTTGCTTTATAAAATAGACGTTCGGCAAAGTACCCACTCTTCTCAACTCCAACGCAATGCGGTAGCAAATCCTTGTAAACAGTTTTTTTTATCACAAGGTTGATTATAAAAAGTCATCTGACAAATCATTCGAACAACGCACCATTGTTCTTACATTGTCGACAATAGCAATTATCATATCGAGCATTCCTGCATAATTGTGTTCGGGAATCTTTGGCCGCACAATTATTACCTTTAACCTTATTTTGGCATTTGGCTATGTCGCAAACGACCCTGAGGCATAGGGTATCGTTCGTTCCATCGGTATCCTCTTGGCGCAGGGATGTAACGAGGATCGGAGATAAGTCAAGGTCAGTAGTGCTAACCTTTAATAAATTCCTGTAGGGCTGTGATATGAAATAAAGTATTGAACGTTTCGCAATTTTATTTATTAACTAGCTGTGGCCCGCGGGTTTACCTACTAGGAACTAAAAAGGAAAAGTTTTTCCCGCGTAAATGGCGATATGGCGGGATATCTAATGAAATCTTAACCTAAACTTTGCTCAAGAGATTTCCTATCTTTTAGGAAAACAGTACAAAAATCCTTTCAGTAGTTTTTATCGAAATCGATAACATTACAGACAGACAGCTTTTGGGGACTTTATTTTATATTATAGTTATAGATAAATGTTATTTATTATAGCGTCAATTTATTCATCCAATTTGTCTGTCTGTTACGCTGTCACGGTAAATCCGCTGAAATATTGGTGTATAAGATTTAATTGTGCCAAATTTCGCACAATTAAATCTTATAGACCGGGGGAACATGTAGAATAAAACAGGAGAAAAATACATTATTGTACTTAGGGTACTTAAACGCTTAAGTTGGCGCAAAAAAGTAGCCAGTATGACTAGTTTCTTTTTCTAAAGCTATTTTACTATTCTCATTGGTTAAAAGTCATTAAAATGTAATTTTACTACAATCCGCGTTAAAAGAAAATACACGTAATACCAAAATATGTATAGTGGTGTCAGCACATGTTTTTCTCTTCCATTCTCTGCTATCATTTGTCCACTCTGGTGCTACTCGTTTTATATGCATGTCATACAATACTTCACACAATTCAACCATCTCTCATAACTTATCTGTCAACATTCATATTTAATAATAATAATAATAATAATAATCATTTATTCAGATATGGTGTTACAAACAGATACTTAAACTAATGACATACCTGTCTGTAACACCATACCGAATAGGTCACAGCTCAGCGTATGTCCTGCCTAGGCGCTGATTTTCAGCAGTAACCCGAAATGTGCAATGTATGGCAACAGTGTACCGTATATATATATTATATATACGTATAACGGTATATATGTACATATATAAATCAAAATCAAAATCAAAATCAAAATAATCTTTATTCAAATAAACCATTTCAGGCACTTTTGAATCGTCAAGCATCAATATGATTAATGAAGCTACAACTGGTTCGGAATGTTGCTCCTACCGAGAAGAACCAGCAAGAAACTCGGCGGTCAATCTTTTAAATATTTCTAATTATACATTATCAAACCGCTGTCCTGTATGAAGCTGAAAGGATCCTCAAATCCAGGCCTTCCCATCAACCAAATAATCTTCAATTTTGTAATATGCTTTACGTATAAGCATATTTTTTACACTTGATTGGAATCTTTCTGTACACTGGTCTAGAATGGATTGAGGAATTTTATTATAGAAGCGAATAGCGAGACCAACAAATGAGTTGCTTACTCTGCTGAGTCGCGACGCAGGTATCGCAAGCTGTTTGTGACCTCTCGTATGTCTATGATATACATCAAATTTTGATTTATACGTACTTATATTTTTCCGTACAAATAGAATATTACTATATATATATTGTGATGCTACAGTCAGTATGCCTATTTCTTGGAACTTTTCGCGAAGGGACTCATGTTGCTTCATATTATAGATAGCCCGTATGGCTCTTTTTTGGGCAACAAAAATCTTTTCTATATCGGCCGCTTTACCCCACAGCATTATTCCATATGACATAATGCTGTGGAAATAAGCAAAATAAACAAGTCGCGCTGTTTCAACATCGGTTAAATGTCTAATTTTTCTAACAGCGTAAGCGGCGGAACTAAGTCTTCCTGCGAGGACAGATATATGGGTGCCCCATTGGAGTTTATCATCCAAAGTGAGCCCCAAAAATTTTGTTGTATTTTCTATCTTTAGTATCTGCTTATTAATCTCTAACTTTATGTCTGACCTAATTACGTTTGGTAACACGAATTGCAGACATTTGGTTTTATTTGCATTTAAAAGTAAATTATTTACTGAAAACCAATTTGATATCTGAGATAGAGCACTGTTTACATCGTCAAAATTGTCTTTATCTCGATCTACTTTAAAAATAAAAGAGGTATCATCTGCAAACAACACAATATCACAAATATTTTGAACACAATATGCTAAATCATTTATGTATACTAAAAACAGAAAAGGACCAAGGATTGACCCCTGTGGGACACCCATAACATTAAACGATCCAGATGACCTAACATCATTAATGCATACCTTTTGTAATCTATCGCTAAGATAAGAGGAAATAAGACCAAGCGAGTTATCATTTACACCGTAATAACTTAATTTTAAAAGAAGGGTCTTATGTTCAACGCAATCAAAAGCCTTAGATAAATCACAAAAAATGCCAATAGCATTTTGTGAGTTCTGCCAAGCTTCAAATATGTGTCTTAAGAGTCTTGCACCTGCATCTGTAGTTGACCGACCCTTAGTAAAACCATATTGCTCTGAATGTAAGAAGTTGTTAAAATTAAAGTAACATACAAGTTGGTCGAGCATAATCTTTTCAAATATTTTACTAAGCGTTGGTAGAACAGAAATAGGTCTATAATTATTTGGATCACTCTTATCACCTGCTTTATAAAGAGGTACTAGCTTACTGTGTTTCATTAAGTTCGGAAAAACACCTGAATCTACTGAATCATTAAAAACTTTAGCTAGATATGGCGCAATTATTTCTATAATATTTTTTAATAATTTCACTGACATTCCCCAAAGATCTCCTGTTATCTTATTATTTAAGGTTTTAAAAGTTTTAATTATTTTATATGGGGTAATGTGCTTAAAGTTAAATGAGACGTCGCACTTAGCCACACTACCTCTTAGCAGACTATGAGCTTCTGTTGGCGATGAATTTAACGATTGAGTAGTTGCTATTGGAATGTTATTAAAGAAATTTTGAAAAATATTTGCCACTTCAATGTCAGAGCTAACAGTGCAATCATTAATTTTAAGATTTATCTGGTTTTGTCGCACTTTATGTCTGCCCGATTCCTTACATATAATATCCCAGGCTGTTTTAATTTTATTGTCAGAATTCCTTATTTTTTGTTTAATATGTAATGACTTGGCTTGAAAACAGACAATTTTAAACAGTTTGGAATATTTTTTGACATAATCTGAGTTCTGATTGAACTGCTTTTCTGCGTATAAATCGTACAATTTATTTCGGCTTTTAAAAATACCAATAGTGGCCCAATCACTAAACTTTAAGTTTTTCATTAAGTCTTTTTCTTTGGTTTTAAAAATATTATTGAATTTTCTATCTATCAAGCAAAAAAGAGCATTAAAATGTAAAATGTTAAAATATAAATGTGTATATTATATAAAATATTAAATAAACAACAGTGTACAATTTATATGATATAAAAGCTTTACGGAGATGTAATATATATAAAATAATACGTGAATAATAATAATTATGAATAAAAGAATGTAATAATATGCCGCTTTATAGAATTGATGTCTCCACTGAAAAGTTCTGACATTCAATTTGTTTATTAATCATAAGTGTTTTTAATTTATTCTTAAATGCGATTTTGGAACGTGAATCTCGAATGGGCGGAGGAATGTTATTCCAACATCGTGTGGCGGCATATTTAAAACTTCCCCTGAAGGCGGAAGTGGAGTGACGTGGAGTAACATTTAACATTCGATTGATCACATGAATTTCATCTTTCCTTATTATATGTCCTTACCATCTTGATCTAGCACTTCTCGTCTTTTCTATAAAGGGCGTAACTTCAGCCTTACCCTTATATATTCATTTCGTATTTTATCCAGTCTTGTAACACCACACATTCTCATCTCATTTGCATGCAATATTCTATACGTCCTTTTCATTCCTCAACACTCTGATCCATTCTATACAACAGGTCTTTTTTTATTTTTTTAATATCAGCATAATACACTGATAATAAATTAGCACAATAAATTACCCGACTGACGTATAGGTCGGACCTGAAAATAAAATATTGAATGCATTCAAAGTTCGCAAGTAAAGGTCTATAGCATGTGGGTACTGAGCAAGCGACTGACCTTTCCCGTAGGAACGAAGAGGTCCGACTCAGTGACCCACTGTCAGTGACTCTAAGGCTGTGAGCACACTCACATCAACCATATAGTCCATTGAACTGTAGGCAAACATTAGAGCTTTTCACAAAGCTCAGCAGGCCATGAACTCTTATTGCGACTCAATTGAAGACGTAAACGACGACCGCGAACCGCTTTCTTTTCGTTCCATGAAGTCTGAATTGCATTGCATCGTAAAGTTTGAAAAGGATAACGTTATATGAACTATAGATAACTCTGTCTTTTTTACTCACATGTTCTTAGGACGAATTCCGAACGCTCATTCGGTAACGACTTAAAGGGTGCGTCTTTAAGAAGTCATGATATGAAAAAGCAAAACAATTTCGTTTACGTCTTCAATTGAGTCGCAATAAGAGTTTATGGTAGGCCTGCTGATCAAATTGAAGTAGGTACGAGTATTTTTAAATACTCACTTTTAGATGTGTGCGTAGGACGTAGTGTTATAGTGGATAAACTTCTTAAATACAACGCGCTCATCGACTTAAGATGGCGTCGGCTTAGTTTTGAATGTGGGTACATTTCTAGCATTCAGATTTGGAAAAGCTGAGTATTTCTTATAACATCAGTTTTTTGTGTATTTTCTTGCTCTTATCTCCTTATTTATTTGTAACAGCATCCCACTAAAATGAGCCAATGATCAAATGCAAATCTCATATAGATTATGACATGCTTGTGGAAAAAATCCTTTAAATACAATGTAGTATTGTATATTAATAATAAACTAATTATTTGGAACTGATTCTGATTTCTAGACATATTATGGCCCTAGTGCTGATAATTATATAATTAAACAAAATAATTGCGAAGGAGGTAAGACTTTAAAAAACATTGAAGATTGCGCAAATTTCATAAATAGCCACTTTGCCTAGATCATTCTAAATTGTTAATTAAAGAGAATTTCAGAAGAGAACCTTCATAGAAGATAGCTTTACAGTGTAAAACCGTAGATTATAGAAATGTCAAAAAAGTTTAGCATTCAACTCCGATTTTCTGCTGAACCCAATTTGAAACCAGAACAGTTTGGTTAAGGACTAGTACTAGAATTGCCAAGATTCTAACTTAGCAAAAACTAATAGAAATATTATTTGTCTCTGAAACGCGATATAAGCAAATAGAAAATATACTAAATGTAAAGTGTACTATCCGATTCCATAACTAATACATCCATACATTACTTTTGCATTATGAATCGCCGCAAAGTAACGCTTTATTCTAGTTATTGAGCTGTAAAAGACATATTGTTAAAAAAAAGCTTGCATTGAACCCTTCGTTATATAACTTGTCCCGGTCAACGACACAGCGCATCGCCAACACTAGGTCACTGAGCCAGACCGCTTCCTACGGGAAAGGTCATATGCGTGCAACCAACTCCAACGCTGTTATTTTCTTACAACCTCATTCATTTTAAATCTAGCTTTTTATCAATTTAATTAGCAAAAAATTTATATGAAATCATAAGCTTTGGGTACTTATTAACCTTTTTTTCATAAGATATACAAAAGATATAAAAAAGATCTAAATTGAGATGAAATCTGCATATGCCCAGAAAATTTCAAGAAGGTATATAACTCTTCAAACGCATTGGAACAGGGTGGTGTAAATAAACTCCATCGATCATCAATCTTCAAATTACAGAGTGTCACCTTAAATTTTTAAACGGCCAAATGGCTTAGTATCAATGCAAACTTACTGTAGATTAATAAAAAAATAAAGCTATTATACATCATCATTATTCTGTTACTCTTATCCCACTCTAAGTGGGGTCGGCCTAATATGTCTTCATCTTCCATTCTCCTTTATCATTCGTCAACTCTAGCGCCACTTCTTTTATATGCATATCATTCTTTACACAGTCCATCCCTCTTATTTCGGCCTCCTTCCAGTCATAATGTTATTTTACATCACAATTATTGATAGCTGTTAAATTTCTACTATATACTCACTCATAAAGTTTGTTGTTAGTATAATTAACAGTTGCCATAACAATAATAATATAATAATCATAAATAAATTTGTTACTAGATTACACAAATACTTGTTGAAATACAATTTGTTCTACCGCGTTTCGTGATAAGCCAAATATTCGCGCTTCGGAAAGCTTTCGATGTCTGTCAGTAATAGTAAAATCTTAACTCGGACCCTCGTTTCATGTGACAACACCTTTATAAGTAGAAACACAAAGTTACAAATGCCGTATAAAATTAAAAATATAAATTTGCACACTCACCGGCCAGCAGTCCTTTCGCTGTCCGCTCGTTCATTGAGCTCTTCCCATGACATTATCCATAGCACCAATTTGCACCTGACTTATTATTCTAACCTTACAATCAATATCTTACTTTAAATTTAAAGTCAAAAGGTTTAGTTTCATTCGATACAGTGAGACACTTGAGGCATTTGGTTACGGCCTCCAAAATGGCGCATCTAAGGCACCGATGGCCCCAAAGATGGACCTCGCGTTTTATTTCCACCAAGGAAGACACGACTTTAGTACGATGCATGGAGAAAATATGGCCCTAAGTCCGCACAACCGTATTTCACTGGGGTCGGTTAGGGTCACCCGCGCGGACATTATTAAACTGTTACTCTTCTTGAGTCGTGAAACGTGACTTATGCAGATGTTTAAGTAGTGGTTTGACTGATAGTTTCACGTGTATGCAGTGGTCTCACCCGTGTCGTTCTCATGTGAATCTTCCTCGCACGATTCTGTGGAAATTAGTTGGAAAGTCTCGCTATGACCGTATTCACAGTTTAGAATAGACGGGTAATCATAAAGACCATAACCGTATTGTAAACAGTTTTCACAATAGTTTATCGCATAAGTTTTGATTCGTTACACTCGCATGGATGTAATGCAAATATTATAGGCAGCTGTCATCATGGGATACGTTCTATTTAGTACGTAATATATTGTAAGCAATTTTTTATATGCCCTACCTTTGATTAAAGAATCAATTCATATCAATTTTTCTATGCACAAAATCCAAAAGTTTGTGAGTTTATACTATTAAATACTTAAACACAGTTAAGTTAAAAGGTGACTGCAATTCAAATTCAAATTCAAAATATTCTTTATTCAAGTAAACTTGTAAACAAGTGCTTTTGAATCGTCAAAATCTACCGCTGGTTCGGAAAGCTGTTCCTACCGAGAAGAGCCAGCTATATACTCGGCGGTTGCTCTTTTTAAAAAAGATAAATCTTATAACTAGTTACATTTAGTCATTACTGTCTTGTACAGGGTAGTAGCGCAGCTATATCCACACATTCTTATCATCTAAGTAATCCTCAAAAGTATAGTAGGCTTTCTGTGTCAGCTTCTTTTTAACAATGTTTTTTTAATTGATAATAAGATTGAGTCTTCATCAATTGTTGCGAATGTTTGCGATAATGTTTGAAAATGTAGTCCTAAAACTAATTCTATAAGTTGAAAAGTAAAACAGCCCCATTTTTTAAATAAAAGATTGACGACCATGAAGTAGTTCATCTTTTTAAGAGTATCTATTAATTTCGAAATATTTTATTTTTTTCAATATAGAGAAAAACAATAATTACACAGAAAAGATAGACGTAAAAAACAAATGAAATTGTATAATAAGCTAATTGACAGAAATTTTACGTTAGACTAGAACTTTTTATAAATAACACACAAACGGTGTAAAATATTTATAAATAATTTTTCAAAAGTTTACAGAAATAAATACGTAAGTATGCAGAATAAAAATAGCAACGCGTTTTTTTATTCAAACCCGTTTATTTTCTAGCATTAAAAACAGTTTATTACATTCATCGTATTCAGTTCACCTTTGCCTTTACGTTCTTCTTTGATACACTTTCTCTAGCTTACTGTTATTCTTCGATTCCTGTGTTATTAAGATGTTACGTAGTCACCAAAAACTGATCTAAGCTACACAAATGAATTACTTAACAATCGTGTAGCGAACCATGTTTTCCTGTGTGACACAAAAACGGACCCAGCTATAGGCTTACAGAATGTAATTAATATTTTTTGCCCGTAAGTCAGGAAGGTAAATGTAACAGTAAAAGGCGAAATGTGGGAAAATTGGTAAGAACAATGGGAGAGATGGTTATGTTTTTTCGGTTGAAAGAGCGCTCGTCGAAGACAATTATTCGCGTAACTCATATGCGATATGAAACGGCCGGGTATTACTGCGTCTTAATTAAACTGTTGATCAGCTTAATCGCTAGTAGAATAGTGTAGTGGTGTGTTGTTGGAAAATTAATAGGTGGTTAATTAATATGTATACAGATATGCTTATTCGCAATCATCACACATTTTCCCTTCATGTAACTTCTATTCTACATACTATGTCTAAAAAGTTTAACTAAATCACGCAATCCGTATACCATGAAAACCAATCCATCCCACATTATATTTCTTAAATTCAATGACCATTAGGTTCTATCATTTTCATTAATAAATAAAAAGGGGATTATATTATTATAGGATATATTTAAAGATGATTTTAACGTAATGTATTATTTTATTTTCTAATTATATCTCATTTTGGAAATTATTTGTTACAGTGTTATTAGCCTTACACATTTGTTCTAAAAACCGCACTGAAAAACACAATGTTTTTACTTACATTCAATAGCTGAATCAATTTTATTTAAGATTCATTAAAATAAAAATAAAAACACTGCAACACAAGTTTTGCAGTGCAAAAAACATGTTTTTTTTTGCTAGTAGACTGATAATATTATAATATAGTATTCGCAAGGAATTAAAAAACAATTATATTACAAAATGTTTAAACATCATTAATTACTGTTTACAAGCAATATAACAGAACTAACTACTTTGCTATAATCCGCACGGGTTAAGTGAATGCATGCAAAGCCAATGTGTATGAAGCAGGCAAAATCCACGCACCTTATACATGCAGGACCAGCCACCACATGCACCCCAAGGCGCAATTCACCAGCAACAACGAACACAAAAGCAGCACACACACCCACCACCACAATCGTACTGTACGATTTTTGTCGTGAAGCCTTTCCTCCTGATGATGCTTCGGTTTCGGGGCGAAACGATCGTCGAGATTGTAGTGGTGGGTGTGTGTGCTGCTTTTGTGTTCGTTGTTGCTGGTGAATTGCGCCTTGGGGTGCATGTGGTGGCTGGTCCTGCATGTATAAGGTGCGTGGATTTTGCCTGCTTCATACACATTGGCTTTGCATGCATTCACTTAACCCGTGCGGATTATAGCAAAGTAGTTAGTTCTGTTATATTGCTTGTAATATGGAATTCCGCAAAGTAACGCCTGCTTCTATAAATCAATTACTGTTTAATCACCGTTAAACTGACAATTATCTAAGTTTGTTGAACCGGACACAACCATAAGTTTTTCACGAGGAAAAGCACAAACAATGGCCGTACAAGAAGATGAGAAACCTACCCATCGTGGACTGGACAGTTATTGTACACCTTTGATCGCACCATTGTGGTGATTATGCTGATAATGGGACCTTCCTCATTCCACATAGGTTAATTGTGATTGCAACTAATGCTATTTGTTTCTTTGTTTCGACCTTCGTACGGAAAGGACATGGGACAAGCAACTAACTGTAAATTTGTTACAAAACGTATTTCAACGAGATATCTTAAATAGTTAATTAATTATGAGAGCTCTTCGTTGTTTAAAGACCACAATAGTACTCGTACTAATAGTTTTTATACTTTAATACGTTTAGTCATTCTACGGCAATTTAATTACCTAACTATGCAAGAACCAACACCGAGTAGTATCCGGCAGAATAGAACAGGCCACCCTCCGTTCTTACCGAGGTGACGTAAAAGGCGACTAAGGTAAGTTGACGTCAGGCAGGCGGCCGGTTGTAAAATACGTAGCCAAATCATGTGATAACATGTTTATTAAATGTTGTGCCGACCCCACTTAGAGTGGGATAAGGGCAGGAGAATGATGAACTATGCAAGAACTAATTAGTTATTCAATATATTAATATAAATTTATCTTATCGCAATGCAAATTTAAGTGACCAAATTCGAAAAAAATAGTTTGAGGCAAATTGCAATAAAGCTTAACGTAGCGCCTACAAAACTCGCTTGTGTTAAAGAGACCAATACTTTGAGAACAAGAAAAGTTTTTTTAGAACTAGTTTTTTTAACGTGGTGTCATAGATAACATTGAAATAAGGCCTACAATATATCTTACTCAATTAAGCCTAATTTTGAATTAGGTCATTTTAATACTACTTGTGCGATATAGTTATTATATAGAGCATATATGCATAGTAACTTAAATATGTAATTGAAATTATTTATTCGTATTCAATCGTATGTTAATGTAGACATTGGTTGAAATAAAGAAGATACATTATTACGTGCAAACTATCTAGTAAAAGACACAATTCAGTAAATAATATGTCTTTCAATTTCTCAATATAATTTAAAAAATACAAACATATATTACATATTATGTTGTAAAAAAGTTGAGGATAGCGTGCGTTGATGTCTTTACCAAGAAGATCTTACGACCGTCATGTAGCTTTTCTTTATATAATTTCATCTCATATGGGATACAAGTGATACCCGCGACTTCATTGGCGGCGTATAAGTTCCATAGAAGAAGCATTAATAATATGCTGTTTTTTTCTCCCTATTCCCGAAAGAAAAACGGGATTTAAAACCAAAAAAAAGGTAATCATTTAAAAATAAATATTCTTTAAATTACCACGGGAACCTTAATTGTGACCAATTTGATCAATATTGTTCCACCTGATTAGCCTTTAACCAACTCAATTTCCTATTTACAATATTAGTATGAATTCCTAATTATCACTTTTCAAGCATCAAAATTGACTTTTCATGTGACTTTTCAGATGTGACGTAACGTAATGTAACAGTTTTTTAACAGACTTTCATTGTCGTTTCCTTGGTTTACCGAGCAATCCCAAAATTTACTTTTAATTGACTTATAAAGATATTAATATTACACAATAAAAATTACATAGAGACAGGTTACTTTCTAAAACTTAAACATACGAATTTGATGTCATAATCTAGTTTATAGTAAATATAAAAATCTGAATGATTGTTTGGATGTAACTCTGAGCGATCTAAAAATGGTTACAGTTTTGTTCCAATTGAGTAGTTCCACCAATAAATAACTATAAAATTCTTAAATTTTGGTGTAAAAGACGTTTTATTATTTATTTCAAATCAGCTATGGTAAGCTTTTTTAATTTTTATTATAACTTTAACCACTGGAACTCCCGTCTAGAGTTTTTGATGATATGATAAATGTTTACGATTATGCAGTTTCTTTCTCAATATTTTTATGATATAAAAAAACATGATAGATATAATTTCGAACATATCTTGGTAACATTTTAATGATTATTTTGTTACGAAACTTTGAGCGTGATCATTTTAAAGCATTTCGAACTTTAAGTTTCAGACAATGTGGTTTGTGTTTAAAAAGATAATGTGCAAAAGTCGTGTTTGGGGTTACCATGGCGACCGGCAGCGAAATGTCTGAGGTGCAATAGTTTAATCTGGCTGCGGGCACGACCACACGAACTTGCCGCCCGCTAAGACCTTGCGGGGCCACTTACACCGACACCATCGACTAGCTATCCCCTAATCAAATCAAATCAAATCAAGATAATATTTATCCAAATAAACTCTGTCAAGCACCTTTGAATCGACAAGAATCAATATGATTTATGAAACTACAACTGGTTCGCAATGAAACTCACCGGTCAATCTTTTAAACATCAATTTTACAATATTAAACCACAGTTTTGTTTGAAGCTGAAAGAATTTTCATATCTAGGTATTTTTATCATCCAAATAATCTCTAATTTTGTATATGCTTTACGTATAAGCATATCATCTCTTACACTTAATTTAAACCTTTCTGTAGACTTGTCTCATATGGATTGAACGCGTTTAAAAATCTATACTGTTTACGGTGCCAGCTATTTTATGGTGATACAAAGTCGCACTAATAATGGCCATCCTTTTTCACTTGAAAATATAAATGTTTTTTTTGGCTTTTTCGTTCAATAAAATTGGGTTGAAATTCATAGTTTAATTTTCAATAAATTAAACTATTCATCTTAATATATATAAAAATTAACGTCTGTAAGTCTTTTATGGATTCCGAAACGCCTGGATCGAATTTAATGTGATTTTCATACAACCTTTAGAATAACTCATATGTGTGATCTTGTAAAATTTTGGTGGCGATCGGAGTATTTTTTAATGACAATTTTATTTCGAGTGAAGATCGAAACCAGACTGAGCCACTGAGCCACTGAGCCACATAATAAAAGAAAATTTAAGAATTTATACTTTTCATTGAAGGCAATATTAATTATACAAAAGTCTGTCTTTCTGTTACGCTTAAGCTGCACATCTCCTAGACTATAATTGATGACATTGGACATAACTAAAGCCTGTAATATCTATGATAAAAAACTTCCCGTTTTACTTTCGATAAAAGTAAAAAGCACACTTTCTATTATTGGGTGTGCAATTTACTAATCTCTAGTAAATATCACGCGGTCTTTTCCTAAATAAGTGAGTTTAACACTGCGCGGTATTATTGGCCCTGTACTTAGAAGTCGTGTCATCCACGATGGCGCAAATGGACGTCTAAATATCAGCGCATCACTTGCCTAATGACTACAACAGATGGTTAGGACAGCTACACCACTAGGCGATTGTGAAATATTTATACAAACTAAAATTATATGTAGATCCATGACTGACTCCTCTTGAACCCAAAAATTATTAGAATATATGTGCAAATAATAATCAATAAATAAATAAAATAACTGGGTGTCAGCAACAGTGCTCTCACTTTACGATCACTGCGCATATGCTCCCCAAGACAAGGAAATAGTAAAGAGCTGTGATAGCCCAGCGGTGAGACCGTGCGACTCTTTCGACGGGAACACGAGTTCAAACCCGGGCAGGCACCGATGAGTTTTTCTATTAAAACTCATGTGTCTAATTGATAATTGCAATTTATCACACGCTTTTCCGTGAAAGAAAACATCGTGACGAAACCTGCTAATAGAAATATGAAGAAGAAGAACTCTGTTGATATGTGTAACCTACCAATCCGCATTAGAGCAGCGTGGTAGGTCTTAGCTCCAACCCTTCTCTCCAGAAACGGAGAGAGGAGGCCTATTCCCAGCAGTGGGATTGTAACAGGCCGCTACTTTACTTTTAAATAAATAAATAAATATATGGGACGCCCATCGGTACGGTCATCGGTCATACGGTCGTCCATCCCCAAAGTAAGTAACTTGTGTTATGGGTGACGGAAAACTGGTGGATATTACATATATAATTTTAAATACATATTTAAATACAAATACACGCCCAGGCTCGAAGAACCAACAAATTGTTTATAGAAAATGTTGGCCCTCGGCGGGAATCGAATTCTTGACCCGGGGAGCTGAAGGTAGGGTCACCACGCACTGCGCTACCGGGCCAGTCAATAATATCACAGACTATTTTAGGTGTATACTTCAGGTCAATATATACAGGAGGAGGAGGAGGATACACCTGTTAAAGCATATTAATTAATTAATTGCGCCCAATAACATTTGCCACATTTCTATACATATATTTATTTGCAGTTTAGTTAAAATTTGCATTAGCTTTAGTGGGTTAATCTTTTATTTTTAATTTATAGTATTTCAATAAGTTGTTGACTAAACATTTTTGATTTTATTTTACATTTATTTTGTTTCTTTTGTATTCATCAATCAATAAAAGAAATGATCGTATAGGTCGGAATCATAGTTAATTCGGTTGTTTCGTAAGTTGCTGAAAAGCGGAAATATAGTTCGCAACTAAGTGAGATAGAAGTGAATATAATCTACCCACTTATTACATTCTTAATCAAAGCCTGATATTTGTGTTAATTTTATTAGGATTTTGGAATTAATTGGTAGTATTTTACAAAAAATGCCATTAATACAGTATTAATACTCACAGATATAAAAGTGAACGTGAAAGGTCGCTACTGATATAGCGCATTTTTCTACTATATGATAATTCGTTATTGTTTTTATCTACTCTGATACTATAATACAAAGATTATAAAACTGAAAACAAAATTCTTATGACAAACATTACGTACAGGCCAAAAATAAAAAATTAAAAAGTTTCATTGCGATACAGGTCTTGTATGGACACCTGTATCATTATGTAACATTTTAATCATAACGATACATCTATACAACTTCCAGCTGGACCAAGGAGGTTGAATCTATACCTTTAAAAAAAAGGTTTCAATGAATGGGTTCGCGGCGACGCAACACGCATGCGCAATCGATGTTTGCGCCATGGCGCCAATATATGACATTTAAAAAATCTTTTCAATATTTAAACGAAGTTTAGTTTTGTTTGTAAAAAAATAAGTTTTTGTGTAAAAACATGTCTGAGAGCGGGGATAGTGGTGATTGAACACCACCAGATATTCTGAAAGCTAGGAGCAACTATATTAAATGTTACCACGAGTTCATGGAATGGAAACGTACGTTTTACGTATTATAGTATGAGAGTAGATAAAGTAGTGTATGATACTGTACATAACTTGGTCTTATAACACTCGTGTGACACTATAAAAAAACTCGTGTTATAAGAACCCTTATTATGCAACAGTATCATAAACTACTATTATAACATTTGGTATGCAGTATCAAACATGTCGGAGTTCTCTTTCTCTCTAAGGAAATGTTTTTTGCAGAGAGAGTAAGAAACACTTAAGAAAAGTGCCGCGGTGAGTCATAGAATTGTAGTGGATGTTTACTGTGAACATGTTCTTGCTGATATGCTTTATTGCTAAAAACTCGCGAATTATACTCGCTCATGTTAACTTTTTCGTTATGAACGTTGACTCAATAGCTTTAAAAGATGTCATGTCGTCTATTTCGTGGTTTATGCAGAATAACATTTGTGTTACTTAGGCAGTTAGATCGTACAATTTTTTTACTATTAGTAACGTGCTAAAAATGTATATCCTAGTCCATGCCTACAAAATTGTTATTAAGTATATTCATTAAAAAAAATATTTAATGTATAAAATACTCTAATATAATTATTATTTTATATAAACTATCCTGCAACGTGAGACTTATAATATATTTACTGCTATTATACCCATAGGTATTAAATCACAATAACTCGTTGCAAGACATCATTAACTTGTTACCACGTCGTACAAACAGACAGACTTTCACATTGTCAACCTATATCTAAGACAACGTGACAATGCCACAGGCGAATACATCAACTATTATCGCAATATAAACATCACTGTAGTTTTCTTTATAATGGCGTACTTGCAAAAAATTTGAGCCATAATAACGGTGAAATTATTTCATGAATACGAAGCACGATGCTACAGAAAAAATTATAGAACTAGGCGTTATATTGCTGACATCCATAATGCAAAAGAAATGATTATATTATTTTCAAAATCAGCGTCAAAATCGTAAATTGTCTATCTCTTGATGATGCTAAGGTTACGGAGCGAAACTATTGTTGATATTGTGGTAGTGAACATGTGCAGTGTTTGTTGTGATGATGTTTTCTATTGCATACGTTTTTAAGAATACTGCGTGTATGAAAACAGTTAGAACACTCTACATTTAACAATATACATATTTAATTTTGTCACGGATTATAGTAAAATAATATTATCATTACTTTTGCTAAGGAATAATTCCAGGCATGAATAATTTAACAAGTCCAAAACGCAAACTTTTGAGGGCAGCCATAGCTATAGTTTTACGTTTACTATACGTTTAAGAGAGTTATTTTAATATTCACAAGTTCGTATGTGCGATATAAAAGACTTATCGACTTCACTGAACTATTCACCATATAAATCCGGCAATTAGGTAATCCTAGTGCATATTATAATTCAGAATATCATTCGATTTATCAACATATTCACGCCTGGTACGGAATTATTTTTTTTATAAAGGTTGTAAAGTTAAAGTAAAGTGTGGTGTGGTGTGACAAGACTTGATGAAATAAGAAATGAGTATATAAGGGGAAGTCTAAAGGTTGCGCCCATTATAGAAAAGATGAGAGGTGCAAGATTGGGCTGGTATGGACATGTAATGAGGAGGGATGAAAATCATGTGATCAAACGAGTGTTGAGTATGAATGTGGATGGATATGTGACTAGAGGAAGGCCTAAAAAGAGATGGTTGGATTGTGTGAAGTATGACATGCATATAAAAGGAGTAGCGCCAGAGTTGACGAATGATAGAAGAGAATGGAAGAGAAAAACATGTTGTACCGACCCCACTTAAAGTGGGATAAGGGTAGGAGAAAGAAGAAGTAAAGTAAAAGTAAAGTAGCGGCCTGTTACAATCCCACAGCTGGGAATAGGCCTCCTCTCTCCGTTTCTGGAGAGAAGGGTTGGAGCTAAGGCCTACCACGCTGTTCCAATGCGGATTGGTAGGTTACACATATCTCCAGAGATATGTAGGTTTCTTCACGATGTTTTCCTTCACCGAAAAGCGTGTGATTAATTGCAATTATCAATTAGACACATGAGTTTTTTTTAACGTAAAATCTCAATGGTGCCCGCCCGGGTTTGAACTCGTGTTCCCCTCCTAAGAGTCGCACGGTCTCACCGCTGGTCTATCACAGCTTTTATAAAGGTTAGCTTGTCATAATTACATTTCTGGGCAAAGGCTAGCAATAATAAGATATTCCTAGTATGGACAGGTCTGTGGAAAACGTAAAGAGGTAAGGGAGGTAAACCATTTCTACCACTCGAACGTATTTGACTGTATCTGTTCGTCTTGTAAATTCTATTGATTATTATGGAGTAGTATTAGAGCTTAAACATATCACGCTTCAGTGATAGCCTAGCGGTGACACCGTGCGACTCTCTAGAAACGACACAGGTTCAAACCTCGGGCAGGCATCAATGGGTTTTTCTATTAAAAACTTATATGTCTAATTGATATTTGCAATTTATCACACGCTTTTCGGTGAAGGAAAACATCGTGAGGAAACCTGCATATCTCTAGAGACCAATCCGCATTGGAGCAGCGTGGTAGGTCTTAGCTCCAATCCTTCTCTCCAAAAACGGAGAGAGGAGGCCTTAGCCCAGCAGTGGGCATAGTAACAGGCTGTTACTATGGATATCACGCTTTGGTACGCTTAGTAGTTCACTAATCAGACTGGCCCGTTGGCGTTGTGGGTAGTGACCCTGTCTTTAGCTCCACGGGTCGCGAGTTCGATTCCCGCTGAGGGACAACATTTTCGATAACAATTTGTTGGTTCATCGAGCCTGGGTGTATATATGTACTTAACGTTATATATGTAGTATATTTACCAGTTGTCCGTCAGCCATAACACAAGTATTAAATTATTTATTTTGGGGATGGACAACCGTGTGTGTAAGTGTCCCATATGTTCATTTATTTATTTATCTAATATCCCAGGAATCCTCTCTAAATATACAGAACTTATGTAAAAACTTATGGTTTGTGGGAGTTTGGGGCTTGCATCCATAGAGCCTTGATAAATTTTACATAGTCTCCCCAATATTTGCATACTCATTATTGACGTTGGATGCACGACATAACGTATGGACGTGTAAACACGACATGCGCGGTACAATGGCGGTGCATTTGCTAAGTTGCGCCCACGCACCTGAATCTATTAGCCAGAGATTAACTTGTAAGTGTGGGCCGCGGTTGTAATTGCCTTTGTGTTCCAATAGATGTCAGTCTGTAACGGAAGTTTCGGCCATTCATACGTAAAGCGGTTCAGGTTGTTGATAATTATATGAAGTACGCGGCCGCGTCCGCCCACGGTTCTGAAACGGGTTCAATTCGACTGCCCTACCCTAATCTTGTTTTCATCTAAAAATTTTAAGATATAACAAGTTCACGGAAAATTATTTCTGTCGTTTTTCGACAAAAAAAGCTTTCAACAAAATATAATGTCTCTACTGTTAACCGTTGATGAGTTCCCTTGTCTGGAGTCAATCTTGGCGGCAAAATCAGATCTTGCTTATCATAAATATGCATTGCCATCGAAACTGGACCAGTATGTAAGATTTCAGCTAAATTAGACACCGGGAAGTGGGTAAAATTTAACTTGCAAAAACTTCACATACATAAACCGAAAGTTAAATAAAAGATTTTAAGAAAATTGGGGAAACAGCCGCAGACCTACTACGAGTTTTCCTTGATTTTGAAAACGGAATTCCATATCAAATATATTGACCACACCAAAAATGCAATAAAACTACAACAAACGAATGAATTTTCGAAAAACGATCAAAATTTGTGATAGACCTATAGTTCAGTTACAAACTGAATGATAAATATATCATCACTTTTCTCCTATCCTTTTTATCCTATCCGCTAAGTGGGGTCAGGATAATATTTTGAAATATTTTTTTATCCATTTTCTTCCATCAACATCCATTTATCTTTTTTCGGTGTCCCTCTAGTCATAAATCCATTTACATCACATTTAGAACTCTTTTAGGCAGGTAATATACTATAAAAAAAATCATGAATATAAAACTTATAATACCATTATAAAGTCCAATAAAGAATGTATAGTTTTTATTTTTACCTATAAAAACTTTTACTACACACTTCTTAAAAAACCTTAAAGCTGACGGTCAGTTGAACAGATTTTTATTAAAAATATAATTCATGATACTTTGAATTCAAATAGAATAAAACTAATGGAGATAAATCTTTTACGCATTTAAATACACAACAATGAACACATTCGCGGCCACTTTAGCGATATAATTGTGAATATTTTATTTATAACTCGAAAATTGCTCGCGCGAACATTTCATCGACAATCATGGATAGTACGCAGGCTAAAGGATTATTTCATAGAACTGTATACGACTGTAATTACCACCTTTATTTTCGACCTGGTTTCTAGATATAAAATAAAAATATGCTTATATATGCATATATTCGGTAGTACAAATTTTCCCTACCACCAGTAAAATGACGATTCAAAAGCATGTAGTTACAAGTTTACTTGAATAAAGAATTTGAAGTATAAGATGGTTAAGCACTAAAATGATTAAAAAACTTAATATTTTAAAATAATTATGCATCGTTTTTTCACTGTAAACGTAAAGATGAACAAAAACAACTCGTCTCTCCACAGACATAAGGCTTTTGCTTAGCAATTAAATAACAATACGACCTACCTCATTATGCTTTACTATGGTTATTACTTTACTTTACTCACTATCAATCGTTACCAACCTAAACAATTGCTATCCAACCTATCCCAAAAATTAGAAATAAACCGATGGCTTGTTATATTTTTACATTAAAATGTTTTAAACATCCCAGATATGTAGCAAGAAGATAAAAGTCAGTTTTCAAATCAATAAGAGCCTATTTACATCGGACATCGTCAAGTTAACAATGTAGGTTATAGTTGAAACAATGCATGATTTATAGCAGTAGGGGTTAATTTCCTGAATACCATAGTACACAAGCTTTAATTCACGTTTGTTTACAGAGGCAGATTATAGCTGAATAATTTATGTATAGTATTTCTACATTTCTAAAACAATGCTAAAACAAAATTAATAATAATAAAACGTGGTCGCTGACTATGGGCTCATAAGAAAGCTCAGAGTCACTCAACAGGTGATGCAGTGAGTTGTGTTTGGTGTATCTCTACGTGATCAAACCAGAAATGAGGAGATCCGTAGAAAGACTAAAGTAACCGACATAGCTCATCGTGTCGAGAAACTGAAGTGGCAATGGTCGGGGCACGTAATACGTAGAACTGATGGGCGTTGAGATCCTAAGGTGCTGGAATGGCGACCTCGTATCGAAAAATGCAGCGTTGGTAGACCCCCAACGAAGTGGACTGACGACCTCAAAAAGGTGGCGGCGAACCGCTGGATTCAAACGGCAAAAGTGTGGTGTATGGAGATCCCTTAAAGAGACCTATATCCAGCAGTGGACGTCCATCGATTGAAGGAGAGAGAGAGAGAGAGATAGATCCTTATTATAAAGTAGCGGCCTGTTACAAACCCACTGCTGGGAATAGGCCTCTTCTGTCCGTTTCTGGAGAGAAGGGTTTGAGCTAAGACCTACCACGCTGCTCCAATGCGGATTGGTAGGTTACACATATCTCCAGAATTCTCTAGAGATATGCAGGTTTCCTCACGTTTTCCTTTACCGAAAAGCATGTGATAACTTTCAATTATCAATTAGACACATGAGTTTTAATAGAAAAACTCATTGGTGCCTGCCCGGGTTTGAACTCGTGTTCCCCTCGAAAAAGTCGCTCGGTCTCACCGCTGGGCTGTCACAGCTCCTTATTATATATCCTTCTATTTATAATAATTGTACATTTCTGAAACAATGTAATCAACTTTGCAACTAATTTGTAAAGAAAAATTCATGAATCAGTGTAAAATTTATTTTCAGACATCCGGGGGCCTCTGCTAGTGCCGAGGGTGGCCATCGAGGGAGTTTTAGTGGGTAGGAATCCCACATAACCGGACCTCACCCCCAAGAGTACCCCCCCACCGAAAAGAAAAGGTTAAAATTTAAATTCACACAAAAATAATGCGAGTCACACGTAACCACTCCTAGTTTATTTACGTATTCGTGACTGAAACCGACCAATGTGTGTAGGTCGTAGTATGAAGATAGCGATGGCAGTATTAATTCATTGCAGGCGGCTCGGGCTACACGACGTCGGTCATTATCTTCGTTTCCTGCTGCGAAACCCAAACACCCTGTAGCTGGTTCACACGGGCTATTGATTTAAAGATGTGTTAATTAAGAGCAATGGGGTATTTGGTGAATATTTCGTATGAAACATTTCGCACACTCAGTATTAAAGCGACCTAATTCAAAATTAGGATTAATTGTATTAGATACATTATAATTCTTATTTCAATGTCATCTATGAATGCCGTGTGGTATCCGGCTGCATAGAATACACCACCTTCATGTCTTACCGAGCTGTCGTAAAAGGCGACTAAGGTAAGTTGACGTCAGGCAGGCGGCCGGTCGTAGAATACGTAGCCAAATCATATAACAACATGCTTGTAACATGTTATGCCGACCCCACTTGCTAAAGACATTAAAAAATTATAAAATTAAGTCTAATAATATAAGAAAGAAATAATTTTTCCAATATTTTTTTATATTAAAGAGTTTGTATATATCACATTTCTTACTTGTATCTTTTTTTTCTTCTAGCGAGCTGTTATTACCACAAATTCGCAATTCGATACTTTAAGGTGATAAGACTAGACTCGTCCAATAACCCTGAAAAAGTCGTTAGAACTAATAGCGTAAATTCAGTAAAAAAAATGGACCCATTTTCGTAGCCCTTTGATATTCCTTATTACACATTACCAATCTTTTCCGTCAGACAACAAATCTTTACTTAAGTAGCGGCCTGTTACAATCCCACTGCTGGGAATAGGCCTCCTCTCTCCGTTTCCGGAGAGAAGGGTTGGAGCTAAGACCTACCACGCTGCTCCAATGCGGATTGGTAGGTTACACATATCTCCAGAATTCTCTAGAGATATGCAGGTTTCCTCACGATGTTTTCCTTCACCGAAAAGCGTGTGATAAATGGCAATTATAAATTAGACACATTAAATAATTAAAGGATGCTTAAAGAAGACTTTCTATCACTAATACCTTTTTTGTATTGTTTCACTTTTTAAAAGCCTTTATTAAACTTGCAATGTATGTACTCGTATGTGAAGATGGAATCTTACAAGTTAAATTTTAACCCACTTCCCGGTGTCCGTTTAAACTGAAATTTTACATACTGGTTCAGTCTCGATAACAATGCATGTTTATGATAAGCATGACCTGATGCTGCTGCCACGATTAGCTCCAGGCGAGGGAACTTTTCAAATTTTAACAGTAGGGACGAGATATTTTTAAAAGCTTTTATAAGAGCATTTTTAACTTGAATTGTTTATTATGATCTGTGTACCGTTTTTTCAACTGCAAATCACGTAAATAAGGCGTATTCTATATTCTCCTTAAGTATAAAATGAATTCATGCATGTCCAGTGGTCGTGGATCTAATCTAAGCGGCACTATGCCAGTGGCCGACGCATCACGACTCTGTATTTACTGAGATGAGATTACGTTTAATGTTCTATATTAATTTAAGATGGACACGAGAGCATAAAGATTCTTTAACATCCCATTGCTGACTTTGGCACAACTGTGAGTTCAGCTTACCAATAGTTAATATAAGGTAACTCGACACTAAACTTGTAAACGCATCCTACTAATCCTACTTCCTACTTAATATTATAAATGCGAAAGTTTGTGAGTATGGATAGATGTTTGTTACTCTTTCACGAAAAAACTATTGGACGGATTTGTATGAAACTAAACAGTTATATAGTTTATGCGTCAGAATAACATACAGGCTACAATTTATAATAATTTTATGTAATATAACGATACATATCAAGAAAGTCGGAAAAAATCTGGCCTCTGAGAGCTATCTTGGCGTACGCTGCCTAAACTGTTGGAGTTAGACAAAGATGATGTACGGTAGGATTGTTTGTTTTTAATAGTTTTAAATAAAAGTCCGCGACAGCAAATATCTATCTTTTATGTGGAAGCCACTATGGCCAAAATTGTGAATCATAAATTTAATCAGATTCTGTGGCGGACCAAATTCCTCGCGAGCGAAGCCGCGGGCAAAAACTAGTAGTTTATAATCGCGTTAATATTTTGCAATCATCATCCTCCTGCCCTTATCCCACTCTGAGTGAGGTCGGCACGTGTTGTCACATGATTTGGTTACTTATTCTACGACCGGCCACCTGTCTGACGTCAACTTACCTTAGTCGTATTTTATGACCCCTCGGTAAGAAAGAAGGTGGTCTATTCTACTCAGCCGGATACCACACGGTGAGTAAACTTACATTAGTCACCTTTTACGACTCCTTGGTGAGAAATGAGGGTGCTCTATTCTACTCAGCCGGATACCACACGGCGGGGGTTAATATTTTGCAATATTTTTTTTATATTTAACTTGATGTCCTTTAATGGTGGAAGTTTGTTGTTTATGCATTTTTACGAATACTGAATGCATTTCACAATCCCGACGGCAGAAGCATTTCCGCGCTCGCCCGTCCCCCGCAGGGACACTATAAAAGTCATAGACATACATATATAATAGCACATAGGCAATACAAAAAACATCTACTTTGTAATATTAGTCACAAAGTGAATTCTCTAAAACATATTTCCAGGCAAACGAAGAGATTCGGAAGTGCACGTCGTGTATGGACCATGAGAACCGATGATATCTAAGCGCACGTCACAGATCAAACAGATTGTAAATACAACGTAATGATATTTTTTACACAGCTGTATATGGGGATAAATGTGTATTCCTAACGCTATGTACAAATATGTCTAAACTCTATCAAGATTAAATATTTTTAATTAATTGTTTTGCGATACTAAAATTTTTAACTTCACAATTAAGGGGCTCCTAAGGTTTTGGGTCCTGAGTTTGAATTTTGGTATAAAATAATTTCTAATACAGTTTTGAATCTTCTCGAAAACCTCTCTGTTTTGAATAAATTGACGCGCGCGACGCGACGCGAACGCAAGCTAGGACGTTTTATGCATTCGTTCTTTACCAGAGCGGCCCCCCGCCATTCACCCGACAGACACGATAGAGAGAGGCCGCGCGCGGCTTGGACGCTGCTTGGACGGGGCATCCTTTTTCTTACGCACGTGTGTAACTTTGCGTTTCGGGTGTTATTCTCAGATTTAGTGACGCGTTTGAGAAGACGCGACCGTCCACGGTTTTAGTGCGCGTTGGGTTACTATTCCCTGATATAGGGACGATTCAATAACGTGTGACCTTACAAAGGTTGTGTGCACACCGATGTTATTTAACCGATATAGTGAAGTGTATACTCCGGGAGAAACAGACATTACGTGTCCGTGGAAGAGTGCTGAGGCGAGCCAACGGTTTCGGGAATCGGCCAAGTACATACAAACACACACACACACGTACACATATACACGCAGTGATTCATGAGGCCGGACCACATACAGCTGACGGCCGCATAAGGTAGGTTGAGACGCCAGGACGACGGGCCCAGGTCCCGGAGGTTGTTTCATCCGTCCGCACGTTTGGAGCATTTTCAGAGCGCTGATTTTCAGAACGCAATTCGGAGCGCTGTATGACATTATGATTTATGTTATACTATGACATTGAACACCCCATAGGATTAGCAGTAAATGCGTAACAAACAAACAGCTGTAATAATAGTATGGTAGTGTAGATTGAAGATGATGGATTTTTTTTGTAGGCGGCCAGTCGTAAATACCAGCCAAATCATGTACGAACATGTTTATAACATGTTTTACCGATTATACTTAAAGTGACATAAGGACAGGAGAATGATGATGACCTTCGATTGAGTCGATAGTGGATGAATGTTGCAATTAAGTTTATGGTCCCAGTTTTCTGACGTCGGTTGGTCGTGGCTTCTCGCCACCCTTCCGACGTCGCAATGACTAATCAAAGTCATACCATCAGCCCTCCACTACGCATCGCCCTAAGTCGTGGTCCGGCTTCACAGGAGGCACCCTTAGGACGACGTTCCCCGAGTTTAGTAGAGCTTCTGCGCTCTACTCTCTGCATTTCGCAACCTCGACAATGCTACTGGGCTCGCCCATCCCGCCCGGTGACGCTGTAAAAGCTGTTAGGGCTAACAGCAGTCAGTTCGAAAAAAAAAGTAAGTTTGTTAGGAACTATGAACTTGCATTACGTCAACTTAACTCACTTATATAAAGTAGGCGATAATTATCTAACTTTGTTTATAAAAGATAGCATAGTGGTGTGTTTTTGTTCTTTTGGGCTTCCTGAACAGTGAATATTTCCTTGAACTAGCAAATGACTCGAGATTGTGCTAAATTACTAACTGAGCATACAAAGTAGTTTTATCTGACGCTAAGTTCCCTCGAAATATCGCTAAAAAGCTCCAACAGTTCTATCTCGGTAATGTGGTGTCGAAAATTCTTTAATGAAAATTTTTGCACTTAACGACTCAAGAAATAGTGAGGCTCCTGAGAATGAACGGGCATAACGACCAAGTTTTGGACTTAATCCGAACATGTGCTATTTGATAATTTTGATTTAATTCAAGAGGAATACTAGGACATGAAAGAGCTGTGATAGCCCAGGGTCATCCCTGGGCTATCACAGGCCGTGCGACTCTTTCAAGGGGGTCACGAGTTCAAACCAGGGCAGGCACCAATGAGTTTTTCTATTAAAACCTGTGTCTAATTGAACTTGCAATTTATCACACGCTTTTCGGTGAAGGAAAACATCGTGAGGAAACCTGCATATCTCAAGAGATTTCTGGAGATATATGTTACCTACCAATCCGCATTGGAGCAGCGTGGTAGGTCTTAGCTCCAACCCTTCTCTCCAGAAACGGAGAGAGGAGGCCTATTCCCAGCAGTCGGATTGTAATAGGCCGCTACTTTACTAGGACATGTATTCCCCTTAAACTTCACAATGCACGAGGGTAATAATTAATTAAGTAGTTAGTTAATCGTTGTGTAATGTTCCAAATTAACATATTGAATTAAGAGCCTTAAAATAGCCTAACATAAAGCTTCGAGTAACAGAATTAACAATTTACCTGGTCCTAATAGCAAACACTGATGTTAATCTATAGCACCTTAGGTAGTAAATTAATCTAATCTGCAGCGTCATACGATTATCTTAACGAGTTAGATGAGGCTGGGGTCAGACGGATGACAATCTGTTAAAACATATACCTAGTAGTAGTATATCTATATTATATAAGACAGAATAATTTCTTGTATTTATTGTGCTGTTCTCGCAATGTAAATTATATATTTAAATCACCCCTGTCTATTTTATTAATGCGAATGTTTGTCTGTCACGTCTTGATTTCTCGTAAAGGCGACAGACTCGAGCAAAATTGTACGGCAGCTTTATGTATCTTCGGAAAAAAACCTGGATGAATTTAAAACTAGTCTAGTTTAAAATCAGCGATACTATAGTTAAAAAAATAACAAAAATAAGAAAAATAATTAAATTATAATTAAATATTAAAAGAAATCTAATTTAAAAATTTAAAGCACACTCAAAAATAGTTTCTTGATAATGTTAATAAAATTTATAATTTCTTATTTTAATTTCATATCGCTTCAATATTTTACCATGCCGTGTGGTATCCGGCTGAGTAGAAAAGACTACCCTCATTTCTTACCGAGGCGTCGTAAAAAGCGACTAAGGTAAGTTGACCCACCGTGTGCTATCCGGTTGAGTAAAATAGATCGCCCTCTTTCTTACCGAGGGATCGTAAAATACGTCTAAGGAAAATTGACGTCACGCAGGCGGCCCGTCGTAAAATACGTTGCCAAATCGTGGCAACATTTTTGTAACATGTTGTGCCGACCCCACTTAGAGTGGGATAAGGGCAGGAGGATGATGATGATCGCTTCAATATTTTACCCCTAAGTTTATAGTGAACATGATGTGTACAAATATTTTTTGGATTACTGTCTAGTCTTAAGTTTATCTTGTACTTCTCCGACAGTACTCTGTTTTGTGTACCCCTTAAAATAAATAAATAAAATAAAAGTCATCATTCTCCTGCCCTTATCCCACTCTAAGTGGGGTCGGCACAACATGTTACAACATCTTGTCACATGATTTGGCTCCGTATTTCACAACCGGCCGCCTGCCTGACGTTAACTTACCTTAGTCGCTTTTTACAACACCTCGGTAAGAAATGAGGGTGGTCTATTCTATGCAGCCGGATACCACACGGCACTTACCTTAGTCGCCTCTTACGACACCTCGGTAAGAAAGGAGGGTGGTCTATTCTATTCTGCCGGATACCACACGGCGTAAATAAATAAAATAAAAGTACCAACATCAAAAGAGACTAATCCGTGGTATATGCGTGGTATAGCTTACCACGCCAACTTTTTTAAATGCCACTTTTGAAGAAATGTCTTTACAAGCAATACAACAGAACTAACTACTTTGCTATAATCCGCACGGGTTAAGTGAATGCATGCAAAGCCAATGTGTATGCTGCAGGCAAAATCTACGCACCTTATACATGCAGGACCAGTCACCACATGCACCCCAAGGCGCAATTCACCAGCAACAACGCACACAAAAGCAGCACACACACCCACCACCACAATCCCGACGATCGTCCCGCCCCGAAACCGAAGCATCATCAGGAGGATAGGCTCCACGACAAAAATCGTACTGCATGTATAAGGTGCGTAGATTTTGCCTGCATCATACACATTGGCTTTGCATGCATTCACTTAACCCGTGCGGATTATAGCAAAGTAGTTAGTTCTGTTGTATTGGTTGTAATATGGAATTCCGCAAAGTAACGCCTGCTTCTATAAATGTCTTTAGTTATACCACTATTGAGCGATATATTGAATTACACTTTTTCGTCGCGATAGTCCCGTTGAGACACCGATGACCATCTGCGAGACCATCGGTGACCCCGCGACGGTCATTTATAAACACGGCCATGGGAACTGGGAGATACGCTATCGCACGTACCGCCTGATTAGAACGAGAACGTTTTTGCTCACAATTAAGATACACGTGGACTTTTTCATCAACGTTACCGTAATTATAACAAATAGAAAGCCTGGACGTATAATGAGAAGTAAAGGCATGACATATCAACGATTACGTCTATTTCGAAAGAGTGGTTTTAATTATTTACTAGCTTGAAATGAATGCTGTGATAATCCATGTTGTGATGCAGCGGTGACATCGAGCAACTCTTTCTAGGAAGTCACGCTTCAAATCCCAGGCAGCATCAATGAGTTTTTCTAATAAAATTTATGTGTCTAATTTATAATTGCAATTTATCACTGGAACATCATGAGGAAACCTGCGAATCTCTAGAGCATTCTAGGGATATGTGTAACCTACCAATCCGAATTATCAGGCCGTTACTTTACTTTACTTTGAAATTAATAATGGAAATTTTTACAAATTCGTCCAAATAAAGTTAGTTTACCCAATAATAACTATGACGTATGTCAGAATTTGTTTTGAACGATTAAAGATTTTCAACATGATCAATACAAAACAAGATGTACGTACTATTTTGTTTCTCGTTGATGAAACTAAAGACACAACCAATAAGAAATCCTTTTAGGTGTTAAAAAAAGGATTTCATAATTTGCTTTATATAGTGTTTAATGTCTACATAAGAAGTCTTAGAAATCTTGATAATGTATTAGTTACCGGTATTGTACCTGTGACATTACGAAAGCACTGAGTTTTCTTACAAACATGACAATTTGCATTTCTGGAATTTCCCAATAGCAACAATGATTTTTCTTTTGTAACCTTTTCGTGTTATAATATAACAACAGTTTTAGACAATTTATTACTTAACAATGACAAAGTACCTATAATTTGAATTAAATTAATTTTTATAATTAATTTTGATCCCAAAAGTTCAACATGCATTAACTAAACATAATTAACCTTAACCTTCCTGCTAATTGACATACTGCATACAAGTAACCTTCGACCCCGTAATACTGCGTACAGTATTTAATTTAGTTACCGTTATTTCCCGATGAACCAAAACCTCATAATAATTTCATATCTAACGAAGAAAATGGTGCGACGGTAACATACGGCATAATTGTTCCAAAGACTGACGCAAATCTCGGGCCAGGGGCCAAGCTCGATCCATAACTCATCTAAGAACGCAAATAATATTTGTATTGCCACAGACTAGGCAACTTCGTATACCGATATGTCAAAATAATGCAGTACGCGAGTTGTTTATATGCGTACACGAATCATGTGTATGCTCTTTTACAGTATAAGAGCCGGTGATTTGATTTGCGATTGTAAAAATCCAATGCTTAGTACCGATAATATATATACGCAGGTACAAAAAGAACATAATTAATATATTAATTGAATTGAAGTTTTTTACAAATTTCACAGCATGGATAATTCAAAGGAATTTTATACAACATGTCATTATGCAAAGGCCAGGTCATTATCCAAACCATAGAGAAACGTATCCGATTAAACGCAACGAAAACGTAAACAAACTCTTATGTCCCCCCCCCCCTTACATTCTCTTGTCAATTTATGTCCTCAATTATGTACTATATAATTTTTTTATGTTCCTGAAGAAAAGAAGAACATTTTTAGTCTACATGTTAGCCCGATACATAAACTTTAAATATGCCAAATTACATGATTTCTAAAACAACAGACATACAGACTTACTTTCGCATTTCTAATATTCTTATAGATATGGATGTGCGTTTCAGTTAATTATTGGATTTTAGCAACAATTTTATTCAATGCTATACAAAATAAAGTATAGCAAAAACAAAGCGTCATTCAAGAGTTCATGAAATAATTGATGCTCTACTTTACTACTATTACTTTTTTTTACTACTACTTTTAATAACGCCCTAAACAAATAGCCCGTACACAGTATAAATTGATTAGATTATTGGAAGCGAGCTCCTTAACTATAATGTATAAGGTCACCTGTACCAGCACACGTTCCAAACAGACTCCACGGTTCACGGGTGAGGGTTAGGTTAGCGAGGATCACCAAAGACTGGGGTCAATGTTATATTGTCATGTGCAGTGTGTGACGATTGTTAATTTTTTGTCATCTTTTGTCCTCACATTGATGATATATAGCTACTCGTAGAATAAATGTAGAATAAAACCTTTCATTGTACAACCTCCGCTAGAAAACGATTTAAACATTTTATAAGGGCTTTATAATTTTTTTACTGTAATTTATAGAAAAAGACGTTACTTTGCGTAACTCCGTATTACGATAATAAATTTGTTAAACAAACGCTAATTGTTGCAAAATAATTCTATCATAACTTTTTTATATTGTACCGTATTTTTAACCGTGCGTTTTTTTTATTATTTTACTAAATTTTGGTAATAATTAACTTATTTAATTCGAAGCTTCACCTCGTGTGTCTTGCCTAAGCGCATCGCTAAATAATCTAACTAATAATCAAAATGTATTTTACATTATACATAAGTTACCGGTTGAAAAAAATCCGCAATGACATAAGACAAACCACGTAGTAATAGTGATCGAAAATTCGCCGTGTCCATAGCCTATGCAGGTATTAAGATATTGGATTGTATATCTTTGTCGGGGTATCGATCTCATAAATGCCACATATCATATCATCATTCTCCTGCCCTTATCCCACTCTATCCTCACTCATATCTCGTGCAGCCGGATACCACATGGCATTTACCTTAGTAGCCTCTTACGACACCTCGGTAAGAAATGAGGGTGGTCTATTCTGTGCAGCTGGATACCACACGGCATTTACCTTAGTCGCCTCTTACGACACCTCGGTAAGAAATGAGGGTGGTCTATTCTGTGCAGCCGGATACCACACGACATTTACCTTAGTCGCCTCTTACGACACCTCGGTAAGAAATGAGGGTGGTCTATTCTGTGCAGCCGGATACCACACGGCATTTACCTTAGTCGCCTATTACGACGCCTCGGTAAGAAAGGAGGGTGGTCTATTCTATTCTGCCGGATACCAGAACAGCGGAAATGTCACATATCATAATGCACGTATTAAAATATTGTAGATTAGCGTTTCAGATTAATATTATACGGTGATAGTAATGTAATCAAAAAATTATATAAATAATAACCAAGTCAGCTATACATGTGGATGTCTGGATTTAGCATATAAATAAAGTCTCTAATGAAATTTCACATAAAATTATTGAACTAGGTATGCCTATAATTTACATAAAATGGTACTGGTAGTAATGGTTAGGTTGATAATACAACGTATTACCAACCTAAACCATCCGGAAGATCTTTTGGTAAAAACAGTATAAAAATCCGTTCGGTAGATTTCGAGAAAATCGATTATATACAGAGAGACACATTTGGGGGCCTCTTATTTTATAACAAGTACAGAAGAAGGCCTCTACAGAAAGCGTATTACGCTATCGATGATTATACAAATTGATTTTATGCTATTTCCTTAATAAAATGTTACTAAATTATAAAATAATATTTTATAATGAAAAACTTTCACCGTTTTTTGTAATCGAAAATTCACTTGAATTAGAAATAAAATAAACTACTTAACTCAAGTTACGAAAGTATATTTTAGTAAAAAATATTTCGATACTGTATTACTAGTAAAATTACCATTATAGAAGTCCCGTAGTAAATAATATAAATTTTAAAGCCAGTTAAGGCTTACTAAGCCTTAACTGGCAGTACGATTTTTGTCGTGAAGCCTATCCTCCTGATGATGCTTCGGTTTCGGGGCGAAGCGATCGTCGAGATTGTGGTGGTGGGTGTGTGTGCTGCTTTTGTGTTCGTTGTTGCTGGTGAATTGCGCCTTGGGGTGCATGTGGTGGCTGGTCCTGCGTGTATAGGGTGCGTAGATTTTGCCTGCTTCATACACATTGGCTTTGCAAGCATTCACTTAACCCGTGCGGATTATAGCAAAGTAGTTAGTTCTGTTATATTGCTTGCAATCAACATTTACAAGCATACTTAGTACAGCTTTCAAAAACCTATTCACAATGCAAACATGCAATCATAATAATGAACAATCTAACAAATTAGATATAGAAGAAAGTTAGCAGGAGCCGTAAAAAGCCACAAACCAACCGCGCGTCAATAAATCTAACAGCCAATCCTCAATCTGTTTCCTTATTTCCATCTCTACACCTGTTTATACAATAAAATTATCTGAGGGCACGGTAGTGAATATAACAAGTTCCCTAAGAATAAAGTGGGTTTAGTAAAGATAATGTGATATTTAAAATTGTATGTAGCCCGGAAGATTCTATTGTTGATCGTGTGAGTTCGTGAGCTTAAATGGCATCATAGCTCCTAGCACCATTGACTTTAAGAATTCTATAAAATATCTGCTCTATTCAAGAAATATATCAGCTCATGCGATCTCCTTAACTTTATGTAACAAACTAGTCAAGTACTACCAAAGCTACGTCTTTCCCTACGAGATCGCCATTCCAACGACTTGGGACTACAACTTCCTATGTTTAGAACAGAAAAGTCTTTGATTCTTCCTATACTATATTAATACAGAAATGAAAAGCTAAAATATTATTAACTATGTTTTCCAGTTAATCCAAATTACTTATTTATAACAATAAACATGAATATATATTGTAGTATTGAAACATAAATCTGACACTGATTTTCAGCATCCGCCATTTTGATTTTTGACGTAAATTGAGTTTTAATATCATATTGCTTTTAATAGTTTTCGAAAACTGCGTAATTTAAAATTAACAATTTATTTTATATTTAAATAGCATTATAGATGTTTGTCTTTGATACACACATGTGATTTAAGTATACAGAGTCTAAGGTTAATCGAGGAAATAATTTCTTTAAACACTTGTCAAAATATTCCACACTAAGAATTGCGAAGCTATCGCAAAATTATTATATTACAATAATAAGAGAATAATAAGCGCGTTTGACCGCAACGGTTCGAATAATAACAGCATTCACCTTGCACACAATGGCGGGTAGAAATGCATTATGTCATTCGAAGGCCGGCAGCACAGCGCTTAAAACTAGTTACAACAACAAAAAAGTGACAGGGAAAATTTATGTACATAAATAATAATATTTACAAAAATGTACGTAAATGGTCTGATCTTTCAACATTAGTAAGATTAGAAAATCGATTAACTCTTAAATTAAACTGATAGAGTTCTCTTTCAAAGTTTATCAAACTTGACTATGAACTTTTTCTAAATATTTCATTAATAGTGAATAAAATATACAATTTTCTGAATTATCTTACAGAAAACAGAGACTTTAATATACTTTCGATTGAAACCTAGTAGTTAAAACACGTGACTCAACTCAAAGCATCGTTTTCTTAAAATGCCTTAGCAGAGTTAACAATTGCATTCTTCTAAAAACATTGCATTTCTCAGTCTGGTTTTCAAATTCCCCTCGAAACAGCACTCAACAGTTAAAAAATGCTCTAATCACCAGCAAACATTAAAATCGGTCCAGCCATTTCGGACTTTATAAAGGACACAGACAATCATTGATTTTTATTTATTAGAATAATTTGATACTCATAAGTCAGATCAACGCCTAGATGAAATGCGGTATAATCATAAGGTGAAGGAAATTCTTTAAACGGCCAGTTAATGTTAAAATTTATTGTAGAACTTGACCCCGTTTTTTAAATACCAAAATGTTTATGTATGAAGGTGTCAAAACATTCTGTTGAGTACAAATTGCCGGCGGCCGGCTAAGGGCATGGATTTGAATACTAGTACAATAGCACGACCGCTTTCGTCCTGGATCAGATAGATTATTCCTCCCTAGATAGCCTTCTATGAAGATTTATAATCCTATAAGTAGATAGCCGTGGCTTTGTCTGCTTCAACCAAATATTTTTGTACTCTGCCTTTTTTCATATATTTATTTAAAATATATGAATATTCATTATAATATTCATTTTCATCCTAAGTGGTCCGATATTGATCTGCCCATTATTTTGGTATTAGATACGTAACTAGACTTAATCAAGACCCTTGGGATCCGAAGATCTTATCCATCACGGATAAACCAGTCTCATAGTGATACAATAAAATACATTGGGTTAAAAATTATTATGTAATGCTAGAGACAATAACCGGGATCGATGGTTTAAGGTACTTGCCGAAAGTTTTGATATCCCTCGTAAATATCGGTCAACCAGTTACGACTTAGTAACAAATATCGTTGCGATGTTTACCATCGCAACTACCATTCTTAAAAAGGCCAATATATAATTAATATATTTTATAATTTAAAACATCCTATTTCCAAGTAACTCAACTCAAAGCCTTTAAATTCATCAGGTTACCTCAACTAGCTATATACATTGATGGTTGTTTGTAGGAAGCATAACGCAGCGCGAACTTTGGAATTTTTGGTTAACAAAATTCGATTTGGATCTGTAGCTAAGCAGATATTTGTTATAATACCCGATATATACGAATATGATGCAATATACACACTATTGTTGTATTATATGATATACACACTGTTCGCGATTACTGAACACAAAATGTATCGGTTATTGATTTTAAACAAAAAGGTCAACCAGCCAAACCTTTTTCATATTTTGTTATCCAATACGCGATTTGAATGACTGTAAATCACGGGTCACTACAAATGTCAGCGAGTACAACAATCGAAAATGTAATTCCGATACATTACGTATAAGCCTATGGAATTTATTGTTACAAATACGTCTATTGAATTCAAATACAGCAATTTATTCCACAGCAATATTGCTTAAGATAGCCTTTTATATTAACACAATGAAAGATGCACTACTGACCGTCGATAGCCTATTCTTCTGAAGATCCAAGTTTCATTAAGGATTAGCAATCCATTCTAATAATATAAATGGGAAGTCTGAAAGTTGCGCTCATTATAGAAAAGACGAGATGTGCGTGATTAAAGTCTTCGAACATTGCAGGTTTCCTGTGATGATATATGGATCCGAAACGTAGTCGCTGACTATGGGTCTCATAAGAAATCTCAGAGTTACCCAACGGGCGATGGAGCAAGATATGCTCGGAGTATCTTTACGTGATAAATTCAGAAATCAGGTGATAGTCGAAGAGCCACAGTTATTGACACAGCTCAGCATGAATACATACCCGTGTTGGGGTCTTAAGGTGTTGGAATGTGCGACCTCGAGCCGGAAAACGCAGAGTCAGTATACCCTTGCGAGGTAGACTGTCGATCTTAAAAACGTCGCGGATAGAAGCTAGATCCAAGCGGCACTGGAGATCCAGTGAGGCTACCTATGTCCAGCAGTGGGCACACATCTGTTGCCGAAAAAAGAGTGCAGGATTAAGATGATATGGACATATAATGTGGAGGAATGAAAATCATGTGATCAAACGAGTTTTAAATATGAACGTTGATGGTTATGTTAAAAGAGTGCGGCCTAAAAAAATAGGTTGGTTTGTGTGAAGTATGATATACATATTAAAAGAGTAGCGCCAGAGTTGACGAATGATGAGAATGGAAGAGAAAATCATGTTTTGCCGACCCCACTTAGAGTGAAGCTGTAATAGCCCAGCGGTGAGACCGTGTGACTCTCTAGAGACGATCATGAGTTCCAACCCGGGCAGGCACCAATGAGTTTTTCTATTAAAAAATTATCTGTCTAATTGATAATTGCAATATATCATATGCTTTTCGGTAAAGGAAAACATCGTGAGGAAACCTGCATATCTCCAGAGAATTCTGGGGATATGTGTAACCTAGCAACCCACATTGGAACAGCGTGGTAGGTCTTAGCTCCAACCCTTCTCTCCAAAAAACGGAGAGAGGAGGCCTTTGCCCAGCAGTGGGATAGTAACAGGCCGTTACTTTACTTTACTTTATTTAGAGTGGGATAAGGACAGGGGAAAGATGATATTATACGAACTGCGTTTGTCTTCTCGTGTTTCATTAGAGGAACAGATCTATGTTATTTTTGATATAGTGATAGGGCAGGAGATTTACGTAGGCTTCTTTTTTTTCTAAAAACTGAATTCCACGCTGAGTAAGTCATGGGAAAAAGTATTTTTAATTGTATAATTATTTACGACACTAATTCTTATCAAGTTCATACTTTCGACCGTTATCCTGATTCATCTAAATCAACGTCTGCCCGTTTTGCTTTGCTTTGTATAGCGACCCGCATGAAAACTTGTAAGTGGTCGAGTCTAAAAAAAGCTCAAGATTCCTACTTATGGAAGAATGGAGTGATCTTTAGTATATGCTAATGAAGATCACAGCAAAACCAGTGGATTACTTATGAAACTATATTATAGACATCCGCAAAGTAGCGCCTAATTTATTTATAGAATTAGTCGTTACTTTGGGGAGCTCCTTAATACAAAAGTAATTCAAATATTATTTTGCTATAGTTCGCTATAAAAGAAATATGTAATGCTAAATGTAGTGTACTATCCGTTCTTATACCTAATCATCATCCTCCTGCCTTTATCCCACTCTAAATGGGGTCGCGGATAATTCTATGTATAAATCAAACTAGAAGATTGCATAAATTAATGTAAACATCATTAGGTTATAATCAGATTTAGTCTGACGTGAATATATCCGGTCTCAATATATACCAAAGCGTAATCTGAAATAAATTTAGAAGGTACGCGAGAACATTTTTGCATGCAATATTGCGGTTTGCCCATCTTCAAAGGTCGCCGCCTGACCGATAACGACGTCGGCCTTCTGCGGCCCAAATCTGCTCGCCGTAATACAAATTACGAATAGATATAATACCTGAGAACAATCCCTTCAACAGTATACTAATCCTATAACAAAATCCTACTATCCTTTTACAAAGGCGAAGGTTTTTACCGTTTTTACACGCGATAAGCTCAAAAAATTTATAAGAACTCAGACAAACATTACAAATGCTGCATTACTGAAATATGCGTTGTTTATAAACCTTGTGCACTTAATTGATGTTATTTAATCATCATACGCTTAAATATAAAGTTTAACATTGTGATCAAACCTGATCTATACTTATTATAAAACAGTCCCCAAAAGCTGTCAGTCTGTATATGATCGATTTTCTCAGAAACTATTCAACGGATTTTACTTAAAGGTAGTGCATTTTTCCGGAAGGTTTTAGTTAATAGTGTATCAAGGTTTTATGTAAATTTTCACGAGGTCACGAAGTTCCAAAAAAATTCGCTTGCTGGGAGCTTTAGTGACGTGTGCCGCGTAAACTAACAAAGAAACACTGAAGTAACGTACTGGAGAGTTGCATATCTACAAAAACAGTATAAAAAAGTCTGCGACAGCACGTCTCTATCTCTTATGGTTAACTCACAATAACTACTTTTATGTTCAAAATTTCAATTAAATACGCTGATTTCCACGCGGTCAAAGCAGCAGATAATACTAGTATGTGTATAAATTCGCATTGGAGCAACCTATTGGGTCCAATACTTCTAAGCTACAATACTTCGAACAACAGTTGGTTTATGCCCAATAGAAGGGCTTTTTTTATTGAGGAAAAAACCCCTTATGGGTACCGCCGCCCGACGGGGACAGGCGGCGGTTATGTCGGACTCGCACCGACTAAAACGACCTATGTGCTCAACCACGCTGCCAATGGCAAGGGCAGGGTATCGTTGTACACATTGCCTGCCCCCATTCCCGTCGACAGCAGCTCTGATCCCAGAGAACACCTCCTCTGGGTAGGGACCCCTCAAAAGAGAAGTCCCCCTCTGCAAACCGGTGCATCGGGAGCACCACGTGCACCGACCGCCTCGGGGACCCAAGCCAAGCGTCCGATATACCCCGTTCGGAACACCCAAAGATACCCTCTCAGGGCGGCAAACGATGGGCTTGTGCAAGTCGATACCACCTCGACTCACCAGCAGCAGATTGGATCCAGAACAAAAGTAGTAGCAAGTTTCTCAGTTGATACATTCATTAAGCGTATATACTTTGAGTCTGCAATACAGGATATTTCTAACTATTAGGCAATCATGTCTTAACAATAACTAAACCTTGGTTAAATATCGGTAAAATGTTAAGACAGAGCTGAAGAGGTCTCATGGTGATCTTTGATTACCCTTTCGCAGTCGCGGATGCGCGCCTAATTACCATAATAAATGTTAATAAAGTCGCCACACATGCCATTAGCGGGACATAAATTATAGCGGCTATTGGTTTTGTATGACCTGCATCAATTATGTCGTGCTCGATTATTGTTGTGATACGCCATGAACTTTGCTCTAGACTTTAACGGTCTTAATATAAACTAAGCCATCTTTGATTTTCACAATTATTTCTTTTACCTATACCGTATCAAACTATTAAGTTTCCGTGAAATATATTAAATGTATATAAAGTACACTTTTAGACATGTATAAAGGGGCAAGAGAAAGATGGCGCCATTGTTGTCATTGCTATAAAATTATGTCCTTAACAAAGCATCGTCGCTCATTTTCATAATTATTTCTTTTATGTCATAATTATTACAGTATATTTTCTATATATAATTGATTCTACATGAAATATTCTAGATAGAACTCACTACTATTTGTATAAGTACATATTTTTTGCAAAAGTAATAATAAAATTATTTTGCTAATCCGCGTTACAGTAAATAGAAAAAATCGCAAAGCCGTCGTGGAGTCTATCTCCTGATGATGCTTCGGTTGCGGGGCGAAACGATTGTTGAGTTTGTGATAGTGAACGTGTGTAGTGCTTGTGTATTGTGGTGGAAGTGGTGGAGGTTTGTGCATGTGTTTTTACGTATCCTGCACATAACGGGTATGAAAATACAGATAGTCCACTATACATTTAACACTATATATATTTTCTATTTACTGTATCGCGGATTATAGCAAAATAATTTTATTATTACTTTTGTATTATGGATCTCTGCAAAGTAACGCCTAATTCTATAAATGACATATTTTTTGGGTTCATTATTACAAAAAAGTATTCCGAACGCTCGTACAAAAACCGCAGTATAACGCTGCCTCTAGTGAACTAACTCTGTTCACTTAACTCAATTCAGAACAACCGATCGAGTCAATTTAAAAATGCATATGTGTCCTTTATATTCAACTTGTGGTATCTCTGATTTCGTTTGCACCGACTTAAAGCAACTTTTTTATCTTTTCCCCATAGAATATCTGGATTTTTTTATGTTCTATGTTCATGCGGTATAAACTATAATTGTGCTAAATTTTCTTAATATTCGTTCAACGGATAAATGAAAGTATAATGTATAGATAGACAGACAGAATTTCGCATTTATAATATTTGTAAGTATTAATTGAGTCAGCTTAAAACAAGCAAGCATCAAGCATAGAGATTTAAACCGATATTGTATGTAGTTCTACGAAATCATATTAGGTGTCGCTTAAATTAAGATCAAAGTAAAATTAAGTAGAGTATATTTCCTCTTAGGCATCTATAGGCGTGCATAATCTTCGTTCTGGAGACGCCACCCACGTCCGATTGTCCCGCGGGACTCGTGTCCCACACACGACAACATTATAGCGAGTTGGTAACTATTTTAAAATCGAAATACTAAAAGAGAGGTTTATTTTTGACCTTATATTTTAACAGCTGTTGTTTTGAACTGTATATATCGACTTGATATTAAGAGAGTATTTGACAACGAAATCCATCGTTTAAATAATGAGCATTTAAAAGATAGTTGCTCTAACAACAAGATGCTCGCTTGTTGAAGAACGAAAATATATATTATCCTACATACGACATTTGTGAACTTGTCTAATGCCGGGAACGGGGTTGTCAAGTGGTCAATAGCGAACGCAGGGGATTTCATTGGAGATTACCTTTAAATATCAATCATTTTAGTATAATCCGTTATTTATCATTACTAATCGCGGTTTAAAGCATGTTAATTCATTATTTTTTGTAAAAGCCATGACGAAAATATCATGACGATAAAGCTAGTCCTCAGAATCCATGAGAATTAATAACACACAATCAGATTAAGATGATTCAGTAATTCCTAGATGCAGTATGTTAGTTTTATCGTGATAACCGGTCAAGGAGGAGCCATACGGAACCAACGCTCACTAGGAAACGATCGGTTTAGTCATCATTGTTAATTTATAGTGATCGATTTATACGATTTCAAGATCAGTCATCATTGTACGTTAAGATAAGATGTATGAGATTTCATTCAATGATGGGTGATGTATAAACCAGCATTTGGTTGACATAGAATATAGTAGTAGTAGATATTTAACGAAACACCGCGGGTAATTTTCAATTGAGCTAATCTGGTATAAAAAAGAATGCGCATTTTATTCTAATCCCTTTGTTATGTGTTTGTATATGTCAAATCAAATATTATTCGCTGGTAATTGTAATAGTGAAAATAGGGTGCTGAATTATATGAAATATATATATATATTTCCTATTAATAGCGGGAGTTATCATACTGAAGTCAGTCTCTTTTAAACACTGACTTGTACGTCAGCGTTTAAAAGAGATGCTGTAAGATGTTCTATCAGCTAGGTCGTCGTAATCGTTATTTAATCATGATACAGTCTTGTCGGATCTATTCTGATCCCACAAGATTTCAGTCACATGATTGCTATGTGTATTATAGTATGTTAGATTGTATGTATATATGTAGATACGTAAGTATCTACTGATCGATATATTAGTTTTATATATCTAAATTCATCGTTATTATGCTTGTTCTTGTGAATCACCTGTTTTATTTTTCTTACGATTTCTTCTTTCTCTGAAGATTTTCTGGTAAGTAAAGATTGATTTTAGCAATAAGACCGCCTTTGCACGCCTTAAGTTTTTTAATTAAGTTTCTTATGTACTTTTTGTAATGTAACGTGTGTGCAATAAAGAATTACTATCTATCTATCTAGATTAGGTGGATCAGAAATTGGTGTTCTTTCCCCTTAACCCCGCATATCTCTCTGGAGAGCCCATTTAATATTTCTTTTCACACTGCCTCATTCAGTCCCATGCAACATAAGCTGCTTAGATGTTTTTTACATAATATTACGAACCGTGGTTTGCAGCCGAGATTGTTAGGAATTACGTCAAGACAATTATAGGAGTTATTTATTCATTTCTGACACAACAACATTCAAAGTGTGTTTGTGAAGAAATATGTAACTCTGTTCCCTCAGCTAGTTACGATAATTTTTCAGAAAAAACTGTCCTCCTCTTAGAGTCCTCTCTCCTTCATTCAACCAGAGGGCTAAGAGTTAATTACAAAATAAACAAGTAAAATATTATGTCATAACGTAAACGCTATGAAATCGTCTCCTTTTTTAGACTTCATAAATTTAAATAAATTATTGCAAAGCCATTCATACAGTTCAGCGAGCATCTGTGACAGCAGTGTTATGATGGGATAATAATATAATGGGTGTAATCTATTGTACATAGATTACATACATTATTTTAAATAAATAAAATAATAATTGTTCATTTTAAATAAATATATGTATAGCAATGTGGCAAATGTTATTAAGCGCAATTAATTAATTAACAGGTATCTCCTGTATATATTGACGTGAAGTACAAATCTAAAATAGTCTGTGATATTATTGACTAGCCCGTTGGCGCAGTGGGTAGTGACCCTGTCTTCAGCTCCGCGGGCCGCGGGTTCGATTCCCTCCGAGGGCCAACATTTTCTATAAACAATTTGTTGGTTCTTCGAGCCTGGGTGTGTATTTGTATTTAAGTATGTATTTAAACTTATATATGTAGTATATCTACTAGTCGTCCGTCACCCATTACACAAGTATTAAGTTACTTACGTTGGGGAAAGATAACCGTATGTGTAAATGTCCCATATATTTATTTATTTATTTATTATTTCCATTAAATCTTATGACTATGACTTATGACGGTTTTGAGTTCTTCTTGTAAGTACGATGATACTTGTGTTAGAAGATGTCACTCTTCCATAACACAACTTGTTATATACCTGTCTGTATGTAATCGTTTTTCTCAAAATCTACAAGACGGATTTTTGTACGGTTTTCACCTAAAAATAAGACAATACTTCCGGATGGTTTAGGTAAATAGTACGTATCGGTATTATGTAAATTGTGTTAAAGAGAACGAGCAATTATTCGCGTGCGCTCCGTAAACCAGCAGAGTTACGCTAAAATAATGTATTAAAGAATTATAGATCTATAAAAATACTACAAAAAAGTCCGCGATAGCATGACTGTATCTCTTATGGTTAGCTCACAATAACTAATTTTATGTTCAAAGTTGAAATCAAATTCAAATCACACGCGATTTACACACGGGCGAAGCCGCAAGCACAGCTAGTATAATATATTTTTAAAAGTTTATAACCAACGTTAATAATAACAATAACAAAATATAAAATAAAATATAAATAAATAAAATATATATAAAAATATATATTTTTTTTATTTGTTAACTAATAAACACAGAAACCCGAAAAAATCTCAAAGATTGTGTATGTAAGATAAGTAGTCGTGAGAATGTGTGTATGTAAGTTTGTGTGTGGGGGGGGAGTGGTAGGTTGTGAGTGTGTGTGTATGTATGGGCTGTACGCATTACGTATACGAGTAGATGTTTTATTGTTTTTTTAATGTCTTTTTATATTAATTGTTTTATTTTAGTCACTTTCATTTTCTTTTTTTTGTGTGTTTAGTTTAAAATATGTATTATTTTTCTTATGTGATGTTTAATTAGTGTAAGTGGACCATGTCTGATCAATTAAATAATAATAATAAATAAATAAATAACAACATCGTAACAGCTAGGCTTTTAAATTTATATAAAGTTTTTCCAAGCTTATGAAAGCGTTGCCGACAATAATTATGAATTTGTAATCGTAACTAAAACAAAAACCTAACATGTAAGATAAAACAAAGATTCTAATGCCAAAGTACAAACGAAATTCTAAACTCAGAAAGTCGTCAAATTACGACAGTAACCCCAATCCCGAGGTAAGAAAACTTTAAAGTTGTGTGAAACTTTTCAATCAGGCCCCTATGGCCATACGAGGAGGAAATTAAAGGGTCTCGCACTGTCCCTAATGAGGTCGCCTCGTATGGAGATGGCTTAACAATTATAATATCGAGAAATTGCAATTCAAATTCGATATTGTTCCTTTTCGCCTCAACTCAAACGCCTGTAAACGTTCAACGTCGTGATATTAGTCTATTGTAAAAAATTAAATCGATTTCAATAAAAAAAATGTTGTCACATGATTTGGCTACGTATTTTACAAGCGGCCGCCTACCTGATGTCAACTTACCTTAGTCCTATTTTATGACCCCTCGGCAAGAAAGAGGGTGGTCTATTCTACTCAGTCGAATACCACACGGCGGGTCGATTTACCTTAGTTGCCTTTTACGACACGTTGATAAGAAATGAGGGTGGTCTATTCTACTCAGCCGGATACCACATGGCATATGAAAAACGAATACATATATAAAACTTTTTTCTTCTATAAAGCACCAATTTACCTAGGCCTACCAATACCTAACTCTTATTGCGACTCAATTGAAGACGTAAATGACGACCGCGGACCGCTTTCTTTTCGTACCATGAAGTGTGAATTGCATTGGGGTCGTAATATTTGAAAAGGATAACGTTATATGAACTAAAGATAACTCTGTCTCTTTTACTCACATGTTCTTAGGACGAATTTCGAACGCTCATCCGGCACCGACTTAAAGACGTCATGGTATGAAAAAGCAAAACAATTTCGATTACGTCTTCAATTGAGTCGCAATAAGAGTTCATGGTAGGCCTGCAGGACTGTAATAATGTGAAGAATGGTTTTCTTCTCTTTGCACCCATAAGTAAAAGAAAAACAAATGTATCCTTGTATATATTTTATTCATTTATCTATTTATTTATTTATGTACCACAAGTTAATTAAATCAAAAACGATATTTACAAAGAAAAGCTTATCGGTATAAGCGGTCTCTTCAAACAACCCTTGTGTGTTGTGTTGTGTGAGTGTCGGGAATCATATTGGAATGTAGTATGGGTACAAATAATGAACACAATAATATGAATAAGATTTTGCATACGTATATATTACATATAATAAATATATATGCAAAATAATATTACATAAACTAATAGATAAATATATATAATTTTATACCATTGATTGATAAGGGAAAAATAGTGTTTTTTCAGCTTCAATTTAAGTGAGTTTATTGAGTTGTATTTTTTGTTATACTATCGGAAGCGAGTTCCACAAACGAGAAGGAGCGATTGTAACTTCCTACAAAAAATGGTTAATCCTTGTAGAATTTATCGTAATCCATAGTTTTTTGCAACAAACATTGAAGTCAGAGTTATCTCTTTCTAAAACCACGGCCGTAAGTCGAAAAAGTTGGTCGTCTGGTAGCGGGTCGACCGAGCGAGATAAGTGAGTTTATTATCAACTAGTGTCGAGGAGCATCAGTGATGGCCTTCTAAATTTAGTGCGAATGCCACACTAGACGAAAACAAAGGTCACTATTATTATATACGAGTTTGTCATATTACAACTTTAACAAAAAATATTTCGTCAATTCAAATTAATATCTGAAAGCCTCAGAAAAAAATCGGAAATCGGTAAAAATTGACTAAATTTCGATTAATTTATGAATAAAGGATGAAAGATTTATTTTTCACAAAAGATTACATGACTATAATTACACAGATAGGGGGACGTTTGTAGATGAGTCATAAGGGGTATTATTGTTTTTGGCTGTAGCTTTTTTAAACTCAATAATGTCCTTATGAAGAGGTATTTTTGGGGGCTAAAAATTAAGGTAAATTAAGCAGCTATTGCCATGATGGATGAAAAGCACCAGCTGATTGCATGTTCCAGCTACAATAGAAACCAATCAGTTTTGTTTAAAAAATTATATGAAATGAAGAAACTTGGTGGGTTTGAAGTATGAGCCTGTTCTGAAAGAAGACTGGGAACTTTGCTCAGGAATGGGATAGTAGCAGGCCTACTTACTTTAATTTTACTATATAACTTATCACTAATAGCAATACGTAAATAAGAAAGTATATTGTTTGTTTTAACAAATCTTAGTATTCTATTTAACCAATAACTCATCTTCCTCAGTCTTCTCAAACTGTTTGTTCTAAAAATCGATCGTGGTCGTCTAAACAAAGAACCCAAGTATGTACGAATTTACAATGCGAACATGCCGAATTCCGGCTATTCATGTCCCGTTTCCAAAAATAAATGAGTTAAATGCACTTCATCTGGGTACTCTCGACGTACATATTTGCGGCATGGACTTGTCCTACATGTTTATTTAAACGAATTCCATGACACAGAAGATGCAAGGCAATTAATTATTTTGGTATGCCAAACGAAGTTTTCGAAAAAACTTTACGGCTTATACAGAACCATCGGGAGAGACGATGGTAAAAATCACTGAGATCTATTAATCTGAATTATCAATATGGGATTTGTGTCAACAGTCTTTACAAACTCACTTAGTGGGTTTGGGGAGTCCAGAAGTGAAGAAAAAGAGCATAGCTTAGGGGAAGTCTATTAATATGCCTGTAACTATCACGCCAATTATATTATGGGGGGCGACTTTTGAGTACACAAACTTACTTGGCCAATTAAATTTATTTATTTATACTTAATTAATTATAATTTTTCTTATACTATGTACTATGCCAAAATCCTAAATACTAATGACGTCCGATCCCACCGATGTTAGGTAGGGAAAGGCGAGGTTGCGCGAAGTGTTTTCGCAGGCAGGAACACTACACCTCAGGTGTCGTACGGAGTCTGGGAAAGCAGCAAACAATGAGTAGACGTAACACGCCTTTGGAAATGCAAAGGATTTATTTTTTGTTTAAAATGTTTTTTATCAGATAAAACCTTTTATCACCGTCGGACGGTAACGAGCGACGAGTCTGTCAGAATCTCAACGACTAAAAAACCTGAATACTGGTGGCGAAGTCAGGGTAACGTTGGACACATTTGACTATTCCCGCCAGCAGCGGCTCTGAATCCCGGAGAGCGCCACCTTCGGGTTCTCCATAAACAGTGGTCCCTACATTCGTAGATTAGCAATGTACCCGATGCATCGATTGAATCGCCTCAGGGACCTTCTTCCAGCGAGCATCCGATAAAACCCGTCGATCGTATCCAAAAGACTCGACTTACCGGATCCGCTTCAACACCATTTTTCTTTGAAATTCATCCTCGCAGGGGAGAGCATCGCTACTTACGATCTCACCCTGTCTACCATTCTTTTTTTTTAAACTAAGCTTCATTTACTCTGGATGACTTTACTTGAAACATTGAATATCCTAAACTCTAAATGAGAAGCATTCACTGAAATAATTTGGTTAATTAGACCCTACCAAATTCTAAGACAACTTAAAAGATTGTAATTTATATAATTAAGCGTTACTTTGCGGAGATCCATAATACAAAAGTAATAATAAAATTATTTTGCCATAATCCGCGATAAAGTAAATAGAAAATATATACAATGCTAAATGTATAGTGGACTATCCATTATTTCCAAGCCGATACATGCAGGATTCGTAAAAACACATTCACATTCAAGCACGCATGCAAACACATTAAAAGATTGTAACAGCGAATCGCTGGATGAAAGCGAGAAAAAATCCTTTGGCGACAATCCCCTTGCTTAACATAAAACGACCATAGGTTAGAAAAAATGAAAAATTTAAATGCTTAACAAGAATAGTGGGCACAATAATATAAAACTATGAAGGTGTTTGGCACGATATTAATTCCTGCAAGTGGCACAAGATCACTGGGTAATTTCCGAAAAGCCAAGCCCGCAATGAGTAATACATGCTTACCCGTTTATTGCCCCGCAGCGATGACCGACGGACAAACGGACAATGTTTATTTATATTTTTTCTTTGGCACCCGGCCAGTTGACCGCTGCATGCGTTTATTTAGAAAGTGTGTGCAAAACGGTTTCGCGAAAAAGTGAAATGGCACACTGACCCGCTGTTTATTTTGATGCATATCAAAAATGAGGAAGTGTTTTGAAATCAACATTTGAAGGCAATGATCACATAGGTACTTACTTATATACGCAACTTCGAGTCACCAAATTCAAATTCAAATTCAAAATATTCTTTATTCAAGTAAACTTATAAACAAGTGCTTTTGAATCGTCAACTCTAATGTTGTTTCGGAAAGCTGTTCCTAACGAGAAGAGCCAACAAGAAACTCAGTGATTGATCTTTTTAAAAATATGAATCTTATAACTATTTACATTTAGTCATTACTGTCTTGTACAAAGTAGAAGAACAGCGTTATCCACACATTCTTATCATCTAAGTAATCCTCAACAGTATAGTAGACTTTCGGTATCAGCCTCTTTTTAACAGTGTTTTTAAACTGCTGTAATGGCAGGGCCAAAATTGATTGCGGAATTTTACTATAGAATCTTATACCCAAACCCATAAAAGACTTACGGACTTTTGCTAGGCACAAAGCGAGAACCGCAACTTTATGTCGGTTCCTACTTTGTCTAATATAAACATCACTTATCTCTTTATAATTCTTTATATTTTTATGTACAAAAATTAAATTACTTAAAATATACTAATAATATTAAAACTTCTAGCACTTCATACTTCATACTACTACTTAAAACTTCATATGGGATGGAATAACGAACACAACATGGTATTAAACCAGTAATATGCTAGGTAGAAAACGATTTAAAGATATGAAAATGATAGCCATAAACTATTCATAACAGCATCTTCGGTGTAACCGTTTAAGCAATGACGTAGCACATCACCGCAACAAGCTGTACTCTAAATGATTTACCGATAAATAATCAATATAATACGCAATAAACTGATAAAAGTGAAGCGGTCAATACCGGAGGAGTACAATGCGCACGATGATTTAGCATAATTTTATTGATCTAAATAACCGTAGATCATTGATCATTGGGTCAATAATACGTATTAAACTTGTCACAATTTTGTAGTGATGTACAAATTATAGTTTGACAAAATATCGATAGAAAAGGTAATATAGAGTAAAAACCTATTTCAAAATATTTCACAGAACAGTGAACAAATATTCTTATCTGATTCATATTTATTATTCATACATTTTCATTGATAGAATATCTCATGTATAACTTACTTACACTACTATACTTTCAGCCTTTTTGGATTTCAATATATCAGTGAGACAAGGTGAATTCTACATCTCAAATCAAGAGAGTTCGCTTCGTAAATCGTAATTCATTACGATTTTGTCGTGAAGCCTATCTCCTGATGTTACTTCAGTTACGAGGCGAAGTGATCGTAGAGATTGTCGTAGTAAATGTGTGTAATGGTTGTGTAGTGTATTGATGGTGGTGGCGTTTTGTGATATGTGTGGAAACTAATGCATGTATAAGGTATGTGAACGCTTTCTGCTCCCTATACTTAGCGTTACATACATTTAAAAACGCGGATTATATCATAACTTTTGTATAATATATTTTGGTCAATACATATATTGGTCCATATTCAAATACAATTCCAAATTCAAATTCAAATTCAAATTCAAATTATTCTTTATTCAAGTAAACTTGTAAATAAGTGCTTTTGAATTTTCAACTTTACTGCTGGTTCGGAAAGCTGTCGCTACCGAGAAGAACCAGCAAGAAACTCGGCGGTTGCTCTTTTTAAAATATAAATTTTAAAACTAAAACATCTTAAAACATTTAGTTTCCATAATCGATAACTAATCGACATAATTAATTTACAGCTCTATATCGAAATAAAAATGTTGTGCAAATTCCGCTAGCCGACGGTGCGTGCCAAATGTCATGATCGATCACGGCTTTACATTTCATCCAGGTGTGGACCGAATCTATTTGAATCGGAATCGCTAGCATAGACGCCTATGGCGTCCATTCAAAGATTGTATATTTTTTAGCATAAGCACGTGCGACAAAATTTAGCGACATACTATTTTTTTAAATTGTATCCTTGTAGACTTCCTAGTAAAAGCTTGATTTTATTTTACACTAACTTTGACAGCTCTTCAAAAAAGGCACGTCCAGTATCCATGTAGGTTCTTTTTAACTTTCCAAGCCATATGATTTTGTTTCGCTTGAAATCAACAGCTTCCTGCGACCCTTTTGAGTTTTTTCGTCTATTTACAGGTTATACCGACCAAGTCACCACTCCGTTGATGTATCTAACATCATTCCCCTGTCCATTATACCACTCTAAGTGAGGGTCGGCACAACATGCTTTACTCAACTCTTTCGTAAACTCTAGCGCTACTCCTTTAACATAAATGTCATACTTCACACAATTCAACCATCTCTTTTTTGCCCTGGATATGTGGATAGAGGTATCCACATATCCATTCACATTTATATTTAACACTGGTTAGGTAACATGATTTTCATACCTACTCATTACATGTCTATACCATCTCGTTGAGGTATCTAACGTCTATCGATTATTCAATTACTGCATTTATTGCAATGCATTCTTATGCATATGCAGAAATATATCAGAAATCGAGAGGGCAATGTGAAAGGCAACATACATCATTTTGTCATACCATCATTCTATGCTAATAAACCCTACCTTATTATCTCGAGCATCAATCTTAAAAGATAGTTAACGTCTAATAATATTTTGCAAAACCATTTCGAGAAATATTTCTCAAGTTTAGGTCTCTCTCTAGAAACTTCAGATAGCAAATTCCGGTCAATTGTATATATATTGAGTAAAATATATTGTTTCGACCTAAAGAAATAACCTCTAAAATTTTCTAAAATATTCACGTAAGGACAAATCTACAAAGATTGTACCTATTTGCAAATATTACTTCTCAATATCAAGCCATATAGATTTAAGGTTACGTCATTACCTCATTATTCCTTACCTTCAGGTAATGATGTTTCTGTACCCTGAAGTCTACAAAAAAAAGAATTTAAAATATTGTTTAAAAACATTTTTGTTACATTTAAACAGCTACGTTTACTTGAAGCAAACCTTTTTTTGCAAATAAATGCTTTTCCCAACCAGCAGATGCAGCAATCCAAACCAATATAACTTTCCGGCGTTTAAATCAAACACCAACCGACCGATATTTGCACCCCCGTTCGTCCAAACTTCTCACATACCCGTTAACACCGAAAACCCTTGTTGCCCAATAAAAATCACCTACAAGTCCGGTTTGGATATCAGGAATTTTCTCACCCTCTAAAATTTATTTATACAAACTTCCCCGTACTTTGTATTGATCAAAAAACACCCGTTTTGCACTCTATATATGAATCAACGAAGATGAAACAGTAAATGTGTCAATAAAGCTTTCCCTTTAGTAAATTCGGTCCATATGTTAGAACAAGTGAACTGGCTTCTTAACTGGACACCCTAAATTGAGTGCACGAGGGAGGAAATGTGGTTTATTGGAATTTCCTGTGGGCAAATAAGTGTTAGTTCGTTGACTTTGGAATTCTTTGATAGGATTCAATTAGAGTTTTTCTTTGTCTTATATGAATAACATTTTTCATGAAAATACACTAGAATTCATATTTTCTTTATGACTTACAAAAATTAAATAAAGGTGCTCGCTTGTCTGCCTCTGACTTTAAATAAGATTTAACTATTTTTTAAGTAATCGCCTTCAATCTTGTATAGCATTTTGACGCATTACATAAAATAAATTTTGAATAATTGAAATGAATGAAATGATTTTTATACAATACATTTTATTTATCCAATATAAAGTCTTAACCGGGACTCAAAATTTGAGTAAGTTGTGATTAAAATAGTCATAAAATATATGACGTCTTAGATTGCTGGATTTTAAGAGAAAATTATTAAAGACGTAATAAAATTATAATTTTTATAATAGTTACTATTTCGAAATTCAGTCATGCGTGGATTTTAATTTAAAAATGCAACATTCAAGTAACGATAGATTTTACTATAGTAGGAAAACACAAATTTTAGTAAGTTTATGGGATATATTTAAAACACTAATCCAATATTCTCTTTCCATGGGGAAAGATCTTTCTTATATTTACTTAGCTTACAGTTTATAAGAATATTTTTCACGGATTTGAGATTTCAAAGAAATTTAACCTTGACAATATTGCACAAGCCACCCTCATAAGGGGCTTATAAGCTCAATATGATTGAAGGGACACGGGAAGGGTCACTCGACCCCGGTCAAGTCTTCCGCCCAATTGATCCCACTTCCGGCGCGGGAAATGAATTATTTACAGGAGGAAAACCTTGTTTGGTAGCAATGTGTTTTATTGAAACAAATTGTTACAACTTGTTTCAAATAGAACCTCCTTCAAAATTTAAGTCAATAATATAAGAAAAACCATTGTCATTGTTTAATACTCGTAAGTGTAAAGGAAAAATATCGTTGTTATAAAATTGTATTTAAAATTTCAACATCTTTCCTAAGTCCACAGCTGGACATGGATATGTTTTTATACTTGATGTTTGCTGTACATTATGAATATTGAAAGAACGATATATAATATTCTTAATTGCATTTCTTTTTTGTTACCATACCATATAACCATACTACTTTAGATACAGACCTTTGTAAGGCAAAACTGATTTCAATGATATTTCTAGGCCCATAATGTTCTTTAAAAAATCATGTTATTTAAAAAAAAACCATTAATGTTCTCGCACAATTTAATATAAACAACAAATACACTTTCATAAAATAAAAAATACAATTATAAAACAAAAACAAGCACCATGAATTTAACTCATTCGGACAAACACCTAAGTTATATAGACAGCTCCTATTACTGTAAAGTTAGGGAACGTTCTAAAATATTAATATGGTTCAAATCACTTTTAAGAAAGCGAATTATAAATCTCGCCAATGATACAAAATGAGTTCAAGTCTATGAATTCAAGATCGCAAAAAAAAATTGTGCCCTCTTAAAAACGATATAGCGAAAATTTTACATGAAATTGGAATAAGTACCGCCTACATGTATTTTAGTATCACATCTTCAAAATGACCTTATACAAAGTCGGTCTAAAATTTACCTTTTTACTAACGTTGAAATAAAGAAAGAGCGCGGCAGCATTTATAAAAGTATAAGTTACGTCAAGAGATTTTAATCATTAATAGTTAATGAAATCTAACCTTATTATAAGTTATGTGATTTATATTAAGCGTAAGTTTAAGATAAATTTTGAATAGTGATTATTAGAATTGATACCAAGCTATTTATTAATATGGGTGTAGAACATTGTCTTAAGCGTAAATTTAACAAATATTTGATCTCAAGTTATTCATCATAGTAGGTGTAAAAAAAATTGCAAGATCTGCAGTACGATCTGCAGATTAAAACAAATGTGTAGTACTAATTTTACACAAAAGCAACTTTAACAACTGTTTGCAAAACTAACAGTATGGTTACAAAGAAAAGTACGAATGGAGGAATAGCTTTGGTCGCTTTGCTCTCTTGAACCAGTACCCTCGGAGCGACCACAGTTGGCATCGCGAACGCCTGATGATTACAGCGGTTTAACTGGAAAAGATGTAACAATATTATATGAAAAAGAAAGGACAAAATGGGTTTTTCGATAAACCTTTTTTTATAATGTATTCTATTTCTATCGAGGTAGACTTACGAGCAAAGTCTAGTTCTTTCCGCTGTACTTTGTTACCAATCCTCCCAACCATCCAAAGGCTCCGTAACGCTTCCTAAATAAAAGGATTATTTTCTACAAGTGCGGGAATCGTTTCTTCACTATACTTTCTCTGCCATGATAGCCGTACTGTCCATAAACCGTAAAGTCCATAAACCACGGTCTTATAGTAATAAGACTTATTACTATAAGACCGTGGTTTATGGACTCTAATTCTTTGAAATGCAATATTTACAAATCACCAAGCGCTTTTCGTGAAAAAAAATATCGTGAGGAGAAACACGGGTAGGTTTCTAAAGATTTGCGGGGATAGAGTCACATACATGAGTGAGTCCCTGCGAGAGAAGTTTAAGGAAACAGGTATTCTTACGTTAGCTTCACAGTATATTTTTAGCAATTTGATTTTTGTGCATAAAAATATACATAATTATAAAAAGATTGGCGATGTATATAATAGACAAAGTAGGAACCGACATAAGCTTGCGGCTCCTGCTTTGCGCCTTGTAAGAGTACGTAAGTCGTTTGTGGGTTTGGGTATAAGATTCTATAACAAAATTCCACAATCAATTTTAACTTTGCCATTACAGCAATTTAAAAATACTGTTAAAAAGAGGCTGATACAGAAAGCCTATTATACCGTGGAGGCTTACATTGATGATAAGAATGCGTGGATATAGCTGCTCTTTGACCTTGTGCAGGATAGCTATGACAAAATGTAATTAGTATTAAGAATCTTCTTTTTTAAAAGAGCTCCACCGAGTTTCTTGCTGGCTCTTCTCGGTAGGACGGCTTTCCGAACCAGCAGTAAAGTTGACGATTCAAAAGCACTTGTTTACAAGTTTACTTGAATAAAGAATATTTTGAATATTTTGAATCTATCTTTCATCAACATAATATCGTTAAAGTTAATTTTGTAAATATTTTTTTTTTTGTTTTTCCGTCAACCACGCAAAAAGGCATACCTCTATCATTATATTGATTTCAAAATCAGTCCAATTAATATTTTAAAATAATAATAATAATAATAATAACTTTATACAGAAATACAACACATAACAATGAAAAACGATGATCCTGCAGAAGTATAAACTATGTTGCAGTGATCAACGCCCTCTTCCTTAACAAAAATATAGTGTTCCTTATAGTCAAGTATAATTATAATATGAAATAAAAGGATGATAAAAATATTGAAAATTGGAAAAAAAAAGAAAAAAAAGTAAAAATATTGTGTATCGACTACAAGCAATGGTTTTCCGAAGTCCGAAAAAAAGCTGCACGTCTATTGCTGGTCCCCGAATGAGAGATGCTATCGTTAAGCAGTAACCGTGTGAAGTCGAAAAGTTAAAAGAATATAAGGGAACCGAAAAAGTAAGTGCCTCTGACTTTTAATTTGAAGCCTTTACAAATTAAACAGTACCAGAAGTCATTTGCTAATATTGTAAAAGTTAATACATAAATGAGCTCGAATCCTACATATGTATCTGTCTATCTACTAATCTGGATTGAAAGAGCACGACAACGTCAATACTACTCTCAAAGAGGACCGAAGTAACAGGCCAGTACAGTACTCTCTCATTTTTCTTAAACTATTAATAAGGTTCCCATTTAAATTGGACTTGACAGTAATATTTGATAGAATTGATAACACTTTGATTTTACCTCACAGCACGTGACCTCTGGTGTACCAACGCAGCCCGAACGACAGCCACGCACAATAGCCTCGTACGAGCTGCCCTTCGATATAATAGACGTGAAACATTTATCGTCAATACTGTGGCACGTCATCGTGTGAACCCTGTAAATAGAATAACTTGAAAATCAAGAAAAGGCACAATTTTTTTATTATAAATTATGACGAACAGACAAATAGGACATAGTAATCGTGTGTAATCTAAAATTAAGGTTAACATGAACGTGTAATACATACGCGAGGAAAGTTTAAGGAAATAGGTATTCTTACATTTGCTTCACAGTATATTTTAAGCAATTTAATGTTTGTATATTGAAATATAAAGAATTATACGAGTAAAACAATAGGTAACGTATATGACAGAAAAAGCAGGGACTGATATAAGCATACGGCTCATGCTTTACGCCTTGCAAAAGTACGTAAGTCGTTTGTGGGTTTGGGTATAAGATTCTATAATAAAATTCCGCAATCAATTATAACTTTGCCGTTACAGCTGTTTAAAATGCCGTGTCGTATCCGGCTGAGTAGAATATACCACCTTTTTTCTTACCGAGGTGTCGTAAAGACGAATGAGGTAAGTTGACCCAACGTGTGGTATCCGTTTGAGTAGAATAGTCGTCGTAAAATACGTAGCCAAATCATGTGACAGCATGTTTCTAACATGTTGTGCCGTCCTCACTTAGAGTGGGATAAGGGCAGGAGGATAGTGATGTTACAGCAGTTTAAAACAACTATTTAAATGAGGCTGATACAGAATTACTATACTGTTGAGGATTACTTAGATGATAAGGATTCGTGGTTATAACTAATGTTCGAACATGTACAAGATAGTAATAACTAAAAGTAACTAGTTAAAAGAATTATTATGAAAAGAGCAACAGTCGAGTTTCTTGTTGGCTCTTCTCGGTAAGAACAGCTTTCTGAACCAGCAGTAGAGTTGACGATTCAAAAGCAAATTTACTTGAACAAAGAATAATTTGAATTTGAAATTTGAATGAATTCACTGGTGAACATTGTAATATATGTATAAAAACCTGAATTTAGTAGGATCCAGACATGCTCGCAGTGGCGTATCAGATTTATAAGAGCAAACATAACATTCTAGAGGTCGCTTTTTAGTGGTACGTGTGACTTGCATGGATCGCGTGGCCTGCATTAACACGGCCGGAGCTCTACGCGCATTGCTCTGATCACCTTTGTCTCCACCTGAATCGTCTTCTTCATAATCATCTTCATTTTCATCATCGTCATCTTCATCAACATTTCTTCTGTAACGATAATAAATAATCGATCTTCAATACGTAGTAATTTATCTATGCAGCTCAATCTATATCTATAATTATTATAAAAGTCCCCAAAGCTGTCGGTCTGTACGTGATTGATTTTCTCTAAATCTAATTGACGGATTTTTGCACGCTTTATACTAAAAGGAAGTGCAATTCATCCGAAAGGTTTAAAAGTACAGTACATAACGGTTTATATAATCTATTGTTTTAATGTTATTGTCAAATCGGTGTCGATTGTAGTTTAGAGGGGGGAATAGATATGAGGACAGTAATGCACTATTACGAGTATCTAGTATGATATAACCAGGTTAATTTTTAATTCTTATATGATTGGATGAACCCTTAAGTATTATTAAATCACTTTGTCACTTACTCCTCTTCATCGTCCTCTTCTTTTGACTCGGTCCTAGCTGGAAGCAGTAGCAGAACTGCCAGACCTAAACAGTACCTCCACCGCACCATTTCACTTGTACCTCCGACTGCAAATCTTCAAACTACCCGCTTTTACTCGGTAAATTTGTCATTTTAATACCAAAATAATGTTGTGCATTCGGTATAATCAAAGTTAAAATTTTACAAGTGACATGTATTTTGAGTAGTTTTCGTTTTTAGAATTTCTTATTTGTTTTCTTCTGGCATCGATGGTTTTACTATTATAATCTTTTTAGTTAGTACTTAATACTTATTTGTATTTATTTAAGACTTTTTAAATGAAACGCTTAATTTTTTCACTTTAATGATAGCGTTTCGTCTATTATTTTGAAAGTAATTTTACTTTACTTTTTGACTTGAAGAAAAACTTAACTAAAAATTTCTTATTGTAAATTTAAAAAGTTGTTTCAGACAAGCGCAGTTTTTGAAAATTATTGTTAATTATTTCTTTTAGACTATAATTTCAGAAATGCTAATATCTAAATGATAGGTGTCTGATTATATCTAGAAGATCAAAATTCGATCCAAATGGCAGAAAATTTTAAAGCGTTCCTTGAAGAACCTTGAACCAAGAAAGCTTACTTCTATCGGTTGAAGAAGAAGAAATATTGTTAGTGTTATTAAAAACAATTAAAAGGTGACGATGATTCTAGTGATAAGAAAGATAGACCTTGGTATGAATTCTTAATTGCAAGTGCAAGTGTTAAGAAATTGAATCAACTTCCTAGACTTTAACTTAAGTTACAGTTATAAGTATATAATGCATAAACGATATCCTAGAAAGTAATATGTTAATTATATTTTAATATCAACAAGCGACATCTATGGATACAAAAGAGATTTAGCTACTCGCGTGTAGATGGCGTGCAAAAATATTATAGGAAATCAAATTTTGTGGTAAATATTATTAAATTTATGCGTATATTAACTAACAAAACTTACATTGGTTAATTCATGAAGGAGACTTATTTTGTATTTTGCTGTTCATCATATACATAACTTGAAATTAATATTATTTTCTCATTATTATTTTCGTAATCTCATAAGAATTGACTATGAACAACTTGAATTCCTGAACAGTTTTTAATTGTTACTATCGACTGACTTCTGTTTTAAAGAAGTTTTAGGCCTTGGGTAATTCAAACTCATAATGCAATGATTTCATGACAAGAGCCGGATAGCAGTCACAATATCGTACGATGCTGTAAAGACAAATAAATTTTCAATTAAGATATCAAATCATATTAGATTAATTAAATTATTTAATATGAAAAAAGAACTTCCGAATCAAACCTTTACTTCAAAAATGATCAAAGTCTCTAAAGAGTGCGTGCTGATGTCTTAAAAGGTCCAAAATCAGATTATAGGTAATGTTGTCACAAAAGTAATAATAAAATTATTTTGCTGTAATCCGCAGTAAATAGAAAATATATATATCGCAAAGCTTTGCGATTTTGTCATGGAGTCTATCTCCTGATGATGCTTCGGTTGCGGGGCGAAACGATTGTTGAGTTTGTGATAGTGAAGGTGTGTAGTCCTTGTGTATTGTGGTGGAAGTGGTGGAGGTTTGTGCATGTGTTTTTACGAATCCTGCATGTATCGGGTATGAAAATACGGATAGTCTATTATACATTTACCACTATATATATTTTCTATTTACTATCGCGGATTATAGCAAAATAATTTTATTATTACTTTTGTATTATAGATCTCCGCAAAGTAACGTCTAAATCTATAAATTATTTAATGTTGTCACCTTAACGCTTTGAATGACTCATCAAACAATGGAAAGAACTATGATCTAATGTATTGTATCTATGTAAAGATTGTGTGAAGTACAGAATGCGTATAAAAATTATTGCCAGAGTTGATTAATGATAGAAGAGAATCTAAAATTTAACTATATAATGCCGACCCCACTTAGAGTGGCAAATAAGGGTAGGAGAATGATGGGAAATAACTATTTCAACTAGGTAACGAATTGTTGTGATTTCTTAAAACGATAAGGTTAATAGTCCTCATAAACAACGAAGTAACTACAAATCGAATAAGACTCTTGTAATGTTTAGGACACTCTCAGTTGAGGTGGATTTCCAATTTAACGACTTTAATAGATCATAAAACATCAAGGGTGCCAATTTTATGCTTCTTATCGGAATTGGCGAGCAATGGCGAGGCAATCTAATTAGAAATTATGGTAAACATTATTTAAAATCTATTATCTACCACCTTAAATATAAAATACAAAATATTCTTGATTAAAAGCGATGAATATTGACTTTCTCAAAATGAACTAGCAAGATACTTAGTACTTATACGTTCTACTTGACCTCGTAGTACTCGTACTATGTCAACAGCTGAAAATATTACTGCATAGAGTTATTATACTAGAGTAGGGAAGCAAGCCTAAGATTCGTGAATAAAAAAAAGTTAAACAAAATGTCTTTCTGTCTCTCTTTTTTATGTGTGAGTAGACAAAGATAAGTGTGAGTCTTTCATCTTCTGTCTCTTATTATTTGTTAGAGAGTCACACTCACAGGCAATGGATCCTCCTTTCTATGTATAGTAACTCTATGTGCTACTGGCCATCTCAACGTATATTTTTAATATATGAACATATAATTTACGTTGTAGCCTTTTGAATATAAAAAACTTTCTGCGATAAAATAAATCTTTAACTGTGTTCGCTGGTAAATATAGGAAATAGATAAGATTCTTCGTAATATCCGTAAATAGTTGTTTTATTATTATTTATTGATTTTTTATTCCAATAGATACGTAGGAGCATACTAAACTATGAACAAAATAACTTAATTATGTAAGTTCTAAAATTGAATTAGAATTTGTTATCATTTGCATTTTTCCCATATATTTTTTATTACAACTTTATTTCTATGAAACTACATACTTCATAAAATTGTACAAAAACAAAGCAAGTATACAAATTTAATTCCGCTGTTTGCAAATTTGTCATGTTCGAAATTTACTTCACTTGACTGGATTTAGGAAAAGTAATACTTTTTATGACATTAACAATTCATCATACTAAGGACAAGATAACTATAAAGGTAACTCGTACATCTTTGGAGAATTCGTAGGTTATAACATGGTGGATTTTAGGTCCAGTCATTGTTTCTTCTTGTACCTATATTTTTCTTATTCGAAAACACTTAACAATTAATAGCATTACAATTAATTTGCAATGGGGAAAAACAGGGAGAAAACATAAGTCATTAAAAAAAAGTTAAATAAGAGATCTATGATCGCGGATTATGGAAAAATAAATTCATCATAAGCAATATAACAGAACTAACTACTTTGCTACAATCCGCACAGGTTAAGTGAATGCATGCAAAGCCAATGTGTATGAAGCAGGCAAAATCTACGCACCTTATACATGCAGGACCAGCCACCACATGCACCCCAAGGCGCAATTCACCAGCAACAACGCACACAAAAGCAGCACACACACCCACCACCACATTTTGGCTGGTCCTGCATGTATAAGGTGCGTAGATTTTGCCTGCTTCATACACATTGGCTTTGCATGCATTCACTTAACCCGTGCGGATTATAGCAAAGTAGTTAGTTCTGTTATATTGCTTGTAATATGGAATTCCGCAAAGTAACGCCTGCTTCTATAAAAAAAAATTCATCATATTTTATGTTGAATAATAACCAGTCGTATATAGTCGTATTTTCACCCCTAACCGTTTCACCCTCCAGGTCATTTTTGCTGCGGGCTTTCAACAAGATAAAATATAGATATAACCAAAGGGGCCTGACAAACTTGCATCAAAGCAGCTATTAATAAGCGAATGCGAACTAAACGTAACCCCTTCATACGCGCACACATACCTCCTTTGCGTATCTCACGCCTAACCGGCGTACAAAGCAGCCCGCCCGCATCCATCGCTCCCGAATACGCGACCTCATTAAAAAATGAAGCCCCTACATGTAGGCTGCTACAAAACGCAACTTGTCAAAGCGAAAAGCGCTACCTAGCGGTGAGTAGCAAAACTGCACCACTCGCGAAACCAACCTCTGTACTTTTTTAATTAGCCTCATACACAGAGTGAATGCGTGAAATACGTTAGATTTTTTTCTCTCTCGTGCGCGGTTAGTTTGGTTGCTTTGAGTAAAGTATGTTAATTCACGAGTACCGGCCCTCGTGTTTTTTGAACTGTTAGGGGATTTTCCAGCGGGAGCGCGCAACTTTGTACCAGAGAGAGCTTAATTAGCAGCGAATTACTAATAATGTGAAACGGCAACAATATTGACGTATGTTTTCAACAAAACGCAATATTTTTACAAGCAATATAACAGAACTAACTACTTTGCTATAATCCGCACGGGTTAAGTGAATGCATGCAAAGCCAATGTGTATGAAGCAACAAAAATCGTACTGCAGTACGATTTTTGTCGTGAAGCCTATCCTCCTGATGATGATCGTCGAGATTGTGGTGGTGGGTGTGTGTGCTGCTTTTGTGTGCGTTGTTGCTGGTGAATTGCGCCTTGGGGTGCATGTGGTGGCTGGTCCTGCATGTATAAGGTGCGTAGATTTTGCCTGCTTCATACACATTGGCTTTGCATGCATTCACTTAACCCGTGCGGATTATAGCAAAGTAGTTAGTTCTGTTATATTGCTTGTAATATGGAATTCCGCAAAGTAACGCCTGCTTCTATAAATCAGCAATATTTTTATTTCATACTCGTCGTTATAACTATTAATATTCAATTATTATATTTTATAGATTACAGGTCGTGTAAGGCTTTGGAATAGGTTATTATAAAGTTTCCAAGTTATATTATATTATAGTTCCTACCTATTAATTAGTTTAGTTTTTATGAATGTAACAGAATATAATCTAGTCAATTTTTTTGACTTGTTAATATATTCACATGTCTTTTGTTCTTTATTAAAATATTGTCACCCATGATTAACGATAATAAACATGGGAAATTGATTTATATTTATTTATTCGGAAAGAGAAAAATTGAAAACTTGTTAGTCCATAACATAACGTAAAAACGACTAAACAGAAATGCAATCGAATTATTCAGGAACTCATAAATCTATAAGAACTTATTTTAACACCCCCTTATGAGTAGTCACATAGTTAGTTAAAAATGAAAGGAAAAAAGGCAATTTACTTGTTTTAATATAAATTAACATGTTTGTCAATTATGTAATATTCAATTTCTTGTAAGCAATATGTAAAATTCTTGTAAGCATCATAATTGAATATTATTAGTATATTATACCTATTTGAAGTTTACAATCCATCATTTAATTTTGCGCAAGAGAAATATAGGTACGTAAATGATTTAAAACTGATACAAATATTAGTTAAATATGAATAAACTGTTGTGTTATACGATAGTTAATTCTGAAAATGTAACCTTATAGAGTATTATATTATATAAGTTATTATACAGAGATGTATTTTACTGGTTATATCGAAGAGGTTTATTGATTTCTATTCGATGGGTTTTGTTAAGAACTTGCTCCACGTACATCGATAGAAATACCGAAAATTAATGTTTTATTTACCAAATTTAAACACTATTTATCATGGTAATTATTTATAGTATATTCGTCAGACAAAAATTGAACTTTACAAAAATATCGAATTATAACAAATATTAGTATAAAAGCATTAAAACATTACAAATTTTCTTGTTAACTATACAAAGATAAATAAAGATGGGCCGTAAAAGTCGTTAACGTTTTCCGAGGAATCTGGAGAGTCTTGAAAGTATAAAACGCGGTTCGCGAACTTCTTTTATCTGAGACTAGGTTCAAAAACTGCAAACTCTGTACAAAGTTCACTTTCGCCTTGTGAACTAATTTTTCGCTCGGTGTCAAGTTCATGGCTGCGGGGCGGGGGTGCGCAGGGTTGCGCAGGGTGCTATGATAAAATAAAATATTCATTATGATTGCTCCAAGCGCCAATGTTCGCGGGAACGCGATTGTACAGCTGTCGTATCTTGGCTGTTGAGTTGTTTTTTTTTTATAATAGAAAAGACGAGAAATGCAAGATTTTTGCAAGAAGAATGTTAAGGTGGATGTGTGGTGTGACAAGACTTGAATACAAAATGAGTACATAAGGGGAAGTCTGAAAGTTGTGCCCATTATAGAAAAGATGAGAGGTGCAAGATTAAGATGGTATGAACATATATTGAGAGATGAGAATCATGTGAGCAAACGAGTGTTAAATATGATTTTGGATGAATATGTGACTAGAGAGAAGCCTTAAAACATATTTGAACTGTATGACTTGCATATAAAAGAAGTAGCGCCAGATTTGACGAATGATAGAAGAGCATGGAAGAGGAAATCATATTGTGCCGATCTTACTTAGCGCATGACAAGGGATAATGATGAATACATTGGCTAAAATGATAATATTTGATAATTAAAAACTATTTTGGTATAGCTCAATCGCAAAAATAATTAATTTAAATATATAGATTAATAGGATAACTGTAAAAAACGTAACTTAGGGCATAATCGGTGGGTTTAACGAGAGAAACAGATATCTTAGATGAAACCCTTAAAATCTTATAAAACATAATAATCGAGTGTTACAATACAATTGTGATTGGATAGATCACATGATTGGACTGCGTATTTTATGACGGGCCGTGTACTTACCTTAGTCTCCTTTTACGAAACCTCGGTAAGATATTCTATTCTATACATTTTACTCAGCCAGATACCACGCGGCATATAAATGTAAAGTTTTCTGTTATATTAATAAATAAATAGTTTCCACTAAAATAATTAACGTTTAGTGACCAATTCGAAACATTGCGACAAATTAGAAGAAGACTTGAAAACTGACGTAAAAATCGTCCCAGACCTACCTCAATGGAAAGTGAGCCGCCCTCACTTCGTCGATTCTTTTTCCCGTTCTTAATTAGCCCATTAATTTGGAGGGAAAACTCAATTCTGTTTCCAGTTTCCCGTCTGACTCAATTTCGCGATACTTCGCATTGTACTGAATTATTGTGCTTTATTATGAAAATATTTACTTAATGACAGAGTACATTTATATTTTATGTGTATTTACGTGTAATGATCCAATTATACCTTTTGTGTATTGCAATACTCAATACAATTGCAATTAAAACAAAAGGAGGGTCTGGAAAAAGAGTGCTTATAAGTAAGTAAGACTGTCTTCGGACGGTTTTTGATTTATATTTTTTTTTACTAACAATTTCATTACTAACCCTTTGACCATCAAGAAGAGGGGGGTGTTTTTTTTATTTTATTATCAAAGGCTAGCGCCTGGCTACGATCTCGCCTGATAGAAAGCGAAGGATGTAGGCTAAAGTGGACTGCGCTTGCCACTATAGTGCCTATACACTGTTTTTTTAACGAATTTTTTACCTTCATTTAGATCATGTTATTTACTATATTATAATTATACCTATGATTTGTATACCACATAACATTTATTGCTAGTGACGAAAACATTTTGATTGTTTCCAAATTTAATCTGTGCACATGTAGTGACGAGCTGTGATAGCCCAGCGGTGAAACCGTGCGAATCTTTCGAGGGGAACACGAGTTCGAACCCGGGCAGGCACCGATGAGTTTTTCTATTACAACTCATGTGTCTAATTGATAATTGCAATTTATCACGCTTTTTCGGTGAAGGAAAACATCGTGAGGAAACCTGCATATCTCTGGAGAATTCTGGAGATATATGTAACCTACCAATCCGCATTGGAGCAGCGTGGTAGGTCTTAGCTCCAACCCTTCTCTCCAGAAACGGAGAGAGGAGGCCTATTCCCAGCAGTGGGATCATAACAGGTCGCTACTTTACTTTACTACTGTAGTGCCTATTGAGCACTAGGCGTTTGAGGGGCTAATATTCTCCTGGAGTCGTTCTCCTCAGTGCTGGAGGTTGACCTCTTGCGCGGATCACTTATTCGCGCATAACTCAACTCCAGGTTTTGCGATCTCTTGCACCTTAAAAAGCGTCGTAGACTTGGATGGAGAGCTTGACTATCTTTCATTTTTTCTTTTCTTTCACATTCTTTACCCTTAATAATATATGAGCACGTAAATTCGTGCTTGCATGCGTTCGTGCGCGCGCGCGCGCCTTTGTGTGTGTGTATGTTTTAAATAGGTTTACATTTAGCATGTTTGAAACCGAAAGAACTCGTTTTTCGGTCTTACAAAATCACGTTCAAGCAAAGAGCTAAAAAAAATATAAGAATTATAGTTTTTAAAATAGCAATTGCTGAGTTTCTTGCTCTTCTCGGTAGGGACAGGTTTCCGAACCAGCAATAGAGTTGACGATTCAAAAGGACTCGTTTGCATGTTTATTTGAATTTGAAGTAAAAAAGTTTTTTATCACAAATTCCTCCTCGCGTCGTATTCCTCATTACGGAGGGTCGTGATCCCTACATTTAGGAAGCAGACTTTGAGGTAAGACTTCCTTCCATCTGTTCCTATCTTTGGCCATGTGGAGTGCGTCGTGTAATCACAAATTCATATATCATTAATCTGCTTGCAAATAGTGCACACTAAACCAAAAATTGTGGCCTTAGAGTATCTTTCTAAAATAAATATAACATTACATTATATATCAGTAACGCAAACTCGAATGAAACTTACATAGAGGCGTATGTACTTAAGTCCATGGCAGAATACATAATGTAAGAGAAACAAAGCTTCTACATAATGCCCACCAAATCTAACCTCCAACTTGGTGCAAGTTATAAGCGAAAAAATCCACGTATCATATTTAAAAACTAAGCAAAGTAACTGCTCTGAAAGAGTTATTTGAATAAACATTTGTACCTAATTAGTTAGTCGTAAGACTCGAAAGTAGTTCTCAGCAAATCTAGAAAATTAGTTAATTTACAACAGTAATATATTTGTAAAAAAATTAAGGACAACATATCTAAGAATACTAATTTGTCGTAACAAAACAGAAATAACTCCAAACATCTCATCCGACAACTTAGCACTGTAATTTTGTAAAAAGAAAACGTGAAATTAATGTGTGAATTCATGAAGTAAGAAGAGTGTAACTAACAAAGGCATACTTTAATTAGAAATCTATAACTGCTTATCTAACAATGTTTTTTTGTAACTAAAGATAGGTGCGTAGATGCCTACTTAATAGTCAAACAGTTAATGTTTTAGATCCATTATTTTTTTTAAATAAATTGATATTTAGTATGGAAATATACTTAAAATTAATTGAAACCAAGCTTGTGACATTTAATAGCCAACTTTGACATGTTTTTGTGTTACTCTGTGCGTGCGCAAATTCGTATTTATTTACTCATTATTACTTTTGTATTATGGATCTCCGTAACGCTTAATTCTATAAATTATTTAAGGGCAAAGTGCACTTTTTTATGGGGTTTTCATTACACATTCATGTATTTCGATGATCAAACACAAGCATAAGTTATACACACACATAGTCTTTGTCGGCGAAGACAGGGGTACCATTTTTTGACGTCAATCGATCGTTGCTTATAGATGCACTCCCGAGAGCAATTTGACTAGTCTCAGACACACCATCAGTACTCTACTAAAACGTCACCAAAGTTCAGCCTCACAGGAGGCTTCATCATAAGACTTTCACTGACACTAGCAAAGCTTTTGTCATACACTCCGTATTTCCGCTTTTGCGCCCATCCATCCAAATCCGTCAACTTTTAAAAACCATTAGAGTCTAAGAACATATCTTTATCTCTCTCCCTCTTTGTCACTCTCTCTTTCTCTCTGTCCATCTCTAATCTCATCTCCCCCCCCTCTCTCTCTCTCGTCGACCAATCGACGTCCACTGCTGGACATGGGTCTCTTCCAAGGACCTACAAACTACACGATCTTATGCTGCCTGGATCCTGCGGCTCCCCGCGAACTTTTTGAGGTTGTCTGTAACCTAGTGGAGAGTCTGCCTATACTACGCCATCCGGTGCGCGGTCGCCACTCTAACACCTTGAGACCCCAACGTCTATCGGTTCTTCGAAATATGTGTCCCTTCATACCTAAGAATAAAGCTAGCTCAAAATAAGTCAAACATTTTATTTATTCATGTCGCTAATTTCATGACAATTGTACCGCACAAACAGGGTGGAGTAGAGCAACAAAGGAGAAATTTCACTAGATCCATCCACCCGCAAACAAACAGCGGCGTTTCACATTCCGTCCACTGAAGACAGCAGATCAAATTGAACCTTGTGATCTCGCACATATGCCCCACAAACGTTATATACCGCTCCCAACGCCTGAAGCTACCATATATATGTACATCATATTGAATTTCGTTCAGTAGCTGACTCAAAGCCCTTTGTAAATAGGCCACTAAACAAGACATTATTAAGTATGCTCGATGTACGTTATATTGCCTCATGCGAATCAGAATATATTAAATTTATATTATGTGTTGAATAATCTCAAAGATTCATGCCTATCTGCTAAATGTTACAATATTATTACTGGGCAAAGGCCTCCTCTCGTCTTTAAAAGTACGAATTCTATCTTAGATCCGCGCCAAATGCGTAATCGCAGAAATTTACAAAAAGTAGACATGTTTCAACCCGATATTTTGAATTGTAAATATATTTTTTTATAAAACACAAACGTAATTACGTCGAACGTATTTTACGATCGGCCGCCTGCTGAAATCAACCTACCTTAGATGTATTTTACGACCCCTCGGTAAGAAAGAGGGTGGTCTATTCTACTCAGCCGTATACCACACAGCGGGTCAACTTACCTTAGTCGCATTTAACGAGGGTGGTCTATTCTACTCAGACGGGTACCACAAGGCGGGTTGACTTATCTTAGTCGCCTTTTACGATACCTCGTTAAGAAATGTGGGTTGTCTATTCTAGTCAGCCGGATACCACACGGCATCAGTACTTAATATTAATATTTTTCTAAAAAATATTCAGTATAAATTTATACAAATGTAACTTGTCATAATACAAGTTATTCGATATACCTATACAGAAGATGTGTAGATAGAAGCGTTATTTACCCGTCGTATTTGCTTGTGAGCTGAGCTTGGACAAACGTTTGCTTTACCAACTGGATATCAAATAGGTACGTCGCTTAACAGCTATCGATACTTATTAATCTATACTTATAAAGCTGAAGAGTATGTGTGATTGTTTTATTGTTTCTTTGTTTAATTGTTTGAACGCGCTAATCTCAGGAACCACTACACCGATTTGAATTTTTTTTTGAGTTTAAGATATTCCATTTATCGAAAAAGTCTATAGACTATATAACATCACGCTAAGACGAATAGGACCTCTCCTATTTTGCCTCTCTAATTTTGCCATTCTCGCTATATTTATAGCTTTCCTTGCATGTGGTAAGCAAGCGGTGAAAGTTATTTAAAAATCATGTACTATAAAATTGTTCCCCTCTAGAAGTTCTAAAAAAATCCGCGATACCATATGTCTAGCTTATAAGGTTTTAACATAATTAATATATTTACCAAAATACGTGCAGGTATTCAGATTATGCAGTAACCAAAACTATATCCTTCTTTACTGGTTGGCCCGTTATTTTTCCTATTAGAGTATTAGCGACAAACTAGAAAATGTATATTTATGTTTGATTTTATTGAAAAGTATTTTTCGTTAATAAAATCGTGACATCTGTATATAAAAAGGTTTTATCCAATTGTTGTGCAATACGTGAGAAATGTCTACTAAAAATATGTATGTATTTTGCAAATTTTGCCGTGTTGTATCCGGCTAAGTAGAATAGACGACCCTCATTTTTTGCCGAGGTATCGGAAAAGGCGAGTAGGGTAAGTTGACTTCAGGTGGACGGCCGGTCGTAAAATACATAGCCAAATCATGTTACATGTTTGAGTCAATCTGATAGTAATTTTTGGGATCCTTGAGGGAAAGCATTTTGAAAATATTTCCCACACACTCGTTGCCAAAAATTATTTCCATGGCGTTCGTTGGCCAAGGAAATAGTTTTCTATGGATAAGTAGGTAAATTCCTATCGATACAATATCGTAAGAGATCTGCACATCACTAGATGTAGGAAAACCATCTAAAAGCAACTAAAACATTTCTGAAATTTATAATGTATTTAAGTATGTTTTAAAACCAACTTGGTAAGTCGTTAACAAGTGATCACTCATGTATTTTATTCACAATAATCGTGGCAATTGCAAGACCACTAAAAAAAAGTTTTATTGTAATTTAACCAGTAACTATTAAACTATTTCCTATTGACATATATAGGAAGCGAACTGTCTACTGTTTTGTGTATGATAGTTACATTATCAACCAGGTTGAAGTTCAAACCGTAGAGTAATTATACTAGAGTAGGGAAGTCAGCCTAAAATGTGACATATTACAATAAAGAGAAAGCAAATGAGGGTGTATCTATCTATCTCTTTTTCACATGTATGATAAGACAACGATGAAGTGTACGAGTTTCATCTTCCCTCTCATAAGGTGTTGTGACATTCTCACTTACCACTTATAGGCCTATCTATGTCTCCTCTACTCTATCTATGATGTGACATATTACAATAAAGAGAAATTAAGAGATACAAATGAAAATGATCTATCTGTCTCTCTTTTTCATGACTGATTAGACAAAGATGAAGTATACGAGTTTCATTTTTGCTGTCATTAGTTATTGTGACAATCTCACTTAACTGCGTATGCCTCCCGTACTCTAAGTATAACAACTCTATGAATATGGCACATTTTACGCTGGCTTCCTAAGTCTAGTGTAATAACTTTATGATGATAGTTACAACGTCAACCAGGTTGAAGTTCCACTGTAGATATGAAATGTAAGACGCAAAATGTCAGTCGCGCTCGTTTCACATTTCGTTCATATAATAAAACGCTCTCACGTGCAACTGTTCTTTGAGCCACGACTAGCGAGTATATTTTCGTTGCGGTGATATTTTACTGACTCCTATAACCCCATTTCTTAAAATTATACATACATATTAAAACATCTTTAACATTACTCTAATTTGTTTCTTTGATATATAATATCTTGTAGGTATTTATTTGTTTTTTTATTCGCATCTCCAACAGCGTGATAATATTAAATCATCCAACAAATAATTAATTATGTTGTACCAATTATAGGAGATCACATCACTTAGTTCCAGCACTACCATAACGTAAGTACATAAGTATAATAGTTACAATTAATTACAATTTGGAATTATATTTATTTTATTTTCAAATTTCTTATCACAATTTACTACCCTATTTTACAATAACAAGAATTTATAAAAACTTAAAACAAAATTAGAACTAACTAAATAGTACACAAAAAAAATTTTTTTAAAGAAAATAAAAATTATACAGACATATTTAAATCTATTTACACTAACTCAAAACCGTCGATTCCATTGCAGTGGGGTTAAGGTTCCTAAAATACTGGCAGCGTTACCCCTTTGAAGGTCCAAACTTATTCGTTGGCCAAGGTAGCTGCCAGCTCTCGGGTCCCCGGAACACTCTACGAGCCTTCTCGACAGCTCATTGAAGAAGGTATGAGCGTCCAGGCCCCATGGACCCAAGGTCTCTAAACCAAAAGGCACAGAAGCTTCTGTCTATGTCTTCATATTTGCGCCTTTGGCATTTTCTGCACTGCTAGCGGCCGCTCCCGCCACAGCAGAGGTTCCTTGAATATGGGATGCTGCTAACGTGTCTACGCATGTAGCATCCAAAACAAGTGACCTCCCCAATTTCCAAGGTATGAGAACCATACCATCAGGTCTCTTGCTATCGCTACGAGCCAAACCATTTGGTTTCAAAATAGCAGGCACATTAACGGTGGCAAGAGACTTCCGGATGATCTCATTTACAATTTTAATAAAAAACAAAAAAAATATATATTAAGCCTCAAATATTACAACACTGTAATTATAAATTAACTACATTTTTTCATATATGTTAAAAGTCCATCGCAGCCAATATCTGGTGATAACGTGTCGATTTTAAACAGATATTATATAAGCGCTAGATACGTGAATCTGCCACAGTCTCGTTCTAGCATAGTTCGCCTTAAAGAACGGACATGGAATGCGAGGAGGTTTTTGAGGAACATTAATATTAAATACTTAACAGTTGATTAATATCTATTGTTCCTGTTGTACCGGCGACTTAATTTTTCAACATTCCCAATTATATACTATTTATTTTTCCCGTTTCTGAAGGAAAAACGAGAATGTTTATAGTAGCATTAAATTAATGAAGTATGGCAACATAAGAGTACATAAGTACATTAAGTAATAATAATTTTTACACATAGGTATATCATTAATAGAGGTAATTAGACGCTTAATTTGTATGTATTCACGAGTACCACTACTAGAAAATATATTTCATTAATACCAAAATCACATTTCGCTAATTTCATTGCAACCGACAACGTCGAAGTACGACGGGCACAATTTGCGAAATTGTTGGCAACTTCCAGCATAATCCTTCCCCGTGCTCGTTTCGAGTTGGAACACACGCGCAACTTTAATGTCTTCTAGCCGCTGGATTTCACTTAGCTTAGATCGATTTATGTACAAATTCTTTGTGTACTAATATCGAATTATATTGAAAGTTATGCAACGATCAAATTTTAGCACATATGTTTTTATCGCATCTTCGACTTAAAGTTTCGTTCTTTGTTGATGTAATCTAACAAGAATCTTACATTACAGTCTTACAGGAATAGGACATGACGAATTACGCAAATATATGCAAATATATGTAAATAGTGAAAATCTATATCTATCACTCTCCATCAGTAAAATTAAAAGAAGAGAATAAGGAAGCTGTGAAAGAATATCTGTGTAAATAATTAAAAAAAGAAAAATAAGTAAAAACTATTATAAATAATTAAAATATATCTATTAATCGATAAATTGTAAAACCTCTCTTTAGTATCAAAAAAAAAATTGTTCCATCCTATAATATAATCAGCTTTTAATGTGGCAATATTCAAGTCTCAAATCCAGTAGTAGACATAAGAGAATTAGCGAGAGTAAACTAGTATAACAGCACTACCTTAAAATATCTTAATTAAGGACCACGTTGCTGATCTATAATCGACTCCTGCTTTGCCCCTAGCTAAAGTACGTAAATCGTTTATGGGTTTGGGTATAAGATTCTACAATAAAATTCCGCAATCAATTTTGGCCTTGCCATTACAGCAGTTTAAAAAACTGTTAAAAAGAAGCTGATACAGAATGGGTGGATATAGCTACGCTTCTACTCTGTACCAGACAGTAATGACTAAATGTAACTAGTAACTAGTTATAAGATTTTTTTAAAAAGAGACACCGCATAGTTTCTTGCTGGCTCTTCTCGTTAGGAACAGCTTTCCGAATCAGCGGTACATTTTGACGATTCAAAAGCACTTGTTTACAAGTTTACTTGAATAAAGAATACTTTGAATTTGAATTTGAATATAATGAAACGTCTTAACTAATCATCGTTCTATTTATGCATAGCTAACACATAATCAAAAGAGTTATAAACTAAAAGTGATATCTAACAGAACATATCGCACGCTTAGTATTAAAGTGAGTGAGTATTTCAAAATTAGGCCTAATTGAGTTGTGTCTGAGTATGAGTTGCCCTTATCCCAATCCAAAATAGGGTCGGCACACCATATTCTTCTCTTCCATTCTCTCCTATCATTCGTCAACTCTGGCGCTACTTCTTTTATATGCATGTCCCATATTTTACACATACCAAACTTCTTTGCGATTTTGTCGCGGAGTCTATCTCCTGATGATGCTTCGGTTGCGGGGCGAAACGACTTTTGAATTTGTGAAAGTGAACGTATGTAGTGCTTGTGTATTGTGCACTATATATATTTTCTATTTACTGTATAGCGGATTACTTTTGTATTATGGATCTCCGCAAAGTAACGCCTACTTCTATAAATTTTCCCAAACATCTATTTTTAGCCCTCCTCTAGTCACATATCCATCCACATTGATATGTAATACACGTTTCGTCACATGCTAGCGGTTCTACAAGCGCTTAAATATTATGATAACGTATAAAATTCGCTTTTGAAAAGTAAAGTAACAGTGCCAGTTACTAACAAACTGATGGGCATAAGGCCTCCTCTCTTCTTTTTTGGAGAGAAGTTTTGGAGCTAAAACCTAGCACGCTGTTCTATTGCGGATTGTTAGGTTACATTTATCCCTAGAATTATCTAGAGATGTGCAGGTTTCCTCACGATGTTTTCCTTCACCGAAAAGCGTGACATAAATTGCAGTTATCAATTAGATACTTAAGATTAATAGAAAACTGGGTGACTGTCCGGGGTTTGAAACCACGATCGTCTCTAGAGAGTCGCACGGTCACACTCCTGAGCTATCACAGCTGATTATACCTAACAGAAATTGTAATCATGTATCCATATATGCTGACATTAATTAATTGTATCAAATTCCTCTCCAAGTCATTAACACAAGTTGCTACATATCCAAATGATCCGCACATGTAGGCAATTAACGATTCTAAATATATAAGGGAATACATAAGACGCCGGGCGGGGGGATTGGGGTGAAATAGAAGCGAAGTTGCTTAGATAATGTGCATACATTAAACTAAGACCAAACTAACGCGAGGCGTATCTTGATGAAGGAACTTCGTACGCCCGCGGTCTAATTACTGGGAGGCGGGGGAAAACAGTTCCTTTGACGAGGTTATAAGGGAAACTTCGTTTACATATAAAAAACTATATGTCGAGGTCCCAAACTTCGAATATATATCTATACATATCGCTCATGGGCTGCAATATTGGCACAACACAAAAATCATATTTTAAAATAAAAGGGTTTCAAGTTTTCATTGCTAAAGAAAATGCATAAAAAATGCTTTGGTTTGTTTCAATAAACGGCTTAATATTGAATTATAAGTTCTGCTGGTATTAGTACTGAGAAGAATGTGTATAACATTTATAACTGTGTATTTTAACATTCATAATACATAGCTCAAAAAAGGTGTTTTTTGAGTTGTGCCACTATTGCAAACATGAGTGATATAGAATTTAATCAAATTGAATCATTGTAGAACCTTTGTCAGGAACTCTAGTGGCTCCTCTTCATAATCGGCGATTACAAACGATTAGGTGCGAGCACGATCGTGATCGGGTATACTTAGCTGTACTCGCCAATCATCGTCAATGATCGCCTACAATCACCCACAACCAGGAATTGTCGGTTTTCTGACACGCATCAAAGGGAATCGCTGGGTGATACGTACGATTGCAACTATTGAATAATATAATAATACGGATGATCGTTTCGTTTATAGACAATCAAACATCATCGATCATCGCCCATAGCGAAGTGCAGGTATAGTTTTGAATCACATAAACATGTGGATAAGTTTTAAACTATTGAGGTTCATTCCTCGAGATATAGCGATTTAGAATAAGGCCTAAGAACAATAATAATTATCACTACACACTTAATCCTAATAAAGATATAAATAGATATAAGTTATATATCTAAACCGGATATCCGAAGAGCACATCTCCGTCGTCTCTTATCCGTAGTACTAACAAAGTTTGTTCCTTGCATCTCCTTTAAGCCGGATTTTATATGCCTTAGGAACATGTAGATTTTCCAAATGGATGGAAAAGTATATTTCGCTGACAGGTTTTCGCATATAATGTGACTTAATTTTAGAAACATTCTGATTTGAAAGAATTATCATAGTTAGCTTTGGTCTTGAGTCTATTAAATTTCCGTATATATATCGAAATACGATGGAAAAGGATTAATAATAAATCTTATTGGAAAATGAACGCCATCTCTTGTTGAATAGCTATATTAGTTAGGATTTTGATAGATTGAGTACTTTACAAAACATTCTAGATGTCACTAGCTGGTAAAAAATATTGTTATTTTAATAAAAGTAATAATTACCTCAAACTTATAAAAATATGTTCTTTTAATTGCCTCGTATTGTATAATTCATTAAATTGCGATGTGAAATGACGAACTAATGACTTTTTACATGGTCCTTATGGTAGGTATATTTGTTTTGCTAGTACCTACTATAGTATAAAAATAGAATAACGGTTGATTAAAATAAAGAATCTGTTATGGAAGGGCGAGACCTTCTGACACAAGTATTTTTAATGCTTACTAGAAGGTCTCAATATATATTTCTTGTAATGAATTATGCAAATGATTTTTTTTTCTTTGTAATTTGTAATCAGTAGATTCATTCCTCTAGCAATTATGTAAATCATGCGTTTTTTATTTGAATAAATACGAAAATAGAATCCTATTTCTATAATTAAAAGTTATGTCAACCACTCAACCACATAATATAAAAAAAAATTGGCAGAAATTGTAAAATACTAAGAAAACATAATTAAATAAGGATAGATCTTACTTTATTGTATCCAAAGTTCACGCATGAAACAAAACTCTTACTTCTGTAAAAACTTCGTGCCAAATTGATATTAACAAAAAGTAAAACTTGCATATAATTAAAAAAACTAAATAAAAAATTACATACTGTAATGTGTAATACTGTAGTATATATTTTGATGTAATATAGACGACATTAGCACTGAGCAAAAACCTCTGTTATTTTTAATGATAAGTAACGTTTGTTAATAAATTATTTAAATTGTTAAATGAATGTAAAATAAAAAATAAAATAAAATTTGGCGAATTCCTGAAATATGTTTAGCATACGAATCCTTTTTGAAACAGCGATGGCTTTTATGTCAAATTAATCACTCCAAAAGGAGTGACAAGACCTCTACTAAGCAAAGAATAGTAAAATGTGGCTTCTTGAATATACTACTAAACTAAAAGTGGCAATTAAGTAATAAGTTCTATCCATCCTGTTACTATCCCACTGCTGGGCGTAAGTCTCATCTGTCTGTATTTTGAGGGAAGGGCTATACTTAAGATTTACCACTCTGCTCCAATGCGGATTGGTAGGTTACACATATCCCTAGAATTATTTATAAAAGCAGGCGTCACTTTGCGGAATTCCATATTACAGGCACTATAACAAAACTACCTCGCTATAATCTGCACGGGTTAAGCGAATGTAGGCAAAGTTAATGTATATGAAGCAGGCAAAATTTACGAACCTTACACATGCAGGACAAGCCACCACACGCACCCCAAGGCTCGTCTACCAGCAACAAAGTACACAAGCATCACACACACCCACCACCACAACAATCTCGACGATCGTTTAGCTCCGAAACCGAAGCATCATCAGGAGGATAGGCTCCATGACAAAATCGCAATCCCTAGAATTCTCTACAGATATGCAGGGTTTGCCACGATGTTTTCGCTCACCGAAAAGCGTGTGATAAATTGCAATTAACAATTAGACACACTTGGCTGCCGGGGATTTGAACCCATGACTGTCTCTAGAGAGTCGCATGGTCTCATCGTTGGGCTATGACAGCTAGTAAGCAAATAATAAGTATATCAGAGCAATACTAAAACAATCTAATGATGCCAACATTTTGCATCCATCCATTTGTGTTTCGAAAAAATATTTCCTTTGAAATCGCACGATAGGATATCTCGGAGCGCAGTCCCTGCGGTCTGGCGGCTTTCCATCAGCTGTGATTGATAAGCCCGTCCCACGAGATTGCCGTCACGTGATCGTAATAACGTGGATAAGCCTCTCGTCAAATTGGTGTATGTTGTTTCGAAGCTATTATATGAAACTATAAGGAATATCATCGTTCTCCCCGTATCTCTGTCTAAATAGAGTCGGCAAAACCATGCACAACTTGTGTAAAGTAAGTCCTATTATGGACTTGCTAAATTACCAACGTAACCATTTTATAACTTCAAAATGACTCATTGAATAAAAAGTGAAAGTTTAATAGACTTTCATAAATTGCTTTACCTATCTACATAAAATTTAACCCAAACGCAGCTACGACAAAATAAAATAAACAAGGAATATAAATTCAAATTGGAGTTCAAAATTTATATTATGGTATATCGTATTGTAATAAATTTGCACATTTTAAAATGAAAATACGATAAAATTGAAAAATACTTACAATTCTACAAATGACTATGTAAAAATCTTTTTTTTTCATTTTACTAGCTGTCCGGGCAAACGGTTGTTCTGCCATATATATTATTTCTAGGAAATATCTAGTACATTATAAACAATATAAAAAATTGCCCAAAAAAAATTAAAACGTTAGGGGTGGACAACTCATAGGGGTATGAACAATAGTTAGTAACCGATTCTCAGACCTACAGGATATGCTACATATAAAATTTCATTAAAAACGCCCAGGCCGTTACGAAGTAATATGGTAACTGTGTATGGTAACACGAGAATTTTAAATATAAGATTTGAATTTTCAATAGCGAGCCCAAACCTGAAAACCCAGTGATGGTAGAATGCCTATGAAATGGACAGACGACCTCAAAAAGGTTGTGGGGAGTTGCTGGATCCAAACGGCACAAAATCGTGTGATGTGGAGATGCCGTGACTATACATTAGATACGACAAGACATTGTACAACATACCTAAACCACTGTACGCTTTAGATAGGAAAGAATAATATTTAATAGGAAGGATGTAGGAATAGATTAATATCAAGTTAACCGAATCTTGCGATTTTGTCGTGGAGCCTATCTCCTGATGATGCTTCGGTTGCGGGGCGAAACGATTGTTGAGTTTGTGATAGTGAACGTGTGTAGTGCTTGTGTATTGTGGTGGAAGTGGTGGAGGTTTATGCATGTGTTTTTACGAATCCTGCACGTATCGGGTATGAAAATACGGATAGTCCACTATACATTTAACACTATATATATTTTCTGTTTACTGTATCGCGGATTATAGCAAAATAATTTTATTATTACTTAACCGAATCCTTAAGTGGAATAAGCATGGCGGCGCATCTCTAAAGAAAGCTTGAGTATGTTTGCCACGTCTTGAAAAATGCTAAATATGAATTGCTGCGGCTTATTATACAAGGAAAAATCTAAGGACTAAGTTTCGGCCGACGGAGGATGTCTTGGCTAAAAACCTACGCTGTAGTTCGGAAAAAGTACTCGTATCCTATTCAGAGTAACGGTGTCGATGGTCAAAATTGCCTTATTGATCGCCGAACTTTGAGAGAACATGGCACCTTAAGAAAAAGAAAGCATCTCTAGAACAGTGCTAATAAAAGACAACGACCTTTCTGTCAATAGCTACGACTAAGAAGAGAAACTAAATCCGTATACCGAAACAAACAATTTTCTTTAAAAAAAACATTCTCTATAGGTCATTTGTATCCAAAAGTCCAATACGCGATCTAGTGTCATTGGGTAAGAGTAAGCACTAAAACAAAACGCAAAAAAATAAAGCCAGTTTCTTCGCATATCTTCACTAAGTCTTACCTCCTAACATTATTGATGACTAAAACAACCCCCTCTCGGGCCCGAAATACGAAGTGGGGTCAAACGCTAACATTTAGACATAGCTCCTAAGTCCGAGACCATAACTTACTACTCAAAAACATATTCTATGTGCAGGTATTAAGGTTGATTTTGGATAGTAGTAAACGGTCTGAAGTGTACAAGTAGGGAGAGGGTTAACCCCCCAGGTGGTTGAGCAATTTTACCACGTTAGCCTGTGACGGTCGCCTGTAATTTTGGAGCCTAATGCGACTATTCCTATTTCAAGTTACCCCCGGGGGCTTAAAATGTGCCTGACAGGAGAGATAAGGCCGTATTCAGGTTTCAATGGGGTCGTACGCATGGACGTTACGGGTGTAGAGCGTTTTGAATTGCTTGCGTGAATCGTTATGTTCTAGATTAAGGATATACCTTTATGGGAATCGTTTGTGTAAAGATGTTTTTATATTTTTATATACAAAGTTTTATGTAAATATATAAGCTGCGATAGCCTAGCGGTGAGACCGCGGTACTCTTTCGAGGGGTCACGAGTTCCAACCCCGGGCAGACACCAACGAGTTTTTACGTTAAAACTTATGGGTCTAATTAATATCTCCAGTTAACGAAAATTTCCTTCACCGAAACGAAAACGAAGGAAACCTGCATACCTCTAGAGAATTTTGGAGATATCTTAACACATATCCCCAGACGCCGCTCCAATACGAAATGATAAGTTATATGCCAAGAATTCAAAAAAGATATGCAGGTTTTATCACGATGTTTTCCTTCACCGAAAAGTGTGTGAAAAAATCTAAATATCAATTAGAGACATAAGTTTTAAAAAGAAACTCGTTAGTGCCTGCTCGGAGTGTGAGCCCGTTATCCTCCAAAGAGAGTCGCACGATGTCACTGCTTGGCTATCACAGCTTATGCAACTATAATTAAATATCATACTATAAATAATAATTATTTAATATAAATATATATTAAGTCAATGTGCCGTGTAGTATCCGGCTGAGTAGAATAGACCACGTGTCGTAAGAGGCGATTAAGGAAAGTTAACGTCAGGCGGCCGGTTGTAATTATCCAAATCATGCAACATGTTTATAACATGTTATGCCGACCCCATTTAAAGTGAGGTAAAGGCAGGAGAATGATGAAATATAATAAATAAATATACGCTTTATTTTATTTATTTAGTACTGCGCGGTAATACTCTTTGTCCGATGAACGTTTACTAGACACTACGTAGGGACCACTTAAAAAAGTTTGAACAACTTTAAGAAAGTAAAAAAGACATATATTCAAAGAGACCATAAAGTTTATACGTCCATATAATTTTTACTAACCTAAACATTTCAGTGTAGAAAGTCTAGATGGGCGACATCTAAACAACTTGCGATAATAAAAAATAAACTTTTCAAAATCTCCGTCATTAATGAAAAATATAGGTCATGGTAAATATATTTACAGTAACTGTTTAGTTAAAATATATTTTATAAAATTTAACTTCATACATACTGTGCTACATTTTTTAAAAACAAGTCGAAATATAGTGCTGTCCCATAAGCTGCCAATTTTAAGATTTGTATAATACTAAAATGATATAGTATTTTATTATTACTAGGAAAATAATTTTTATTGAACCTATAATTAACCAGAAAAGTTTATAAAACACCCTCAGAAAGTTAAAGAATGAATATTTAAATACACATACTGTTATTTTAACGGTAGTTATAAAACTAACCATAAAGTTAACAGTAAAAGTGTTTCAATATATGACGCTTGCCAAATTCGTTCTCATCACATCACATGTAAGAGAGAACAACATTCAAAATTGAGATGTTGTTCTCTCTTACATCATCATAGTTTTAACACTATCTCCTTTGCAGCTGACATCTAGCTGTTCGCTAACTCTACGCCGAAACTCTACTTTCTACATTTATTTCTTAACCTGACTCTACTCCCTAACCGTACTTCCAAATTCTCTTCCCTAACATCACTTCTTAACTGTAAACCCTAGCTCTACTCCCTAATGACACTTCTTGTCTGTACTCCCAAAGTCTTGTTATGGTACGAAAGTAATAATAAAATTATTTTGCTATAATCCGCGATACATTAAATAGAAAATATATATAGTGTTAAATGTATAGTGGACTATCCGTTTTTTCATACCCGATACACGCAGGATTCGTAAAATACATGCACAAACCTCCACCACTGCCACCACAATACACAAGCACTACACACGTTCACTATCACAAACTCAACAATCGTTTCGCCCCGCAACCGAAGCATCATCAGGAGATAGACTCCACGACAAAATCGCAAAGCGAAGCATTATCCAAACAAGCATTGTTATATAGTAATTGGTTCATCCCACCATATATTTTACCTCTGAACACGTGCAACAAGCTTGAACTAGAAACATTTATCTGCTCGTTAATGAGGGTGCCATTGCTATGCCTAATGATTTCTAATTGTTCCAAAATATTTAATTTCAAGCTTTTTTCTTCCTTTCTTGTTATAGTACTTTACTTAATGTAATCTTTACAAGCTGGTTACAATAAACACTTAGAAACACCTTATATTATTGGTTCTAGGACTACGTTGCTTAGCCAGTAATTTATAAGCGTAATCAGGATGAATTAATAAAAATCCTATTAAGTGCCATATTATTTATTTATTTTGTAATAAATTCTAAACAGAAATTAAGTCCTATGGAGATAAGATAGTCAGTGCGGGCGTCGAATATAAATTGCTATAGTAAAAGTTCGTGGCCTAATTAATCGTGTTCGGATTACGTTTGCGCGGCGATCATGATCTCTGCTTTGTAAAGCTTTTACATTTTACAAACAATCTTCTCTTTTCATATATAATGTGTACGCAATCTACCTATTCTAACACCTTAATTTTGGATTTCTATACAAACATTGATAGCGGTAGATTTTGTCGATCCAAAAGCACTTGTTTACAAGTTTACTTGAATAAAGAATATTTTGAATTTGAATTTGATATTACTCCAACGAATTTTGATAATAAATGTTAGTTGTTTCGTCTCCAGATAGTCCGAAAAACAAAACTTCTCAAACAATACCAGACTTGTCTTCAATTTTGGGAATTGGGAACCTGAAAACGATGCTTAATATATAATTTAAGATTATATAAGTGATTAAAATTTTACACTGTCATTTGTACGTAAGCACTGGACAAAAATAACTAATAGGAAGTAGACATTTTTTTTTATAGAGTGTCCGCCGAATATCTTGGCGGTTCTTCAAATATCATTCTGAATTCAAATTTAAATAATTCTTTATTCAAGTTAGCTTTTATAAGCACTTTTTAATTCCCAAATGCCAATGAAGCTACGACTAGTTCGGAAAGGTGCTGTTACCGAGAATCACCAGCAATAAACTCGGCGATCACTCTTTTCAAAATAAATATTTTATTAATACATAATTGTTTACAAATTAATAAATCTAGTGAGTAGTTGATGGCAACCCAAATCCAAGTTTCTTTATTTCGATAGACACATATTAAGCACCTTCTGGACTCTAGTATAATAACTCTATGATCGATGCACGTTTTTATTTGTTTATGCTTTTTAAACAATTAACTCTTGCGAAGAAAAAGTACTGGTACTCCACGGGAATACAAATGTTTGCAGTAAAAGTTCGTGGCCTAATTAATCTCATACAGAGAGGTACGGTTGATGTCCCGGAGAGAATATGCGATAAAAAATTATTTCCTTTTAATTTTTTATAGCTCTAAGATTACTAATGAATATGTAAGTATGTCACATATGAGAAATGTTTCGACCTGTTCTACATTTACAAATATAAATTTGAATACTGATTTTTTTAACTTATAATCCGCACGGGTTAAGTGAATGCATGCAAAGCCAATGTGTATGAAGCAAGATTATAGCAAAGTAGTTAGTTCTGTTATATTGCTTGTAGTATGGAATTCCGCAAAGTAACGCCTGCTTATATAAATCATTTGTATTAATATATTTATTACCAGAATCTTACAGTCTGTTTATGTTAGGTTGTTGTGACCCAATAATAGTGCATTATTTGATTATTAAAATAGGTTAGATAGATAGATAGGTAAAATATAATATGTAAATGTAGTCAATTGCAGACTTAATCTTAGAAAAACTTTCAGTATTGTGGTTACTATGATCGGTTCACGAGTTCCGTATGAAATTTTAACGATGTAATTTATAGAATTAGGCGCTACTTTGCGATTTTGTCGTAGAGTCTATCTCCTGATGATGCTTCGGTTGCGGAGCGCAACGATTGTTGAGTTTGTGATAGTGCACGTGTATTGTGGTGGAAGTGGTGGAGGTTTGTGTATGTGTTTTTACGAATCCTGCACGTATCGCGTATGAAAATAAGGATAGTCCACTATACATATATATATATATATATAGCACTATATATATTTTCTATTTACTGTATCGCGGATTATAGCAAAATAATTTTATTATTACTTTTGTTTAGCGATGTATTTACATGCCACACGGCATTTACCTTAGTCGCCTCTTACGACAGCTCGGTAAGATAGGAGAGTGGTCTATTCTATGCAGCCGGATACCACACATATATTTTTTACAAAACATTTTTATTATTTTAAATTGGCTGGAATAATGATGCGGCCTACAATTTAAGAAAGTATAATATATTTGATATACATTTTCCCCATACGACCAATACGGGCAACATCAGAGCACACCTGAGCGCGAACAAAAACCAAAAATTAAACAACGTCCTTTGTTGGCGAAAACGCTAAATTGAGGAAATTTCCATCCATTCTCCAGCCAGGCGTCATCCGCGCCTAAACCCCGCTTCAATTTCAATAGCACCCCACACACTCCTTACACCCTTTAGGACGCCCCCACAGTTGGATGTCCCGCTCAAGCTTACGGTTATCTCGTTAGAGCGATAGAGACACAGCTACCTACAGGGCCGGTCCGAGAGTTAGACATATATTATTGTATTATACTGTCGTAGGTGGCGCGGGGGTGAAGATTGATGCCGAGGGGCGGGGAGCGGTAGTTTCGGCAACCCTATGTCGACATAACGAAATTTGCGTGACGCACGCATGTGTGTGTGCGACCTCATATTTCACGTAAAGGAAATTAGGTGGAGGAATTAATTTTGAAGTTTTCAATAAAGAGAACAAAAATTGGCGGATACGGGCCGAGTATCAGCGGCTTCAGAAAATTAAATACGTATAGGGTTTCTAGGTAAATTACATGATGTTGACGACATAAAGGAAAATTTAAAAAAAGGAACTTCGAAAATGTGTCACGTATGTCCATTATGTTAAAATTAGGTCGGAATGAATTACTGAAAATATTGGTAAATCAAGAGACATTTAATTTAATTTAATATATCTGAATAATCGCTTTCTGATTATACTCCAATTGGTGTTTAATAATCGTAATATCGTTATTATTAATATTCATCAAGAATGTTACAAGAGTTACATTTATAAAAAATAATCCGATTGCCACTAAACTTTTAAGGATCCGCAGGGTCATTCTAAAGATTGTCTGGAGTCTATAAAGGACATATAGAAAAACATTAATTTTTATATATAAGAGTATAGCGGTAGTATCGTTAGCAGAGTTCTATATATAAGTCGACCCCGTTTTTTCACATATATTGAGTTTGATTCTAGAGTGGGTCAAATCACTTAATTTTTTTAAAACATAGTTTTTATTTGGAAAAAAGTTTTTAAATCGTTAACTAAAAGATATGTAGAGGAACTAAACTTATTGACATCTTTCACATAATTATGAAAACACAATAGGGGAAAGATAAATTTATTGTTTATGATTTTTTAAATGGCTTTTGTTGATATCTTTAAAATTTGTACCTAGCCTTATCTTTTACTACTCTGTGGAAATGTGGTATTCTATATATTCTTTTTTTTTCTCTCTCTCTCACGCCTTGGATGTCACGCGATATACGTTCGTTGTTTGATCTTATTTTAATAAATAGTTTTTCTAATCAGTATAATAATTATTTTATTTATCAGGTTATGGGCCCAGTAAGCCCTGAACAAATAGAAATTGAAAGACTCAGTGCTAAAACAGTTTACGAGAAAAACATAACCTCAACAAACAACGCGGTCTTCCGGACACCGGTTCATTGTGCAAAAATTCTTGTGAAAAATGGCAAACAGCAATCATATGACATTAATTGAAAAATTAAACGGTCGAGAAAACTATGCTACCTGGCGGTTTGCTGTTGAAGCGTACCTACAACACGAAGGATTATGGAACTGTATCCAATGTGAACGCACAACCACACCGGAATTAAAAGACGACATCAAAGCAAGATCAAAGCTCATACTACTGGTTGATCCCATTAATTTCGTGCATATTCAAGATGCATCGACTGCAAGGGAAGTATGGGACAATTTAGCGAAGGCTTTCGATGACTCCGGGCTAACACGCCGAGTTGGTCTGCTGCGTGATCTGTGTAACACGAGACTGTTAGATTGCCAGAACATTGAAGAATATGTTAGCAAAATGATGACAACAGCGCATAAACTACGTAATATAGGATTTAAAGTAGATGATGAGTGGCTGGGTACTCTGCTACTCTCCGGTCTCCCTGAAAGTTATAAACCAATGATTATTGCTATAGAAAGCTCGGGTATGAAAATATCAGCTGACTCCGTTAAGTCAAAAATCCTTCAAGATGTCAGACTGAATGATACTGATTCTACAGCTTTTGCAATTAATCACAGATTTCATAAGAAAGTACCTCAGAAACAGTCCAAAGGTCCTCGCTGCTACACATGTAATAAGTATGGACATAAGAGCCCTGAGTGCAGGTCAAAAAGGAAAGAAAAGAATTCAACAAACAAAGATAGCTCTTCAAGTTATTCTGCAGTGTTTGTTGCAACTTTTAACAATAATGATGCTTGGTATATTGACTCAGGAGCCTCGTCCCATATGACTAAACATCATCAACTGCTTCAGAAAGCTACAGTACCGTTAATTAAAAATATTAAAGTTGCAAATGACAAAATGCTAACCGTACAAAAATCTGGAGAAATATCTCTGTGTGCATATAAGGGAAAAGGTCAAGAAAACAATATATTACTTAAAAATGTTCTATATGTACCTGAGCTTGCAACTAACCTAATATCAGTTAGTCAAATAATAAATAGTGGCGGCAAAGTAAACTTTAACAGCAGAGGCTGTGTCATACTTAATACTACAAGTGAGGTTGTAGCTACAGCAAGTTTAATTAATAACATGTACCGACTAGATATGCCTGACGGCTATGCATGCATGTCCGATATTGAAACTGATACTTATCTGTGGCATCAACGCATGGGTCATCTGAACTTCTCAAGCCTGGAGAAAATGACTGAAAATGTAGATGATGTTAATATACCTAAAACTAAAGAAAAATTCACATGCTTAACATGTCAAGAAGGTAAACTTACCAGGTTACCTTTTAAGAGTCAAGGAACAAGATCCAAGGAATTACTTGAACTAGTCCATTCTGACGTTTGTGGCCCGATGGAAACCAAATCACTTGGAGGTGCAAAATACTTTGTAACATTCCTGGATGACTACTCTAAAAAAATATATGTTTATGTCATTCACAACAAATCTGAAGTTTTAGAAAAATTTAGAGAATTCAAGAATGAAGTAGAAAATCAATTAGATTGTAAAATAAAAATACTCAGAACAGACAATGGTCTTGAATATATGAACAAAGAATTCTCTAAGTACCTAAAGGACTCTGGAATCATACACCAGTCTAGCACACCATATACTCCAGAACAGAACGGCACAGCGGAGCGCATGAACCGAACACTGGTTGAGAGAGCGAAGTGTATGATCCTAAATGCCAAACTATCAAAATGTTATTGGGCTGAAGCAGTTCTTGCAGCTGCCTACATCATAAATAGATCTCCAACCAGATCTCTCTCAGACAGAACACCAGAAGAAATGTGGTCAGGACGAAAGCCAAAAGTCAATCACATGAGAGTGTTTGGGTGCGAAGCCATGGTCCACCTGCCTAAAGAGAAGCGCAGAAAGTGGGACTCCAAAGCTCAGAAACTCCTGTTTATTGGGTACTGTGAGAACACCAAGGGATATAGGTTTATCATACCTAATACTAAAACAGTTGTTAAAAGCCGGGACGCAGTATTCCTTGAGTCAACAGTTCAGAAAAATTATGTACCAGTGGAATTGTCCGAGACAAAAACAATTGAACCACAAAACAAAAGTGATGTGAGTGAAGATGACTATTTTTCTGACACAATACATGAAGAAGAAAATCAAAGCTCTGATCCTGATTATGTACCAGAAAAATCAATCTTATCACCTGAACCCAGTTATGTAACAATGAGATCCAAGAAAATTAATGTGAAACAACCACAAAATACATACCTATGCTGTGGAGAAGATCTGCAACTAAATGTCATCCCTCAGAACTACAAGGAAGCTCTAGAATCTCCTGATGCTGAAAAATGGAAAAGTTCCATTGCTGAAGAGTTCAAATCTCATGATAAAAATGGAACATGGACATTGATCAAGAAGCCCCCAGGAATAAAGACAATTGGAAGCAAGTGGGTATTCAAAATTAAAGAAGAGTCAACAGGTCCACGCTACAAATCTCGTCTGTGTGCAAAGGGTTATGCACAAACGAAAGGCATTGATTACCAGGAGACATTCTCACCAACAGTAAGGTATGACTCTATACGCATATTACTATCTATAGCTGCACAATATAACCTTGATGTTATACAACTTGATATCAAAACAGCGTTTTTATATGGTGAATTAGAAGAGGACATTTATATGCTCCCTCCAGAAGGCTTACTGTGTGAGGAGAATGTTGTTTGTAAATTAAACAAGTCATTGTATGGTCTGAAACAAGCACCCAGATGCTGGAACTCAAAATTTGATACTGTCTTGAAGAAATTTGGATTCATTCAAAGTAAAGCAGATCAATGTGTATATGTAAGGAATATTGATGGAATAAAATGCTATCTTTGTATTTATGTTGACGATGGACTGTTACTGTCAAAAAGTCAATCAGTATTGAAAGAGTTTATCAATGAGCTACAAACCATTTTTGAAGTAAATATATGTAAATTAAGTAATTTTGTTGGTATGCAGATTGAGAAAAATGACCACTCTATTTTTATTCATCAGTGCAAATATATTGAACAACTTCTAACAGACTTCAATATGAATAATGCTAATCCAAATACTATTCCAGCCGATCCTCATGTAACATTGGAAAAAGAGGATGATCAGCCAGACAAGAACATACCATATCGCCAAGCTGTGGGGTCACTTATACATCTTGCTACAGTTAGTCGACCAGATATAATGTTCTCTGTGAGCCGGGTGAGCAAATTCCTAAATTGTTATAAAGAATCACACTGGACTGCAGTGAAGAAAATCTTTAAATATCTTAAGGATACTAAAACCTATGGATTATGTTATTATAAAACATCAGACCCCTCTGTCATTGGGTACAGTGATGCTGATTATGCAAATGATCCTAATACCAGAAGATCTGTAACAGGCTATGTGTTTATCAAAAATGATGCTGCAATCACCTGGTCGAGTCAACGTCAGCAGACAGTTGCCCTCTCGACAACTGAAGCCGAGTTCATGGCTGCTTGTGCAGCTACCAAAGAAGCCATGTGGATCAAGCAGTTACTGTGTGATATTAGTGAATTTAACCAAGAATCTCTGTGTTTAAACTTAGACAATCAAAGTGCAATAAGTGTTATTAAAAATATTAATTTTCACAAGCGTTGTAAACACATAGATATTAAATACCATTTTGTGAAAGAAAAATATTACCTAAAAATAATTGATTTAAAATATGTATGTACTAAAAACCAACTGGCAGATATATTTACAAAAGCATTGTTTAGAGATACATTTATATATTTGAGAGATAAGTTAGGCATGTCTCATTTGTAATTCAGTAATGTGTATGAACATTTTCTATTTATCTCATTAATGTATGTATGTAATTCACATACTCTGAAAATTATTGTATTTCATCTTTATCTAAAGTTGTTAATATGTTGTAGAGTAATAGATTCCAGTTTTCTTTAATTTTGTATGTTTTTTAAAGAGGCTCAAATTTAGAGGGAGTGTTGATATCTTTAAAATTTGTACCTAGCCTTATCTTTTACTACTCTGTGGAAATGTGGTATTCTATATATTCTTTTTTTTTCTCTCTCTCTCACGCCTTGGATGTCACGCGATATACGTTCGTTGTTTGATCTTATTTTAATAAATAGTTTTTCTAATCAGTATAATAATTATTTTATTTATCAGCTTTTATAGACAGCTTATAACGTATCTTAATCAAACTATTGAGAGTAAGTCAATGTGCTAATGTAATGTTAGGACTTATTGTAGTATGTTAGAAAACTGGCCTGTTACTATTCCACTGTTGGGCAAAAGGTGCTTTAATAGAATTATTTCGATGCAATTAAAGCAGCTTATGTGGTGAGTATGGCAGTAAGCATATATTCTAAGAATTTTGCAGGCATTTACTAATTTTTTACCTAAACAATTAAATATGTTAGTTACAAAAATCATTATTGACTGCTAGAACCTAACCATTCGCCCATAATAAAATACTATGAAATTAGAAAAGCAAAAAGTGCGCCCTGTATTCAAGATTACATATTTTCTTTCTATATAATTTATAATAATTTAATTTTATATAGAAAGTCGTCTTTATCAAATATAAGCATTATAATTTAAACCAATTTTACCGTGATATTCGTTCATAAATTATATGTACTTATACTAAAATTTATGGACATAGGATTGAAGACCAGACTGTCTATTCATTACCAAGATCTGCGGCCATGCATCCTGTCTAAAAACCGACGCGATCTTGGCCACAAGAAGGATTTAATAAAAAAACAACAAAACATATCTAAATATATTTACATAACTATGGTCTCTGAGGTTTCACAGCTCTTATTATCTATGACTAATAATGTTCATCCATTCATATGAATGGATGAACATTATACATTATGCATAGACAACGACATCCCTAAAAGCGCAATCTGAAACTCTATGATAAACAAATAAATAAATCGTTCTACAGTTCAAATAAATTATAAAGACAATGTTCCAATTTTGAAACTAACTTCAGTGCACAGTTTATAAAACCTTGAATGGAGATTGTGCCAAGACAAGAAGAATTTAAAAATAAAAAATACTATTCGAAGTTCAAAGTCAGGAAACTCCATTGTACTAATTACGCGGCAGACGGCGCGCTTTCACTCTCGCCCGCCGCCCGCGCCGGGCCGCGTGTTTTAATTATTTTTTTAGCGTCTCGGCGTCTGGCGGGAACTCGGAAAAATTGTGTAAGACTTAGAGAAGATGTGTCATTTCAACTATTAGAAACGAAAATTCAATATATTTTTTTAAAGTTAATTATCTTTTTACGTTATTAGCAGTCTCTTATGAACTATATCTTAGTTCAAATATAGTTTATCGATAACGATTTCATTAGTATTGATTCTAGATGAGTGAATGTGTCTCTTATACAGTAGTAGTGTTAATATGTATTTTATTTTTAGTTTTCTTGCAATGTAATTAAACACTAAAAAAAACACTTTCGCAATTTTAATATTATGTAATGTATGCATTTAAAGTGTGGATGGATATGTGACTAGAGAGAGGCTTAACCAAAAATGGTTGGATTGTGTGAAGTATGACATGCGTATAAAAGGAAGCGCCTGAGTTGACGAATGGCAGGAGAGTATGGAAAAGAAAAACATATTTTGCCGATTCCACTTAGAGTGAGATAAGGACAGGAGAAAGAAGTATGCATTTAAAGTATTGCTAGTGGGCGATTTCAGTGCTAAACTACCCTCATTTATAGACCAACCCTAACGAATTTACTAATAAATATGTAATTAATCTAATTAAATTTGTTTTCGTTTTCTTTTATATTTCTGCCCTTATATGATTTAGATATCGTACATCTACTACGTTGTTCTCGTTAAATTTGATTAATAAATACCAAAGTATTGATAATAGATTTAAAATTCACGTACATAATAGACCAAATAGGAACCGATATAAGCTTGCGACTTATGCTTGATAAATGCGTGGATATAGATACTCTGTAAAAAATGGTAATTACTAATTGACTAAATAACTAGTTAGAAGAATTATATATTGAAAAGAACAACCGCCGTCTTTCTAAGTCTTCTTGGTAGGAACAGCTTTCCGAACCAGCGGTAGAGTTGACGATTCAAAAGCACTTGTTTACAAGTTTACTTGAATAGGAATATTTTAAATTTGAATTAAAAAAATATCTAAAACATTGCTTAATTTTGCGTATATGCGTTCTGTATAAGGGAACAAAACATTTCTATTTATGTTCCCAAGACGGCGTATCCTGCTAAGACATCGTTGGCAGTTAGCGAAGTTCGCGCTCCGCTCAATCTTTGATACTTTCTTCGTGCATTTTTTTAGCCCGCCTTATTAATGAAAAGTAGGTTACTAACTTGGTTCGCTTTAAGAATGAAAGTTACGGCCACGTTGCCGTAGGTCGACGACCCCTCAGCTGTCTTTTGTTTTTGTTGCGAATCTTCTTCGCGTCCCGGTTAAATATTTTTCAATACTGTAAAATAAATGATGTGGTATCCGGCTAAGTATAGACCAGCCTCATTTCTTATCGAGGTGTCGTAAAAGGCGACTAAGGTAAGTCGACCCGCCGTGTGGTAAACGGTGGTAGAATAGACCACCCTCTTTCTTACCGAAGGGTAGAATACGACAAAGGTGGGTTGATGTCATGCAGGTCGTCGCCAAATACGTAGCCAAATCATGTGACAACATGTTTGTATCATGTGACGACCCCACTTAGGGTGGGATAAGGGCAGGAGGATGATGATGATAATTTAATAGTAACAACTGATAATAAAAGTAAAATAGAGAAGTGGTCCGTTACTATTCCACAAGTCAGGAAAGACCTTCTCTCTCCGTTAGGAGGGAAGGGTTGGAGCTCTCGCCGTTAGCCCGCCACGCTGTTTCAATTCTGTAAGGCTATGGAGGTTTCCTCACGATGTTTTCGTTACCCGAAAAGCGTATGATAAAGTGTAATTTATAAAATATAAACAAGATATATATATATATATATATATCTCTTATTATATTTTACACATAAGTTTTAACAGAAAAACTCATTAGTGCCTGCCGAGGTTTGAAACCGTGGCCCACTCGAAACAGTCGCCTGGGCTCACTGTTGTAAATATTTTATATCAGCATATTTTATATCAGCTGGGATAAGGGCAGGAGGCCCTTATCCCAGCCCCCATCTAAGTGAGTTCGGCACAGCATGTATTAACCATATTGTAACATGATTTGGCTAAGTATTTTACGACCGGCCGCCTGCCTGACGTCAAGTTATGTTGGTCACCTTTTACGACACCTCGGTAAGAAATGAGGGCGGTCTATTCTATTCAGCCGGATACCACAGCGCAGTGTTTCAAATATTTTATAAATTACATAAATTAAAAACGGTATATATAGAATTAATTTTATTTACAAAGAAGTGTGTAAATTTCTTTTCGTAAAACTGATAAAATAACCATAAAATTGGGATCATTAATTACATATTAAAAAAGGTAATCCTTTTATATGTCACAACTCATTCAAATACGTGAGAAGACTCGGGATTACCTGGACTAAGTCTCATAAAAAATAAACCAAACAAACACGATCGGTACAATAGGCAACCCTCAACAGACTTGGTGGATGCATTATTTTAATCATAAAAAATGTATGATGTCAGATTTATGGACTTTTTAGGTTAAACTCAATATTTTAACTGAGACCGGTACATATTGCAACAGCAAAGTGGCGTTGTTTTATTGCAATAGTAAGCTAAGATGATGATCGTGGATTATCTTAGTCTTCAAAATATTCCCACCATATATCATTATTATTCTCCTGCCCTTATCCCACTCTAAGTGGGGTCGGCACAACATGTCACAAACATGTTGTCACGTGATTTGGCTACGTATTTTACGACCGGCCGCCTGCCTGACGTCAACTTACCTTAGTCACCTCTTACGACACATCTGTAAGAAATGAGGGTGGTCTATTCTATGCAGTCGGATACCACACGGCGTATTCCCACCAGATCTCATTTTGTTTTATCTCAAACAAAAGGGTTTTCGATGAAAGCTCCCAGGGGGTATGAATATTTTCTTTTTTTACATGATTTTTAACAATTATCATCATATTTCAACTAATAAAACCTTAACAATGTATACTCATGAATCTTTCTCGTGAACCAACCTGTATATTGGTGACTAGCAATGCCCCGCTGTTTCACCCGCTTCCATACGGATCTCATGGTAGTGGAAAGTCTACGAAGTCGGACTATAGATTTACGTGTAGATTATTTAATTATAAAAAATGGGTATCATTAGTATTCTAGGAATAAGAGCTAACTCACCAAATGCAGGCAACTCGGTTTTATCGCGACCTTTTATTTATATAATAATCAGTATGAATCGCGGAAGTTTAAAATCTACCGGAAACAAAACTGTCCACGTTAAACCTGCGTACGTTTTACGAGCCTGGTGAATGGCAAGTAAACATACATATGCACGTTTCTTCACGATGGAATTATGACGAATTATAAAAATATATGTGAATATATTTTTAACTTTTAAAAAGCTCCTTTAATGACGTTTAATATCCGTGTTATGCCAATTTTATTCAAAAGAATTTATTTTTCCGTTAACACTTAAACATTCGAGCCCCACAAAATCGACCCATAGGAAGTACTTTATAAAATGATTCCTCTTCACACATGCCTCAGGCAATGTGTTTAAATCCTCCTGAGAAAGCATGCATAATAATCATCTTCCGAAACTTACATCTCCGATTACCCTTGCCCTTAAAAAACCCTTAGGGTCACCCTTTCTACCTGAGGGTGACATTTTTTATTCACACTTCCGTCAAAAACGCATATGCAAAAATATAATGCCTTTGATATGGTATCGGAAATAATAATTATATGCATAATAGAACGGATTAAAGGGTAGTAGGTTTATGTGACTGACGTTTTTTTCCTGATTCTGTCACCTTGATGTTACTGTTAAAGGTTTTATGAGACGTTTTAAATAACTATTCATCGGGAATTTAATAATATGCATTAAGATGCAAGCTGTTCAATATTTTTTTTAATTTTGAAAATCATTTTGTTATAAATTGTACTCATTATATTTTACCGTAAGCAAAACGGTATTGGATAGATGTAAAATTATACGTATAGTTTAATATTTTTAAAATATTAATTTCGAAAATTATACTTTGCGTGAAATATTTTAGTTTAGAATCTTCCCTCTACATTGGAAAATATTCCAATTTAAGATTTTATAATTACGGTAATGTCGTGAATTAATTGAAATTATTTCTCAAATTATTATAAAACATTTATAACAAATTGCATCATAATAATTTTGATGAATATTGTGCTTCGCATAAATAAAAGTCCAATTAACTGATAGACATTAACGTAAGCATATAATAAATTTCAATATTTGACATGAAGTCAACGCAGTTCAGTTTTAGTGAAAAATAAATGTAGTTAAAAATAAAGTTTATGCCAAATACAAAGATACCCCTCACGAAAAGTAAAGTGTTATGTTGAAAACTCTAAAATTTATTAAATTTATGTGCATACATCTTTTAACGGTTAACCCTCGATCGCTCAAGGTGTAAGTTGGCGCGTAACACATTTCCAACAATAAAATACTCGAGCAGAATCCACCAAACCGGGTACTCAATACAATCCAGTATCTCGGCTGCGACCTCTTGACTTCAATCAAACAATTACTGCCCCACGGTCGAACACACCCTCCGTACTCAAAATATTCAAAATGGCTGATCTTGCAATTGAATACCAGATAAAATCTGCTCTACTTCAAATTTACTGCTGAATTACATTAACATTATATGTAACAACAGGATAATTTATAGAATTAGGCGTTACTTTGCGGAGATCCATAATACAAAAGTAATAATAAAATTATTTTGCTATAATCCGCGATACAGTAAATAGAAAATATATATAGTGCTAAATGTATAGTGGACTATACGTTTTTTCATACCCGTTACATGCAGGATTCGTAAAAACATATGCACAAACCTCCACCACTTCCACCACAATACACAAGCACTACACAGGTTCACTATCACAAACTCAACAATCGTTTCGCCCCGCAACCGAAGCATCATCATCGAATATGGATAAGATTCAGTAAACCTTACCTTAATTATTATAATATTTTGAATTTTTATAATTATTAAATTCTATATATAAAGAACAGTTGCAACGACAAAAACATTACACCCTTGACACACCGCATAACCCGAATAACAATAGGATGCAGATTTTGAATCTCTAAAGATAAATAATACATTTTGATTTATAATGGAAGTAAAAAAATACTCTTCATTTATCGAGAATGCATAAATAGACCCTATTATTCGATATCGGGAAGTGCAAAATATGGGTGTAACATTTTTTTATAACGGCTGGATACGTGTCAGTGAACGGGTTCACTTACAAAAGATTAGGGTTGCACTTTCCATATATTGGAAATGGATTTGAAATGTGTTTTTGGAAGATTAATACTATTAAAAATTAAAAATATAAAGATCAAAGTATTTATAAATAAATAACAAATAATAATCTTTCAGAATGTTAACAAATTTCCCAAAGGTTAAAATATAACCTATTTGCATCTCCTTATGTTAAATTTCTTTAGAATAAAGTTCTTTCAAAATTACTCCAAACAATAGTAATTCACAAAGCTCAATCGAAATCTATTATATAATTCTGTATGAAACATTTATTCACATGGAAGTTGGCAGCCCTGTTTAGGAATAGTTTTTTAGAGACAAGGTACATTCAAAATAGTTTCTAAAATATTTTACGGATGCATTCAATAGTGATTTGATTTATTCCAATGACATGCAGATGTAAGAGCGCTCGTTAGATTTATTTGACTGCTGGTTTTGCATTGATATCGTGTTACGCATGATCGGTTATGTCGATTGGCAGTTAGTGTCTATTATACTGTGTTTGTGAGGGTGAAGATACAAAAAATTAAAGTTCCAAACTCAAAAAAGACAAATGAGAACTTATAATTAGATCCACCATACGCTAATCCGCACCCAAAGAATTTTCCAGGGATATTCATTATGCAGTTTTTGTCACAATATATTCCCAATGATGAATTGTAGTGTAGAGTACAGTACATTGAAGAATAAGATGGTAAGGCCGTATAATGAGGAGGGATGAAAATCACGTGGATGGATATGTGACTGGCGGAAGGCTGAAAAAGAGATGGATGGATTTCGTGGAGTATGATATGCATATGAAAGAACTAGCGCCAGAATTGATAAATGATAAGAGAGAATGAAAGAAAAATACACATTGTGCTGACCCCACCTTGAGTGAAGCACAAGAAAACGAATAATATATTGTAGACATCAGTTAAACTTAAAAACTTTTAAATGAAAACCCTAGGCTGCCTGAAATTTGAACCTTGATAAGAATGACGTGCTCTAATCACGCCTATATAATTTTAGTATATTTTTTAAAACATAATTTAAAAGTGCTTTACAAATAACTCTTGAAAACCTTGAATACCTGAAATACCCATGTTTTACTACGCCACATTATCACATCACGATAGATTAGAAAGATGTGTACTAAGTTAAAGTTTACTAAAACTTCTTAAAGTAGTTAAGAGTATTAACAATCAGACATCTTAAACGCTGCAGCATTTTAACCAGAGCGTCCTGCGCAATAAGCCTCTGATATATATTGCTTTTTCGACTAGGCGTTATCCGAAAATTGTGCATGATGCTTACACATTGTAATTAATATAAAAGATACTATCAAACTGAAATTCTTGTAGAATATAAACATTCATCCTTGTTTAATTTTCCAAAGTATTCCGATATGTGCAAAATATTTGGAAAATATATCGCAAGTGCATAAAAGTTTTGAATACAACGTGGCTTAGAGCACAAATGTTTTCTAAATCCCAGCCCGATAAACCTTAATCTGCATAATAAAAGGAAGCAGCAGGAAATACAAATGCAGTGATAATGCCACAATAGGCAACACCGCCGGAAGGGTGGCCATTGTCTGAACTTGCGACTCCAAATTAATGAACGCTCGCAAAAAAAAATACAATCGCGATATACGATCTGCGCCTCCGGTGCCCAAAGTTTGCTTTTTACCTGCGCTTATATGTAGCCACGTAGAAAAAATACTTGGTTACATATTATTTCATTTGGTTAACTATATGATTTATAGAAGCAGGCGTTACTTTGCGGAATTCCATATTACAAGCAATATAACAGAACTAACTACTTTGCTATAATCCGCACGGGTAACCCGTGAGGATTATAGCAAAGTAGTTAGTTCTGTTATATTGCTTGGTTAACTATATTTATGAAATAGACAGTATCATATGTTACATGTTTCGAATATAACCTTCTACATATAGTCGGTCAATAATATAAAAAATAACATTGTCGCCGTCAATGTCGTTGAGTTGTTGAAAGAGATTACATAAATGGGTTGACTTTTGTGAAAATGTCTTCTTATTTATTGAATAAGTCTAAAAAATATATCTTTGTTATACATATTTTGTCATTCATAATTTTCTATATTGTTTTTATTAGATATCCATAGTTGTGAGATCTTATTAATAGAAATTCTAAAGCAGAGTAGGAGTAGACTCGGGATCATAAAATTAAAATATACGTAGAGACAATAAATACTGCTAAAACACCGAGCTTCTATTAGATTGTATTTAACATAAATATGTAGTTTTTGTAATAAAACACGATATTCCCTTAACACTGTTATTGCCCCTATTTCTTTTAATGATCTCTTAATACTCTTTTACCAAATCGATACTACATTTGATCTACAAACAATCTGATTCGCGAATGACCCGTTTCAATGCCAAGTATTCGTTTTCATCCACTCTACTATATCTCCAGCCGCATATATAATATAAAAACAGTAGTCGATCCCACTGCTAGGCATGGCCTCCTCTCTCCATTTTTGAAGAGAAGGTGTGGAGCTAAGGCCTACGATGTTTTCCTTCACAGAAAATCATGTAGTAATTTGCAATTATCAATTCAACGCATAAGTTTAAATAGAAAACTCATTGATGCCTGTCGGGGTTAGAACTCGTGACTTCTCTAAAGAGTCGTATGGTCTCACCGCTTGGCTATCACAGCACCCATAAAAAGTTATTTTTACATAGTATGCATAAACAAGAAAATCATGTGTTGTGTTTTTCATGTCTTTCACATGATGCCTTGTGAGTTAAATGCCGTGTGGTATCCGGCTATGTAGAATAGACCGTCTTCATTTCTTACCGCAGGGTCGTGAAATACGACTCAAGTAAGTCGACGTCAGGATGGCGGCCGGTCGTAAAATACCTAGCCAAATCATGTGACAACATGTTTGTAACATGTTGGTTCGAACCCACTTAGAGTGGGATAAGGGCAGGAGATTAATGATGTATCGTCTTTCACTTGCTTACTAGAACATTGGAGATTAATAGCTATTATTCTATCCAAAAAAATTATCGATATCTAACTTTGGGAACTTTCGCTACCTACTGATCTAATTTCCATGCGCATACGCCGAGATAACTAAGGGGTTACATTCTTTATTCGATTTTACGTTGTTGCATTTATTAACTCCGAACGTTTTAGTGTGTTTCAAATCTTCGATAAGTATAGAAGCTTACAAGAAGCGAGTGATTTAAATATGAAATTTATTCGATTCGTTAATTGTGATATACAAATTGTGTTATAGAATATATTCAATTTTGTGTGGTGTTATCGTGAGTAGCGTTTGAAAGTGTTAAAATCATTATCTTTATATTTATCTACCAAATTAGCATAACATAAAACAATCCGGTTTCTCCGTAGCATTAGTTTGGTTAAGCGATATCTTTGACCGTAATATTATATGTACTGTAGCTCTAAAATTGCAATAGTTTTCAAATTTTATTACTCACTATTGATTTTTAAAAACGGATAGTCCACTATACATTTAGCATTATATTATTTTTTTATTTACTTTATCGCGAATTATAGCAAAATAATTTAATTCTTACTTTTTTAATCTCATATCTATACTTATTATAAAACGAAATCCCAAAAAGCTGTCCTTCTGTATCTAATCGATTTTCTCAAAATCTACTGAACAAATTTTTGTACGGTTTTCACCAAAAGATAGTGCAATACTTCCGGATGGTTTAGGTAAATAGCACATATACGTATTATATAAATTGTGTTGAAAAGATCGCGCAGTTGATGAAAGACTTGCTTGCTAGGAGCTACAGTCGCGTGCGCTGCGTAAACCACGAGAGATACGCTAAAGTAATGTACTAGAGAATTGTATATCTATAAAAATACTACAAAAAAGTCCGCGACAGCATGTCTCTATCTCCTATGGTTAACTCACAATAACTACTTTTATGTTTAAAATTTGAATTTCAGAAAAAAATTGTGGCAATCTGATTTAGACGCGGGCGAAGCCGCTGGCACAGCTAGTACATTATAAAAAAGTGTCTGTTTACAAACAGACGTACAGTCTCAAAAGTAGAGTAACATACATAGTTTAATTTTCCAAATAACGTTCTTATTTCAATTTTATGAGCTTTGTAACTTAGAAATTAATGCTCATTCGATTTTCCACGAAACATATTATGAAAAGGCGGCTTCAAGCTCCGTCTCGTATAGAATAGGGGTGGATTTATGTTAACAGGAAGTGCCCCGGCGAAATGGCGTACTAAGCCTTCAGATACGGTTTGTATACGTGTATATATACACAAGTCATCGATGGGTTTATATTATTTTCCAATCCCTTATACGAAGAATGGCTTGAGGTCAAATAGCGTTGAAGAAACTTATTATAAATAAAATATTAGAAACAATTTTTTTTCTCTAATATTTTTTTTATACTAATTTAATCAAGTTCAATTAAGTTTTAATTCAAATTCTTAGTTTAAATAATATATCTTGTAGATCGAACGAACCTAAAAAAATTAATTTTAAGAACAAGTAAGGTTAAGGGCAAAGGCATTAAACTAAAACCATGCATAATGTGTTTTAAAGACCTTAAACTTAAAATCATGGTTTGAAAAAAAAAATATTGTTTCTAAATTATCACACCAAGCGAAAGTTAAATAGTTTACGTTCCAAAAATTTTTTTATTATTAAAATCCTCGCTTAGTTTTGAAATTGCAGATTCAGTTACAATATACGCAATTTTAATTTTCACTCAATTACTTGAATTATTAGAATTATTTCGTTATAATTTTATTTGCGTAAATTTTATTATTAATCAAAGCGGCCATAAAAACTCGTCAAGCACTCAATATTCTGTAGTTGTTTGGAGTTACAGAAAATTGTATTTGAGTGACTAAGTTACTAAGTTAGTGGTTGGTCGAATTTTTCGAAAGTAACTGAAAAATCCTTGATAAATTACCAATACTCATAGTTTACCGTTGGCCCTCTCAAGAAATCGATCACGCCCTCGCCCTCTGAAGGATTAGGGCGTCCGTGATGGAATAAAAAGAAAGCGGTCTGTTCCTTACTCGACATATTTTTTAATTAAATATAATAAATATTTATCATTAATAAATATATATTGGTTTAATCACAAACCAATTTTAATTGTATCAATTTATTACAAGCCATAAAGTTCAAAATCAAAATTTCTAAGAGGTGTTTAAACACCTCGAAAGATTCGCTGGCTTTTTTAAATAACCAGCGAATCTTTTTTTAAATTTATAAGAGTCCACAGCTTGACCTTTTATTTATATTCTTAACGCTAGATGCAGATCTCACTTATAATAATAGTAACATTAATTATCTCATATATATTTTTTTATCATCTATTGTACCATTTTCCTTCAAAGATCATCTAAAAAATTGGTACATTGGTAAGTGTAAATGTCCGAAAAAAGCAACTTTTCTTTGCATGACGGTTGTCTTTAGTTCGCTTGTTTTTAACTCAATTTAAAACTTGAGAGTTGATTGTCATGATTTACTAACTTACGTCTACAAAAATTATTGTGCCATAAATTCATGAACTTAAGGTTAAATGTAGGCACTAAAGTAAATAAACAATGTCATGAATATAGAAGGAGTAGCGCCAGAGTTGACGAACGATAGGAGAGAATGGAAGAGTAAAACATGTTGCGCCGACCCCACTTACAGTGAAATAAGTATAGGAGAATGATGAGTAAGCAAATGAAGAACTAATTACAAAAACTTTAAGTACTTGGAACGACATAGGTCCGCTATTAATCGATGCGAATAAGTCATATATATTTCCAAACCAATACCAACTCTCATGACTAAACACAAAATACATTAGGTGTTCTTCACCAAATCATCATCCTCCTGCCCTTATCCCACTCGAAGTGAGGACTCCAAATCATGTGACAACATGTAATAAACATGCTGTCACATGGTTTGACTACGTATTTTACGACCGGCCGCCTGCCTGACGTCAACTTACCTTAGTCGAATTTAAGACTCCTCGGTAAGAAAGAGCGTGGTCTATTCAACTCAACCGGATACCACACGGTGGGTCGACTTACTTTAGTCGCCTTTTACGACACCTCAGTAAGAAATGAGGGTGGTCTATTATACTCATTCAGCCGGATACCACACGGTGGTCTTCACCAAGTGTTCAAAACTTCAGAATATTTGGTTAAGGCTATAGGGCTTATAAGGTTAAGATGAATTATGCCGTCTAAAAAATTACCAAAATATAAAAAAAAACAGTGGTTGAGTGAGGAAAGTAAAAAAAGCATTAGGCTTAAACTAAAGGGAAGGTGTTACCTAAGGTTCTTTACAGAGGGCGCGTCAACTTTAATTTTCGTTTGGATGTCTAATGGTTTTTATTTATGGAACGCTTATATGATGCGATGCACCTTGTGAAATGAAAATATTTATTATGAGTTTTTTTCCTTCACATGTTATTAGTTTATGATGTAATTGCGGTAATAATTATGTGAATTTATCTAACGATATTTATTAGCCGATTTTTCTAATTTTTCAGTTGTTGTGAATTATATATCAATTAAGTATAAATCAGTTGAACGCTTGAATTCCTTACCAATAATTCGCGGGTTCACGCAGGCACTTATGAATTCTGTATAAAATTTATTAGCCTAAAAGATATTTACAATTAATTATGTACTATACAGAGAGTGCCAGCTTGTAAAGTGATAGATAAAATTCTTCCTTTTCCAATTCTACCATACCATATTCCATTTTTTGGTCTGAACATACTGAAATTATTAGTGAATAATAAAAAATTCACGTTTCAGGTGTTGAAAATATATTTTTCTCATACTAAATAAACTGGGAATAACACGTCAAATTGTAAGCAAATAAACGCGAATCCAATTCTATTAAATTCGACATACGGATTGAAGGCTCAAAAGAAACGAAATTCCAATACAAATTTACTTGAAAGCACTCTATTCTTTACATCCAAAGACGATCAAATGTCCGTCTCTACATAGATATATACATAAGAGGGAGTCGCCCCAAGATACAGGGTGATTTACCCGGGGCCTTCGAGACCCTTATCTGGCGTCGTTATGACCATGTGAGGGGAAGTTATTGTACGGTTACAGGAGGGTTAGGGGGTGGGGTAAGGAGGTTCGAAGATTCCTCCCGTCAAAGGGACATAATGTGTTATTATTTTTAGAGTGGAAGCACGCGTGACTTTTGCTACGATGTCTTTGTGAGGGGTTTATACTTATCACGAATGTAAAGTATTTTGAAACTATATTCAAGTATTATTTTGTCATAACACATCTTTTAAATTAAATTCCAATTCAAACTAGTGGCGTAGTAGTTAATATGATCGTTCTTTACCAATTAATGGTATTGAACGGATTACTTTGGATAAGTATGCAATTAATTTATAGAGTAACAAATGGCCTTCGAAAAAAGACATTTATAATCTCTTATTTGACATGAATTCATTATCATCATCCTCCTGCCCGTATCGCACTCTAAGTGGGATTGGCACAACATGTTTAAACATGTTGTTAGTTATTTGGCTAGTTATGTTACAAGTGGCCGCCTGTCTGGCGTCAACTTACCTTAGTCGCCTTTTACGACATCTCGGTAAGAAATTTGGGCGGTTTATTCTACTCAGCCAGATACCACACGGCGATTATTTGACAATAATTTTATCCAAAAACCATGTAACAACTGTAAATGTTTTATTATGTTTATATTTCTAAAACAAAATATAGCAGTTAGCATAGCAAATTCTAAAATTGGAAATAAAATAATAATATTTGGTATCGCTTTGTAAATTTCATTAAGTAATCCGACCAGACAATTATTACTTTATTTGCTTGAAATTTAAACTTTGCTTTTTTTTGGAAAAAAAAGTAGTTTCCTTCAGCGATTTCATCGGGTCGGATCCAATACCAAAATCAAAATATAGTGTTTGAACTATCTCCATACGAAATGGAGATAGTTTTGCTTTCCAACTTTAAAAGAGGCAAACAAACAATGAGCTTTTATACTATTAGCATTATTAATTTCATAAGAAAATAACAATGCTATGAATAAAGTGACATATTTTAAAATTCATCAACAGAAATTCCTGTCATGTTTCGCAAACCATTGGTCCCTGCAATAAAATTATATACGCCTACCAAATAAAAAGCCAAGTCCCCCCGGCGACGGTATTCTGCATGCAAAATTTAATTTTAGAATCCGAGCCGTTCCAATATAGGTAATATTCAAAATTTATGTTCCATGTTTGAATTCAAATGTTGTCTCTCGCATCATAAATTGTTTATGCCTTCCCGTTTGTCAGTAGTTTTAGAGTGAACGTTTATTAACATTGAATATTCTGAATTATACTATTTTTTAAACATTATTTTTTAAAATGCGATACAATATTTATATACAATAATTATAAAACATTTTTAAAGCAATTTTCACTAGTATTGGTAGACGTTCGATTTCCTTTTTTCAAAGTATTATATATGTAGTAAGTATATAGTATTATATAAATTAGATATCTAAACACCATTTTAGGTATTGACACTAAGGATTTCTTTGTGCACATGCAGAAGATTTTTAAATTGATTAATTATCCACAAAACTTCCAAGGCCTAAACATATAAAATTTAAAAAAAAACAATTTAATCCCACTAAGAATTAAAACAAAAATCTCTTACTAGAATGATTAAAGACATATTAAATAAATTTCATCAATGTATAAATTCAATATCCGTAATCCTAAATTCATAAAAGTAATAGAAACGTCCAAATAATAAATCAAAAACACTTCAAACAACAATTAATACAATTATGAGGGCGAGGGATGAAAACACTGCGTTAAAGTCGTGTTAAAAGGCAAAGTAATACAATTTTCCCGCCTTTTTCTCCCCCGCCTAATTACCAGTCATTTTATTAATAAAGTAGATCGTTACAATTAGGGTGGTATCACTTAATGAACGCTAAATAGCGTTCTCGGTATTTTTATTTTGCATTTACATCTGAATTGCTAAAGAAAGAAATATCAGTTACTTTTCTTCACAATAGAGAATGAGTTTTCTTTTTGATACTAAAGCTACAAAAAAGAGGAATGCTTACAAGCGGAATATTCAAAATAAGAACGGAATATTTTCCTCCAATTTACCCGTCATAAATTATACTCCGTGGCCGGAGTAGCCCACTAAAAATATTTAACCATCAAATGGTCGCGTGGGCTTACGGGTCAACCATTCACTAAAATATATTTGAATAAGGAATGATATACGGTTTGTTTATTGGCGGGCTTGTCCGTTCCTTTTTTGAATTTCATTATTTCGTTGACCGACGCGCGTTGGGTCGCCGCTGGTCATTCAAAGGGGCCGATTGGCCGAATGACCCTTCATGTTCGCTACATTATGTACAAACTTTTTTAATATTTTCGCAGCTTGGATAACTGGTTTTTAGTGTTAGGGTAAGAATTATTGGAAATTTCACGTTTAATTTGTAATATTACGAACTCGGGTGTCTTTTCAAAGGTTAATTTGGGGTAGAAGAAGGTGACAATTTAAGAAAGTTTTTTTCATTAATTGCATCATTAATTTAACCCTAAAAACTTTTAACTTTAACAGTTTTATGAGTTTTCGAGTTCTAAACAGTTGTCATTATTTCTGTGCTGTAATAGTTTAGGATTATATAAATATATTATCGTTTTTAAATTTCTTTTATAAATGATTTCAAATAAATAGTTATAATACAAGAAGTAAAGTAACGGCTTATTGATATTCTTTTGCTGTCAAAAAAGACACCATTTTAATTTTCTTTTTCCTAGTGTTTTTAAAACAATAACCCATGAATATCTTTTAGGAATTTGAACCCGCAAAACTTGAAAGTTCACTTGATCCAACCGTGAGACAATCATATATATAAGGAAAAGGAAAACTTTTGGGTTTTTTTTATTATCATTTCAAACATTTCAAGGTTATTTAAGATATATACTTTAAACTAATAATAACCATAGATCATTTGATAGATAGACAATGAAAGTATTTAACGTACATTTATAGTTGTATTTAGTTTCTTATTTAAACAATACAAATTTAAAAATCTAGATACAATGGTACCTTATGAGATTGATTTGAATAAAATGTTGACTTCCAGTTGTTCCTCCCATTTAAGATCTTTTAGAAGGTTCACAGATAAAATATCGAGAAGAAGCTAGTATCAAGTAAAATCATAATTCAAACGATTATACAAGACGTCAAGAATGGAATACTGAGAATATCGTATGCTACATAAAAAGAAAAAACTAAATAAACTCATGAAAGCCTGCCGAAAACATATACGTTCAAAGTAAGAAATGAAACGCAAATGCTATTATTTTATCGGAAATTTGAGCCGCGGCCCTCCCTAGGTGCCCTCCGGATGAAAAATGAGGAAACTTTCCCTCTCTGTGTTTATTCTAACACTAGTTATACGAAAAATGTGGGGTTCGCAGGAATCCCTTTGACGTGATGTATAGCGTGGCGGTTTGGGCCATCGCCTACTTTTTCGAGATAAAATGTAAGTATTAAACGAAATTTTGTTCAAAATCAAAAGATGTTTTCAGTCCTTTATTGATACTTTTTAACTACACCACAGTCTTTGCACATACGCGCAGGTTTTTTGTTTAGCCAGAAGACTACATTGAGTCTCAAATCAAGAGATATATCAAGAATTCAGCGGGTTAGATTCTATAACAAACGTTTTTAAGGCTTCACTGATATATTATTTAATTACATCACGTTGTTTGCATATACGGGTAGGTTTTTATTTAGTCCGAAGACTCCATTGAGTCTCAATTCAAGAGATATATCAAGAATTCAGCGGGTTACTATAGGAAGCGTTTTTAATCCTTTACTAATACTTTTTTAATTACGTCACGCTGTTTTCATATACGGGCAGGGCTTTATTTAAAAGAGTCCATTGAATCTCAAATCAATAAATATATCAAGAATGCAGCGGATAATTTTGCGAAGAGTTTTTGATGCTTCACTAGCAATTGTGTCATTAAATAATGGTATAATGTATTCGCTAACACGTATATATATATATTTAATAGAGAAACAAAATATAGTCTTATATCATTATTAACACTGAGGATTCCTAAAAGAGGTGTTTTAATGCGATGAGCAATTACAAATCCAAACGGTCTGCTCTGATTTTTCGTATGGTTATATTTGAAGGAGACTGGAGACTATAAGGTAAAAAAGGTCATAATTATGAATTTAAGTATTCGTTTAAGACTATTTATGTTTATATTTATACATTATCTGTCACCCATAATAAAAATATTAAGTTAATTTAGGGACGGTCGTTACCATATATGTATTTATATATTAATTGTTAATTGAGATGTGGCTATTGAACCAACCATAAAACCTTTATTTAAACCAATATCAGCTGGCTCTCTTGGTGGTTTCATGTTGCATTATAATAGCAAAATCAAAGTTCCTTTTTGACTCAGGGCTGATAGCGTAACGTCGTTCTTAGTATGAAGTTAGTTCTGAATCAACAACAACGGAAGTCATAACTTAGGAGGAATTTCGTAAAACCAGCACATACGATCTTTCGAGGAAAGAAAGTTAATTTCTAGAGTCAAATTTTTTTAGTTCCTTTTTAATTTAATTATAATAAATTTATGGGACAATTAGACACACGGCTGTCCATTGCCAAAATAAGTAACTTAATACTTGTGTTATGGGTGGAAATACGTATAATTGAAAAAATATACTTAATTAGATCCCGATTCGAAGGTCCAACAAATTGTTTTTTTAGAAAATGTTGATCCTCGGCGGGAATAAAACCCGCAACCCGTGGAGCTGAAGGCAGGGTAATTGCCAAATGCGCCAGTGAGCCAGTCAATTTCAAGAATTAAGCTATAATTCGATCGTTCCTTTTTTCTAAGTAATAGATTTAATAATGAACAAAGTTAAGTACCCAAAGTTTATCATTACGCAATGGCACATAATGTTATACGGCTTAAAAGTAATAAAAGAATAACTCTAGGCAAGTACAAACTCAAAGTTAAAGGCGACCCTTGTTAATAGAGCTCTCATTTCTCTACGGGAACACAAGAAAAAAAGCAGTAGACAAAGGGTTTGCCGTAAAACGAAAGGGTACAAAAAAGTCAAGCGCCGACCTTACATATCAACATCACCTGTGTCTGTAGTTGGAAAACCGTGACGAAAATGCTGCGTGGGTACATAATATTCGGACCCCAACGCACACAGTGTCAGGCACATAGTGATCACACGCTCACAGAGGAATCGTCATATACCGCTCGTATGTGGCCACGTGTGCGCGAGGGACACGTGTGGGAGCGAAATAGGTGTATAGAGAGTATTATAGGTGGGAGAGGGACAGTGTTTGCAGGACGAACGATACAACAAATCAATACGAGCGGTGGTGACCGGTAGCCTGTGTCACTACCCCCCTCCCGTCCCCCTCGCTCCACAGACCGCACGCCTCCACCTACATTGTCAACTGCCACAGAGTAAGCTTCCTTCTAAGATTGTCCAACGTATTTGGTTTGGCTTTGTTAAATTTGATTTCAAATATCTTTTGAAGATGGTTTCGTTTGTGTTTGTACTTTATAATGTTTTGTTCTTAGATATTAAGGCACTTGACTTTATTGTTATTATTAATGTAATTTCTAAGATATTTTTTTATTTAGTTACTATTGTTGCTCCTTCTCCTTAGAAAATTTTCGTTTCGTTTTTGTAAGCTTTCTAATCATTATGTCCTATAATGGTTAGACAGGTTACAAATAACGGTACTAGAAGCTACAAATTCATTAGTCAAATGGTCTCTAATTTGATTCCCGATCACACCAAAAAAGCCCTTACTTTTCTTTTTATCTTAGGTTTTGCATTTACCATCCTTTATCATAAAATGATTTTTGATGTTTATGATTATGTATCTTTTTATTCAAAAATAATAATTTAAATTAAAAATAAAATTATTAAAAAATATATATTAAATAAATATTTAATTTATCGATGTAAGCGATAAGCGTATATTCAACTCGCACCTCTTATTTGATTATGTAACTTACTTATGTTTAGGTATATCAGTGGTCTATTTAAAAATATCTTAGTCAGAAGGAAACAATACCCGTGCCTAAACTTGTAATTATTAAAAAAAAGTTACCTGGCATTTCTATTGTGACATTACTCTGTGCGAAAAATCCGCTTGACCGCGCGTATGGAAAGCGCAGCGCAACTCCGAGCGTAGAAACTTGATACTTTGATAACTTTTAAAAGAGAAAGATACAAGTATAAAACACGTTTTTGGGTTTTGTATTTTTTCCACTGGAACTTCGTTTCTCGTTTTTCCTTTACAGTATGTTTTTGGTAATTGTTTTTATAAGATGTAAACGCAAGAAAACTACAATGTCTTGACATAAGTGAGCTAATATATAATATATTTCTCTGGAAGATATTTAACATCGATCATCGTGATATAAATATATTCTAACCTTTACAGGCTAGCTTTTGATCTATTTAAATAGAGTATCATAAAAGGGATTCTAGAAAGCCTTGTAAGGAAACTGAGATACATCTGAATAGCGTCATATGTTTTTCCAATTATGTCTTTATTAAATTGTCCTACAAAAAAATAAGGACGCTGAAAATAGAACACATCTATTGATGTTCTATTTTCGTCCGAAAACACGAGATTTTATACTGTACGTTTTAGCCCAAGTACGTCTTTTCGGAAACACTTATGGCAACGTCCCTCCGGTGCACACTTAGGACGACGTTCCCCGACGCTAGTAGAGCTTCTGCGCTCTACTCTCCGCATTTAGTTACTTCGACGATGCTTCTGCGCTCGCTAGTCCGAGCCGGTGACCTCTGTTATGGTAACAGCATATAAAAAGTTAGAAAAAACTTTCTAATAGAGCTTACGCTTACGCGGTATATTTACGTATTCGCTACGATATGTCTACTTTTGTTCAGTCATGCAGTAAAACCATAAAGTCGATACATCCGACAAAATTTTTAAAAAATTAATAAATCAATCTTATAAGCATTATACACAAGCTTCTATAGTTAATTAGGAAAGTATATCGGCTATTGAAGTTCTGACCTGTTGTCTTGAGTATATTAGAAAAAAGAATAAGTAAAATTATTGTTCTAGATTATTGATTATTAATTATTGCTCTAAACGGAAATAAAATTATTATTCACTAAACCGATTCAAGCTCATGCTAAAAAATACGATCGTCTTTATTTATGCTGTTAAATTTGAAAGAAAATAAGGAAAACCGAGTGCACATAACTAAAGATAAAATCTCTGATCTATAATATAATATAAAATCTAATATAATTATTTGTTTGCTAACACCAATTTTTTAAAATAGAATCTCTAATGTAAGTTTTGTTGTAAATAGTATGAACAAATTATAATGAAAGTGTCAAATCGAACTCTACCGTGAGTTTCTGAACGAATTGTCCGCCATATTCGGTAACCTAGCAACGACCGCTGTCCACGCGAGAGGGAGCCCTACTTACCGTAATTCACTACCCTCCGAAGGGCTCATAGAGGGCCGAGGGATAAACTGTAAAACCGCCACCCCCACCCTTACAAATGGCGTTGTAATTTATGGCATGAACCCTTGCCGCCGGACTCGGGAATCGTTGGGGTTTTAAGAGAAAACAATCCTATATTATATCATACTATAGCTTTGCACAGCACTATTTGTTTGACAAAATCCAACAAAATAATATTTTTATTTTATTATATTATTAGCACACAATTTAATTAAACTATTATTTATCTGCAATACGAATTTCTATACAACGTAAACTGCTCACATCTTGGTATCTATTTGTAGAAAAAATCAAATTTGTCGATTTAAATTGGGACTATTTGATTTATTGGAATAAAAGAACTGTAATACATAATTATATGTGCTATGAAAGGCTTAAATCTACCAATACGCGAAATCTCGTACAAAGTGATAAGGTGCTGGGATGTCAAAGCAAAGGACAAAAACACGCGCACACGCTCGACCACACTTTTCAAGCACTAACTTTTTGATATTTTGATAAGAATTATCTCTGTTTTCTTTGAAATAAATAAATCAATAGAGTTCATAAAATTAATTTCCAGGTATCCATGGTATTTTTTTTTTAATTTGTCATTATGATGTAACCTTGGCTTTAATAACGTCATAGAGCGGGAGCTACACAGAAGTATCGTCGAGGGCGCGAAATGTGAAAAGTAGATTTTTTTTCGAACTGACTGTATGCTGTTAGCCCTAATGTCTTTTACAGCGTCACTAGGCGGGACGGGCCAGCGCAGAAGCATCGTCGAGGTTGCGAAATGCAAAGAGAACAGCGCAGAAGCTCTACTTAACTCTACTTAAGTCGGGGAACGTCCTAAGGGTGCCTCCTGTAAGGCGAGACCACGGCTTAGGGCGACGCGTAGTATGAAAAGAAGAGCGCAGGAGCTCTACTAGAGTCGGAGAACTTTATCCTGATTGTGATATTGATTAAATATCTAAATTAATTGATTTGAATAAGTTAATGAACAAAACTTTTATGTTTTAGATTTTTAAAAGCCCTAACTCCTTTCTTTTTTTTAAATAAATCAATCGTTAATTCTATATTTTCTGGATTAAAGCACCAAAGATGCACGAAACAGTACTTAAAAATAAATATAATTTACGATTAACGATCCATAATTTGCTATATATCAATTTTTTCATAAATCTGATATTTTCATTTTCTCCCACTTTCACACTCATTCCGCTCATGAAAAACATTTTCACGAGCCACGGAAACTTTGTAAGTAAATAAATCTTCGAGTTACTTCACGCGGCTTTCAGTCATTCGATATTTATTTACCGCTTTATAAATTATGTTCCACTCAAACTATCCAATAAAATCTAATCATATACGTTAATTTACGACTATCGCACATCCTAAAACTGTAAATAAAATATTGAAAATAGAAGAATTAGCAATTAATGCTTACAACTATTTAAACAACACTTCAATTTTAGTTTGATGACTTAGTTTAATTGAATCTAGGTAACTTGAACAGTATAGCACATTTCACTACTTTTACAGAATCAACGTGATTCAAATATATTCAAAAAGGGCTTTTAAATAAAGTTAAATTTAATTACTATTTAAATAGAATTTTCAGAACACTGTAAATTGTAAAATATCCCTTAGTTGGTAATTATCATATGAGCAATGGCAGCACTATCCCACTAGAATCCCTTAACATGTATTAAAATTTAAAAAAAGAAAAATCAAAAAGGCGCTGGAATATACTTGTTTTAAAAAAAAAGTAATAGGATATAATTTTCGGCAAAGGAACTCTAATATTCTTCTAGTTCGATGTTCGAATAAAAATAACTGAAATCAATACAGGAGCTGTCCGCCTGACCAATGTATATTTTTTTTTTTTTTTATGAAATAGGATGGCAGACGAGCATGCAGATCAACGTTATCACCGCCGCCCACGACCTCTCGCAGAGCGAGTGTGCTGCCGACCTTTAAAAAGATGGAAAATACGCTTTTTGAAGGTATTTATGTCGTACCGATCCGGAAACGCTGCAAGAGGGAGATTATTCCATAAAATGGTGGTGCGCGGAATAAAATTATTAGAAAACCGCACTGTAGTGGATCGCCACACATCCAGATGGTAAGGATGATATTGTAACCTGTGACGTACAGTGCGGTTATGGAATTTGGCGGCAGGAATCAGGTCGTGTAGCTCACTGGAACACTCCCCATGAAAGATGCGGTAGAAAATACCATATAAATATACAAACCATTTTACCCTTATGGCCGGCACGGTCCGCAGCCATCTTGAATTCCCCCGCCCCCACCGCCTACACTGGATCTTACCCCACACCCGATCTAAGGGGCCTTTGAAAGACCGAAACCTACTAATACTAATGTCCTGTGTACGCATGTGTGAAGGTATACAACCGACCTCCCGAGCGGTGCCTTTTAAATTTTCCATCGTATAATTATTTAAAATGGATGAAAAACAGTCTAGAATCTAGCTTGAAAAGATAAAAATACTATTGTAAAATGTTCAAAATAAAAGAGAAGAGCATTTAATTATATCTACTGAATTAACTTTCATATTAATAAAAAAAAACTATGATAACGATACGCCGATATATCAATATATGCAGAGCATCTTTTAATATTCCATTTAATTATACTGACTCATAGATATTTATTAACATACTAGATGTCTGGCCACGCGTTGCTGTGGCTCGGTCTGGTTTCTAATTCCCCTCGAAACAAAACTCAACAGTTTAGAAAAATTCTCCGATCGCCAGCAAACTTTACCGGATTATCCGCTTGGTCATTCTAACTGAAAATTTCACTAAAATCAGCCCAGCCGTTTCGGAGTCTATAAAGGACAAATCGACAAACCTTCATTTGTATATATAAGATGTTGATAATTTTTTTAATAACATAGACATTACAAATATAAAAAAGATGGATTGTCATATCATATAGATTAACCAGAATAACTAGCTAAAAGGTTAACTTCATCGAGTATAGCAGAATTAGCAACTTATTCGTTGGTCTCGGTATTCGCTTTTACATTAAAATTCCGCAATCTATATTAGACCCGTCTACAGAAAGGTTTAAAATGTAAGAGATATATACGTAAAGCATATTACAAAATTGAAGATTATTTGGATGATAACAATGCCTGGATTTCAAAATCCTTTCAGCTCATACAAAACTGCTGTTTAATAATGTAAGATTGAAAATGTTTAGAGGATTGACCGCCGAGTTTCTTGCTGGTTCTTCTCGGTAAGAGCAACATTCCGAACCAGTTGTAGCTTCATTAATCATATTGATCCTTGACTATTCAAAAGTGCTCGAAAGAGCTTGCTTGAATAAAAAATATTTTGATTTGATTTGAGTAATTGCAGGGATATTTTTATTCATTAAATCAAAAATATATATATCCAGAAGAATAGAAGTAGTTTTTGCATAAAAATCTACTCTTTTAAATTTAGTATCGCGACATACCTGTAACATACGTAAGAAGTTGCTATCAAAATGAATATTCATAATAATTTAGTTACGCTATTTTACGATACGGTTTACGGCCTCCCTTTATGACTTGTTACGTACTAAAGTGCAGATTTCGCGTTAGCGGCTTGCCTCCTGAATAACTTGGTGGCTCGTATAAGATGTAGGATTCACGCTAACTGAACATATTTTTACAGGAAAAATGTAAAATAACCACTAAAATGATATCCTAGAGTTCGATATAGCAAATGCTATATTTTCTTGAAGAATATGTTATGCATCGTTACGATGTCATTTTTGTTCAAATAACAGTAAGGCGGCCTGTTACTATCCCAATGTATGGCATCTATCTCTTCGCACTTGGAGGGAAGAATTGGAGCTAAGACCTACCACGCTGCTCCAATGCGGATTGGTAGGTTACACATATCCCCAGAGTTCTCTAGAGATATACAGGTTTCCTCACAATGTTTTCCTTCACCGAAAAGCGTGTGATAAATTGCAATTATCAATAAGACACAATAAGTTTTAACAGAAAAACTCAATGGTACCTACTCGGGGTTGAACCCGTGTCGCCCTCAAAAGAGTCGCATCGTCTCACCAAATCTTTGGGCTATCACAGCTTATTAAATAAAAAGTAAATACGCGTAAAGAATTTATACTTACTACAAAACTAACCTCTTGCACATACCACTGCTAAGGTTATTGCTTAAGGCGAGTACATCGTTATAATTAAAAGTTAGGTACAAATTATTTTATATTAATAAAAAGATGAACACCTAATTAATGGGCATTAAGAGTAAAATGTATATACTTTCTAATATTTCGCGTATTTGTTTTACATACAAACCTACTCCTAACACACATAAAAGAAAAATTTATGCAATTTGGTGGTTTGTTTGTAAGTTATGCGAACACAAACAATTCGGTGATTTGTATTTGTATATATCGCCTCTTTAGAAGAACAACGTGATATCTTTCAAACCACAACTTTACAGGAGAACAATTTCAAACATTTAAACGCTGATAAATTTAAAAATATTGATAATTTTACCGTGGAAAAACAATTAAATTGTTGCGAAAATTAATGTGCCTTATGAAAATAAGCAAAAAAGAAATAATAAAAAAACTTATGAGATGTCACGTTGTTCTTGTAAAGAGGCGATATACTCGTATAGATTATTTTCTTCCAATTTCCACACTAGTGATCCAGACGTTTAACCCTGAAGGTATAACAAACAGAGAGACTTGCTCAATTGATATAATAGTATTAAATGTCAGGCACATAATATTATCCTTTGTCCTTGTTATTAAACATTCCTTCCGTTTTTCTTGACCTGTTTTAAAAATCCAGACAAAGACTGTAAGGTTCGTACATATAAAAGCAAACCGCACAGCGGGATATTGAATTGCAAATATCCTGATGAATAACTTTCATACATACTGTACGATACATCGCATGTTACAGGCATATGAGAACGGATTGCAGCCCACTGCATTAAATCATTTGCATATGTACATAGCTTAAGCTTAAAACTAAGATATTTCATATTACCGATATTATTACAGCATACATTAAATACGAGTGTGTTTCTCTCTATATTCAATATCGTAAACGCACATATATCACTAATATATCTATACTTATTGTAAAACAAAGTCCCAAAAAGCTGTCTGTCTGTATGTAATCGATTTTCTCAAAATCTACTGAATGGATCTTCGTACGGTTTTCACGAAAAGATTGCGCAAAACTTCCGGATGGTTTATGTAAATAATACATATCGATATTATGTAAATTGTGTTGAAGAGATCGCGCAGTTGTTAAAAAACTTGCTTGCTGGGAGCTTTAGTCGCTAATGTAATACGCTAATGCGCTAATGTAATGTACTAAAGAATTGTAGAGCAATAAAACTACTACAAAAAAGTCCGCGATAGCATGTCCCTATCTCTTATGGTCCCTATCTCTTATCTCTAACTCACAATAACTATTTTTATGTTTAAAAATTTAGAAAAAAATTGTGCCACGCTGATTTCCATGCGGGCGATGCTGCTGGCACAGCTAGTTATAATGAATAATAATTTTCATCATTCTCTTGCGCTTATCCAACTCTAAGTGGGGTCGGCACAACATGTTTTAAACATGTAACATGATTTGGCTACCTGGCTACGGCCACCTACCTGACGGCAACTTACCTTTAGCAAATTTTAATGTCCCTACTATTGAAGAGTTCCCTCGTCTGGAGCCAATCCCGTCTGCAGCATCAGGTCACGCTTATCAAAACATGTCAACAGGACCTGACCAGTATGTTACATTTCAGCTCAATCGGATCCCGGGAAGTGAGTCAAATTTAACTTTTAATTTAATAGTTTAACGACATTTTGGTGCCAATATGGATATTGTAGTTTGGACATATTTTCTTTCGTGTACGAATCTTAATTCAAATAAAATAATAATTATTAAAAATTGTTATCTTAATCGATAATCAAAATTTGTTCGTTACGTTATATTAAACAAAGATATTTGTTTTCTGTAACTTCAACATGAGAACTATTAGAATATGAAAAATCTAACAAAATAAAGGTTAACTGGCGTGTGCATATTTGTCTTATAAACGAAGCTTAATAGAAAAGCTTAAATTATAACAATGATATTTCAATCCGTTCAATAAATAAGAGGCAATTTTTTCAAAAGTTAACCCATTTCTTCTTTTCCGTCACATATTCTCAACAATATACAACATGTTTTTTATATTATTGAGGAAACTATTAGAAGGAGATTGTATTTAAAATATGTTGTAACAGAATGATGTAAATGCAATATGTAGTTTCTTTCACGCGTCTCATAAAATAGCAGAGAAAAAAGAATCGTTTATAATTTATAGAATTAGGCGTTACTTTGCGGAGATCCATAATACAAAAGTAATAATAAAATTATTTTGCTATAATCCGCGATACAGTAAATAGAAAATATATATAGTGCTAAATGTATAGTGGACTATACGTTTTTTCATACCCGTTACATGCAGGATTCGTAAAAAACATATGCACAAGCCTCCACCACTTCCACCACAATACACAAGCAATACACAAGTTCACTATCACAAACTCAACAATCGTTTCGCCCCGTAACCGAGGCATTTTGTCGTGGAGTCTATCTCCTGATGATGCCTCGGTTGCGGGGCGAAACGATTGTTGAGTTTGTGATAGTGAACTTGTGTAGTGCTTGTGTATTGTGGTGGAAGTGGTGGAGGCTTGTGCATATGTTTTTTACGAATCCTGCATGTAACGGGTATGAAAAAACGTATAGTCCACTATACATTTAGCACTATATATATTTTCTATTTACTGTATCGCGGATTATAGCAAAATAATTTTATTATTACTTTTGAAAAAAGAATCGGTTAATATTCGTTATAACTCAAAATCTAATTCCACACCACAACGCGTTTCAAAGGTAATGGACGTGACTGAGAGCTATATGCCACTAAGATACATTACCAAAATAAAATATTCATGGCGCCCCTCGAATCCCCATCAATACGGTGACTAAACAGAAAGCCCTGAGGTGCACACGTAAAATATTCACTCGCCAAACCAATACATCATTCATTCGTCCACGGAGAACGGTTCGACACCAATCTTCCATTTGGCAAGAAAATCGATACACGTCGTGGCCATATAAGCATTCCGGGGGAGGTAGACGGGGTGTCTTAAGGGGAGTTAAGGTTTAGTCCCGAATATTGAATTTCCCTTGGGACAAACCCGTTTCGCTTTGTCCCTTCGGCCGGGGTCGTATAGGCCGTGGTGCCCGGGCTCTCGACCTATATCTGTGTTAGTCCCACACATCAGTAACGCGTGTATATGTACTATATGTTGGTACGGGCGCACTGTGCGTAAGTGTTGGATAATAACTTAGTATAAATATAAATTAGTTTAAGGAAACAGGTATTCTAACATTTGCTTCACAGTATATTTTAAATAACGTAATTTTTGTATATAAAAATATAAAGAATTATAAAACGATAGGTGATGTATATAATAGACAAAGTAGGAACCGACATAAGCTTGCGACTCTTGCTTTGCGCCTAGCAAAAGTACGTAAATCGTTTGTGGGTTTGGGTATAAGATTCTATAATAAAATTCCGAAATCAATTTTGGTCATGCCATTACAGCAGTTTAAAAACACTGTTAAAAAGAGGCTGATACAGAAAGCCTACTATACTGTTGAAGATTACTTAGATGATAAGGATGTGTGGATATAGGTGCACTTTTACCCTGTACAAGACAGTAATAAATAAATGTAACTAGTTCTAAGATTTATATTTTAAAAAGAGCAACCGCCGAGTTTCTTGCTGGCTCTTCTCGGCAGGAACAGCTTTCCGAACCAGCAGTAAAGTTGACGATTCAAAAGCACTTGTTTACAAGTTTACTTGAATAAAGAATATTTTGATTTGATTTGATAACATCGGGGCTACCCACCATTTGTGACTTTGAGAACGTTTGGCGGGACGGCGATATGCCCTCCTGAAGGTTATATGTAGCTTACGATAAACGCGGGCGTTCGAGGCCTTCGCCTCGTGTACGGTGTATTTGAAAGCCTCTAAATTAGGTCTCTTTAAGCAATGCGATTTCGTTTAAATAAAATTCAATTTTGAATTTCCTTTTCCGTCGTCCATATATGCGCTACTCGCATATAAGTCACATTACGATGGAATCTGCTTCATAAATAATTAATCATAAAAAATATAAATTAATTAATATCACAGCTAATAAGCTGTCAGATGTGAGAATATAAGGCGCCAGTAAATAATATAATAGTAGTTATTTTGTCTCAGCTTTAATCGTCTCTCTATGTTTTGTACCTACGTCCCTTACAAGGCTCTTAGGTATATTAAATTTTGAAAACAAACAAAATTGTTAATTGTTGTGGCTGCGTTCACAACTAATAGTTATAAATCAACAAAATATCAAGGCAAAATATTGTATAAATGTTGGGTACATTCAAAATACATAAAAAAGAAAAGTAAAGTAGCGGCCTGTTACAATCCCACTGCTGGGAATAGGCCTCCTCTCTCCGTTTCTGGAGAGAAGGGTTGGAGCTAAGACCTACCACGCTGCTCCAATGCGGATTGGTAGGTTACACATATCTCCAGAATTCTCTAGAGATATGCAGGTTTCCTCACGATGTTTTCCTACACCGAAAAGCGTGTGATAAATTGCAATTATCAATTAAACACATGAGTTTTAATAGAAAAACTCATTGGTGCCTGCCCGGGTTTGAACTCGTGTTCCCCTTGAAAGAGTCGCACGGTCTCACCGCTAGGCTATCACAGCTTCAAAATACATAGGTATTTATTATTATTATTATATTAACATGCCAATCACATCATTATTCCCCTGCGCTTATCCTACTCTAAGGGGTGTTAAAACATCTTGTTAGTTGATTAGGATAGTTATTTTGCGATCGTCTGACTGCCTTACGTCAAAAGTAATAATAAAATTATTTTGCTATAATCCGCGATACAGTAAATAGAAAATATATATAGTGTTTAATGTATAGTGGACTATCAGTATTTTCATACCCGATACGTGCAGGATTCGTAAAAGCACATGCACAAACCTCCACCACTTCCACCACGATACACAAGCACTACACAGTTTCACTATCACAAACTCAACAATCGTTTCGCCCCGCAACCGAAGCATCATCAGGAGATAGACTCCACGACAAAATCGCAAAGTGAAGCGTTATCCAAACAAGCGTTGTTAAATAGTACTCGGTTCATCCCCACCCTTTATTTACCTCGGAACACGTGCAACAAGCTTGAACTAGAGACATTTATCTGCTCGTTAATGAGGGTGCCATTGTTATGCTTAATGATTTCTAATTGTTCCAAAATATTTAATTTCAAGCTTTTTTCGCAGGTGTGCAGTATTTCGAAACAATGGTCATTAGGAACTTTATGACCGCTTTCTAACAAATGTTTAGCGAAATGTGAATTTTGTGGCTTATTATTCCTGAAAGCGACCATATGTTCTTTAAAACGGGTTTCAAAATTACGACCAGTCTGACCCACATATGTATCATTGCATTCAGGACATTTTATTTTGTAAATACCACTCTTTTTCGGGCTTTCTAATTTGTCTTTATTATTGCATAATATCTTTTTTAAGCAGTTATTACTTTTAAAACCTAATTTTATATTTGACTTTGTTTTAAATATAGCTGAAATTCGTTCTGACAATGTTCCAAAATAGGTCAAACTGGCTTTGTATTTATTATCTTTGTAATGTGGCACCGCATAGAAGTGTTTTGTCAATTGCCTTACGTCAATTTGCCTTTGACGCCTTTTAACCCTCAGTAAACAATAACAACTCAGCCGGCTGAGTTGGTATCCCGATACCACACGGCAATTATAGTCTACAGTATATAATTAATAAAGCAGGCAAATAAAGTACTCATATATCGTAAGTTACTCTATATTTACTACGTACCTACGACGTGCCAGTACAATTTCGTTTCGACCCAACATACCTCTACAGTTTATTTCCCTGTGCCCATATATTCAGCGCTTTCAGTCCCTATGCCAGCCATTTGCCGCTTCATTTACTGGTGACTGGTGTAATATATGGAACACGAAATGTCTGCGTTTGTAACGAAACATATTGTTCGGGAATAGGCGAGCGGTTAAAACATTACTCACATGCGAACAAGTATGCTGCGTGTGTATTCAAATCCAACGTTTTATTGTTTTAATTAAATTTACGATCTCCGTAAACATTATTAATACTAAGTATCATTAATAGTAAGTAAAATGATGGCACGTTACAATTCCACAGCTGGGCAGGCAGAATTCCACAGGATGGAAATCAAAAATCTTTCTATAGCTCATTAATTCGACCTCTATATATCCAGTATATAATAACTATAACTTAACGTAATATTATAAATGCGAAAGTTTAAAGTATGGATGTATATTTGTTACTCTTTCACGGCGAATCCGCTGAACCAATATTGATGAAATTTGGCACAATTATTCCTTATACACCGGGGTAACTATAGGCTATAGAAGTCCTGTTAATTCAACAGGAATAAGATGAAATTGAAAAGCGCCATCTACCGAACAAAGTTTTTTTATTCACGATGTGTCATAAGTCAAATTAATTCTGTAGTAATTTATATGGCAAAACAATGTTTGCCGGGTCATCTAGTTCAGTATATTTCGAATGAACCGAATAAAACTGGAATGGACTTAAAAATCTTGTATATTTCAATAGTAACTATGTGCCATAAAAAAAGAAACTCGTGTACCAATTAACGAAAATCGATTTTTAGATAAAAATCGATTTTCAAAGGACCGAAAAGGCTTTTTTCCTGAATTCAGTTTACTTACTCTCTTACTTTTTCTAAAGAAGTTATTGATATTCCTGATTACGAAGGCATCATTTATATAATTTCACGTTTTCTGACTAAATATAACTTGCCATGCAGTACGTCCACCACACCACGCCCCAGAGGGGTTGTCGAGCAACCGATATGTCTCTGCCACAATAAGATAGAAACTAATCTCGTGGCGAAAACTTCGATTTATTTATTCTATTATGATCTTTATATCTAACTATATAAAGTTCCAATTTCAAGTAGGTTATTTTACAAGGCTTCGATGTTTTACGGAAATACGAAACTGTTTCCTCGAAACCGCATTCCCAGTTTATACGCTACAAACTACTTAATAGTTTATTATACATGTCCTCAGCTTCAGCCCGCAGCTTTGTAAAAGTTGTAACGAATAATAAAGATTTTTGATTAAATATTAACTTTGGTCTCATATTTTTCTTTTTTCCACAGTTATGCACTCAACCATGCGCACACACTTCTCCACACATGCAACACATCTACACACACATACACACACTTCTCTGGCGTCCTTATTATATTGATAATATTGTTAGCAAAATTAAAATCCGTAATTGGCTGTAAGTTAAACTAAGTAATATTTTGTAAATTAATATAAGAGCTGTGGATTCTGTAAAAGTAAATAAATAAATAAATAAATAAATTATCTGTTATACATGTGATATTTTATTTAAGCAGAAGTTGTCATTTAATTTATTTTAGTCATAGAGTAGGGAGGCTAGCCTAAAATATACCCTATTACAATAAAAAGAAAGCAAAGGAGCCTATATCTATCCGTCTTTCTATATATGTGATTAGACAAAGATGAGTATACGAGTTTCATCTTCCCTCTCATTATTTATTGTGACATTCTCACTTACAGACTCCCCTATTTTAGTGTAATAACTCTATAGTTCTAGCTCGAACAAAACGCAATGCAAAATCACCACAACTCACGGTCAGCACATTCCCTTTCACGTGTTGTCAGATTTTAATGTCAATTTACATATCCTAGCTTGTCAGGATCCTTTATTCCTAAATACCGTGACCAAAGGTATAAAGCGAGATTAATTTTCGCCCTCCGAAAACAATGAATCGTACAGTATAGAAAGGGTTATTACAATAGAAGTTTAGTCTAAAACTCTGCATGTGACTCGGGCCATTGTTTTAAGCAATTGTGACCTTAAAACAATGCTGGCATTAATTCAATGCAACGCTATTATTTTCGAATTGAAATCCCTATTAGAGGTCCTTTTTTATTTTGCGGACGTAAAATAACTGACAAAGACCGTTGTGAGTTATTTTTTTAATTGGATAAACAAGTTTAAGTGTCACTGGTGTAAAAAATCAAAAAGTATCTAACCTCAATTACGATGGCTTCGTAAATTAACAACGGTTAGCTAACTCACAAAGGAGTTAATTGGAATTAAGGATTTTGTGAAACTTATACATATATAGGTCAAATTTTATTTAATAAAACTATTGTAAGACTAATATTAATCATTTTATTCGTTCATTTTACAACTTTAATCTATGTATATAGTGTTTCGTTATTTTTCTTTTTCTTCCTTCCTTTTTTTTTCATCATCCATTTTTTTTTCATTATCTTTCTCATAGGTTGGCTGGTAGAAATCCCTTTTAGGCATAAGTCCGCCTTTTGTTTGTACAATAAATAAAGACCGTGTATTCCTGCCAGGGTTTAAAAAAAACGTGTGTTACAAAAATGTTTTACGATGTTTTTGTTACAATCAACCCGATTAGATCTATACATCCCTTGAAAATTCTTTTAATGTGTAATCAATAGCATTAGTATTGAAATAGTATGGTGAGTCTCAGTTGTAATACGAAAAATGAGCATTCCATTTCCTAGGTGTAACTTCTAATAAGCTGTTATAATTTAATATTAACAAATTTAATAAAATAAAAATAAAATTATGATCATCCTTTGAAAATAAGAGTCACTGTTAATATAAGTTATGCTTGTACGATAACGACGTAGGACTATGACAAGCATGGCGAAATTATACGAAAAAAAAATTAAATGTTTCATTTGTATTAAAAACCCGTAAAAAACAACGTTATTTTCTTTAGGGACAAAATTAACCCACGCTCGCACTAAGCACGTGAAAGCAACAACAAAAAAATAAAAAAAGGTATAATTTAAAATTGTGGCAATATTTATTTCCCAGTAGCTGAATCGTGGCAGCATCAAAAAGTCCACCGGAGCGGAATATCCAGTTCGTCAAATGTTAATCAGAGGGAGGTATTATACATTATGGTTCAAATATCAAAAGTATCGTTGGTGAGGTTTTTGCTCGCCAAATGAGAAAAAGTCGCTGTTTTATTACACACGGAGTTAGTTGGTTATACCGTAGATGGAATTATTTTCCTTGTGGACGTATAAAGTAAATGCTTTAGTCTTTACATTTAGACCATAGACAAGTTGAGGTCGTATAAAGTAAACGCTTTAGTACATATGGACCATAGACAAGTTAAAAAACTTTTCGAATTGACAATCTGCTTTTTTATTTAACGGCTTTTAACATAGAATTATTATATTTAGAGTAGGGTAGTCATGGGCAGACCTGTAAGTGACCATGACACAATAAATAGTGATAAGAGGATGATACTTGTATACTTCATTTTGTCGTCATACTTAAAAAAGAGAGACAGAGTCTCCCTCATTCGTTTTCTCATCATTGTAATACTACCTTTTGCCCGCGGCTTCATTAAGCCATTGCCGATGAGATCATTTTAAATACATTTTTTTAAATTACTTAATATTAAAAAATGTATATACATTTATTTACTTACTTATACATCCAAAATTGCAGATGTCTAACTTTAAAACTGACGGATTTCAGACAACCTTCGCGCGCCGCGCCTATTGGCGCTCTATGGCGCTCCATTAAAATCAATCATATCGTGATAACTTTATGACTATTTGGCTAAATTACTTGAGTGTGAAAGACAAAATATATCTACATGATATAATTAAAGCGACAAATGTATTGATTTTCGTAAGAGGTTGATAAATATACTAAAATGTCTATTGTTAAATAGTTAATAATTTAATTTAATTTATGGGACAGTTTTGGTCATAGTGACTTCCATATAAAAGGTAGATTGCTGCAGATATATGCTGTCGCGGACTTTTATTTCGAACTATTTATGATAAACAAAACCAACTCCAGTGGATTACGCAGCGTACTCCGAGATAGCTCTCAGAAGCCAGATTTTTTTTTGACATGTATCGTTATATTACATAAAATCATTACAAATTGTAGCATTATGTTAGCATGTTATTAATGTTTAACCTATATTACTGTAAAGTTTCATCGAAATCCGTTCAACAGTTTTTTCGTGAAAAAACTGTTGAACATACATCCAAACATACATCCATACTGAAACGACAAAATGGCAAAGCTTTGCGATTTTGTCGTGGGGCAGATCTCCTATAATTAGTATTACATAGATTTTCTTAACAAACCCGGATTAATCATCCTACTGCCCTTATCCCACTTTAAGTGGAGTCGGCACAACATGTTATAAACATGTTGTCACATGTTACGGCTACTTATTTTACAACCGGGTGCCTCCCGACGTCAACTTATCTTAGTCGCCTATCACGAAACCTAGGTAAGAAATGAGGGTGGTCTATTCTACTCAGCCGGATACCACACGGCGGGTCGACTTACCTTAGTCACCTTTTACGACACCTCGGTAAGAAATGAGGGTGGTCTATTCTACTCAGCCGGATACCACACGGCGGGGCGATTTACGTTAGTCGCCTTTTACGACACCTCGGTAAGAAACGAGGGTGGTCTATTCTACTCATCCGGATACCGCACGGCATTTAACAAACATGGATTATAGCAAAATAATTCTTAATCATAACTTTTATAAATATTTAAAGGGGTCCAGATTAAGCCAGCAGTAAGGGGTTAATGGGTCGCTAATTTACAAATTTGTTTATATGGTATCAAAAATGAACATATGATTGTAAAGGAACGAGTTGCTGAAAACTCCACCTATAAAAATTCCTTGCAATAAACTAGATATCACATACTATCGTGTCAATAAAAATACTTCACTTTCAAACTCGTGTAGTCACAGGAAGTTTGCTCGCGTGTAAAATATTTATCCGAGTATAAACTGAAGTAATATCCGGCTGATATCGCGGCCTGTCAACTTATTTATATTGCAATCTGTGAGTTAGGTACAGATCATACGAGTAGTAAGCGTTTTACTAAAAAGTATATATATGAAATTTGATTTCACCGATTTTATTGTTTGATAAATAATACTTTTTGATTTTATCGGTAGAGTCCTCTTCTGACGAGGCTTCATTTACGGGGCTAAACGATTGTTAAGATTGTGGTAGTGAATGTGTGCAGTGCTTGTGTATTGCTGTGTTATTGATAATTGGTAGTGCATGAGGATTCATCAATCCTGAATGTATCAGGTTTGAAAATGGATAGTACATTACATTTAGCATTACATACATTGAGTTGAAGAGCTGTGATAGTTCAGCGATGAGACCGTGCGACTCTTTCGAGGGGAACACGAGTTCAAACCCGGGCAGGTACCAATGAGTTTTTCTATTAAAACTCATGTGTCTAATTGATAATTGCAATTTATCACACGCTTTTCGGTGAAGGAAAACATCGTGAGGAAACCTGCATATCTCTAGAGACTTTTGGAGATATGTGTAACCTACCAATCCGCATTGGAGTAGCGTGGTAGGTCTTAGCTCCAACCGTAATCTCCATAAACGGAGAGCGGAGGCCTATTCCCAGCAGTGGGATTGTAACAGGTCGGTACTTTACATTGAGTTGGTTTAGGTAGTTCATTAGGTAGTCTTCGAAATAGACTGAGGCTAGTAAGTATGGCTGTAACGCTATTACTATCCAGAACCTTGAATTTCATAAGGGAATCGTTAGGTGAGGTTGGCTATTAGATAGTTCTTTATAGTTTCCCCTCAACATCTCTACGAATAAGTGGCCATATCCCATCAACAAGTTCTCACCATTCGACGATGTTCCGTCAGACTGATGTAGCCGTAAAGTATTGTAAGCTAGATTTAATATACATATTGTGATTTGTGCAGTTTAAGATAATAAAGCAATCTGTAATGTATTAAAGATATTGAATACCTTTTCTTTTACCACGAATTATAGGAAAATAATATTTTCATTAATTCTGAATTTATATAGGGGATAATTACACACACTGTCACCCACAAAGTAACCTAATACTTGGTTTCATAGAAAAATTGTAAAACAAACGTAAAAAAATCGTAAAAACAAACCTTGGTCAAAGAACCAACAGATTGTTTTTAGAAAATGTTGGCCCTCAACATAATCGAACCCGTGAACGCGCGAACCTGGTCACTTCCACCTGCGACAACAGGCCAGTCCATCTTTAATGAACTATATAGCGATATTCCGACTAATATTTATAATGCCTACAAGCAACGCAACATCAAACATTTCTTAACTATCCAAAACAGACTTCAAAATTACCCCAACCGATAGAAACAGAACACTCATTAACTCAAGACTAATTTATAACGTCTAATCCAACCCGTAACAAGGCGCTGTCCGTACATTGAAACTTATTTATACGATATATATGTATTCAGTTAAGCCTTCCGAAAGTAGATTCCACACACGGGGGAAACGCACACAAGCAAAGTAAAGCCGCAAGGCACGTAACATAAGGAGCTTTGAAATTAATTTAGCTCGGAACTAGCTGGCAAATGGATAGACGTGAGCCCGGCAAGGGGGGCTCACCCCCCTGGGTGGTGGGTGGTCGTGTGTCGGGTAAATTCGGCGTTTAGGCGAGCCTTTGTGGCGGGACCGGTTGAGCTTAGAAGTAATTGTGTTGCGAGTTGTGTAAGTTTGGCAGGTTTTATTACGTCAGTACGCTGGATTATAATTTGGTTAAACATTTAGTTACGCTTATTTGTTTTAATTGAGTTACGTTTATGGTATTTCCTAAAGTTAGTAGACAAAGAAGTCGGGATGACTTCTTTTCATTTTGTAATAAAAAAATAACTAATAAAATGAGTAAGATATGAGTAAAATGAGGTTATACAGTACAGTGCGGTTCGCCAAATGGGAAAACTGCGTGACTGTCAAGAAAAGCTTAAAGCCCGGCCAACAGCAAATTTAAAATTCATCATACGCTTAAAAGTAAAGTTAAGTAACGGCTTTTATTATCCCATTTATGTGCATAAGCTTCCTCTCTTCGTTGTTGGACAGAAGGGTATGAGCCTAGACCTACCACGCTGCTCCTATGCGGATTATTATACATTTCATACATCCTGGTTTCCTCACGATGTTATATTTCACCGAAAAGCGTGTGTTAAATTGCAATTGGACAGAATTTTTTACACAGAAAAACAATTTTTTCCACAAACGCTTTAGAATCCTAAATTTACAAGGTACGCAAGACATACATGACTATATAGGCATTACAGGTTTTCCTTTATCACAGATTATAGCAAAATAATTTTAATATTACATTTGTATAATTTACAGAATTAGGCGTCACTTTGCGGAGTTCCACAATACAAAAGTAATAATAACATTATTTATATAATCTGCGATTTAGAATAATTTTATTACTACTTTTGCATTATTTGTGTAAATATTATAAATCTTCGCAAAGTAACACCTAATTTTATAAATTTCATAGACAAAAAGGAGTTACGTATTTCGGAACAGGTAAGGGAGTATGAACTCCGTTACCTGTTCTTAAAATATATATTCTTTATGACGTTTGATATTTCTTCCAATAGACTAATGCATGATAAATTTCCTATTAACCTCAAAGACAAATCCTTTTAACATCCTTCCTACGCCAAAGGCTTTATAATATCCGTCGGTTATCATGTACTAAATGTACATCACATTGTCATATACACCGATCGTCGGATAATCCGGGATAGTAATATCCGGCTCTTTTGTTTTATGTTCAATATCTTACACATTTTCTTTACTTTGAAGGATATTATCTATAAACATTTATATTATAAAATCGGAACATGAACAACGCCTCTGTTAGTACAAATAATAAAATATGCTTAGTGTTTAACAAGAGCCGTGATCGCTTAAAGTTGAAAGCGACTTAAAAATTGCCTTAATAATAGATATGCTTACGTATAAGCATATCTATTATACAGAATTTAAAGAACTCTTCTACCATTACTTCTACCATGCCATATTACTCTAAGTGGCAGTAAACATGACCACCTTTAAAAAATGTTCTAATATGATTTAGCTAGTTATTCTACGAGCGGCCTTCTGCTTGAAGCCAAATTACTTTAGTCGGCTTTTACGACACCTTGGTAAGATGACACCCTCATTTCCACTCATCCGGATACCACTCGGCGGAAAAAAGTAACCCATAGCGAACCAATAAAACAATTTACGATTGTTTTCACTTGGCACAGACTTCCCATGTCTACAATGTATTCGAAACTTCGTACTCACCTTGTCTCCACCGTAAAACCAGAATATGACTGAGCTTTACGTACTTAGTACTTAGTTTTGTTTTTAGTACTGTGAAAACAACGCAAACTTTTGACTGACAATAAAACCGATTGTGCTAATAAAAACCATTTTAGGAGGAAGATTAAAACTTTTAGGCACAGGAAAAACTACTTTAAACCTACGCTAAGCTAAGCTACGAAAATTATTATTTTATTAAGCTAGCTTTTACTCGCGTCTTCGTTCACGTTGATCGTCGAGTCTTGGAATAAACATCAGCTTCTGTCACTCACCAACGCTGCAAATATCTCCATCGCGAAAGTCAGATCGATCCGGGGAGTTAAATTACAATAACTATTAAATTTATTAACAATTTAAAAAGTAAAGTAATGTAGCGGCCTGTTACAATCCCACTACTGGGAATAGGCCTCCTCTCTCCGTTTCTGGAGAGAAGGTTTGGAGCTAAGACCTTTCACGCTGCTCAAATGCGGATTGGTAGGTTATACATATCTCCAGAATTCTCTAGAGATATGCAGGTTTCCTCACGATGTGTTCCTTCGCCGAAAAGCGTGTGATGAATTGCAATTATCAATTAGACACATGAGTTTTAATAGAAAAACTTATTGGTGCCTGTCCGGGTTTGTACTCGTGTTTCCTTCGAAAGAGTCGCACGGTCTCACCGCTGAGCTATCACAGCTTTACAATTTACTAACATTAAATTCGGTATATATCATTTGCTCTGGAAAAAATTGTAAAAAAATGTCTCCTATGTAAAACCTATCTCTTTAACTTACAAAGTTGACTTAGACACATCGTGATTAGAAAATTCGTGATATAATCATAATATATGGCGTTTTTAATGTCATCTGTCTATTCCTGTTGGATTTACAGGACTTCTATAGCTTGTATGTTATCCCGGGGTATAAGTATTATTATGCCAAATTTTATCGATATTGGTTTAGTGGATTGGCCGTGAAAAGTAACAGACAGACAATTTATAGAATTAGGCGTTACTTTGCGGAGATCCATAATACAAAAGTAATAATAAAATTATTTTGCTATAATCCGCGATACAGTAAATAGAAAATATATATAGTGCTAAATGTATAGTGGACTATACGTTTTTTCATACCCGTTACATGCAGGATTCGTAAAAAACGTATGCACAAGCCTCCACCACTTCCACCACAATACACAAGCACTACACAAGTTCACTATCACAAACTCAACAATCGTTTCGCCCCGCAACCGAGGCATCATCAGGAGATAGACTCCACGACAAAATCGCAAAGCGAAGCGTTATGCAAACAAGCATTGTTATATAGTAATCGGTTCATCCCCACCTTTACCTCTGAACACGTGCAACAAGCTTGAACTTGAAACATTTATCTGATCGTTAATGAGGGTGCCATTGGAACAATTAGAAATCATTAAGCATAACAATGGCACCCTCATTAACGATCAGATAAATGTTTCAAGTTCAAGCTTGTTGCACGTGTTCAGAGGTAAAGGTGGGGATGAACCGATTACTATATAACAATGCTTGTTTGCATAACGCTTCGCTTTGCGATTTTGTCGTGGAGTCTATCTCCTGATGATGCCTCGGTTGCGGGGCGAAACGATTGTTGAGTTTGTGATAGTGAACTTGTGTAGTGCTTGTGTATTGTGGTGGAAGTGGTGGAGGCTTGTGCATACGTTTTTTACGAATCCTGCATGTAACGGGTATGAAAAAACGTATAGTCCACTATACATTTAGCACTATATATATTTTCTATTTACTGTATCGCGGATTATAGCAAAATAATTTTATTATTACTTTTGTAACAGACAGACAGAAAGACAGACTTTCGCATTTGTAATATTAAGTAATGATAACATTTTTTTCGTTTAGATTATTGTGGTAATTATATCATAATTTACTTCATAGTTATTATACCTAGAGTAGCAAGCCATTTCGGGCCTGTAATCGATTGTCCAACAAATAATAAAAGAGGGAAATGAGCGACCTATAGTTATCTTTGTCTAATCATACATAAAACAGAGAGACAGATAAGTAGCCTCAGTTGCTTACTCTTTTTTTTGATGGACACATTTTAGGCTTGCTCTCCGGTAGAAGAGTACTTTAAAATAGACATGCTCTTAAAAGAAAGACTAATGTAAAAAATACCTCTCCAAATTAATCTCCACATTCATAGTATCAACGCGTATTTCCGTCTATCTGTTACGCTTTCACGACTACTTCTCTGCATCAATATTATTGAAGTTTATTATAATTGACGCTAATACACTAACTGAGCTAACTTCTACTATACTTATTATAAAACAAAGTCCCAAAAAGCTGTCTGTCTGTATGTAATCGATTTTCTCAAAATCTACTGAACGGATTTTTGTGAGGTTTTCAGCAGAAGATAGTGAAATACTTCCGGATGGTTTAAGTAAATATCGATATTATGTAAATTGTTGTGAAGAGATCGAGCAGTTGTTAAAAAACTTGCTTGCTGGGAGCTTTAGTCGCTTGCGCTTCTTAAGCCAGCAGAGATATACAAAAGTAATGTACTAGAGAATTGTAGATCTATAAAAATACAACAAAAAAGTCCGCGATAGTATGTCTCTATCTCTTATGTTTAACTCACAATAACTGCTATTATGTTTAAAATTTGAATTCTAGAAAAAAATTGTGACATGCAGATTTCCACGCGGGCGAAGCCACTGGCACAGCTAGTATAGTATAAAAACGTACTTTTTGCTTAGAGTTTTTTGGGAAAGTTTTTTCCTTTTTTCACATAATTGAAGGTGAACTTATACTGGCTTGCAATCTTTACGCCTAATTATCAAAAATAACTCTAAAATAAAAAAATATTTATTATTTTCACTCAATCCCACATAGATACATCATGTTAGAGACCCCGTAAACTCTCCTAATCTCCGGGGACGCTGATACCAAAATGTATATAAATTTAAGGATTTGTTCAATGCATTTTGAAATTTTGAATCAAACAAATCCGTATCCTTTACATATACCTATATGTACGTAAGTATAAGCTTGGTCACGTGAGCTCGACTAAACTCGAGAGGTGTTTAAATTGAAGAGCATTAGATAGAGCTCCCGCTACACTTATCTAAGGAACTCTTATTAAATCCTCCTTAACTAATCCTTTAGCAAGTTGGTATGGTTGGCACAAAAATTACGGCTGAATAATTTTCAACCCGAACTAATTTTTTCGAAGTTAGAATCAAAGAAAATAAGAGATGTTAATCTAAAAATTGTATTCAAAGTGTTTAAGTAACAAAAAAAGTATAATAGTTTTATCTTCGTCATCATCCTCCTGCCTTTATCCCACTCGACTTTACGACCGGCCGCCAGCCTGATGTTAACTTAACTTAGTCGCCTTTTACGAGACCTCGGTCAGAAATGAGGGTGGTCTCGTAAAAGGCGACTAAGTTAATTCTACTCAGCCGGATACCAAACGACGGGTCGTCTTAGTTATACCTTCATATATGGTAATATTAGTTGTACCCACAGCTTTGTTCGTTTCATCTTAAACCTTAACGTAACCTCAATTTAGCTATATGTGTTTTGTCTATTCTCGAAACAAAATTAGGGATTAAGTTGTCCTATATGTTAGACCTGTGTATAAGCTTCATTGTGTCAAATTTTATTAATACTAGGCCAGCGTAACATACATAAAAACAGTCATTTTTTTATATTTTAATGGTATGGATGGTTTAGCTTACTTTTAACATTGTTAAGCAGGCAAACATTATGCAGTCAAAAAAAAGTGCAAAAAAAGGAAAAAAAATCTATAACAATAAATTAAACATAAGGAAAATATGCACAGGACCTACCTGTAAACAATAAACAAATGAAATTTTCCATATGATTTATAGAAGCAGGCGTTACTTTGCGGAATTCCATATTACAAGCAATATAACAGAACTAACTACTTTGCTATAATCCGCACGGGTTAAGTGAATGCATGCAAAGCCAATGTGTATGAAGCAGGCAAAATCTACGCACCTTATACATGCAGGACCAGCCACCACATGCACCCCAAGGCGCAATTCACCAGCAACAACGAACACAAAAGCATCACACACACCCACCACCACAATCCCGACGATCGTTTCGCCCCGAAACCGAAGCATCATCAGGAGGATAGGCTTCGTGAATTTTGCCTTTGCATGCATTCACTTAACCCGTGCGGATTATAGCAAAGTAGTTAGTTCTGTTATATTGCTTGTAAATTTTCCATAGTTGACTATAAAAAAGAAAAGTTGAAGCTTGGATTTATTTGCCAACGTTACTGGTAATTAGTGCGAACGCCGTACATAGCTCGCCGTACATAATGTAATTATGCATCCTACATACACCGCTCTAAAATATCCGAACAATTTGGAAGTTGCGCGGAGTTGGGACCGCAGACGTCGGCCATCTTGCCGTTGCCGTGGCAACTCACCACGAATTGTCTGTTCCGACTGTACCTGAATGTAAATAGCTTCGCGTGCCTTGTTTATCGCCAAACTTGTGTGGAACCTACGAATGGGTTTACTGCGAAAATATTCGCGAAAAAACTAGCTAGTCTCCGTTAATCAAAGAAGATGAACTTTATCACATAACCTTTTTCAAGCACTTTTGAGCCGTCAAGGGTTAATTACACTAAAAAACCTACCACTACTTTGGTTGCACTTCAAAATCAAAATGAAAATAATCTTTATTCAAATAAACCGTTTCAGGCACTTTTGCATCGTCAAGCATCAATATGATTAATGAAGCTACCACTGGTTCGGAATGTTGCTCTTACCGAGAAGAACCAGCAAGAAACTCGGCGGTCAATCTTTTAAATATTTTCAATTATACATTATTGAACCGCTGTCTTGTATGAAGCTGAAAGGATTTTCAAATCCAGGCTTTCTTATCATCCAAATAATCTTCAATTTTGTAATATGCTTTATGATAAACATATTTTTTACACTTAATTGGAATCTTTCTGTACACTGGTCTAGAATGGATTGAGGAATTTTATTATAGAAGCGAATAGCGAGACCAACAAATGAGTTGCTTACTCTGCTGAGTCGCGACGCAGGTATCGCAAGCTGTTTGTGATCTCTCGTATGTCTATGATATACATCAAATTTTGTTTTATACGTACTTATATTTTTCCATACAAATAGAATATTACTATATATATATTGTGATGCTACAGTCACTGAGAAACCCCAGCTTACTGAGAAAACCAGCAAGGTACCCGGCGGTTGATGTTTTGAACATTTGTAACATATTTAAGCAGTTTTGTACAATGCTCGAAGGATTTTCAAGCCCACGCATATGCTTTCCGTATACGCATATTCTTTACACTTAATTTAAACCTTTGTGTATGCAAGTTATCATCATCCTCTTGCCCTTATCCCACTCTGAATGAGGTCGGCACAACATGTTATAAAACATGTTGTCACATGATTTGGCTACGTTTCTTACGACCGGCCGCCTGCCTGACGTCAACTTACCTTAGTCGTATTTTACGACCCCTCGGTAAGAAAGAGGGTGGTCTATTCTACTCAGCCGGATACCACACGGCGGGTCAACTTTCCTTAGGCGCCTTTTACGACACCTCGGTAAGAAATGGGGGTGGTCTATTCTACTCAGCCGGATACCATACGGAATTATATATGCAAGTCTGCTATGTTTTTAGCAATTTTATTATTAAATCGAATACCAATACTATATACTAAAGCCACGGATGTTTAAATAATATGTTGACATAAAATTACAAGTGATTTTAATGTGATAAAAAGAATACCAAATTACGTATTACAGAAATACTTTATTATATTACCTTTTTTTTATTACATCGTTCCAAAGTACAGATCTGGGTTGCGATTCTACAAAAGCTTAAAGAAACCTAAAGATTATCGGTTAAAACCGAACTTCATTTCATCTAATCGTCTCTATAACATATTTTTTATGTTCACAAAAGAGCTTTTTCGTGTGTCGGGCAAAGAAGAAATTATGCTTTTAATCCGTTATACAAAAAAGTTAAAATTCTTTTGTTTTGTCGTACTTTTTAAATATTTAAGTTCGTAGTTATTAATCGTAACGTTCGTTAATGAGTTTAGCTTTCATTTTATTTTAAGGGTTAGAGTCCAACGTGATAAGAGCACGTGACTGTAGGATAATGAAACCTTACTTATCTTTCATTTTATACATATTCAGAGATTTGAGCAATAATTAGATCAAAAGAATGAATACGCAATCATAATTTTATTTTAAATCGTATACTAGCAAAGCCCCGCGGTTTCACCCGCGTCCATACAGATATCGTGGTAGTGGAAATTCTACGAAGTCGGACTATAGATTTATTTGTAGATTATTTAATTATAAAAAATGGGTATCATTAGTATTCTTGGAATAAGAGCTAACTCACCAAGTGCAGACCCTGCTATAACGGTCGCTACAATGAATTTGTTATGGCGTTATTTGCTTTCGATTTACATTCTTAAATTCGTAATATCTTTTGATTGGGATATCGGATTTTAATAATTTAAAAAGTATTTAAATTTAGTTTAGTTGTTATTAAATTTTTCAATACCTGTAGTATTGAAAAATTTATAAATAAAATATCATTTAATGGGATAAGGGTTAATACAGAGATATGAATAAAATGGGTTGATTATTGTCAGCACTTTTACCAACTTTTACAATGTAAAAAAGTAGTTATACTGGCTTAACTATAATAGTTGGACATATGGTATCGCGGACTTTTTTGTGGATATTGATACGTTCTATAATACTGTAGAATATTTTTTTGTTCTATCATCAATAGTTTCCGCAGCGCACGCTATGAAAGATGTTTATGACTAAATTTTTCCCAACTCATTACAATTTTATTAGGGATCCCTATTTTTTTTAAATGACTTATAGCCTATGTTGCTCAGTAAAAAAGCAGCTTTCCAATGGTGAAAGAATTTTTGAAATCGGTCTAGTAGTTTTTGCGTGAAAATGTAACAAACATACATACATACAAACAAACAAACATACAAATCTTTCCTCTTTATAGTATTAGTATAGATAATAATTTTACGCGACGCGACATAGCAATCTGAACTATATATTAAAACTCCACTTAAGACAGAAAATACCTCAGATAATTTCCTTACATTTAACCTCCAGTCGAAGCGTAAACAAGGGTTGTAACCTCTTTAAATTACCCACGTGGGGGTGCTTCTTATCAACCGTCCGTGACAAAGCACTGTGGCGATGTATTTCACTGAACGCACTCACAATCTTTCTGTGCGTAATTAAATTTGTAAAACAGGGCTTACATCAATCTATACTTATTTTAAAACAAAGTCCCATAAAGCCTATCTGTCTGTATGTATGTAATCGATTTTCTCAAAATCTATGGAACGAATTTTTATAAGGTCTTCACCAAAACATAGAGCAATACCTCCGGATAGTTTAGGTAAATAGTACACATCGGTATCATGTAAATTGTGGTGAAGAGATCGAGCAGTTTTTAAAAAAACTTGCTTGCTGGGAGCTTTAGTCACGTGCGCTTCTTAAGCCAGCAGAGATATACAAAAGTAATTGACTAGAGAATTGTAGATCTAGACAAAAAAGTCCGCGATAGCGCGTCTCTATCTCTTATGGTTAACTCACAATAACTACTTTTATGTTCAAAAATTTAGGAAGTTTCGTAAATCACTGAATTCCGCGCGGACGAAGCCGTTGTTGGCACAGCTAGTTTAATTAAATTTTTAATGACCCGTTGGCTCCGTGCCTTCAGCATGGCGGATCCCGGGTTCGATTCCCATTGACGGCCAACATTAACTAAATATAATTTGTTCGTTCTTCGATTCTGGATGTATCTACGTATTTAAAATTATATATGTATATATTTACCAGTAGTCCCATAGAAGTATTAAATTACGTACTTTGGGGACGTGTATGTACTTAATTGTCTTATATATTTATTTATTATGAGTCTTTCAAACATGCACTGAAAGAAATCAATAAGGCATAGTAAAAATTAATTTAAAACACACCCTGCACAAGCACACACACACTCACACGCACACAGACAAACACATATACACACTCATTTACTAAGAAATTCATTCGATCTCATGCTTTATTTTTTTGGCTTATGTTAATATTCTTTACCATACGAACAATAATTTGTAAAAAAAAAAAAAACTAATTGTGTATCCTAATATGGCCTTAGTTTAAGTTGTTATATGTATAGAATAAGAAATTTGTCACGCTGTAGGATTACCTGATAAACAAATAAATAAATAAATAAATTATTATATGTATGAAAAATTAGGTTACAAGCTCCCATAAGGTCTCTTTAAAGTTACTCGTACTATCTAAGCGTTTTATTGGTCTATGGCTTACAACTATATACGACAATCATACTTTGAACCGCGCCCAAAGCTTGTTGCCGTGATAGACGGAAGCAATCTTCAAATGTTATGCCTATCTCTAGAACCATAGTTTCCATTACTTCTGCACCATTTCCCTAACACAGGTGGTAATGGCGTCGGCCCTCAAGTTTACTGAGAGGAACCACAATAGAGGGGTACGCATCACACGTCCTTTCATCACTTGCTAAGGAGTGAAGGGCATGTGGCCATGGAGTAGGAAGAAAATTCTTTTGGATATGTATGCCATAAAAATATTTTTGATCAACTCATCTTATATGTTACATATATTTTATTAAAGCTGTTTCCGAAGTAACCTTTCTAGTCACGAACATCTTGCTTCATAATATCAATTAACTAGGATGCCATTAAAAATGCAAATTAATACGCTACTATATTGCAACGGCGCTTTCAAAGATGTGTTAAGACCTATAACGAATTCTTTAATCGAAGCAAAAATTGTTGTTTACTTGTGTTTAGGTGTTCACATATTTTGTAGTTTTAATTGCTTCGGTCACGACTAACAAAACGTTCGTGCTACGTACTAGTGCTAAAATCTCCTAATATTCCAAAAAAAACCATATCAATAGTTTTGCAAGTTATCTGTATTTCATTTAACATAACTTAAAGAGTATAGAAAGAGAATCTACTTGAGATTGATGAACGTACTTCATCTAAAATATACTTGTCACGTGGTCTAACTACAACGTAACTTAAGGACTTGTATATACAAATATGAACTGGGTGTGTATATAGTATATACTATATACACACCCAATTCATATATGTATATACAAGTTGACAAATAAATTTAAACAGAGGATAAAAAAAAATAAAAAGCAAAATAAGAGTTTTAAAAGCACTGTAAATATTTAAATTCTCATAAAATTGAATTATATAAAAAATGTCTACTTAATATAGTAGTATTTCGTTTTTTTCATTTATATTTTAAGCACCGTTTGTCGTTTTTTATCACACGTTGAGTTAACCTATAAGTGAGATGTATTGTGTATGTAGTAATATTAAGATGAGTGTATATATTATTTGTATACAATCCGTTGGCTTCCTATTTAAATAAAAAAATAAAATACATTATAATAAATTTGCTATCACTGCGAATTATGGATGCATGTGTCAAATCAAATCAAATCAAATTAATCTTTATTTAAATAAACCATTTCAGGCAGGTCAAGCATCAATATGACTAATGAGCCTACAACAGGTTCGGAATGTTGCTCTTACCGAGAGGAACCAGCAAAAAACTCGGCCAGACTCCGGTGTCATAAGAAACAAACACAAATATAAATGCCACATCCATAACTCGTTCCTGGTCCAAGGTAGCTACAGTACAGGGAGTCTACGAGAGAGGGAGGCAACGCGTGGACAGGCATTCGAAATGAAGAGTGCTCGCAACTAGTCTGTCCTCTCCATCTATCAACATGGAGTCGGACTTTTATCATTACTACAGTCAAATTCAAATTCAAATTCAAAATATTCTTTATTCAAGTCACCTTCACTCATTCACCTTGTAAACAAGTGCTTTTGAATCGTCAACTCTACTGCTGATTTGGAAAGCTGCTCCTACCGAAGAAGCCAGCCGCAGAAGCCAGCTTGAAGAGCCAGCAAGAAACTAGTTACATTCAGTCAATACTGTCTCGTACTGGGTAGAAGTGCTATATCCACACATTCTTATCATCTAAGTAATCCTCAATAGTAAAGTAGGCTTTCCGTATTATCCGCTTTTTAACAGTGTTTTTAAACTGCAATGTTTTTAAGCAGCTTTCCGAACCAGCAGTAGATGTTAACGATTCAAAAGCACTTGTTTACAAGTTTATTTGAATATAGAATATTTTGAATATTGAGTGCTCAACTCTCCTATCAAAGCTTTTACCTAGGTTAAAATTCAGTCAAATGCTATAAGCATATCTCTCTCTATAACTATGAGCCTCCGTAAGGGTGCAATCATCTTATCTCAGGGTCGCAGCCGTCCCGCACGAGTAATGGCGGACCGTGTTTATATTGAAATACTTCTGATACGTTAACATACGCGTCTTAAATTTAAAACTGTCTTAACTGCATATTGCTTTTCCAGATTTTTAATATTAGTAGATGAAGAAGCTAGCTCTTCAACTGGTAATCAAAATCCTCTTCTCTTCTTATGAGATTAGATCTGCCAAGATGTTATAACGCCGATAGATTACACATATCCAAAAGTATTCAGGTTTTATTTCGTTTAGGAAAGAGCTCAAAAATACGAAATTATAAATTAAATAAATAAAGCGGGAAACTTTTATTATAGAATACTCATGACTGTCTGCATTCTCACTCTTAAGCTTTTGATCTTAATTTCTGAAACGTAATAGCTGTCCCATACCCATATGTCACTTTACGGTAAAATTTTCATTCTCTTGTATCAACGTGGGTGTTTGGTTTTGTTTATATTCGATACAAGGAACATCAAAGGTATTAAAAACAATTCCATATTACAAATATGTACAAGTTATATCTATCTTAAATTACTTACACGCTACTACTATACAAATCATCAAACAAAATCCTATACTTACAAATATGTATATAAAACTAGCAATGCCCCGCGGTTTCACCCGCGTACATACCATGGTAGTAGAAAGTTTACTAAGTCAGACTCTAATATATACAAAATAAGTCTTATTTTGTAAATTCGCATTTAAATCTCCTGATTTTAAATCTTTTGATTGGAATATCCTATTTTAATAATTTAAAAAGTATTTTACAAGTATTTAAACGGTTATTAATAGAATATCATTAAGTGGGATTAGGATTAATACAGAGATGTAAATATTATGGTTTGATTTTTGTCGCCACTTTTATCAACTTTTACAATGTAGTAAAGTAGTTATATTGGCAAACTATAATAGTTACACATATGGTATCGGGGACTTTTTTGTGGATATTGATACGTTTTATAATACTGTAGAACATTTTTTTATTCTATCATCAATAGTTTCCGCAGCGCACGCGATGAATGATTTTTATGACTAAATTTTTCCCACCTTATTACAATTGTATTATTGATCCCTATTTTTTTGAAAATTTAATATAGCCAGTGTTGCTTAGTAAAGAAGCAGCTTTCCAACGGTGAAAGAATTTTTGAAATCGAAATATACATACATACATACACACAAACACACAAATCTTTCCTCTTTATAATATTAGTATAGATGACTATTAAAAAAGGCAAAAATAATATACATAATAAACAAAGGCAGAATAATAAAAGGACTATCATCTGCGACTTATAAAAATGGTACAGAATAGTAAAGAAGCGGCCTGTTACAATCCAACTGCTGGGAATAGGCATCGTCTCTCCGTTTCTGGAAAGAAGGATTGGAGCTCAAACCTACCACGCTGCTCCAATGCGGGTTGGTAGGTTACACATATTTCCAGAATTCTCTAGAGATATGCAGGTTTCGTCACGATGTTTTCCTTCACCGAAAAGCGTGTGATAAATTGCAATTACCAATTAGACACATGAGTTATAATAGAAAAACTCATTGGTACCTGCCCGGGTTTGAACTCGTGTTCCGCTCGAAAGAGTCGCACGGTCTCACCGCTGGGCTATCACAGCTATGGTACAGAATACTTACATAATATTAATAAGCTGCGGTAGCCCAGCAGTAGGCCCATGCGTCTGTAAAACACGTCACGGGTTAAAACCCCGGGATTGGTGCCTGACCAATGAGTTTATCTGTTAGAACTTCTTTGTCTAATTGATAATTGCAATTTATCACACGCTTTTCCGTAAATTAAAACATATCTCGGACAATTTTGGGGATATGTGTAACCTACCAATCCGCATTGGAGCAGCGTGGTAGGTCTTAGCTCCAATCCTTCTCTCCAAAAACGGAGAGAGTAGGCCTATGCCCAGCTGTGGGTTAGTAACAGGCCATTACCATATATCACATAAAAATTTATAATTATTAAATACAAACCTATTTAAATTTCCTATGGAAAATAACCTTTTAGTATGTTACCTTGGAACCAATAAAGCTTATATAGGAATTTCTCGAAACCAATCAAATGACGCTACATCAACTATCCGAGATTGAATTGCGAATCTCCGTAATATATCAAAGGTAATCCGTTTAAGTTAAAGGGGCACTATATATCATGATAGTACATACTACATACCCACCCTGTTTGGTCGCCTAAGCAGGGAGGCAAGCGCGTGTTTAGGTGTATGGTTCAAGCTCGAAGCGGAATATAGATAAAGTACCTTTATTATTACATCAGTAAATATTGCTTTATTTTCCATAGTAAATAATTATGATTTAATGAAAAATCTTGTCAGATTTGTTGTTTCCTTTCAATTTATTCTTTTATTTCAATTGACAAACGTTAATTGCGGAACATAAGCATGTTCAAGACATTTATGCGCCACGCTAACCATTCCATTAGGCTCCTAACGACTCATCGACTATCTTACGAGGTCAAAAAAGGGGAAATAGCTAAACTGCGTCATTTTAATTTAATTATATGAAAATTAGTTAAGATCAATCAATTTAATTAAGCGTATGCATATATAGTTGTTTTGTGTGAAAAATAAATTTTGTCTTAATTCGTAAGTTTAAGACAAAATTTAGAGTTCAACGAATCGTAATATACTTAAACTCTCGGGATAGATTTCCCTAAGCAGTTTCACTTTTATACTACTCAAGGGACATAAGAAAAGCGAAAACTTACATATGCCATTATTTGCCTAACTGCAGTATGCTTTGGACCAGGTACAAAGATTAGCATATAATCAATCAATCAAATGTGTAATAATTTTATAATTTTGTTTTCAGAGTACAAGACGAGTTTCTTGCTGGTTTTTCACGGTAAAAGTGGATTTCATAATTAGCGGTAGCTTCTTTTATAACATTTGACCATTCGCAAGTATTAGAAATACTACTTGAATAAAGAATAATTTGAATTTGCAACAAACTTTTAGAAATAAGGTAAAACAAAAACATCATCACCATCATCATCATCGTCCTGCCTTTAATCCACTCTAAGAGGGGTCGGCACATGTTCTAAACATGTTGTCACATCTGACGTAAACTTACCTCAGTCGTATTTTACGACCCCTCGCTATTCTACTCAACCGGATACCACACGGCCGTTCAACTTACCTTAAACGCCTGTTGCGAAGGCTCGGTAAGAAATGAGTGTGGTCCATTCTACTTAACCGGATACCACACGGCAATAAGGTAAAAAAAAAATTTAATTAATTAAGTCGCTACAACTTAAGCCTTATGCCATACTCTGTTCGTCAACTAAGCACAGAGTGGGCGGTGGGGGAAACATTTCCCTGTTTGGAGGCACACGTAGCAAAGGGAAATCCTGTACAGGACAGAGCTCTAAAATTGCCCGCTTGCGCTCAGGTATCTAATGTACGGATTGCAAAGTAAATTGAGAACCGAACCGTATGTTCAGTAAGCCGAGTAAACGGCATGTTAACAGAGTTTACTTTAAACACGCTCTTTAAGAATTTAAAATGATTCTCCCTTGATATTCCCTTTTCCGCGTAGTTGTCAAAATTTTGGAATAAATTATGATTTATTAATTAGGTGTAAATTGCATGAGTTAAACTATAGAGCTGTGATAGCCCAGTAGTGAGCCCGTGCGACTATGTAGAGACGGTCATGGTCACGGTCAAACCCCAGGTTTCTCTATTGAAAACAGCCTGTTACTATGCCCACTGCTGGGCTAAGTCCTCCTCTCTCCGTTTTCGGAGAGAAGGATTGTTGGAGCTAAGACCTACCATGCTGCTCCAATGCGGGTTGGTAGGTTACACATATCCCTATAATTCTCTAGAGATATGCAGGTTTCCTCACGATGTTTTCCTTCACCGAAAAGCGTGTGATAAATTGCAATTATCAATTAGACACATAAGTTTTAATAGATAAACTCATTGGTGCCTGCCCGGGGTTTGAACCTATGTCGTCTCTAGTGAGTCGCACGCCCTCACCACTGCGCTATCACAGCTTCCCCTACCTAATACTAAACTACTAAAAACACTACCAGTTCATATAAAGACAATTGCAATATGAACCCGACACCGTAATCGTCGCATGCATAAATTTTATCCGCATGCATCCGATTAAATTTTTTTATAGGAAGTATAAATAAAAACAGACTCTCTAATAAGGCTACGATATTCGCTGTGACTTATGAATTATTTTTATTAGCATTTAAAAAATTCCTTTATTTCAAGACTTTTTATGTCTAACATATTTGTAAGAAACCAATTTTTTGCAGACGGTACATGTTAAGTACATACAACCACGATCCATGATTACCGAGTGATTGCAAACACCGTCGTGTTTATCTCAACCCTGCACCTGCAACCGATACGGCTTTGCGACAGCAGTTTGTGCGAATGAAAATGAGAAAGATACACGTTGTATAATAAAAAAAAGATAATTACACGTAATATAACGAAACAAAATTATCCGAATCCTGCATGGCTCGGGTAAGAAAAAACGGATAGTCCTCTATACATTTAGCACTATATATATTTTCTATTTACTGTATCGTGGATTATAGCAAAATAATTTTATTATTACTTTTGTAATATAATACCCCCTAAAAGCTGTAACGCCCAAAAGCTTTCTGTATGTGCTCAATTTTCTCAAAATCTACTGAACGGATTTTTGTACAGTTTTTACTTTTCTAATGCAATTCCTCCGAAAGGTTTTAGTTAGTAATACAGTATGGTTTTATTGTACATAAGTTACGTTGAAGAGGTCGCGTTGTAAAAAAATCCTGTTGGGAACTTTAGCCGTATGCGCCGCTATAACCAACAGAGATACAATAAAGTAATGTACCAGAGAATTGTAGATCTACAAAAATACTACAAAAAAGTCAGCGACAGCATGTCTCTATCTCTTTTTGTTAAGTCATAATAACTACTTTTATATTCAAAGTTTCGAAACCGCAGGCAAAGCTAGTAAAATATATAATATCGATCAGCTACTTAACTAACTTGGTGATATATGTTCGATCACCACTAAATGTTACAAACGTGTTGTCACATGATTTGGCTACGTATTTTACGACCAGCAGCCTGCCTGACGTCAACTTACCTTAGTCGCCATTTACTACACCTCGGTAAGAAATGAGGGTGGTCTATTCTATGCAGCCGGATACCACACGGCGCATACCTTAGTCGCCTCTTACGACACCTCGGTTAGAACGGAGCGTGGTCTATTCTATTCTGCCGGATACCACACGGCGTATCAACAAACTAAATATAACAAATATATACACTAGTCTAGCTTCTTATAGTTTATAAGAAACAATCTGTCTGCTATTTTAAGGCAGGCTATGTTAAAATTAAACTATAGTAAAACAACACAAATTTATTACCCACCAACAATTTAAATATAAATATAATACATGTACCATTTTTGCACTCTTGAACAAACATGGAAAGCATTGACAAAGACACACGTTAAATAAATAGAACCAAAGAATTACTCAGCAAAATTGTACTATAAATAATTTCTTATGCTCTATAATTTACCTAATGCCGAAACATTCGTAAAAATAATAACCAATAGATAATCAATAATGAATATCCGGACACGTCAATGTCAAATAGCACCAACATCTTTTGTCGGATCGATGGGAAAAAATAACCCTTTACACTTTTTCTCTATACAACTCATTTAAATCTCTCGTACACCAAAACCATCCCCTGCTTTGCTTGCGATGCACCTTGTTGCAAATTAAGGATTCAACCCCAAAAAAATATGACCCCAAAGGATCGTGGGTAAAAAAGTTTTATCATTTTTTTTTATTACACTTTATTGAAATGAGAGACCAGGGTCGTGTATAAAATTGGTCTTTTCATGCACCGTGAAAGGGTTAGACACGTCTGCATTGAAAAGGTTTTTTATTTAATTTAGTAATCTCTATAAAAGACCCTTTGCTACTGCGGTTCGGGATGCTTCGTTATGACGGTGTTAAAGTTGGATTTGTGTTTAGAATTATGTCAAAAAGATAACAGTTTTGAAGAGCGTCATTATGGAACGTGTGTTAAATTAAAATACAATTAACTATCTCGCCATTATATTTTAATCTTTTTTATAATATTTTACGGGGTAATCGCAAACTTATATTTAAATAATTCTCGCAACTCAATTTCAAGCAGTCCACAAAAATTTTCTGTGTACATAATTCAAAGCTTCAAGGATAATTTGTTGATTGAGCGTAACTTTGTGGAGGTCCATAATACAAAAGATAACAGAAAATATCTGCAATATTAAACGTAGAGTGTACTATCCGTTTTCATACCTGATACATGCAGGAATCGTAAAAACTCATTCATAACACCATTAACACACCACTAGTAAAGTTAGAGTATTGCATGTATTTTCTTTTATCACAGATTATCGCAAAATAATTTTTCATTACATTTTCATCGACGATACTTATGAAATATTCGCTAAAACCGATTCATTGAGGATATTGCACTTTATGTAGTGTTGTTGGTGATATAAAGTAATTGTAAATGAAGAAACAACTTCATTTCATTCTTCTTTTTATCTAATTAAGACATCACTCCTACTATTTTTTCATCCCATTTGATAGAATCCAATGCCTGAGAGACATAACTAATACATTTTTATTCATAATTTTATTATTATGATTCAAAATTCGAACGTAAATTTGAAAAAAAACTATTTTATTTCTTATTTATTAAACTTTTGCATTGCGCATTACTCTGGAGCGCTTCTTGTGGTATAAAAAATAATTATCAAAAAATAATTGAGAACGATGACTTTTTTTATAGACCACTTTATTTGTATAGATCATTTATAAATTATTAAATGCACTACTAATAACAATAACTTTAAAACTAAAAAAAAAGTATTCCATATTTAAATTTTTCTTTCTTTTTTAAAGAATGATACAGATGTCAAGAAAACACAATGGGCCACAGATAGTATCTATAAATTTCACACTTCATGCGTCTCGTACTACCGAGGGCTTTATTTGTCGTGATAACTATCATGCCCGTTACAGTCGAGAGTCCTTATACCTATTGACTCCGTGTGACATGATTTAGATCACAGTGATAGTTGATTTAAGGGCGTGATTAGAAATAATTTAATGAAGAAACCAAACATCGTTCTTTGTAAACATTTTGAAGGTGTACTAAAAAACGTTCAAAGTTATTAAAAAAAAATTAAGAACTGCTGGACATAAAAAACCAAACCACTCAAACTACACATTTTAATTTAATTTGCAAACAGGCACATCAGTCTTTACTATAATTTATTATTGATTAGTCAGAAAGAACCTATTAATAATAATCGATTTTTTCGATTTATTTTAAAAGTAAAAAAAATCGATAATTTAGTAATCGATTTTTTCCACTCCAAGTCACATCCCTAACTTATAGACTTGTCTTTGACTCCCCTACTCTATCTATAACGCATTATAAAATTTTAATTAAATATTACGTTTTTAACTTTATATATTGCCTTAGTCTCATCCCCATACATCTTTATTAACAATCAAGCATTTATTAACAATTTGCATAAAACATGAGTATTTTTAAATGAAGAGTGATTAGGCATCTTCTAGACATGCGCGCTCCAGCTTAGACTGTATCATTGCTTTCCATCAGGCTTATACAATAAAAAAAATAAAGCAATAGCTACCACTGAACACAACATAAACAGATCTCATCATCATTCATCATTCTCCTGCCCTTATCCCACTCTTAGTGGTGTCGGCACAACATGTTACAAACATGTTGTCACATGATTTGGCTACGTGTTTTACGACCGGCCGCCTCCCTGACGTCAACTTACCTCAGTCATATTTTACGTTCCCTCAGTAAGAGAGAGGGTGGTCTATTCTACTTAACCGGATACCACAGGGTGGATCAACTTATCTTAGTCGTCTTTTACGACTCGCTCTCCCAGCTTATATCCCCGACGATGCTTCCGCGTTCACCCACTCTCTCGGTGACGCTGTAAGAGCCATTAGGGCTAACAGCATTAGTTAGTGTCAGAAAAAAAAGACACCTTGGTAAGAAGTGAGGATGATCTATTCTACTCAACCGAATACCACACGGTGGGTCAACTTACTTTAGTCGTCTCATACGACACCTTGGTAATAAATGAGTGTGGTCTATTCTATTCAGCCGGATACCACACGGCATATGCGGTAAAAAATTATATATAGTTGAAATCTTAGTCGTATTTTACGACCCCTCGCTATTCTACTCAACCGGATACCACACGGCGGGTCAACTTACCTTAGTCGCCTTTTACGACACCTCGGTAAGAAATGAGGATGGTCTATTCTATGCAGCCGGATACCACACGGCACATACCTTAGTGGCCTCTCACCACACCTCAGTAAAAAAGGAGGGTGGTCTATTCTATTCTGCCGGATACCACACGGCACTAACAACAAAACTAACAAATCTAAAAGCACATAAATTTCATATAACCATGTTTTCAAAACTGCACCGCCGCGTCACTCCCCCTACATCGGTGGGGCATACGCTGCTATTTACCAATAACCCTTCTGACCCTTAACCCCTCTACCTAAATATGACCTCTCGGACTTTACCCCTGGTCATTGTGTGTCGAATTAATCGGCTAGTATGCCTATTGTATGGTCAAGCCCGCCCGATGCCGTACTATTGTGTCCATATTAAAACTTTTTAAGTGTCCCCAACAGTTTAGGGTCGCTAACCGGTTTGCAAATTTTTAACCGGAAACGAGTTTTGTATCACGCACGATTTATGGAGAATTTCCGCAATTTATACATCTACGTGTGTGATAGCCCAGCTGTGAGACCGTGGAACTCTCTAGAGACGCTCATGGGTTCAAATAAGTTTGTCAATTTTTTTTTAATAAATATATGGGACACTTACACACACGGTCGTCCGTCCTCAAAGTAAGTAACTTAATACTTGTGTTATGAGTGACGGACAACTTGTAGATATACTACGTATATAATTTTAAATACATACTCAAATACAAATACACACCCAGGTTCGAAGAACCAACAAATTGTTTATAAAAATGTTGGCTCTCGGTGGGAATCGTACCTACCCACTGCGCCAACGGGCCAGTCAGTTATGTGTGTCTAATTGATAATTGCAATTTATCACACGCTTTTATGTGATGGAAAACATCGCAAGGAAACCTACATATCCCTAGAGAATTCTAGGGATATGTGTAACCTACCAATCCGCATTGGAGCAACGTGGTAGGTAAGTCTTAACTCCAATCCTTCTCTTCAAACACGGGGTGTTTTCGTATTATTTTTGCAGATCGACAAATCTGTACTAGAGAATTGTAGATCAGTACCTACTTACTTTTATTGTATCTCTGCTAGTTTACGCGGCGCACACGACTAAAACTCCAAACATTCAGTCGAATAAACGCGCGATCTCTTTAACGTAATTTACCTTTAACTGCAATTTAATTAACTTTAACCTTTGCCAAGTAATGAACTTTTAGTTAAAACTGTACAAAAATCCCTTCAGTAGATTTTGAGAAAATTGATTACATACAGATAGTGAGCTTTTGGGTACTTTGTTTTATAATAATCATAGGTACACATAAACTGAATTAAAAATATATAACACAAGTAAATATCTTTATCCGTGATTCAAATTTTATTCACGCTAAACCCTGTCAGTCAAACTGGCATAGAAAGGATCAGCGAAAGGTGCGCTATGCTTATGCAAATTTATTTTACAACCAATCTATTCTATGCTTTATCGCCTTATCATATAGGCTATACTCGTGTGAAACTATATTAAATAAAAATAATATTTGCATATAAACGGTGTACCAAAAGAATATAACCAAATTCACCCAACAAATAACAATCAAAATGGCAAAGCATCGACAATCTTTTACGCCCTTTTTAGTCGGAACTCCTTTCTAATTTGCATGGCGCATTGTTAGAAAGTTTTACTTTTTTAAATGGCCACAAAAGATTTTTTTAATAAACAACATTGCAAGTCGAAAGTAGAACATCTGCCGGTAGACCCTTGGGTGCGCAGAAATTTGAATATTGCAACAAATAATGTTGCCATTGCAAATATCTGATAATAATATTTTACCAATCAATAGGAAATGCATCCGGCTGCGAATATATTAAAATAAGTTTTACAGGAATAATAACTGAATATTGAGCGATTCTTCGCTTAGATTTATTGCGAACCCATGTTAAATAAACAATAGTTATAAAAAGTATTTTTTAGTTTTATTTTTATTATACAGTTGTAGGTTCAAAGTTTTAATTCGTAATTTCTTATATAAACATTATTTATTTGAATTTTTATAACTAGTATCGGTAAAAATATACTTAGTAATAAAATGTGTAAAGTTTGATTTTCTAAAAATGAACCTCATACTTATTCAAGGGGAAATAATTTTTTACGCCTAATTCTGAGCAATAGATAATAACGAAAGGAAGCAAACATCATTTTTTAAAATATCTTCAATAAAGTAAATTTAGATCCGATTTAAAATTATGCTGCAGAAAAACTGGTATATTACCTTTTACAGTAATTTTATTTGTATTTAGTTTAATTTTTATTATTTTTTATATACAGTACCCGGCAAAACTGAAAGTTATGTATTGTCTATGAATGATCAATCGCGTTTATAATGTCCGCTCCAAATACAATGGCTTCGATCATTTATTTATAATCAAACAGCGTGAACTATTGAAAACAGGCTTGTGTAATAAAATTCATACAAATTCGCCGCGTTACGCAAATCCTTGCTTTATTTTGCAATAAAACACGCACCAGAAAAACCAGAATTTCTACTTCGTTTGCCCCAAAACTTGTTTTACCACGCGCCGCATTATGTGCAAAAACTTTTTCAAATCGAAATCGAGGGGAAAATTGTATACTAGCAACACTGGTTTAGAATCGCATTGTTAAAGCGACCTATTCTGTTAACGAATTATTGAATTAGCTAATAATTACGCCGGGCCTCATAAATTATTTCAGTATGGCAAGCGATAAAAATTAATGGGACATGGGATATATCAACTTAGCAAAAAATCTCAGGTTAAAGCATTAAAGGGAGAAACATTTAGCAGTTCTAAGCTAAACACTACATAGATAAGCTTTTTAATTGATATTTTTTAATAAATAATAATAAAATAAAATAATTCCACGCTATTGATACGTTGACCACATTTGAATTTGAAAAATAAACAAGCTCGGTGATAATTTTATAAAATAGATAAGTTGTAACACTGATGTTTCATAGTGGCTTCAAATTTTAAAAAAAGTTGCAACTTAACTGTCAAGTTGCTATACGAAAAAAAAAATATCTTAAAGTATCTAAATAAAAAAAAAAACTTTTCATTACAATTTTTATTAAAAAAATAATTACCTAAAATCTAAACAAAACTAAAAAAACATATTTAAAAAAAAAACTAATAACTAAATAAAAACTACATACCTAACGTTGATTACCTACTTACATTATACTATTTTTACATTAAACAAATTTATCCTAATACTACACTAAACTATTATAATTAAATATAAAACTCATAAAAATAATAAATATAAAATTAAAGTAATTATCTAAATTCAAATCATAAAATATTTTTAATAACTTCGTTGAACGGAATACATTCGCGAGCCACCTAACGTTCGGTAGAATCATCGGCACTCTGACTGACTACCTACTTTCAAAAACGTACAGTTTTAATCCTGTTAAAATTTTATTCAAATTGCTTTTTCTAGGGTTTAATAGTACAATAAATCATTAGATTTACTCTATTTAGATCTAATCACTATCTTATTTATATAATAAAATTAAACTGTGTGTGCAAAAAAAGTGCAACGAATTTACCCCGACTTTGGGTGAGTGTTTTTATTCAAAAAATGTATTAGCTAAATAACTGTGTATTTTGTAGTTCTAAAATGATAATCTTGTAGTATCTTTTATTTCTAGTGTAATTGAGGATAATTATTTATGTATTTTGCTAAATTTTCTGTAGTAACGGTATTAGTTTAAATTGACCGTTATAAGTAACTGTACAATGTAACTTTTTCTTTGTATAACTCACTGCATCATTGATCACTACTCAATTCTTTTATAACGCCCCTGCCATTCTGCTGAGCCCTACCTTCTAGAAAGATGATCAATGTTGCAGTCTAAGTTTGAAAAACGGAATCCTCTAAAACTCCGCAATAACTCGGTTTCAGGGTTCTTTCCTTCACTCCTTCGTTCGTGCGTTCGATCTTCCCTTCGCACCATTGTCTGCAGTATTTGCTACCTGTACCGGCTACCTGCGACGTCTACCAGGAGCGTTGCCCCGGCTTCTCTTCCCACGGCAACGATCCCGAGCGGCACTGCGGAAGGCGTACGGCAGCAAACAAAACAGGGCAGTGGCACTAACGAACTTTTCTGAACTCTTTTCGGATACCTTGTAGTATATAAACCTTACGACCCTGCTCTCCGCGGTTTTATTCTAATACCTAATTATTAATTAAAGTATTCTAAAATTTAAATTTAACAGTGTCTTTTAGTAAATAAAAGTTTACCCCACACTTCTTCTTTCTCTTTCTTCTTCTTTCTTTTTTTTGTCGACGCGTATTTTTCTCCATTAAAAACGCGACCGCGACAATGGCGCCCACCTTCATATATACTGCACAGTTCTGAGTAGGTTTTGACTAGATTCTGAGTATTTTGTAGTAATCATTGGTGACGGTTAATTTGAAATTTAACATTTAGTTATTTAATAACAATTACAACGTGTATGTTAAATTTTGTTTTTCTATTGTTTAAATTATTCTACTAATAAAAATAAATTTTAATATTTCTATTACGGAAAACCTATTTTTTTTCTATAATATTTTGATTAACATACACGCTGGAATTAGTATTTATTAATTTTAAGCTGATTTTTGTATAACTTCAATCTAGTATTTTAGTTCTTTTGTTCTAATTATTTTATTTTTGTTTTAAAAACACTCACCTAATTAATTCTTTTAATTTTTTTTATAAATATGGCATGCCGTATAAAATATCTTTCGCTGCAAAAAGCTGAGCTCGAGTATGAAGTAGCTGTTCGCGGTAGTACACCTGCTGACTCAGTAGCAGAACTTCGTAAACAAATTATTAAAATTGCTTCAACTTTACCTCCCGAGGATATATTAGAGTCACATTTAGAACCGGATGTAGATTTAAAAGCAGTAAAGGATACCTTAATTAAAACTCAAAACAATATAGCAAATCTTAAACACAAATTTGATAAAAATTTATTTACTAGATCTGAAACGGTATTACATCACATTCATCATAGACTTAACAGAATAACACCTTCCGATGACTGTAAAGAACTTTATAAAATATGTCGCACTAACTACAAATCTCAATATAACGATATTTTAAATTTAAAATCCACAAGTTGTCCTCAACAACCTGATGCTCCTTCAGAAGCAACAGAAACACTACCTCCCAATAATTCGGAACCTGAACGTGTCCTGATCTGTGATCGGAACCTAACTTCTGATCTAAATAAAATAAAGTTTTCTGGTAAGACTTGTGTCCGATCATTTATTCAGCAGATGGATGAGTTCATGCTATCACGAAACATCTCACCTGCGAAAATAATGTCATATGCTTTTGAATTTTTTACTGAAGATGCGCTACACTGGTATCGTTACACTAAATGTAAGGTTAACGATTGGAATGACCTAGTTGTTTTATTAAAACAAGACTTTAGCCATAGCGACTACGACTATAGACTGATGTCTGAAATTCGCACTCGTACTCAGGGTGAGGATGAAAATATAACTATTTATTTATCAATTATGCATGGTATGTTTTCTCGCTTGAATAATCCTCCATCTGGAAGTGAACAACTAGAAATCATTCTACACAACATCCGTCCTTGTTATGCAAGTACACTAGCGGCATCTTCAGAATTAAAAGATCTAGATACACTTAAAAATGTCTGCCGAAATTATGAAATTATACAGTCACGACTAATGCAATTTCATGAGCCTCCTAAAGTTAACTCAGATACACTCGCACCTGAATTTGCCTACAAACATAGCACTCCTCACAGTAGCTATTCTAATAGTACCTACAATAAGAAACAACATTATAATTTTAACCCCAATAGATACAATAAATATAATAATCACAATATAAACAATTACAAATACAACGTTAATCCTACAAATAAAACGGAACTATCTAACCAAAATAGGAACTTACCGGTTTCTGCTGTCACTTCTGCACCTGTGAAATTATATTGCCCTAGATGTAGAAACAATACACATTCTCTAAAAGAGTGTAAGTTACCTCACTTTCCGATTTGTTTTAAATGTGGAAAGAAGGAAGTTCGCTATCCGGACTGCCCTAATTGTCAATCTCTGGGAACTGTTCCAAAAAACTAGAGAGTTTGGATTGTGGAGAGAGAAATACATTAAATAGGAATAAGAACTTTGATAAGTCTGAATGGGAAGAATGGTTACAAACTATTTCTAAATATTTTTCTTGCTACTCTGTCTCTTCAATCCAAAACTTTAATAATACTACACGTCCTTATGCTATGATTGGAATCAACGGTTTGCTAAAATCGGGTTTATTAGATTCTGGTTCTTCCGCTACAATACTAGGGAATAATTCTCATAAATGCCTAACTAACGCTGGATTTGAACTTAATAGCATCGAAAATCTACAGTTCGTTGCTGCAAACGGACAAAAACTAAAATCTATCGGTTATATGTACTTACCCATTTCCTTTGCAAACCAGCTACATATAATTAAAGCTCATGTTGTTCCTGAAATTTTAAACGACTTAATTCTAGGAATGGATTTCTGGAATACTTTTGGCCTATTTCCTAAAAATTTAAACTCTATTGTGTTTAAAAAGCACGAAACTTCGTTAGCTGAACTGTCTAACGCTGAGTCTGAACATCTTTGCTCGTATGATCATCTTAGTCCAGTACAAAAAGTAACAGCTGATAACATTATTTCTCAATTTTTTGAAAATTCATACGAAAAGAGAGGTTTAGGTTGTACATCTATGATCACTCATACTATTGACACTGGTGATGCTGCCCCGGTTCGTCAGAGATATTATAGAATGTCTCCTGAAAAACAACGACTTTTAGTTGAACAACTCGACGAAATGGTGAAGGAAGACATTGTTGAACCTTGTGATAGTCCATGGTCCTCACCCGTTCTCCTAACTCCTAAAAAGAATGGTGAACTTCGATTCTGCCTAGACAGTCGTAAGTTGAACGCGCTTACTAAAAAGGATGCGTACAGTCTGCCTTACATTTCTGAAATCCTGGATAACTTACGCGACGCTAAATATCTAACTAGTATAGATTTATCTAAGAGTTTTTGGCAGATCTTAATTAAAGAAGAAGATAGATGCAAAACTAGCTTCTATATTCCATCTCGCGGATCCTTTCAATTTAAATGCATGCCTTTTGGGCTAACCAATGCACCTGCTACGCAGCAGAGGTTAGTAGACACCTTATTTTATGGTCCAGAATTTGAACATATGGTATTTGCGTTTGTCGACGATATTATAATAGTATCACCAACATTTGAAAAGCATATATCACTTTTACTAAGAGTTCTAGATAAACTAAAAACTGCAAACTTAACTATAAACTTCACTAAAAGTCAATTTTTCAGACAACAACTGAGGTATCTTGGTTATGTAGTGGATGCTAACGGTCTACACGCAGATCCTGAAAAGGTGCAAGCTATCTTAAATTATCCAACTCCGACTAACCGGAAGGAACTCCGACGATTCTTAGGTACGGCTTCATGGTACCGAAGGTTCATACCTAATTTTAGTTCTTTGGCTTCTCCCCTAAACAAACTTACTTCCCAAGCAAAAAAAGCTCCTCCATTTTCTTGGTGTAGTAAAGCTGATCAAGCCTTCAAGAAGCTAAAAGAATGCCTGATCTCCGCACCTGTTCTAGCTTGTCCTGAATATTCAGAACCTTTTGATGTGCACACTGATGCAAGTGATTATGGCATTGGTGCTGTTCTAACTCAGACACTAAATGGCGAAGAAAAAGTTATAGCCTATATGAGCAAATCACTTTCTGATCGTGAACGCAACTTTAGTGCTACTGAGCGTGAAGCGCTAGCAGTTCTCACCGCTATAGAACATTGGCGATGTTATTTAGAAAACGGTCGCAGATTTACCGTATACACCGACCATTCTGCTCTTAAGTGGTTTTTAAATCTCAACAACCCTACCGGTCGATTAGCGCGCTGGGGTGTTAGACTTTCTGCTTACAACTTTGAGATTAAACACCGCAAAGGCTCTGAAAACGTTGTACCTGACAGTCTTTCACGTTCTGTACCTATTGCTGCTCTACACGATGCTAATATTTCTAATTCTGAAAATTCTTCAGTACTCAAAACATCAGACCCTTGGTACCTAAACATCTACAATGGTTCTAAAAATTCCCCAACTTCATTTTTAAATTACCGAGTATCTGATAATAAGCTATTTCGCTTCGTGAAAAGCTTAAATCCTCTCACTAGAGAATTTGAGTGGAAGGAAGTTATACCTGCAGAGTTCAGAAACGATATCATTTCTAAAAACCATTCTGAACCTACTTCTGGTCACTTTGGAGTCTTCAAAACATTTAAACGTCTTAGTTTAAAATACTTCTGGCCTGGTATGCATCGAGATGTTACTAATTTTGTCTCGAGTTGTGATACTTGCAACGCCCACAAACATCCTAATCATACAACACTTGGAGTAATGGGTCGTCCTAAAGACTGCTCAAGACCTTTCCAAATGATTAGCATGGATCTTGTAGGACCTTTACCAACTACTAGAAACCAGAATACATTTTTATTTGTTGTAGTCTGTTGTTTCACTAAATATTGTTTATTATTTCCCATACGACGTGCTACATCTAATATAATTGCACGTATTCTAGAAGAACGTGTTTTTCTTGTGCACGGTATACCTAGCACAGTTCTTATGGATAATGGTAAACAATTTACCAGTAACATCTTACATCAGCTATATACTACATACAAAATACCTAATGTTTTGTACACACCTAAATATACTCCTCAAGTTAACTCTGTTGAACGCTACAACAAAACTATAATGACTGCAGTTTCAACCTTCATTGAGGGCGATCACAGATCGTGGGATACTAACATACCCAAAATTCAATTCGCACTTAACAGTTCTGTTAACGTTGTTACTAGCTTCACTCCCTCATTTCTAGTATTTGGTCGAGAACTAGTAAGCTGTGGTTCTCACTACGTTGAATCTGATAAAGCTACTGCTGAAGATTTAATATTTACTCCCCGCGATGAGTATGCTGAAAATTTAGGATCATTACGTAAAATATTTGATAAAGTTCAATCATCACTTATACAAGCTCATTCGCGGAACAGTACTTATTACAACTTGCGACGTAGGCACGCAGAGTTAAATCTCGGAGACATAGTCTGGAAACGCACTTACTACCAAAGTGATAAAGATAATAAATTTGCGAAAAAATTAGCACCTAAGTTCATAAAATGTCGAATTATTAATAAAAAATCACCACTAGTTTATGATCTTGAGGATTTTAACGGAAACAATTTAGGCTCTTGGCACATTAAAGACTTGAAGCTCACAAATTATCAAATATAATTAGCGTTATACCTGTTACACAGCCCTAAAAAATTATTTATCTGCATTAAATACTAAATTAATCTAAATTTATGTACTTGAAATTAAATATGAATTTATGATACCTCTAAATTAACTAAAGATTTGCATCAATTCTACGACTATAAACTACAAAACTACTTACTAACTAAAAACTAGTATCTTAATGACCTAAAAGTTAAGATACATTTTATCTACCAGATAGTTGGTTACTACTAAACTAACCAAATATCACAGTTAGCCAATTTTATGATGCAAATAATTATTTAACATCAAATATTCACAAATTCATTAATTCATACTTAAATTTTTATAAAAAAAATTAACAACTACTATGTGATATGTGAGAGTATTTAAAACTATAATCATTGAATACTCAGTATGCTAGGATGCAGCGACTTTTCTAAAATTGTCGTTGCTATATTCTAAATGTGTGAGGAATAAGAGTAAAGTGTGAAAGTTTAATATGAGAGGAAGTATGAGAGGTATAGCATATAACTTATAGTGAAGATTGCAGATATTGAGAACGGATTTTACCTAGATAAAATCCTAATCTAAAAAGGGGGATATGTAACACTGATGTTTCATAGTGGCTTCAAATTTTAAAAAAAGTTGCAACTTAACTGTCAAGTTGCTATACGAAAAAAAAAATATCTTAAAGTATCTAAATAAAAAAAAAAACTTTTCATTACAATTTTTATTAAAAAAATAATTACCTAAAATCTAAACAAAACTAAAAAAACATATTTAAAAAAAAAACTAATAACTAAATAAAAACTACATACCTAACGTTGATTACCTACTTACATTATACTATTTTTACATTAAACAAATTTATCCTAATACTACACTAAACTATTATAATTAAATATAAAACTCATAAAAATAATAAATATAAAATTAAAGTAATTATCTAAATTCAAATCATAAAATATTTTTAATAACTTCGTTGAACGGAATACATTCGCGAGCCACCTAACGTTCGGTAGAATCATCGGCACTCTGACTGACTACCTACTTTCAAAAACGTACAGTTTTAATCCTGTTAAAATTTTATTCAAATTGCTTTTTCTAGGGTTTAATAGTACAATAAATCATTAGATTTACTCTATTTAGATCTAATCACTATCTTATTTATATAATAAAATTAAACTGTGTGTGCAAAAAAAGTGCAACGAATTTACCCCGACTTTGGGTGAGTGTTTTTATTCAAAAAATGTATTAGCTAAATAACTGTGTATTTTGTAGTTCTAAAATGATAATCTTGTAGTATCTTTTATTTCTAGTGTAATTGAGGATAATTATTTATGTATTTTGCTAAATTTTCTGTAGTAACGGTATTAGTTTAAATTGACCGTTATAAGTAACTGTACAATGTAACTTTTTCTTTGTATAACTCACTGCATCATTGATCACTACTCAATTCTTTTATAACGCCCCTGCCATTCTGCTGAGCCCTACCTTCTAGAAAGATGATCAATGTTGCAGTCTAAGTTTGAAAAACGGAATCCTCTAAAACTCCGCAATAACTCGGTTTCAGGGTTCTTTCCTTCACTCCTTCGTTCGTGCGTTCGATCTTCCCTTCGCACCATTGTCTGCAGTATTTGCTACCTGTACCGGCTACCTGCGACGTCTACCAGGAGCGTTGCCCCGGCTTCTCTTCCCACGGCAACGATCCCGAGCGGCACTGCGGAAGGCGTACGGCAGCAAACAAAACAGGGCAGTGGCACTAACGAACTTTTCTGAACTCTTTTCGGATACTGTGTAGTATATAAACCTTACGACCCTGCTCTCTGCGGTTTTATTCTAATACCTAATTATTAATTAAAGTATTCTAAAATTTAAATTTAACAGTGTCTTTTAGTAAATAAAAGTTTACCCCACACTTCTTCTTTCTCTTTCTTCTTCTTTCTTTTTTTTGTCGACGCGTATTTTTCTCCATTAAAAACGCGACCGCGACAAAGTTACAAGTAGAATTAAAAAAAGATTTTAAAAATCTTTAACTACTGTTGACCGTTGAGGAGTTCCCGCGTCTGGAGCCAATCCTGGCAGCAGCATCAGGTCATGCTTATCATAAACATGCATTGCCACCGGCAATAGATCAGTCATGTAAAATTTCAGCTTAATTGGACCCCGGGAAGTGGGTCAAAATTAACTTGCGAGATTCCACGTTCACCTACATACACGGCAAGTTAGATAAAAGGTTTTAATAACGACTCTTTTTACATAAAATATTATTGACTCAACTCGATGTTATTTTCATAAGTTATTTAAATCGTAAACGCAGAATCGATACTATAAAAAATACGATAACATTGGTACCTCTCCGGGACTATAAACTATGATGCCGAGTGAGGTAAAGTCTCTACATAGTTAATCTATACTAATTATAAAACAAAGTCCCAAAATGCTGTCTGTCTGTATGTAATTGATTTTCTCAAAATCTACTGAACGGAACTTTGTACTGTTTTCACCAAAAGATAGTGCCATACTTCCGGATGGTTTAAGTAAATAGTACATATCGGTAATATGTCAATTGTGTTAAAGAGATCGCGTAGTTGTTAAAAAACTTGCTTTCTGGGAGCTTTAGTCGCGTGCGCTGCGTAAAACAGCAGAGATAACCTAAAGTAATGTATTAGAGAATTGTATCTATGAAAATACTACAAAAAGTCCGGGATAGCATGACTCTATCTCTTATGGTTAAGAGTTATCACAATAACTATTTTTATGTTTAAAATTTGAATTCTAGAAAAAAATTGTGAACCACTGACTCCCACGCGGGCGAAGCCGCTGGCAGAGCCTAGTATCTAATAACATCGCGTTACTTTTTTTCCTCACGGGACGATTTTAACACTACCGTAACTATGAAAGGTAAAATAGTTGCAAAATTAACAAATTGATTTGCAATGTAACAAGCTTTTTAGTTAATATAAGAAATGTTACTTTTAAATTAAAATGATGTTATCGATTTATAGGTATCTATTATAACATCGATATAGCAAATTTTTGTTACTTGTGTGACATAATTTGTACACTGTAGTCTTTGATGACATATTTCAATTAGTTATTTTCATTATCAATTTTCGGTTACAGACTGTACAGCGCAAAATATTCAGCCAGTGTCACGGAAAATGATGAATAAACGGGTGAAGGAGTTAAGAATTTTTCCACAAAGAAAGTAGTACAAATGAACTATGTACCTAAAACAATACAAAAGTAAATGCATAATTAAGTCAAACCGAGAATATAATCAAATAATAAAAATATAACATACGAAACATATTGTTTCATTTATTTAAAAAAAAAGTAAAGAAGTTTCGATTTTTGTCGTATACTGATATAAGTAAAGTAAGTAGTAAAGTAACAGCCTCTTACTATGCCCACTGCTGGGCTAAGGCCTCCTCTCTCCGTTTTTGGAGACAAGGATTGGAGCTAAGACCTGCCACGCTGCTCCAATGCGGATTGGTAGGTTACACATATCCCTTGAATTCTCTAGAGATATGCAGGTTTCCTCATGATGTTTTCCTTCACCGAAAAGCGTGTGATAAATTGCAATTATCAATTAGACACATAAGTTTTAATAGAAAAACTCATTGGTGCCTGCCCGGGGTTTGAACCTATGTCGTCTCTAGAGAGTCGCACGGTCTCACCGCTAGGCTATCACAGCTTGTATACTGATATATCACTTCTATATCTATGTGTGACTCTATGGTCGACGACATAATATCTGTGACTCTAGAAACTAGAACACGCAATTTGGCGCCAAAATTCGGCGTCACTCTAACAGACCGCGCCTCACATGCTCGCCCCGCCCCACATACGGCGGCCAATCGCACGAGTCTAAACACCCTCACGCCACACGCATATTGATCTGCGGACACAGCTCGAACCGTTTACATTTCGACATATCACACTAAACACTGACAAACAATAATATATGTCCACTTTTCATTACAAATTCATCTCTATCTTAAAGTAATAAAGTTGTAAATAGCTTGGATTATTTTATGGTACTTATAATCTTCATACCTCTGATAGCTTGTAATTTATAATCCTATTTTAAACCGAATAACTTGATCTTATTTGCGCAAGTAATAAGGTTCTGTTTGAATATGAATATAACAAAATAGCGAAAAATACATACTAATGTTATTAGATCTACCAAAATTTTACATTCTTTAATTGGAAACTAAGGTAAGATTGGTTACCAATTTAATATTTGAAGAATAATTTTGTTAAGATTTTCCAATTCAATTCGCACTATTAGGTGCACACCCTTTTACATTTACTATGTGTGCATTATCAAAATTATTTTTAAAATATATTTTTTAAGAAATATATTTTAAAAATGTTATTATTTAAGACGTCATCTAGTGATATTTTAATGAAACCACTTAGCCATATAATTCAGATGCATTGATAAGTCTAGTAGTTATACTATTTGATACTAGACGTCGCTTTCGTCATTCGTTCATTTTCATATTTCAATGAGATCAAGAGTATTTTGTGAAGTTCAAATATTTGATCAATATTATATTCCCCAAATCTATTAGTACCAAACTCCATAGTAATACTATAATTTCTATAACATTAGGAGCTATATTTTGAGCACTTTCAAAATTGTATAACGGTTTTGAAAATTTATGCCTATCTATATTTTGTCAAAAGTTTGAGAATGATTTATATGAAATTGGTAGATTTTAAACTATCACGATTCTTACTTATTTATATATATAAACATACGGGTCACATCGCGATAAAAATTTTATATTTATCGCGATGTGACCCGTATGTTTGTATGAAATTACCTTTAATAATCATTATTTTTATATTAATCTAATAGCTGAACTAGCTGTTAGATATAATAATATATAGAGATATAATTAATGCGATATAATAATATCGCATACTTAATAAACTTTTACAGACCCACAAAGATCTTTCTGAAGTAAATTGGGAACAAGGGTTAGAAAATAAAACAAAGAAATAATTAAAGTTCATTAACATATATTTGAACAATAACAAAACATGATTAAAAAGCTGTAAGAAATATATTCAGCTATTTTACATCAAAAACAAACAAAAATTTAAGTATAATACTTTATGCATAAACAAAATAAATCATTTTCAAAAAAATTGATACTTAAAAAAATATATACTATAATTATATAAGATATAAAATTATTTAAATACTTTATAAAAGTCTGTATATTAAGACATGTATATTATTTATCAAATTTAAGACAGAACTTGAATGAAATCCAATAAAATAAATTAATTAAGCGATATTTTTAAGTTTTAGTAAAGATGATGATTGTGAATAATTTTATTTGAAATAAAAGAAAGATTTAAGATGACTTAGATGACAAAGGAAATTTAATATAAACAACATTGTCATCTAGAAATTATAGATTATGCACACATTATAGTTACTATTGTTAGTATATTTATTACTAAGTAAGATAAATTAAATTAATCCTTAGATATCACATAGAAATGTTTATTTACAGTCTTGTAAAAATGTTACACACAACACTAATTACAAGTTAGCATTGGAAGATAGCCCAAATTATTGTTTTGAATAAATGACTTTTCCAATAAACTATCAAAATATAAGTTTGAGAAAAGAAAAACAAAGCTCATAACATGTTACTCAATAGTTATGGTTAGTAATAGTCAAACTTGTTCTGGATTGTTATTTATTCTTAACGGTTCTGTCATGACTAGAGGTATATCTCCACCTGCATTATTTGGTACCCATCCTACAGACTCTTCTTCCAGTTTCTTTTTTTCTTCTTCCAGTCTTTCATATTCATCTATTTCCAATTGATACTTTGGAGTAGTGATACCGAAGAAATTTGCGAGTGATTCACCTGCATAATCAGCAATATGTAGGGCTGTGGTACCAGATTTCCAAGCATAATATGAGAACCATGGTCCCCAAGACAATTTCTTCTGGAATTAGTTAAATTTCATATGTATTTCATAAAACATATAACACGAGGAGTTATGAGTAAAATGATAATTTGTGGTTAAATTTAATAGAAAAATGATATAGTGGAAAGGAAATGATTGCAATATAGTAACAGTAAAGTACAATAAGTATAACCATCAAGCTAGCAGATATAAAATATTTATTTGTCTTCAAGTTTGTAAGAACAGTGGTTAGTTTCATACATTGGTATAGATTGGCCCAAATCTATTATTTAAATATATATCTGACATTTATAATAGTCTCTACATTGCTAAACTGTAACTAAGGAAAGATGTGAGGCACCTCTAACATAAGTACCCTTTAAACTTAACAGGGTTGCTTTGTAATACATGAAAATGTGACATTCATAGACTTTTTCTATTTATTTTTATAACACCTATACAACATTTAGTTAAGGGATCCAGTCTACCTCTCCAATTAACCTTAACTGCTATAGTGTAATTGGTGTGGCAACGAACTAATATATAGTGGACCAGTTTGGTAGAGTAAGAATGACTGACCAGTGAGTCCAATAGTCGACCACAACCATGATAACTCAATCACGCGCCAACGTTTGGTTGTAGGAAACTCTTAAAATAATTAACTATTTAAAATAATTCTTAAGTATTACTCACTGGATCTATATTTTGGTCAGTTTCAGGGACAATTTGCAACTCATTCACCTTTTCATTTTCTATATCTTCTTCAATTCCGTCGCTAAAATGAATGACTCGTTTCGGTTTGTTTATAGTAACTTGCACTTGTGAATTGCCATTGAATTTATCTATAGCTATATCCATATTTACAAACTTAGGAGGACAAATTTAAAGATTTGTTGTCCAAATTAAATCACTCTTTGTTTTATATTTATTATATTTATTATAAATATAAGTCATAACTAGAGATGTAAAACAATCGATATTTATATTAATCGATTATTTTGTCACAATCATCGATTGTTAGTAATCAATTATATTTTAAACATAAATCGTTTTTTTAAATTGATTATATAATTATAGTACCCGGCATTAAATAATGCACACCGATGTTTACAACGGAACAGCTGACCCGTTCGGTTTCGTAAAGCGCTGTTACTGTCACACATGGGTTCGTCAGTCTGTGCGACAGAGACGATGCTCTATGAAGCAGAATCTAGCCGATTTCTCTCTCTAAGCCTCGATGTGCATTATTTATTGCCGGGTACTATACCTTCTTTTTATTCCTTTTTTTTACCAACTTTTTCTTGTCTTTTAAGATAAAATATGCATTGTTGAATGAAACCAATGCAGCCTAACAAGATATTTCAATTTGATTGCTTATACAAACAAATGTAGTCCTTATATCCTATACATTGCATACGCATATAAGGTCTGCATTTGTTTGTGACACAATAGCAATCGCAATAGCAGCACGATCACCTTGGTCACCTTTGATCCTATCATGGTGCGAATATGATTCTCAAATCGCAATCACACCCAAGCTTACAATTTTGTGAACCATAAAAACTTGCAAAAATGAATATGACAAATGAATAAATTAAATTGAATATTTTGAAATTGTAACTAATTTCTTTCTAATTACTAATCAGCAGATAAGATTTTAAGACCAAAATCCAAATAGATTACTAACTAAAATAAAAAGCAATTCTGAAATTAAAGGTTATAGAGTATAGACTACTAACTAAAATATAATTTGTCCTTGTTGAAATCCTTGAATATAAAAAATTAATATAGAATTCAAATCAAAGATTACAGTGATTCAAATTACAATAATTACCATCGTTTAAAGTATGCTATAGTAATTAGTTTAGTATTTTATTAAAAATAGGCTCGATTCGGGCTGCTCTTGTTATAAGTAATTGTTTTAAGTGTTTTTTTTGTTATAGGTTTTTTTTTAAATAAATAAGGCATAATAACAACTTAAGTTTAAGGTAGTTTTAAAAGAGTTCATAAAAGAAACAATCCAAGTAATTGTATTCCAGATTTCATTGATGATAATTTATTGTGTGGTACAAAAATTATCAATTTTTGATACATGTTATCATAAAGTAATTGCTCTAACTCCTTGTCCCTTACATTGAACTGTAAAGAAACGAACAAAAGTATTGTAATAAATATTCCTTTATATATATTTATGGATACTTGAGTTATTCAGGAGGGCAGCCACAATTTATTCTACAGCTTAACAAGAGAAACATGGAAGGGTTTTGTAGAAGTTGTTTAGTAAAATATGATGAACCTACAGATTTAATGGCATACACAGAAAAAAATCGAAGATTATTTGTTTATGCAACAGGATTGCAGGTAATAATTGTTACATTTTCTTCTCACTTCCATTTCAGCTGGCTGTAAACAACATACATCCTTTCTTTAGATATTAAGTTTATAGTGTGTAAACATTAATGAATTGTGATGTAATGCTGATCTTTGGATAATTGGATAATCTGATGTTAACAATAATAGTAATATAACAGTTCTATTTGTGTTATTAATTTAAAAACTGAACAAAAGTAATATTGCTTCATGTCCATACCATGTTTTTGATTTTATCTAGATAGAGAAATAATGACACTGTAAATGTAGGCATGAGCATAGTGTGATGGGAGAGGGTTACATTACATGTAGGTCCTTACTCATAAGGCATTGATAATTGATGTTAGACCTAAGCTAACCTTACCATAAACCTAATTCAATCAAATCTTGTCTTAATTCCAGGTAAAAAGAAATGATACTTTCACATTTCAACTTTGTAAGGAATGTTACCTCAATATGAAGGTGGCATGTAATTTTAAAAAGACTTGCAGAAACTCTGATAAGAAGCTGAAGAACTATTTGGCGAATAAAGAAGTTGGTGATAGTGTGGACTTTTGTACCTTTATTAAAAATAATGATGACTCATTTAAATTCCGGTAATCTTTTTTTACAAATTTGAAAATTTTATTACTATCATGTATCAGAGATCTTTTTTTTATAATTTTTTTCTATAATTATATTAATAACAATATAACATTAACATTAGTTTCAAATTATGAATCTCTGCAAAGTAAGACCTTGTTCTCTAAATTTTTTATAATGTATCTATTGTTGATAAATTAGTATTATTATTATGTAAACATAAATAATAAAATCTTTCAGACTCCCCATGCATACAGGAAACAGTACACCAGCAAATAGAAACAAAGATGATGACAATGGTAACTATACAGCAATAACAAATAACTTAAATTATTTTAATGCCCTGAAAATGTTATTAATTATTAATATTTAAGGCTAATTATATTAAACACTTCATTATTTTTTTGCATAAGCTGTGGTAGCCCATTGGTGTGCGACTCTTTCACGAGGGGTCACACGCTCAAACCTCGGGCAGAAACTAATGAGTTTCTTTTATGCTAACTTACGTTAGAAACATATTGTTATTTGCAATATATCTCACCCTTTCCACATTGGAGCATCGTGGTAGGTCTTAGCTGTAACCCTTCTGTCCGAAAAACGGAGAGAGGAGGCCTTTGCCCAGCGGTGGGATAGTAACAGGCTGTTACTTCACTTTTTTTAATTTTAGAATCAACATGCACAAGCATCCAGAATTTCATGACAGATATTCTGAGACCTGATGAAATACTCGACAGCGAAGCACGGATTATTAAAGAAGTGATAGAAGAGGAGGCTGACATCCTGGAGGATTCATTGGACTCCCACTGGCTTCAAGATGATGTATCCATCGACACAGACTTCAGACTGGATTTTAGGTAATATGTTACATTTCTAAATGTGGATAAAAATTGTAGAAAGAAACTCTATTGCCTGATTTTTCTATTGAGGGGGACTAGGTACAAAAAGTAGTATGGGTTATTATTAGTACAGTATGTAGTATTGTCAATTTATTGTTATGGTATAGTGTTATTATTTGAGTTAATCATAACTGTTATACTAATATTAATTATGGTTAAAGTGGGTTACCCTTAAAAGCTAGACATATGCTGTCGCGGACTTTTATTTAAAACTTTTAGTAGTACATGATTTTTCAATAACTCACCATTTGCTTAGCACATTCAAGGAAAGCTTTAAATTATGCCGTTCTCGAAATATTTTTTTATAGTTGCTCCTCTCCTTTTCATTGTTATAGTTATATGGTCTATAGCCTTCCTCGATAAATGGATATCGTCCAACTCAAACACTCTCAAGAATTTTTCAATAAAGCTTAACCATTATGGAATCAAATCAAAATAATCTTAAAATAATGTGTCAAAAAAGCTTTTTGAAGTACTTTTGAATTGTCAAGGATCAATAAGATTAATGAATCGACTACTGGTTCGGAATAAAGGCTACCACTGGTTTGGAATTTTGCTCTTGCCGAGAAGAACCAACAAGAAACTCTGGTCAATATTTCTCATTTTTTTTAATATTCTAGTTTCAGCCCGTTTTCAACGCCGCGATCGACAAATGGTTTTAATTATAATTCACCTAAAAAACTTAGTAATCCAACAATAGTTCAAAAAGAAAACATACCACCCATAGAATATGAAACAGAAAAAATTATTGATGCAATAGATAATTTAAATGGCCCTGTGGAATATGGAAATGTTGAAGAAAGTGCACGAAAAAATGAAAAATGTACAATTGATATAAATTTGGAGAACGCTTTGAAAAATGATTCTGCTCAAAAAGTTATGTTGGATGAACTGCTCGCAACTCCACCAGGTAATTTAATTAATTATTTCTTCAATTGCTGTTAAGTTCAGATTTATTAAAATAAAAATATTGTAATTAAAGTGATAATAAAACTATTTTGCTATAATTCGCGATAAAGTAAATATAAAATATATATAATGCTAAACGTAGAGTGGGCTATCCGTTTTCATACCTGACACATCAAGATTCGCAAAAAACATCCACTACAAACCACCATTACCACCACAATACACAAGCACTACACACATTCACTACCACAAACTCAACAATCGCCTCGCTACCATTATACCATTTTTTTTTCTTATTATTACTTTTATTTTATGAATCTCCGCAAGCTAACGCCTAATTCTATAGATTGTATAAAATATTGAGTCGATGGTTTTATTGTACAAGATATCCCGTGTGGTATCCGACTGAGTAGAATAGATCACCCTCATTTTCTTACCAAGGTGTCGTAAAAGGCGACTAAGGTAAGTTAACGTCAGGCAGGCGGCCGGTTGTAAAATACGTAGCCGAATCATATTACAACATGTTGTGCCGACCCCACTCAACTATAGATTGTATAAAATATTGAGTTGATGGTTTTATTGAATAACATATCCCGTGTGGTATCCACCTGAGTAGAATAGACCAACCTCATTTTCTTGCCAAGTTGTCGTAAAAGGCGAATAAGGTAAGTTGACGTCAGGCAGGCGGCCGGTCGTAAAATACGTAGCCGAATCATGTTACAACATGTTTGTAACATGTTGTGTCAACCTCACTTAGGGTGGGATAAAGGCAGGAGGATGATGGTGATAGTTTTAATGTATAACATGAAGGCGAAGTTTTAGTCCGCAAATAATTGTCTATTAAAGAGGTTTGTTAAATAAATAGACGTCGTTATTTTGTTTAAGTAATCCCAAACATATCAGCACCTGCAACACCAATGATCGCAAACATACTGTTCGGTGATAAAATAGAAATTGACGGTGAAATGAAATCAAAAAATGTTTATGCGCCAACAGCGGAGATAAAAGACGATGTATTTTATGATTTTTTTGAGCAAAATATTAAGGAAACTGAAGACGTGAAACAAGATGCTCTTGATTATTTCGTATCGGATAGCGATACTAAAACAAACGATATGAAAGTCGTAAATGGGAAGAATAAAATAATTAAGGAACCAACATCGCCTGTTGAGAATAAATATTGCTTGGAAAAGTTCTATTGCAAAATTTGCGAAAGGCAATTCAAATCTGTAGTAGCTTTAAAAGTTCACTGCATGAAGCGACATAAAATAAAAATCGAGAAGCCCAAAAATAAACGAATTCGCAAACATATGATATGCGATTATTGTGGGAAATTGTTTACGTCCTCAAAGTGTATCGTGAAACATATTCAAAATCATATGGTATGTATATTTTAACTCAAAATGTTACGTACAGGCGTTAGTGGATTTGGATGGAAATACCTGGTGAGTCGTTGAAAACACTTTATTCGACTTTTCACTACAAAGTTAGTTCTTACAGTGTACCTATATACAGTCCGTTGTCTTATAACCCGCGGTCACTATTATTAGAGTTTTATTTTCGCTTCGTTATTTCACTTTTATTTTCGCTTTTGATCGCTTTTCGCAAACTGAACGTCGAGACGCACGATACGTCTTATATATCGAACGAACCGATTTCGAGAACATTCGATAGACCTTGAAAAGATCGTAAACAATTTAAGTAAACATGTTTTGATACACGTCGAGTGTTCCATGGAATTAGCGTTAAGCAAATTTTAACTCTATGACATATAGTTTACGAACCCTTTTTGCATGCTCGTTATGTGAACCAGGCCAATTTGAACTTTATGACATACGCATTACGAACTCTTTTCGCCTGTTCGTTACAATATATACATATAGTTTGTTTATAGTTTTAAATACATACTTAAATACAAATTCACACCCAGGCTCGAAGAAGCAACATATTGTTTATAGAAAATGTTGGCAAATATCTGACTAATTGTGCTTATTACAGAAACCGTATCAATACGATTGCGACCACTGTCCACTATCGTTCAGAACTGAAGTAGGTGTCAAAACGCACATGATAACCCATGGGATCAGTTATAAACCATCAGAAACAAATAATAAGAGAACCTTGAAGGTATGTCTTAATTTTATTTACTTAAATTTCCAAATATGCTTCACCTCCAGTACTTCAAAGACTGCTTTATCTATGGCTATACAATTGGTATTACGGCAGTTTAAATATTATAAAAAGCTTTGATAGCTCAGAGGTAAGACAGTACCACTATTTCGCAGGAGTCAAGGGTTTAAAACCCGTGACATGAGTCTTTCTGTGAAAAGTTGTCTAATTGACATCTACAATTTATCACGCGTTTTTAAAGAAAAACATAGTGGGCTAACCTGCCGATTTATAGAGAAATTGGGGATATGTGTAACCCACCAATCGCGTGGTGCGTCTTAGGTTCAACGCTTCTATGCCCAGCTCTGGATAATAAGATAGATCTAAAGATTGTCTAAAATTTTTACTAAAATCAGTCCAGTCGCTTTGGAGTTTATAAGGATATAAACATAATTATTATAATATAAAATAATCATAACTGGTTAAAAGAAAATTAACATGCAGTCTTATTGTAAGCAATCTCTTATAGACAAACTTAGATGAACGGATTATAGCAAAGGAGTGTGGGAAGTTGCAGTTTATATTTAATTATTTATAAATTATTTGTAGGGAATTTCCAGTATACAAAATTTAAAAAAACTGTCCAAAAATAAATGTTAGCCCTTATGACCTAGGGACATGAAAAATTTGTAGTAGCCAATTCTCAGACTTACTGAATATGTATATAAAATTTCATAAAAATCGGTCAAGCCGTTTCTGAGGAGTATGGTAACAAATATTTGACACGAGAATTTTATATATAGGACCAGCTGAATGTGCGAACGTTGTTTTGCCATATATTTTATTTCTAGAAACTTTTCTAGTGTATTTATACTTTAAAATCAAAAATTTTGACAACTCTTATCACTTAGGCGTATGTCAAAATAGACATTAGCCGAGTCTCAGGACACGAGAATTTTATATTCATATAAGATATAATTATATAACCTAATAAATAAATTTGGCTGCCCCGTTAGCGCAGTTGACAGTGATCTTGCCTTCAGCTCCACGGGTCGCGGGTTCAATTCCCGCCAAGGGCCAACATTTTCTATAAGCAATTTGTTGGTTCTTCAAGGCTGGGTGTATATTTGTATTTAAGTATGTATTTAAAATTATATATGTATCATATCTACTGTTGTCCGTCACCCATAACACAAGTATTAAGTTACTTTTGGGACGAACGACCATGTGTATGACCATGTGATGTCCCATATATACAGGATGTCCCGTTACAGCACAGTTAACAAGGAAACTAATTAATTTAAATTTTTTGGTTATTTAGTCAAATTATCCCTTCCGCATACTAATAATACCGTTGTATTGATATCAGAATTAAGCATTTATCATACCATTTTAAAATCTGTATTAAACGCGTATAATTTTAAAATAGTCTGCACTTTATGCTTAAGTACATTTTTTTACACCATGTGCACTTAAACTTAGACAAAAAAATTACCAATTTTTACATTAAAATTGAAGTTCAGTCTTTTTTCCAAAAAATTATAACCGCTACTCTTATCATTCACTGCATATTTATTTGTACAGTTCATTAAGATTATTATTATACCAAAAAAGCTACAGATTTTACTTATTTGTAGCTTCGGTAGACAGAAACGTGAAAATTCAAACAATTTCAAAAAACATTCATAACTTGGGTACCATATCGAAAATTTATATTTTTGAAATTGATTCTGAGTCGTGAATAGATTCACTATCAGGTATTACAAGGTTATGTATTCATTACGGGATACCCTGTATTTATTTAAAAGATAAAAAATATTTTTACTTTATTTCAGAGGTATGTGTGCAATGTGTGCGGTTCAGTGCAAAATAATTCCTCAAACTACAACACACACATGAGACGGCATGCGAATAAATATACAAGGTCGTGTTCCGTTTGTGGCAAGGGCTTCTACAGGACGTACGATTTAGACTCCCATATGAGGTGAGTCGATTTTAAAAAATTTAGCAAACAAAAGTAAGAATAAAAATTATTTTGCTATAATCCGCGATACAGTTAATAGAAAATATATATATTGCTAAATGTATAGTGGACTATCCGTTACCCGTTACATGCAGGATTTGTAAAACACATGCACAAACCTTCACCACTGCCACCACAATACACAAGCACTACACACGTTCACTATCACAAACTCAACAATCGTTTCGCTCCGCAACTCATCAGGATATAGACTCCACGACAAAATCGCAAAGCAAAATGACATTATTATACAAAGGTGTATCCAAAATTCTATATAATTTCAGAAAATCCTAGACTATATTGTTTTATATTGTTTCAGTAGATTTTATGTAATTTATTGTTTTAAATAGAAGTTTTAAACATATGAGTATGTATTATTAGTAGTTGCAGAGAGGTAAAAAAAAGTGAAAAAAATAACTTCATTATTTTTGATATTGAAATATTTTGAAATTTGATTTGATAAGGTACAATAGGTCTTATGCAAGACTTATAAAGTGTCACTATGTTGCGAGTTCGCAGTTTCCCAGTCTTACAGTTTCCAGTGTAAGGGTGGGCAGCTGCCCCCCCTTGCCCGTACCTCGTAACGCCCATGTTATTATACGTAAAGTTTGATAAATGCTTATTAACAAAAGTAATAATAAAATTATTTTGCTGTAAATCCGCGATAAAGTAAATAGAAAACATACATATTGACTGTGAACTGGCAAATTGTCATTGTTGTGTTGTGGTGATGTATATAATAGACAAAGTAGGAACCCACATAAGCTTGCGACTCCTGCTTTGCGCCTAGCAAAAGTACGTAAATCGTTTGTGGGTTTGGGTATAAGAGTCTATAATAAAAATCCCAAATCAATTTTGGCCATGCCATTACAGCAGTTTAAAAACACTGTTAAAAAGAGGCTGATACAGAAAGCCTACTATACTGTTGAAGATTACTTAGATGATAAGAATGTGTGGATATAGGTGCACTTCTACCCTGTACAAGACAGTAATAAATAAATGTAACTAGTTCTAAGATTTATATTTTAAAAAGAGCAACCGCCGAGTTTCTTGCTGGCTCTTCTCGGCAGAAACAGCTTTCCGAACCAGCAGTAAAGTTGACGATTCAAAAGCACTTGTTTACAAGTTTACTTGAATAAAGAATATTTTGATTTGATTTGATTTGATTTGTCCTATAACTCTGAGAATTGCTACTATATATTTTTCATACCTCTAAGTAATAAGGGTAGTCCACCCCAACATTTTTATGGACAAGTTTTTTTTAATGTACACTAGAAGTTCGCTAGAAATAATAAATATTGTTCTGCTAGTACTTTAAAATATTAGTATGGATTTTAAGCTTTTTGTTGCCTACATTTTTAGTAATTGTTTCAGACGTCATACAGGAGAGCGGCCCTTTGAATGCATGTACTGTCCGAGCACATTCTCTAGACAGGACTCTCTCAACAGGCATATAAAGTGTCACACGGGTAAGAATGACATCTTTTTAATAGCATTATCTTTATCTTTTTTACTAGCTTTAGGAATAAAATATACATTTACGGACATTTGTGACATCGATATAATTAATTGTTATATATTAATTTTTTAGGCAATTTTTATTTTTATTATTACTACACTTTTCGACATAGTTTTAGTTTTAACTTGACAATTTTTGATTCAATTTAGACTTGATGCTTTTATTTGATGACTAGCAATGCCCCGCGGTTTCACCCGCGTCCATACAAATCTCGTGGTAGTGGAAAATCTACGAAGTCGGACTATAGATTTATTTTGTAGATTAATTTATTATAAAAAATGGGTATCATTAGTATTCTTGGAATAAGAGCTAACTCACCAAATGCAGGCCCTGCTATAACGGTCGCTATAATGAATTTGTTATGGCATTATTTCCTTTCGATATAGATTCTTAAATTCGTAATATCTTTTGATTGGGATGACGGATTTTATGGGATAAGGATTAATATAGAGATATGAATAAAATGGTTTGATTATTGTCGGCACTTTTACCAACTTTTACAATGTATAAAAGTAGTTATATTGGCATAACTATAATGGTTAGACATATGGTATCGCGGACTTTTTTATGGATATTGATACGTTCTATAATACTGTAGAACATTTTTTGTTCTATCATCAATAGTTTCCGCAGCGCACGCGATGAAAGATGTTTACGACTAAATTTTTCCCAACTTATTACAATTTTATTAGGGATCCCTATTATTTTTGAAAATTGTCATATAGCCTCGGTGAAGAAGTAGCTTTCCAATGGTGAAAGAATTTTTGAAATCGGTCGAGTAGTTTTTGCGTGAAAACGTAACAAACATACATACAAACAAACAAACAAACATACAAATCTTTCCTCTTTATAATATTAGTATAGATGTAAATTGTAATATATATTTAAGAGCTAACATTATAAGACAATGCTGAATACGCCTTTAATGGATAAATATAGTAGTATAAGAATTAATATAAGTATAATGGTTGCATTTATATTTATCGTTGGTGTATCTAATAAATAAAGTAAAATAAAATAAAAAGAATAATATTTCTAATCTGATGCTTACATGTTACTGTTTATTGTATATTATTGAATTAAGGTTATGTTTATTATGCAGTATTGACTATATAAAAATCATTATTAAATTATTTTTTTTCATATTTTATATAGTCATCGGTGAATTTTTATTTTCAGGCGAAAAACCATTCAGATGCAATTTCTGCGATAGCAAATTTATAAACAACAAAGATTTGGCGAACCACCAAACGAAAAACAAAACTTGCCTCGAGAAGCAGTTGATGGGTGATACGAACATGACGTCAATGGACGATATAGTGGTGCATTATGATAAGTTCTCTAGTAATGATACTGAGAACATAATAAAAAAAATAATTTTAAAGACTGATTAGCTGCTGGGTACTTAATTGTTTTACCATTATTATTAATGGATTTACCTTATTACCAACCATCTAAGGTTATATTGGCTCCCATTTCTTTTTATATTGTATCTGAAATATATGTATTACGTGCGTCTACTGGACGGACGTAATACATATATTTCGTACGGACTAATACACTTTGGCCGTCGCAACAGGAGCCGTCGAATAAATCCAACTAAGGCCACGACCATGGGCTCAACGGTGCCGTCGACATAGACTCCACAGAAGCCATCAACATACATAGGCTCCATGCAGACCACTGACATGGACTCGACATGCACTCGCCAGAGGCCATCGACATGGACTCGAGAGGCTGTGGACATGGACTCGACGGAGGCCGTCGACATGGACTCGAAAGAGGCTGTGGACATGGACTCGACAGAGGCCGTCGACATGGACTCGACGGAGGCCGTCGACATGGACTCGAAAGAGGTTGTGGACATGGACTCGACAGAGGCCGTCGACATGGACTCTACGGAGGCCGTCGACATGGGACTCGAACGAGGCTGTGGACATGGACTCGACAGAGGCCGTCGACATGGACTCGACGGAGGCCGTCGACATGCACTCGATAGAGGACGTCGACATGGACTTGAGAGAGACTGTGGACATGGACTCGACGAAGGTCGTCGACATGGACTCGACAGAGGCCGTCGACATGGACTCGACAGAGGCCGTCGAAATGGACTCGATAGAGGCCGTCGACATGGACTCGACAGAGGCCGTCGACATGGACTCGACAGAGGCCGTCGACATGGACTCGACAGAGGCTGTGGACATGGACTCGACGGAGGTCGTCGACATGGACTCGTCAGAGGTCGTCGACATGGACTCGAGAGAGGCTATGGATATGGACTCGACAGAGGCCGTTGACATGGACTCGAAAGAGGCTGTGGATATGGACTCAAGAGAGGCTGTGGATATGGACTCGACAGAGGCCGTCGACATGGACTCGACGGAGGCCGTCGACATGCACTCGACGGAGATTGTTGACATGGACTCAACAATCCAGCGAACTTGGCATCCTGTTGATGCCAATATCATTGCATTCTATTTTACCTGTAAAGAAGATTTGATAGTTTCGTTTACAGCTAATAAATACTACTCTATTATATATTTCATACTACCTTTCAAATACTTATTTTTTATGTATCACAAAGTTTCGGTAAAAATTGAGATAAAAATAAAATAAAACTGAGAAATGTATATGATTTTAAAATACTGTTACAAATCATAAGAAAAAATACATCAAAGCATTAAAAGGATATGGTTTTATTAAAAAAATATATATATATTTCTATAATTTTATTTCTCTGTACAAAATTCATCACGTAAATAACTAAATAACATTGGCGCCTCTATTGAAACTTCTTTTTGAAGATGTTTTAATCTCTTAGACGGTGAAATAACTGACCAACTTAAATTAATAAATACCATAGCTGTTAAAATTATATAACTACTTATGGTCGGTATAACGATTTGTATCAGTTAACCCGCACACATTTATGAAATATCTGTTACCATTACCATAATAAGGTTTAAAAAAAAACTTTTTTATGGATGTTTCTAATTTATCACAAGCTTTTCTCTTGAGAAAATCTGCATATCTCTGGAGAATTTCTGGGACAAGTGCCCAACAATCGACATTGGAGGAATGTGGAAGGTAATTATGCAAACTGGTGGGTCTAAAAAAATTTAGAGAGTAGACCTTTATAAAGCAGTGGAATTAGGAGAGGTTGTTACTTTTTTTTATCTGATAGAAACAGCGATAAAGTAGTTTAAGGGATGTGATAATAAGTATGCAGTAAACGTGACCAATAACTTTTGTAGTAATAAAGTAATTTAATAACTGTCTATTTTAACAATAAACAATTACTTAGTATTAATAAAATAAAAACTAAGAACACAAATAAATAACACTATTACTAAACTAAAATTTTAAATATAATATTAATAATAATTTTAAAATTTTAAAGACTGATTAGCTGCTGGGTACTTAATTGTTTTACCATTATTATTAATGGATTTACCTTATTACCAACCATCTAAGGTTATATTGGCTCCCATTTCTTTTTATATTGTATCTGAAATATATGTATTACGTGCGTCTACTGGACGGACGTAATACATATATTTCGTACGGACTAATACACTTTGGCCGTCGCAACAGGAGCCGTCGAATAAATCCAACTAAGGCCACGACCATGGGCTCAACGGTGCCGTCGACATAGACTCCACAGAAGCCATCAACATACATAGGCTCCATGCAGACCACTGACATGGACTCGACATGCACTCGCCAGAGGCCATCGACATGGACTCGAGAGGCTGTGGACATGGACTCGACGGAGGCCGTCGACATGGACTCGAAAGAGGCTGTGGACATGGACTCGACAGAGGCCGTCGACATGGACTCGACGGAGGCCGTCGACATGGACTCGAAAGAGGTTGTGGACATGGACTCGACAGAGGCCGTCGACATGGACTCGACGGAGGCCGTCGACATGGGACTCGAACGAGGCTGTGGACATGGACTCGACAGAGGCCGTCGACATGGACTCGACGGAGGCCGTCGACATGCACTCGATAGAGGACGTCGACATGGACTTGAGAGAGACTGTGGACATGGACTCGACGAAGGTCGTCGACATGGACTCGACAGAGGCCGTCGACATGGACTCGACAGAGGCCGTCGAAATGGACTCGATAGAGGCCGTCGACATGGACTCGACAGAGGCCGTCGACATGGACTCGACAGAGGCCGTCGACATGGACTCGACAGAGGCTGTGGACATGGACTCGACGGAGGTCGTCGACATGGACTCGTCAGAGGTCGTCGACATGGACTCGAGAGAGGCTATGGATATGGACTCGACAGAGGCCGTTGACATGGACTCGAAAGAGGCTGTGGATATGGACTCAAGAGAGGCTGTGGATATGGACTCGACAGAGGCCGTCGACATGGACTCGACGGAGGCCGTCGACATGCACTCGACGGAGATTGTTGACATGGACTCAACAATCCAGCGAACTTGGCATCCTGTTGATGCCAATATCATTGCATTCTATTTTACCTGTAAAGAAGATTTGATAGTTTCGTTTACAGCTAATAAATACTACTCTATTATATATTTCATACTACCTTTCAAATACTTATTTTTTATGTATCACAAAGTTTCGGTAAAAATTGAGATAAAAATAAAATAAAACTGAGAAATGTATATGATTTTAAAATACTGTTACAAATCATAAGAAAAAATACATCAAAGCATTAAAAGGATATGGTTTTATTAAAAAAATATATATATATTTCTATAATTTTATTTCTCTGTACAAAATTCATCACGTAAATAACTAAATAACATTGGCGCCTCTATTGAAACTTCTTTTTGAAGATGTTTTAATCTCTTAGACGGTGAAATAACTGACCAACTTAAATTAATAAATACCATAGCTGTTAAAATTATATAACTACTTATGGTCGGTATAACGATTTGTATCAGTTAACCCGCACACATTTATGAAATATCTGTTACCATTACCATAATAAGGTTTAAAAAAAAACTTTTTTATGGATGTTTCTAATTTATCACAAGCTTTTCTCTTGAGAAAATCTGCATATCTCTGGAGAATTTCTGGGACAAGTGCCCAACAATCGACATTGGAGGAATGTGGAAGGTAATTATGCAAACTGGTGGGTCTAAAAAAATTTAGAGAGTAGACCTTTATAAAGCAGTGGAATTAGGAGAGGTTGTTACTTTTTTTTATCTGATAGAAACAGCGATAAAGTAGTTTAAGGGATGTGATAATAAGTATGCAGTAAACGTGACCAATAACTTTTGTAGTAATAAAGTAATTTAATAACTGTCTATTTTAACAATAAACAATTACTTAGTATTAATAAAATAAAAACTAAGAACACAAATAAATAACACTATTACTAAACTAAAATTGTTTGGCAAATAAAAAAGGAGTTATTAAATAATTATAATAATGATATATAGAATACTAAAAAATTGCACCATTTTTAAATAACGAATCGTTGAATGTACTTTTATTTTTTTTAATTCCATATTTTTACAGAAGTCAAATAAAATGGCTTTCCATAATCTAAAATAAATTATTTTATTTTTTATTTTTAATTGTTTTATTTATTATTTTTTATTTTTAAATAATTTAAATTTAATTAATAATTAACCATTAATTGTGTAATGTTTTATCCATTTATATTGCTGTACTGTAAATTCGGCAGCCATACTGTTTCGATCGCCATATTATTTTGCTGTCGCAGATAATAAATAGTACATTAACGAATTTTGAATACATTACATTGTAGAAATTCCACAGCTTTTTAAGTAAAAAAAAATCGCCTTTATATTGATTTATGTAATGAAGTGATGATAAAAATATATTAATTTCGGCATTGATAGATGAAGTTAAATCCATCTACGATCGCTTAGTTAATATTGTTAGCTGTTATTTGGAAAATTCAATTTTTTTCTGCATAAACTTTAAAATTACGTCTTTACGCTTTAGTAAATCACAATGACTCTAATTATTTATCCTTTACGAATTATTAAAATAATACCTATCTGACATCAGGTAATTAATAATTCAAATATGGTTTATAAATATTCAAATATACAGGGTGGCAAGCCGTACTTTGAAAAAAAAAATACAATGCAATTTCATAAAGGTAATCTTAGTGTTACACAGAATCTTAAATTAAATATATAGATCAATATTATATGATCTTATATAAAATCTTTATAATCCAACATTCATTATACTGAATAATATAGTAATAACAACTTTCACCTATATTATGCTGGCTTCTAAATTCGTTAACACTGATTTCATATTAATTGCATAAAATGAATAAAGAGTTTATCTTATTAAAAAAACATATAAGAAGTAAGTTGAGGAACAAAATTTGGCAATTGTATATTAGACTTCGTCTTATATGGAAAGTCAAATAAATAAATATATGGGACAATATTATGGGACATGGTCCCATGGACGGTCCCCAAAGTAATTTCACACTTGTATTTATAGATTACAGACAATTAGCAATTAGCGCACACTTAGTATTAAACTGACCTAATTCGAAATTAAGCTTAATTGAGTTAAATACATTGTAATACTTATTTCTTACTTATATTTTTATATTACAAAAATTAGTGTTTTCTTGCTCTTCCGAGTATCGAGCCTCTTTAAAACTCATGAGTTTTATAGCTGCGCTATACGTTATATTGTAATTTCCTACAAAATAACTATTGAATTAGGTCTGTTTAATATTAAGTCTACGATATATATATGTAATTTTAAATAAATAGAACCAGACTCGAAGAACAAACAAATTTTTTTAAGAAAATGTTTGCTCTCGGCCGGAATCGAACTCGCGACTCTTGCAACTGAAGGCAGGATCACTACCGCCTTCGCGAACGGTATCGCTAAATAACAAGATCGCTAAATAAGCTTTAAATGACAAGATGAAATAAATTCCATGAGCTTCAAAATAATTAAATATAATAAATATATAGCACAATTACACACACGACTGTCCGTCCCCTTAACTTAATACTTGTGTCATGGGTGACGTACAACTTGTAAATATATACATATATAATTTTAAATACATATATTCACCCAAACTCGAAAACCAACAAATTGTTAGTAAAAAATGTTAGCAATCGGCAGGAATCGAACTCGCGACCAGCGGAGCTGAAGGCAGGGTACTTGCCAATGCGCCAATGGGCCAATCGGCTTAAAAAAATGTCAACTGAGCACAATAACTGATAAACTAAACTATTCTAATGGTCAGTAACGATTACCATGAACGATATGATAATTTAGACAATAATGACACCAATTTGAAAGGATTTATCTGGTATATATCAATTAGATTTCCTGTTTTGGTAATATGCAGTCTACGCTATAGAGTTATTACACTCGAGTACTACTCTGTCCATCGACAATAGATAAAGCAAATGAGGTCAATAATCAATAATATAGTTTACAAACAAATAGAGGTTCAATTTTTTTTAGTGTGACCGATGGCAAAAACGAAGGTTTTCTGGCAATCCAAGATTATAACAGATATAAATCTTTTAAAATTGGTCGCATTAATGTACAACGATACCAGATAATACTATAATTTCAACAATTCAATAACATTATTACCGTTCTATACCAACTACTTGCTATAATTTCATGTCACTATATACCTACACTTAACTCAGCACCGTTTCATGAACATCACGTTCAACAGTTCATTGTCCAATATACCTAACTGATATTAACTATTAGGACCTCTGGCCCTTTGGCCGATGACTGGTCACTATGCAGTTATCTGCAAGCTGCATTCGCATGGATGTGTTCTCATTCCGCAGCTCGTTTAACTCCTTGTTAAGTCTCAGTATCTCTAGAACTAGTTTGTCGTTGTCGACCTCCAACTTTTCTAACCTGTTCAACATGAAAGTAATTTTGATATTTGTGGAAGTAAACTTTAATTTAGATTTGGTGACAAAGCCATAGACATATAGAGTTATTATACTAGAGTAAATAAGAAAGCAAATGAAGCTATAGGCTAACCGTTTAACTCAGACTTCGCCTACGAAGTATAAGGGCGCGCAGGTAGTACGAGAAAAGGGACTGAGGTACCTCTGCGCCTTTGTACCCCTCAGGCGAGGTCGGAGTTAAACGATTAGTCTATACCTGTCTCTTTTTTATGCATGATTAGACAAAAGTATGGGTTTTATATTTTCCTCGTATTATCATATTTTAGACACCAGCACTCTCTACTCTACGCATTATAACTCTATGGATAAAACAGTCAAAATATATTTTTTTATTGTTACCAAGTTCAAATTTAAGTATATGAGTTGACTTTACAATTTAATTTGACGTAACTATTTCGATCATCGAACGTTATGTAATTTTTTATGTATTTTTACATATTGAAAGCTATTGGAAAAGTGTTTTCCAAAGAGTGGTTTTGATTTTGCCACTAATTTCATGAATGATTTACATAAAATAAATAATAAATATTCTAGTGCATTTAAATCCAAGATTTGTTTTATGTTTTAAACAATCTTTAACACTATTAGTAGCTGTATGAGTGAGTGTTTTGAAGGCGAACTTAAATTTAGTTTGAGGCTTTTTTTATTCTGTGATTAAATATATAATCTTTGAACTCGATTTTGCCCACTTTGAGCAGGCAGATTTAACTTTTTTAAACAATAAATCACACAAAAAAGTGAAAAATAGACGTTTAAAAACTCAATTATACAAATTAAAATTATTCATTCATTATTTTTCACTGTTTAGTTCGATGTGGTATAAAAGCTTATTTTGCAGTGCTTTTAAACTATATTTATTTGTAACTTACTTTTTTTGTTTCTCCGTTAGTTCAGATATGTATTCGCAAGCTTTCGCCAATATTCCTCCCTTACTGGTTGTGTCGGGCAAGCCTGTGTTGGGTATTAGTGAAGCCAGTTTCCCTATCCAACTATTTATCTTGTCCCGCCGACGCCTCTCTACCTCGTTGTGTGTTACTCTCCTTTTGTCATCTCGCTATAAAAAAATATGACCCTTATTAATTACATACATTGCTCTTAGCAATAAGAACCTTTGCACCATGGAGTTATTATATATACAGTAGCGAAACTAGTCTAAAATGCGTCCATACCAAAAAAAACGAAAATAAATAAGGCTATCTATTGGCCATGTGGTATCCGGCTGAGTAGATAGACCACCCTCACATCTTACCGAGGTATCGAGAAAGGCGACTAAAGTAAGTTGACCCGTCGTGTGGTATCTGACTGATTAGAGTAGACAGCTTTCAATCCTTACTGAGGTGTCGTAAAAGGCGACTCAGGTGAGTTGAACGTCCGTGTGGTATCCGGCTGATCACAATAGACCCACCTCATTTCCTACCGAGGTGTCGTAAAAGGCGACTGAGGTAAGTTGACCCGTTGTGTGGCATCCGACTGAGTAGAATAGACAACTTTCATTTCTTACTGAGGTGTCGTAAAAGGCGACTAAGGTAAGTTGAACGTCCGTGTGGTATCCGGCTGAGCACAATAGACCACCCTCATTTCTTACCGAGGTGTCGTAAAAGGCGACTGAGGTAAGTTGACCCGTTGTGTGGCATCGGACTGAGTAGAATAGACAACTTTCATTTCTTACTGAGGTGTCGTAAAAGGCGACTAAGCTAAGTTGAACGTCCGTGTGGTAACCGGCTGAGCACAATAGACCACCCTCATTTCTTACCGAGGTGTCGTAAAAGGCGACTGAGGTAAGTTGACCCGCTATGTGGTATCCGACTGAGTACAATAGACAACTTTCATTTCTTACTGAGGTGTCCTAACAGGCGGCTAACGTAAGTTAACCAGCCGTGTGGTATCCGACTGAATAGAATAGTCGTAAAAGGCGACTAAGTTAAAGTGACGTCACGCAGGCGGCCGGTCGTAAAATACCCAGCCAAATCATTCAACACCATGGTTAATACATGTTGTGCCGACCGCACTTAAAGAGTGGGATAAGGGTAGGAGAATGATGAAATGAGGCTATCACTATGTCATCATCCCTCTCTTATTTATTTATTTATGCTTTTATTGTACACCATATGTAAAAAACGGTTAAGAAAAGAAACATATAAAAGAAGTGGTAGTAATACCAGCTGGAGGTCTTATAGCTATGTAGGGACTTCTTCCACCTTTAGTCAACCAGGTTAACTAAAAAATATCTGTAGGTTGTGCAAGACTAAAGAATATATTTGAATTTCATACGAATACATACATAAAAATGCCTATATACATAACTATATATATATATATATAAACATATATACATGTATGCTACTAAATAAACAGTACATACATAAGTTGACAATGCATCACTGCAGTTGGGATAAGAAATGCTCTATCACTTGCTTTTTAAAGATAGATAACATCTTGCTATGCCTCAGAGGTAACAGCAAAGACTTCCAAAGTTATATTGGCCTTGATGGTAAAGATTTATTGTAAGTCATAATTTTTTGGACAAAAGCACTCACAGGCCTGCATATGGATATCTACTCTATATATAACTATCTTTTAAACACAACTTAGACTGCAGTCTTGTTATTGTAAAAACATATGATTAAAACAGGTTAACCTTAAAAGCTAGACATACACTGTCTCAGACTTTTTTAGAACTTTTAGGGGGTAACAATTTTGTGATACATGGTTTTTGAATAACTTTCACCGTTTACTTAGCACATGCAAGGAAGCTTTAAATTTTGGCGTTTTTGCAATATTTTTTATTCCTGCTCCTCTCCTATTCATCTTAGTGTGATGTTATATAGTCTATAGCCTTACTCAATAATGGACTATCTTACACTCAAAGAATTTTTCAAATCTGTCCAGTATTTACTGATATTAGTAAGTTCAAACAATCAAACACACAAACTTTTCAGTTTTATATATTGTATAGATAAATCTAAGAAGTGCACACCTTGTGTTACCCTTTGTTAAGTTTATTTCTTTATTATTTTTATCTGTATGTGCGATAAGAATTTATATCTAGTATGCCTGTACCTTTTTAGTGATAGTTTTCTCTATAGGTGGCCTCCTTACTACTTTCTTTTGTGTAGCAGTTGTCCCAAATACTTGTACTGGATTGCCAATTACATAGAACTCTCCACTGGGTAACACTGCAAATTGAATTCATGTGAAAAATTATACTCACTTTTGAATTGCTATATAGTACATAAATACAAATAAGATCTAAATGTTATTGGCTTAAAAATAAAATTCAATGAAAAAGTTTCAGTCTTGTAATTCATATTATAATTAAGGTATGTATGCAAATATTTTTTGCTGTCCTTTTATTATTTGTACATATACTTTGCTAAACCATACATATTTGAGGCTAGGCACAAGCATTTGAAACAAAATTGGACTTAATGAGAGTCTAAGAGTTCAGGTTAGTGGTATATAATTCAAAAAAGAAAAATTTTGAGTGCCCTGATGACATTGGGATTTGATAATTTTCAAAGAGCTATTATTAGGATCTCTGCAGGATCTAATTTAACTAAGTTGTTAGCATAAAATAAGTAAATGAGAAGGACAAATTAGGTCCTCTCATATTTGCAGTGTATATGGTGCAATTCATGATGATACATTTAAAACAAAAGCATAGTAAACTCAATTTTTAAGTTCAATTTAATTTATCTAAAGTCATAAATTATATTTTTATTACCATGAGTAGGTGATCGAGAGGACATATTGTTTGCAGTTTCTTCTCCTGGAATTTGAACCAGTTTATATGCCACCGCCCCAGCTGGAATATTTTTTTAAATTATCAATGTATAAATATTTTGATATAGCTAGATTCAAATTTTGGATATTCTTTAAATTTGACATTTAAAATGTGTTTTTACAAAGAAAATATTAAATTAATAACCAAATAAATGATTGTTTCTCTTGTATTAGAATCACAATATTAAAAAAAAATATATTGATGTAAGCAAAGTAGCAGGTAGTAGGTAGTTATCAATAATTATAGATATAATACACATCATATTATCTATAACTTATAAGGTATACAATCTATTTAGATAGGGCTTCTATAGCAAAATTTTTGTATACTATATTATTTTATATATACTTAATTTTAACATTTTCTACACTTCTAGCTCATAATTTATTCAATTAGGTACTCTAGATACAGCTGTTATCATAAATTCTTATCTTCACATTTAATTCCATTACTTATATCCACTGAAATAATTTCTATATAGATACATATAATCATATAATATGATGGAAAATACAGTCCATATTATCTAATGATAGTAAATATTATATGAAGTATATCTATAATCTATTTTAAATTAATAATTAACAAACATAACACTTTTAAAATATGATAATTTATTTAAAGATGTGATATTAATTGGGCATTTAAAAATCAATCCATAATATCATGTGTACACAAAGCAGTCAAGAGTACCTCATTATAATCCTTCAAATTGTTTTCATTTTATTTGACTTATGTCTGTAATATAATTATAGTAGATAAACAATTCATACTTACATATATCTTTAAAACTATACGTCGCGCTACTATCTTCTTCGTTTCCATCTAAAAGCGACTGGGATACTAATTGTGATCTATCACACTCTGTATTATCTGCAATTAATTATAATTAAATTTAGTCTTAATACCTGAACTAATTCAATAAAAACAATTACAACAACCCGCAGTTAGAAGTTCCAATTAATAGATAATACAATTAAATAACTATTATATCGAGCTAGTACAAACTAAATTACAATCACAAGTTTTGAATAAAAGTAATTTTAATTTTGCTCACCATAAGATCCTTCGCCAACTAAACCCAGTATCTCGTTATCTCCACTGTAAATATGGACAAGTATCGTGAGCAAATAAAATCCAAATTTGTTTTTCAAACAAAAATAAACATGAAAAACATTTGCCAAATTGCAACTATTGTCAGTCTTCGTTGGCACCTTGATAAATATTATTATGTAACATTAAATATGAAACTTAATTACAGGCAACCACTACATTTTACCTGCTGTCGAGTGAATTTTCGAGCATGTCAATTTCTACTTTGGCCATTGCGCGTAATTAATTTTGAATTTTCTAAACTTGATCACGGGAACAAAATAAAGTGGTCATGTGATGAAACCATAGACAATGTTGCACAGAATCTTAATAACAAATAATGTGCTGATTTTATCATAGACTAAAATATAATTTATTGAAAGCAAAAAAGAAAAGTTTAGCTATTTTTTAGTATTTTTGTTCAAACATATAGACTTTAATTTCTTGTATAGAACTTAAAAATAAGAACTTTTAATTTTGTACTTTCTATTTACCGAAATAAAAAGTGGCGTCATCTAGATATTGGTATAAAAGTTATAATAAAATTATTTTCCTATAATCCGCGATAAATTTATCTATTAGCACAATAATTTTATTATTAGTTTCGTATTATGGATCTCTGCAAAGTAACACTTAATTCTATAAATTATTTAGATATTGGTATTTCATTTCAACACCGAATGTTGCGTAGTTAGGGATGTCATCAGTTATTATATATAGAGACTATAGAATACTGTAAAATACTGGAGTACGTTACTGATCATCACACTTCCTTTTTTAAAGATACGAATATTCCGTAGTTGGAGCGCAATCCTAGCGGTCTTGTTTAATATGTATACAGGGGGGCCGCCAGTATTGTTTTAGGCGGATGCATCTATATTTAAATATACTGTTATTTAAAATCTACAATTACCAATCAACAATCATAACCGATATTAACAAATATTGAAAATTGAACTATACTATGCGTATAACATATGAATTAAAGAAGAAATGAATGAACATAATTCTGTCCGGAGAAGGGGGTGCAATTGCGCCTTTCTGGCACTTCGCTGCCAGGGCCCACGTAGATATTTTTTTATAGGATAAAAACTAGGGGAAAAACTAAAAGAAAAAAAGCCTCTTGTACCTTTACCTGTTGTACCTTACATATTATATTTTCTATTCAATTTATTATTATTATATGAAAGGTTTTTCAATACTTACAAAAAAGTGTAAATAATTAAAATCAAGAGATGTTAAATTTAAATAAGATGTTTTGTAATTTATTTTTATTTAAATAAATATCGACTTTAAAAATCAGTAAATAAAAATTGTTATCTTGCAAATTAATTAATAAAAATAGTTCCACATGTGCTGGTGATTTTATCGTACTGTCTTATGTGGAATTAAAAAGTAAATTACAGATCCCCCATCTGAAGAATAATGTTACATGTCCTATGATAAATACATAGGAAAGGGGATAAAATACTTACGAGCCTAAATTTGACTCATGTTTAAAATAAATCAAAACTGGGACTATATCACAAACGAATCCATAATGTATAACACGAATTGAGACGAATAACTACATCTGAATATGTACATGTAGGTATAAATTCGATACACAATATATTAAGATAAATTCATAGAAACGTAGGTTGATTTAATTTATGAGTTGTGAGCGTACGGGAAAATCCAATTTTCCCTGTCTGCGATACATCAATCATAATTTTACCTTTTCATTCCAACGAACACGATCAATGTTAATGGAATATTCGATTTGAAAATTTTTGGTTTCAATCTATTAACGAGGTAAAACGTTATCTGTAAAACATTGTGATTAAGCAAAATACTACTTACACATAGTCATTAATTTTGTTATACCTACACATAACTAAATAGGTACATAGTACCTACTTACTCGTACCTAGTATGTAAATACTACATTTATACCTGCAAAAGTAGGGAGCGTAGCATACCTACTGTCAAAATATTATTATTGTAAATTAAAATTATATCCATAACTTCTTTCTTTAATTATAGGTTCCAAGAAATTTTCGCCGCGCCGAGAGCGAACATTTACTAACAACAATTTGTTGGTCCTTCAAGTCTGCATCTAGTCGAGGTGTTTATTTGTAAATAAGTATGTATTTAAAAATATATAAGTTGCCTGTCCAGTTGTCTGTCACCCATAACACAAGTATTAAGTTACTTACTTTGGGGGATGACGACCGTGTGTGTGTGTCCATATATTTATTTAATAAAATTCAGAACAGATATTTATGAGAGTTGTTTAACAAAGAAACGTATCGCTGTTAAATGTAACATAAAACTAATTCAATAACAAGTATAAATATTAAATTGATCTTCCTTTTTCATTGTAAATAATGAGAGACTTTCCTTTATATACGTTTACTAAGAACGCTAATGGAAATTCTTTTAGGAATATTTTTCTCGTTAATATTAATAATAAAGCTGTTTTCTATGTTAGTGAGTCAAAATAATTCTTTCTTTTATGCTTTTTTAGAGTTAACACGCGTATGGTTACTGAAGATTAGGCGATTTCTCGTTTATAACTGTTAAAGTTTATTAAGCAAACAATAATATATTCCTAATCTAAATATAAATAAAAATCAATCACCAAATGCGAATATATATTTGATACGATTTGTTATAAAACAAGGTCAAAAACTTTAACTTAAAAAACCTTTTGCATTACAGATTATGAATCAATAAAGTAAGTCATTACGGAGCTGTGATAGCCCAGTAGTGTGATACCGTGCGACTCTTGAATCTGAAGAGTCTCGCGAATTCAAACCCCGGGTAGAAACCGATGAGTTTTATTTCGTTTAAACTTGTGTTTTATTGATAATTGCAATTTGTCGTATGCTTTTCGGTGAAGGAAACATAGTAGAGGAACCTGCATATCTCAAGAGAATTAATACAATATTTATTATCTTTATATCTTTTTCACGACTCTATCTAAATAAGCCTAACGCTACTTACGTTAATTTTCCAATGTTATCCATGTTTAAAACATAATTCTAACGAATTCACCTAGAACTTTACTCTACTACAACATTGTCAAATCGAACATAAAAAATGCTTAAACTATTATCACCCTAAATGTGTAACTTTAAGGATTATATTCGCTTACCGTAAATTCGACTTTGCGTACACTACCCACTATTTGTTTAATCAGTATCTTAGTTCAGACATCGTGGCGACGTATCGGCCTTCAAAGCCTCGGCGTCAGGCAGGCGATGTGTAATAGACTTTTGTTACAGTCATCTTTTAAAAGGTATAGCTATTAGTCATTCTTTTTTGGCACCCACGCAGTTTTCTTTATCTTTTGTCAAGATATTAGAGTTAATGGTATAATGCCTTATGATGGTCTAATGTTCTGCTTGTAATTTAAGTCTATCAACGATTATAGAATTAGGCGTTACTTTGCGGAGATTCATGACACAAAAGTTATTATGAAATTATTTTGCTATATATTTTGATCGAGTAAATACAAAATATATATAATGCTTAATGTAGAGTGGATTCGTTTTCATTTCGTATTCGTTTTCATACAAAATACATGCAGGATTCCTAGGAGCAAGCTTTGCAATTTTGTCGTGGAGTCCATCTCCTGATGATGTTTCGGTTGAAACGATTGTTGGGTTTGTGATTGTGAACGTGTGTAGTGCTTGTGTATTGTGATAGAGGTTTGTGTATGTGTTTTTACGAATCCTGGGTATCGGGAATGTATCGGGTATAAAAACGGATAGTCAACTCTACATTTAGCATTATATATATTTCTATGTACTTTACCACGGACTATAGGTAAATAATTTTATTATTACTTTTATCTAACATGTTATTGTTATTCTTTTGAAAAGACAGTGTATTTAGCATCCTCGAGATATGTAATGCATGTTGTCCTTGAACAAATCATTATTGTGGGCGAAATTACAGCCGTTTAAGCGTTTTTGCAACCCGTGCTGGTTTTGGAAGGGTAGTAGTGCCTTGTTTGCCAACATGATTTCTCTATTGTAGGTTTCCTAGTAGGTAGGATCACTGATGCTACCGTCTCATCCCAACAGCCGCTCACTGTTTGCGCCCAGCGACCTGCTGAACGCAGTTCCCGTCATGATTACACCGTGTGAAAGAGCTCATAAATAAGGGCCTCGGATGAGTTCGAAACTAGCCAGGCTAACCCGATAAAATAAGAAGTGAGTGTAGATGATTTCTATACATAAACAAAAAATATGTTTAGTAACTTTATCGACAATAGATAATCGCCAGTGATTGTTGCCAACTTTTCTTATAATTTAATTAACGAAAAAATAGAACGATAATAAGTGCCTGTAAAACTACCAAAAGCTATATATTTTAGCAACATGTGTTAAATTTTATTTAGCGAATCATCTAATGACACTGGTCATTAAACCGAACTGGGCTTATACGTGAATGTACGTCGTATATGTATTTTTAGTAATAATTAATTAGCGTTAGTGGCTGTTGTGTTTGATGTTTGCTAAATAAAATTGTTTAACAGCTAGTTAACAAATTTTAAACGCTGGTATGCGTTTTAAAAACATATTGGCCGTTAATTCGGTTGTCGATATTGTTCGATCATAATAATTTCAGTCAGATATGAGCGAGTATTGTATATTTTTTTAGCTATTTAACACGTTCTCTATTATATAATGTAAGGAATTACAACGTTTAGCAGATTAATAATCTATCCGTGTTATTTACACGGATAGAATATTAATCTTACCAACTATACATTAAAACCTTCCTTATATATCACACTATATTTTGTTTAGGTTTATTAAAAATAAAACACGAAACCTCGTTACTTAAGTAGTTTTGTATCATAAACGCGTGGAATATAGCAAAATAGCTTAAATATTACTTTTATCACTCCCATTTATTATTTTTATCGATATTCTGATTCTCTCCTAAGCAAATTTATCACAATGCTTTCCTTCACTGAAAAGCATGTGATATATTGTAAATAACAATAAGGCGTTTAAGTTTTATACTAGACTTATTGATGTCTGCCTGGTGGTCGAACAAGTGAACAATTGGTAATATTGACACAGTTACACTGCCATTTTACATTATTATTATTTTTTTATTTTATTAGGTTCACCAACAGCTTTAACATTTATATCTTTCAAATCTATATTCTATTGTAATACAAAACTAAGTCTAAATGTAAAACTAATTAAAGGCAAACGCCACATGCAAAAGTAACCTAAAACTACTTAAATGTAATTTACAATTGACTAAACTTCCAAATAATTAATAAATAAATTAGCTAAGATTTTGCTGGATTTGCTGGATTTGCTACATTATCTTGTTATATTAGTTTGTAATTTGTAATTCTGTTTTATGTGCAATAAAGAGATTTGCAACAACAACAACAATACCGTTCAAAAGTTTTTTTAGTTACAATAAGTTAATTCGAATACTTTTAACTGAACTTAATCATTGCACGTCGATCCGCAAACGTCTGAGAATTACGTTAGACTCCGCCTTAAGTAAGATTGCTATTGAAATCTGTTTACAAGTTCTCGAATTGACATCGGCACCTTTAAAACTTAACTAAAATAGATTAAAATAAATATTATTTCATATAACATTACAAATTTACTTACATATACTTACTTTCGCATACATCCATACCAATGTTAAAAAAACGAAATTCTGTCTGGCTGTTACGCTACGCTTTCACGGTTAATCCACTGGCTCAATATAAATGAAATATGGCGCTATTTGATCTTTTCATTCTATATTTACCTTATTTTAGTATATATTACATATTATTTTATAAATCAGACTACTCGTAATGAAAACGGGTTTTCCGATAACAAAGTTTTAACTAGATCTACGGCCCGTTATATTTAAAGGTCTAAAAGCGGACTCAAATGAAATTAACACAAGTTTGCCCTTATCGTTGTTTATAATAAACTATAGGGTTAGTAGATTGCTTAATTTTAATTATTCATTTGTGTGGTTTTTAATTAAACAAAAATATTGAATTACTTTAAATAATCTGCGATTAGAGAAAAATCTAAGGTAATGCGTACTATGCGTGTCCATGCCTTATGTATGCAGAATTAGTAAAACATACGCTCTATAAACCACCATTACCACCGTACTACACTACACTAATGCTGCACACATTCACTACTGCAATCTCAGCAATAGTTTCATCCCATAACTGAAGCATCATCAGGAAATCCACGACAAAATCATAAAACCCCAAGCTACTTATTAAGTTAGTACAAAGATGTCAGAAAAAAAAGGTCGAATATAAGATTAAAATATTTCTTTATCTTAGGTGATACATGATTCCATTGTACTCTTTGTGAAAACTAAATGACATCATCTCCGCAACGCCTTTCAGTCGCCGCCATGGCGCCTCGTTGTCTGCAATAAGGACTTAGAATTACTTATTTTTAGACAAGCAAGCTTTTGTATTACAAAATACATCGCGGTTCGAGTTGGACAGATCATTATTAGTTTAGGTGTAATAAATAGAGTAAAAAGCTGAGCAGACGTACTACCTATTCTATAATGATCAAGTCAGCATGTTTGATACGATGCTTTAGTGGTTTTTTGATGTATATCAGACACGGATTAACTAGTTTGTTTGTTTATAATCTCTTTATTGCGCAGATTGAAATTCATATAAAAATGCCCAAAAAACAATGTGCAATGGTGGACTTATTGCAGAATCGGAATCTCTTTCAGCCAACCAGTACAAATAATTAAAATACAAAATTTTTACGTATTTAATAACTACTATTTAAAAAAAGTAGCGGCCTGTTACAATCCCACTGCTGAAAGTATAGTACTATACTTGTTGGGGAATATATCGTATAGAGTAGAAGCTAAACTAGATCTAGGAGATAAGTAGTCTAAAAATAGATAAGATAACATATAATAAATAATTAGAATAGGAAACAATAAATATAACTGCTCCGAACAACAAAGTTGACAAAAAATAAGTTTATTAATAGGAAGTAAAGTAATGTAATTCAAACAAAACAGTATAGAAATAGTAACGGCAAATATTGAAACAACAATAAAGTAAATGCCACATGTAATAATATAGTAAAAATTGTAAATAAAAATAGAAATAGAAAAGGAAAATTAGATAATGTTTAAAACGTAATAAGATATAAGGATAAAATATTGTAACACCAAATTGGTGAAAAATAAAAATCAAAAATCGAGACAAAATACACTTATTTTATAAGGGCTCTGATCATGTTAGAGGAAGCTGATAAGAAAAAAAGAAATCCCACTGCTGGAAATAGGCCTCCTCTCTCCGTTTCCGGAGAGAAGGGTTGGAGCTAAGACCTACCACGCTCTTCCAATGTGGATTCGTAGGTTACACATATCAACAGAATTCCCTAGAGATATGCAGGTTTCATCAGGATGTTTGCATCCTGCAATTTATCACACGCTGATCAATATCAGCGTTTGATAAATTGCAATTATCAATTAGACACATGAGTTTTAATGAAAAACTCATTGGTGCCTGCCCGGGTTTGAACTCGTGTTTCCCTCGAAAGAGTCGTACGGTCTCACCGCTGGGCTATCACAGCTTTTTAACAACTACTATTAAATATTCTTATTTTCAATAAGTATAAGACGCCGACATGACATGTTATGACAATTTACTATTACATCTTATGCGCCAACGACTATCTACATATAACAGATGCCTGCTATGTTTTTTCCAAGAAATTATTACGGCTTTATTATAGTCATATGTTATATAACAAAATACTATAATTATTATTTCTATTATGGATCTCCGCAAAGTAGCGCCTAATTCTAATAATTAAAAACAAAAGCCTCATAAAGCGCAGTGCAGCAGGGTTTCTTTATTTCAACAACATATAAGGGAAGGGCAATTCAGGTTATTTTTAATTTCATTTATTGAAGGCAAGATTTTTTAAAATATATAAAACTAGCTTTGCGGCTACCTGATGATGTGGCTCAGTCTGATTTCGAATTGTCTTCAAAACAGAATTCAACAGTTAAAATAAATGCTCCAATCGCCACCAAACTTAACAAGATCATCCGCTGGGTGATTGTAAAGATTGTTTGAAAATTTTATTAAAATCGATCCAGACATTTTCGAGTCTATACAGAACATACATCCAATCTTTCGATTTTATATACATATGTGACAATTGGTATATGACAGTACTGTTTCAAGAGGAAATCGAAACCAGATTGAGTTATTAAATAGTTACAAATAATCCAATGGACTGAGAAGAGGTCAGGAAATTCTGTAGCTTTCGAATTCAACCTAATAACGTCAAGATTAATATTAAACAAGAGCCAACGGATGTAAACTTGATCCTATTCTGTTTGATACGACTTCAATATTTAACTAGACTTTGCTTTTAACGTTGTAGGTGCTTTTATTAATCGATCATGACGCGGAAAAAGACCTGTCAATACGAAAACGAAATTAGTTGTATTATTAGACAATAAATGTTTAAACATTCAACATATTTTGGTATGGTGTGTTATATTAAAGTTATGGTAAATTACTATTTCTGGTAATCAAACGATCGAAACAAACTTACTCTATTAATTTTGCACTTTTATAAATATTACTAGCTGTGCCAACAACGGCTTCGACCGCGTGAAGTTCAGTGATTTACGAAACTTTTCTCGGATTATTAAAATTTTGAGCATAAAAGTAGTTATTGTGAGTTAACCGTGAGAGATAGAGACATGCTATAGTGGAGTTTTTGGTAGAATTTTTATAGATCTACAATTCTCTAGTACTTTACTTTAGCGTATCTATGCTGGTTTATTCAGCGCACGTGAATAAAGCTTCTAGCAAGCAAGTTTTTTAACAACTGCGCGATATTCTTTAAACAATTTACATAATACCGACATGTACTATTTACCTAAGCCATCCGGAAGTATTTCATCTTTTGGTGAAAACCGTGCAAAAATATTTTCAGTAAATTCTGAGAAAATCGATAACATACAGACAGACAGCTTTTTGGGACTTTGTTTTATTATAAGTATTTACCATAACACATTGAAATTAGATTTCTAAAACATGCAATTGAACTTCTTTTTTTACCGTGCATCCAGTATTAGCAATAAATTGTTAAGGCGCTGAACAGAGCTGGCGCAAATTCAGATTTCGGCAAATAAGCCACGCCCACAATTTCTGCGACGGCGTAGCGACAAAATTATTTTTTTAACACCCATTGTAGGTGGACACTATTTTATCCAAACTTTTTTTGTACAATTTATTTAAAAAACTTATGTCTAATTAATCTTATAAAACTAAGTATGCTGAAACTATAACTAAACACCTAAAAAAAGACATATTATCAACAAGGAATAGTCACAAAAGGCGGCAGCTAGCGACACACGTCCGTATAGCAGCGCGCCTCAGCAATCACTGTCTATATTCGTAGATGTAAAAGAGAAGCGAGACGATGACTCGTTTCAGTTTTGCTATTTTCTAAAAAATATTTAATTTGAATGAAATATCTTAATTAATTCAAAATTTAAATCTTACATTCTCTTTATATTATAATGATTTATTATTCTTATTAATTTTACCAATTTTTGTTGATAAATATTAGAGATATTTACGATCAAAGTAAAAATCAGAGGTCTATTTACCAATTTTTTTTATCGAAAAAAAGTATCGTAATCATGTTTTGAAATCTTACATTCTCTCTGAGATATGATGTATATTAACATATATTTTTCTTGTAATCGTCATCCCTATAGCTTTTGTTAAAAACGTGTTTAAAGTCAGCCTATTTGGCTCTGTTCAGCGCCTTAAGGATTCTACACGCCGTAAGTTTGGATCCAACAACACCTTAGAGATCAAAGCTGTCTCCTGGGTCGGACCGCCGTTCTACAATTTGTAACCTTAAACCTAAAACAGATCTTCAATCATCTTGTTCTTCGTCTAAACGCCAAGGTTATTTCATGGTTATCTTTGGATATGAATAAACCAATCTGTTTTATACATAATCTAAGTTTTTTAATAAGTACCAACCACCAACACTACAATAGCACTGTACACGTACACTACCGTGATCTCAACAATCGTTTATTTCTAAATCGTACTACATCCTAGTTAGATCTGACCACCGAAAATATAGGTGTCCAAAAAGCGTCCTATATGACCCTGACGACCAAGTAACGATCACAAACACAGAAATACGTAATACACACACACAGCGTCTTCGCTGGCGAAGACGAGGTCCCAGTTTTCTGACGTAGGTCGGTCGTGGCTTCACGCCACCCTTCCAACGTCGCAATGACTAATCAAAGTCATACCATCAGCCCTCCACTACACGGCGCCCTAAGCCGTGGTTCGGCCTCACAGGAGGCACCTTTAGGACTACGTTCCCCTACACTAGTGTAACTTCTGCGCTCTACTCTCTGCATTTCGCAACCTCAACGATACTTCCGCGCTCGCCCGTCCCGCCCGATGACGCTGTAAAAGCCGTTAGGGCTAACAGCATACAGTCAGTGCGAAAAAAAAAGAAAAACAACAGTCGTTTCGCCCCAAAACCGAAGCATCATCTGGTGATATACTCCATTACGAAATCCCAAAGCTATCTTTTAATTATAGCAAAATAATGTTATAGTTACTTTTGTTAAAATGCAAATTTTTGGCTACATACAATATATTATATCATATCGTTCATAGATATACATAGAAAGGTGACCACATCACAGTTTAGACGGATGACCTTACGTTCAATCTATCTCTTGAACTTATCTCAGCAACTTCTAGAGATACCTTTAGGTATAAAGTTCAACGTTATCATGTCTCGTTTCGCCCAATTCTATAAGCCAATTTGTTAGAAGTTATTAGATTCGGCAATTACTTTTGTTTAATTAGAAAAGTCTTATACAAATTTGTTCAAAGTTTTCAAACAATTGAATTATCGGGAACGAGCGACAAGGGTCCGGTGAGTTATTAGTTAGTTTCCTATACATGAAACTTTGGGATTGAGGGAAATGGTCTACGATTATTTCGGTTCAACACGTAACAAAGTGTATTTCGCACGATCGATTTGACCACTGTTCTCGTATCAGCATCGTGAAAAGTTTAAACTATTAATCGTCGTCGCGGCAATTATAATATTTTCACGATTTGTACAATAGTATATAATAACAGTAATATTTATTTTTCGATATTTTTACCAAATTAGCATAAATGTTTTTGGATTCGTGTTTGAAAATAAAATACCAAATAATCTTCGAGCATTGGCAACTTTTGGAGTACCTTAAACGACTACTGCAAACTGTACTATTATCCATCAAATATCATTAACACTTTAAGGAAAATCCTTAAACCGACGTTACAATTTTTTTGCCATCAATATCACGTGGATAGTATACCTAGTATCAATCTATCAAATAGGTATATCGTAAGGTAGCTGCGACGTCGTTCGCGTCAACTTTAATGAACAAATCGTCTCAATTAAGCAGTGTATTTTTTCATTATATGTTATTTCATTTTCTTGAATAATAGAGGCATTTTTTGTATAGGCTTTAATAATACTAGATTTCATGAATAATAAGCCAGCAGATGATCCGTGACAACGTAACAGAGATAGACAAATAGAGACTTTCCGATTTATGATATTATACATTAAAACTTTATAATAATAATATACGGTACACTTACACACGGTCGTCGGTCCCCAAAGTAAGTAACTTAATACGTGGGTGACAGACAAATCTTATATATATAAAACAAAGGTTTGTTACAAAACTTATAACTCGAGTTCTGCTGAACCAATTTTCATGGTTTCTGATTCGTTGGATTTGTCTCCGCCCCGAATAACAGAATATATCTTAAATACAATGAAAAATCGACGAATACATAATTATGAAAATAAATAAATGTTCATATCTGTCGTTTCGTATCTGTCGAACATTTGTTGTCATCCTGTCAAATAGTGTAAGTAATAATTGACATTTATGCATGCGTTCCGAAATTTATTTTGTGTAATCTTTTTAAAAAGGGTGTATAAACTATTGTTTGTATTGTTTTTTAAAATAAATTAAAAAGGTTGAAAAGTACATTAAGCAGGTACATAGAAGTTCCTCAAATATTTATGCGTGCCTACAGAAATAATGACAAATGATAAACATTTAACGCGCGCGTTCAGAAATTTATTTTGTGTAATTGTATTACGTTCATCAAAGCCTAAATTAGTTCAGCTAAATGGTAACACATCATTCATTGACTATTAGGCGGTACGAAGTTCGCCGGGTCAGCTAGTGTTAAATAAATACATATATAATTTAAAATACAAACATACAAATAGGTTCGAAGAACCAACAAATTGTTTATAGAAAATGTTGACCCTCGGCGGGAATCGAAACCGCGACCGAGCTGTAGGCAGAGTCACTGCCAACTACGCCAACGAGCCAGTCTTTAATCTTACTTTAAACAATGACTACTAGATCTTTGAGTATATTCTGATTATTAGATTCTGTCAATATACTTGTCTCATCTCATGCTCGCTTCTCCCAAATAAAGCTTTTGTATAATAATACAAAAAGTCAAAGTATAATAAAGTACTATGTATTTTCTCATTCAAATAATACAAATATCTGTAGTACTATTGAAATATTTACATCTCACTGGAACATTGATTTGTGATTTGGCTTTGATCATATATAGAAGACACCTCAGTATGATTTTGTTTATCGTACAACTTTTGCCTCCAACTTTATTTAGATTTTATTACCAGGTATATTTTTTTTTAATGACAATTACACACGGCCGTCAGTTCTCAAAGTAAGACTTGTGTTATGGGAGACAGAAAACTTTTTAGCCATATAGTATCCAACTGAGTAGGATAGACCACTCTCATTTCTTACCGAGGTGTCGTAAAAGGCGACTAAGGTAAGGTGACCCACCATGTGGCATCCGGCTGAGTAAGATAGACCACCTGCATTTACCGAGGTGTCGTAAAAGGCGACTAAGGTAAGTTGACATCAGGCAGGTCGTAAAATACATAGCCAAATCATATAACTACATCTTTATAACCCCCCTTAAAGTAGGATAAGGGTAGAAGGATAATGAATCGTATCATAACTTTTGTATTATGGAATTCCGCAAAGTAACGCTTACTTCTATAAATTACATATATACACTAAAATTATGAACAGACTCGAACTACGACTTGATTACGTTTGCGTCTTTTCATCTTAGCCTGTATATTTTTCAAGCATCATGTAATATTATTCTTTTTTAAATTTAAACTATCGTGAGTAGTATTCATAGTTAATTTATATACCGGCTAAACTTACGTCTGATTTTATCGGATTAGCCCGACTAGTTACGAACCCGTCCGGGGCACGAATAAGAAAGAATAAGTGCCCCAGACGGGTTCGAAACTAGTCGGGCTAATCCGATAAAATTAGATGTGAGTATAGCCGGTATCTGTATTAAGTAAAATATTATTCTTATTGGCCAGCCTAAACGTCTTAACAATAAAGAGAACATTTAAGTCAAATTGAAACTCCCTCACTATCTTTTTTTTAAAAATTATTCACAACAAAAATTTACAAGTTATATCTTTCTTAAATTACTTACACGCTACTACTATACAAATCATGTCCACGTGGAATGGTCGCAAGAATGCTGGCAGCGTTTCTGCGTTGAATCTTTAAGCTGATTCTTTGTTCGAAAAAGTATCCAGCAGGCTTACCATGAACTCTTATCACGACTCAATTGAAGACGTAAACGACGACCACGAACCGCTTTCTTTTCGCACCATGAAGTGTCATATGTATTGGAGTCGTAATGTTTGAAAAGGATAATGTTATATGAACTATATATAACTCTGTCTCCCTTACTCACATGTTCTTAGGACGAATTTCGAACGGTCATTCGGCAACGGCTTAAAGTGTCTTTAAGACGTCATGGTAAGAAAAAGCAAAAACAATTTCGTTTACGTCTTCAATTGAGTGGCAATGAGAGTTCATGGTAGGCCTGCAGCTCTCTTGTAACCTGAAGAGGCAATAAACCGAGGGTCTCAACTGCCAACGGCACAAATTTTTCGATATTTTCGATATTTCGAAATTTCTCGATGAGCGATGCATACTTTCGCCGCCGGATTCGGCCATTTCCCCCGCAGCTCAGGTCTTGACGCCGTTTCTCTGATATGGGACGAGGCTAACGTATCAACGCATGTTGCGTCCCACATAAATGATGTAAATTGATTTTTTCAATACCATAAAAACAATGTTGTCATTTTATGCCCTTATCTTTCTTCAACTTTCTTCGACAGGACCCATTAAACCACTTACCCGTGCGCTGTGTTTTATGCGAAATTCACTCATAAAACTGTTTCAATCTATGGACATTCGGCCACTTTACGAGCAAATAATGTTTTAATCTCAGATACTAATAAATCCTATAAACTGTAACGTTGTATGAAATTAATATAAAAGTATTTCTGATGCTATAGATACAAGTATTTGTGGTTTAAAAATAAGTTGTAGACATTACTTATATTTTACGCAGTTAATAATACATAGAAAGATTTGATTATAGACGATACAAGCCAAAATATTGGGAGAGTGAAAGTCTTAACAGACCGAACTAGGGAAACGCTTGAAAATTCTACAAGTCGACTCCGAAAAGGCAATGAAACTCATACTTTGAATTCTTTTAAGACATAAATTAAAACAAAATTGTAATCTATTTTTATGAATAAACTTATACATATCTTATTTAAAATCTCTTCGAACAGAAATACTCTCTTCACTCATAAAACTCTCTTTTGTCAAAAATCTCATTCGATTCATCGTCCCTAATTCTAATTATTCCCCTTTTTTTGCAATATCGTCCTTTGTTTTTTTTCCCCTACTATTTTAAAAATGTATGTGTTGTATCCGTCTGAGTAGAATTGACCACTCTCATTTCTTACCGAGGTGTCGTAAAAGGCGACTAAATATGTTGACCTCAGGCAGGCGGCCGGTTGTGAAATACGTAGCCAAATCATGGGACAACATGTTTGTAACATGTTGTGCCGACCCCCACTTAGAGTGGGATAAGGGTAAGAGGATAATATTATTTTAAAAATCCGAGTCAATGCTTGACATATTATATTCTTCTTTTTGCAATTAAGCACTATAATATTACATTACATTAGTCACAAACTTAGTAATCGATCAAATTTGTGGCAATTGTTATGAAATATTAAGATATATAACGAAAAATACTCGCTAAAAAGCGAAGTTTCATACACTTTTATTGCCGTCAACTAATTACTGAATCAAAGAATGCTTCTCCAGTATTTTTTTGCGAGAACCGGAAAGGGGAAAAATCCTGCAATTGACGGTTGAAAGGGGAAGCGGTAACAAATTGCAACTTTTAACGATCCTCCGTAGTCCTGATATTGCGTGGGGTTTACATGAATAACGTTGCGTATACGAAATTCTAATTAGCGTTCAGTAAAAGTATTTTTACTGTGATTTTGTAAATATGTGGATTATTCTAGACATTTTTGTCATTGTTAATGTTTGACAAATGATTACAATTCTATCTTTGAGTCCTAAGTCTTGATGACGCGTCATGTTGTGAAAATGCTTGATGCTTATTAAAGTATTTAACTCAGGACGGTATATCATTGTATGTATTTTAACACAAAAAAAATGTGTCTCCACGGGGCATCTGTCTGGGTCGGCAAGATACACGCCATCACCACTAATACGACAAAATAGTCGGTATCTTTTATACATTTACATGTTAGTCTAAACAGCGCCATGTTATGCCTTCACTTCATCACTTCAATTAAAACAACTTGTTTTTTTTTAGTAATTTTTAATAAACTTTTGCGAAACATACTTATTATTCCATATATAAACATCGCCGTGATTTTATCGCGATGTGATAAAATCATGCAACTCTGCCGAGACATCGAATCTTATATAAACGTAACTCGATTTTTTCGCAATGTGATTGTATGTTTAGATATTGTTTTTTATACAAATCCTAAATGAAACAAATAAATCTTAAATGTAACACTTTAAACAATATTAAAAACTCTTGTCAGGCATTCCATACTGAAATAACTTTAAAAATTTCAGTTGGCGCATTAAAAAGACTATAAACATTATGGACAAGTTATCTGTAGACCGGATAACATTAAAACTGCAAAAAGCGCCATAAAAGAACATCGTTACGCCCTAAAACAACACGCGTAAAACGGAACAACGCCATGCATGTAAAGAAGGTATTACGATATTAACTACGTTATATATGCCTTCATTAGAGTAAGTAAACCTTTTCACCATCGAATATCCATTTGATAATAATTGTTTGATTCTCCTTCAGTTGGGTTGTGCCCTCACAAGTTGTTAGCATTTAATTATACGCCATCTTACCTTGTTTGTGTAAGTTGATTGCTGTGATTTAAATCTATTTGAATAACAAGCAAAGGTTTCCCTTCGAAAAATTCATTGAGGGTTCGAAACACATTCAATATCGTGAATATGTAAAAATATGGACACCTATCAGAAAGAATACTTTTATATTAATTTGTTTCGTAATGTTTGAATCTCTTATACCCATATTATTAATATAAATAAGAAAGATTGTATATTTTTTTAAATTCTTTTACGATCGAACGGAGCACGGATCTATGTGATTTTGGTATTGAAATACTTGAAAAGCTGGTGAGTAATATTGGCTATTTTAAGCAATGAGTTATTTTACTAGAGATGCCGTGTGGTATTCGGCCGTGTAGAATAGACCACCCTCATTTCTTACCGAGGCGTCGTAAAAGGCGACTAAGGTAAGTTGACCCACCGTGTGGTATCCGTTTGAGTAGAATAGACCATCCTCTTCCTTACCGAGGGGTCGTAAAATACGACTAAGGTAAGTTGACGTCCGTCAGGCGGCCGGTCGTAAAATATGTAGCCAAATCATGTGACAACATGTTTATAACATGTTGTGCCGACCCCACTTAGAGTGGGATAAGGGCAGGAGTTTTTACTAAAACAGGGAAGCTAGCCTAAAATGTGTCATATTAAAATAAAGAGAAAGAAAATGACGGTAATCTATCTATCTTTCATTTTATGTGCAATTTGACAACGGTTAAGTATACGAGGTTCATCTCCCCTTTCATTATTTATTGTGTTACTATCTCTTAAAGGTACTGCCTCTAGCCCCCTTACTCTAGTATTAGTAACTCTATGATTTTAAGAGGATACATAAGTTCAAAGCTAAAGCAGAAAGGAGATCTTAATATGAGGTCTTCTAACGAAAATCAGTGAATGAGAAAAATTAGTGCCAGCAATACTTAAAGACTTAATCAATCATGAGAAAGAGTAACTGATTGTATTATACTTATAAGTGCTAAGAATCTTGTTTCTTGTTCGGCGTTGATTGATTGAGTTCCGCAATCTGCTAAATCAGGTACGGACGATTCCAAAGTAATCTATTTTTTCAATGTGTCTAAAAATATTACTGCACACATAACTGTGAGAATTTGATAAAACATTGTTGTCGTTTTATATTTATTACTGTTTTGCTATTGGTAATTATAAATATAAATATAAATAAATATAAATATATGAGACATTTACACACACGGTCGTCCGTCCCCAAATTAAGTAATATATATACTACATATATAAGTTTAAATACATACTTAAATACAAATACACACCCAGGCTCGAAGAACCAACAATTTGTTTACAGAAAATGTTGGCCCTCGGCGGGAATCGAACCCGCGACCCGCGGAGCTAAAGGCAGGGTCACTACCCACAGCGCCAACGGGCCAGACAAATTAAAATTATAATTTTATATTTCCTAAAAATTTCCATACCGTTAAAAGCTATGGTAACCCAGATGTGAGATCGTGCGACTCTTTCAAGGGGGTCACGAGTTCAAACCCCTGGTCGGCTCCTATGAGTTTTTCTACTAAAGCTTATGTGTGAAATTGATAATTGTAATTTATAGAATTAGGCGTTACTTTGCGAAGATCCATAATACAAAAGGAATAATAAAATTACTTTGCTATAATCCGCGATAAAGTAAATAGAAAATATATTATATATAATGAATGCTAAATGCACAGTGGACTATCCGTTTTTCATACCAGAAACATTCAGGATTCGTAAAAACACAGGCACAAACCTGCACCACCGCCACCACAGTACACAAGCACTACACACGTTCACTATCACAAACACAACAATCGATTCACACCGCAACCGAAGGAAGCATCATCAGTTGGCCTACCATGATCTCTTATTGCGACTTAAGTCGTTGCCGAATGAGCGTTCGGAATTCGTTCTAAGAACATGTGAGTAAAAGAGACAGAGTTATCTATAGTTCATATAACGTTATCCTTTTCAAACATTACAACCCCAATGCAATCCACACTTCATGGTACGAAAAGAAAGCGGTTCGCGGTCGTCATTTACGTCGTTTACGTTTGAGTCCCAATAAGAGTTCATGTAGACTTTCAGGAGATAGACTCCACGACAAAATCGCAAAGCCAAAAAGCTTAGGTTTGTGCATGTGTTTTTACGAATCCTGCATGTATCTGATATGATAAAACGGGATAGTCCAGTATACATTTAGCATTATATATATTTTCTATTCACTTTATCGTGGATTATAGCAACATAATTTTATTATTACTTTTGATAATTGTAATTTATCACACGCTTTTCGGTGAAGGAAAACATCGTGAGGAAATCTGCATATCTCTAGAGAATTCTGGGGATATGTCTAATCTATTAATCCGCATTGGAGCAGCGTGGTAGCGTAACTCCAATCCTTTTCTCCAAAATAACGGACAGAGGAGGTCTAAGGTCAGCAGTGGGATGGTAACAGGTCATTGCTTTTACCATACTGTTATGTAACAGTAGTAATCAGAGTTTGAATGAATTTAATATGGCAGTTAGCTTTAACTAAACATTTCAATGTAGCATTCTAATTACGAGTTAACTCGTTACTAATAATCGATTGTTACTAAGGCATTGCTTTCTAAATATTAATTTAAATTATTAAAATGAATACGTCGACTTATATTTTCCAATATACACAGATTTTCTTTTCATAGCTTCTATACCGATTTTTCGTAGCTTATTTAGGTCAGCAATAATAAGTATACGTATACTGCATACATAAGTAAACAAAACGAAAATAATCTTCATTATTTCTTTAACTGTTTGCCTCAACATGAGATTGTGATGAATAACGTAATGGATATATTCATTGTTTAAATTACTCTTGTATATTAAAGAATTAATAAAAAATATATATATATATAGCTATCTTCTCTTTCTGTTCCTGCCTATTTCATTTCACCGTCATGGGGCGGGACTGGCGAGCACAGAAGCATCGTTGAGATTGCGAAATGCGGAAAGTTTAGCGTGAGTTAAAAAAATATTCACTTTGATGAGGTGTCAAGAATTTATTTCTTTCAGTTTGATATCTTTATATTACTCGAATATTCTCACAAACTATAAAATGATTATTATAATAGATATTAAAATTTAGTAGGTATGTGTTTTGTAATAAATTGAATTTAACAAAGGAGAATTTTATTGTCCAATCATTCCTGAATCAACTAGGATTTTTCAATGTCCACATTGTTTATAGTTTTTGACATATTTTCCTCTAATTGTAAAAGGTATTTAATATAAATTTTTGAGAAGATATTGAAACAGTCACTATCTTGAATTATTATTAAATATTCAGGTAATGGAGCGTTTCTGGATTTGAACTTTTGCTATGGACTTTACTTTTTGTTTTACAATAAGTATAGATATATTAGGTCCTTACATATGAAATTGGCGTTTTGTCGTACTGGCCACTTTGATCTCAAATATTACCTTTATGGTTAGGAATTCCAAATTCAAATTCATACAGCTATTTACTCATGCATTTGTGTTTCAAACCCCCTAATTCATTTGTTTTTTCTTCTTTTGTTTTTTTCTTTGTGTCACTCTGTTTACAAAATGGAAAACATGAAATATCGCGTTATTTACGAGTATGAGTTCCACCGTGGCACCAGTGCTGCAGAAACGGCTCGAAGGATTAATGATGTGTATGGTGACGGTGTCGCAAAAGAAAACACAGTGCGTTTTTGGTTCCAACGTTTTCGTTCGGGAAATTTCGACCTGCAGAACAAGCGTCGTGGACGGCCGGAGACCAAAGTTGATAATGAAGAATTGAAGGCTATTGTGGAAGCGGATCCATCGCAAACCACGTCCGAGTTAGCTGCAGGCTCCAGTGTTAGTGATAAAACTATTCCAATCCACTTGAAGCAAATTGGGAAGGTGAAAAAGCTTGAAAGGTGGGTACCTCATGAATTGAGTGAAGCAAACCGACAAACGCGCGTCGACTGCTGCGTTACGTTACTCAACCGGCACAATAATGAAGGAATTTTAAATCGAATCATTACCTGTGATGAAAAGTGGATCCTCTACGATAATCGGAAGCGCTCATCGCAATGGCTGAACCCTGGCGAACCAGCCAAATCCTGCCCTAAGCGAAAATTGACTAAAATAAAGTTGCTTGTAAGTGTTTGGTGGACTAGTGCCGATGTCGTTCACTACAGCTTTCTTAAATCTGGCCAGACGATTACGGCAGATATCTATTGTCAGCAACTGCAAACCATGATGGAAAAGCTAGCTGCTAAACAACCGAGGCTGGTCAATCGCTCTAGGCCACTGCTGCTTCAGGACAACGCTAGACCACACACTGCACAACAGACGGCTACCAAATCAGAGGAGCTTCAATTAGAATGTCTTAGACATCCACAGTACTCTCCGGACCTTGCTCCAACAGATTACCATTTTTTTCGCAATTTGGATAACTACTTGCAAGGAAAAAAATTCAAATCCGATGGGGCAGTCCAAACCGCCTTCAAAGATTTTATTGATTCCCGCCCGAATGGTTTTTTTAGTAAGGGGATCAATGAACTACCTATGAGATGGCAAAAGTGCATACATAGCAATGGTACATACTTTGATTAATTAAATATATTTCATTAAATAAAACGACTTTATGTTCCTCCCATAGAAAACGCCAATTTCATATGTAAGGACCTAATATTAAATAAATTTACACAACACAACAGTTCAAAGTACAAGTACCCGTGCGTATTTAACGAGTTGCTAGCTGCCATCGATGTCGGCAAGACATTAAGTTTCAAGGGAATTAAGTTATTCCGCTCTAGTTGAATGTGAATAGAAAATTGAAAATCGATATGTAATTGAATTCTTCGTGCATTGTGAAGCTCTGCAAGTTTATCTACAAAAAATCCTGGACTTCACTATTAAAAATTGAAGCTAATTATTTCTAATTAATGTATAAGCAAGCTTTTGAATTTTTTATTTCCAATTATTTTTAAACTTCTCTTCTATATATTATTATCTATATCTATATCTAAACTTACTATAAAACAAAGTCCCCCAAAAGTCTGTATGTGATCAATTTTCTCAAAATCTACTAAACGGATTTTTGTACAGTTTTCACTAAAACGTAGTGCAATTTTCCCGGAAGGTTTAAATTATTACTACATGACTGTTCATGTAAATTATGTTAAAAAAGTCGCGATGTTGTGAAAATCTTGCCTGTTTGGAGTATTATTCGCGTGCGCCGTGTAAAGCTACAGATATATATATATAGCTACATACATATATATATATATATATATATATATATATATATATATATATACACACACGCACATATATATATATATATATGTATGTATATGGGACATTTACACACACGGTCGTCCGTCCCCAAAGTAAGTAACTGAATATTTGTGTTATGGATGACGGACAACTGGTAGATATACTACATATATAAGTTTAAATATATACTTAAATAAAAATACATACCCAGGCTCGAAGAACCAACAATTTGTTTATAGAAAGTGTTGGCCCTCCGCGGGAATCGAACCCACGACCCGCGGAGCTGAAGGCAGGGTCACTACCCACAGCGCCAACGGGCCAGTTAAGATATACACTATAGTAATGTACTAGAGAAATGTAGATCAACAAAAATACACCAAAAAAGTTCGCGACTCTATCACATGTCTCTATGGTTAACTCACAATAACTACTAATGTTCAAAACTTCAATTGAATACACATATTGGAAATTAGCGTATTCAATTGAAGCGGGCGTAGCCGCGTCTTGTGTTCCTGTTCCAAATAATTTCAAATTATTTTGTGTTATAACTTATAGACAATACAACATATAGAACAACAAATTTGCGTTTTAAACATTAAATTTGTCGACGAAAATGTTTTTGAAACTGTTTCAAGTAGCTAGGCAATTTAAATAAATTTTCTTCCACTTTCGGACCCAATTTACATACTATTAACTTACCTAAAATTTGTAAACAAGACTAGCCCAATTCTGTGTATTTTACAGAAGCATTAAATACAAGTGTCTTATTCTAGTTTTTATTACGTTCGACTTATTAATGAGAGTTGTAAAATCATGTCAATAAAAGTAAAATTTATCTATAAAGACAGTAATTTAGAACCGTTTGCCGTGGGCGCTTTAGAAGTGAAAATATTAAACGAAGAGGAAGTAAGGATTCAAAGGAAAACGAGCTTTAGGAAACTTTTGGTGTATCTTTTGTGTTGGAAAAATTTAATTAAATGCAGGAGAAAAGTAATTCATGATACAAATTGAGAGTCAAGGAAAAAATATTATTTTTCTTATTTCGTTTGTTCGTATCTATAATAAAGAGCAAAACAGAACTCACAGACGATGTTTCAGCACAAATAATTCTTTATTCGATATTCGATTATAAGTATAGATTATAATTTGGACTTAGGACCTTATTTCTATCTTGTTTTATTATGCTATTGTAATAATAAACTTATATATGAATGTAGCAGGCACCTTAAGCGACTTAACTAACGCTTAAGGGTAAATTTAATTAAGTACTAACAACTGAGTATTCGGTGGGGATTTAGGTAACTAAAACAGTGAATGAAAGGACATAAATTATTGGATTTGAGATATTAATCATAAGGTTTGGAGAATCACTTAATACTAATGTCACTTGATACTACATGTCTTTTAGTTGACTTTAGAATAAACGATCTGGAATGTCTGAAGTAATTAGCATCAATAAAGTAACCTATTTTATTTCTTAAAAATATTTATGCTAGCTTTCAGTGTGTAACAATATTTTTCCCGATTTGAAATTTTAAGATAAAAGTAGTTATTGTAAGTTAACCATCAGAAATATAGACATACTATCATGGACTATTTTGTGGTATTTTTGTGCATCTACAATTGTCTAGTACTTTAGTGTATCTATGTTGCTTTACATTATATATAAAAAGTCCTGCATGTATAAGGTGTGTAAATTTTGCCTGCTTCATACACATTAGCTTATCATGCATTCGCTTAACCCGAGCGGATTATAGCAAGGTAGTTCTGTTATAGTGCCTGATTACACAAGCACTACACAGAATGTAATGTTATGGGGTAAATGCGCTGATATTGAGAAAATTTTTGTATTGCAAAAAAGAGCCATACGTGGCATTTATAATTTGAATTCGCGTGAGTCCCTGCGAGAGAAGTTTAAGGAAACAGGTATTCTTACGTTAGCTTCACAGTATATTTTTAGCAATTTGATTTTTGTGCATAAAAATATACATAATTATAAAAAGATTGGCGATGTATATAATAGACAAAGTAGGAACCGACATAAGCTTGCGGCTCCTGCTTTGCGCCTTGTAAGAGTACGTAAGTCGTTTGTGGGTTTGGGATAAGATTCTATAACAAAATTCCACAATCAATTTTAACTTTGCCATTACAGCAATTTAAAAATACTGTTAAAAAGAGGCTGATACAGAAAGCCTATTATACCGTGGAGGCTTACATTGATGATAGGAATGCGTGGATAGCTGCTCTTTGACCTTGTGCAGGATAGCTATGACAAATTGTAATTAGTATTAAGAATCTTCTTTTTTAAAAGAGCTCCACCGAGTTTCTTGCTGGCTCTTCTCGGTAGGACGGCTTTCCGAACCAGCAGTAAAGTTGACGATTCAAAAGCACTTGTTTACAAGTTTACTTGAATAAAGAATATTTTGAATTTGAATTTGAATGGCGAAATTATGAAGAATGGTCCGGCGAGAAACAAAAGAGCGAGAAGAAAAGAATAAAAGACAGTTCGGCATCAAGTAATGCATTGCAGTTCCGTGCCAATCTTGCAGTTTTCCGCGAGGTTATTTTGGTCCGTGCGAGTCGGACACACCTTGCCTTGAGGCAGAAGTCCGTAGGGATTTTTTCGTAACGGGATGAAAAAAAATACAAGCACTACACACGTTCACTACGACAATCTCTACGATTGTGTCGCCCTATAACCGAAGCATCATCAGAATAGACTCCATGACAAAATCGCAAAAACATACTTATCCTCTAATATTTATTGATAATCGAAATCAATAAATAATTGATAGTCCAAAAGTTAGATACGAAAACAGAGCACGTGCGCTGCGTGCTGAAAACTGTCAAATTTACTGTTCGCTGCGTCATTGGTACTGAAAGGAAATTCAATGAACGCTTACACGTGTTTAGAACTGTGTTTCGTATTTAATTAATGGACTAATTGTTTTAGAAATATACGGCGATTTATAGGATTAACAATTTACATAATTCTCGTTGAAATTATACTCTACTGTTCATAGTTTACATACATAATTATAAAAAGGTTGACGATATATATAATAGATAAAGTAAACCGACATAAGCTTGCGGTTCTTGCTTTGCAGCTTGCAAAAGTACGTAAGTCGTTTGTGGGTTTAGGTATAAGATCCTATAATAAAATTCCGCAATCAATTTTATATTTGCCATTACAGCAGTTTAAAAAAAATGTTTAAGGGAGGCTGGTACAGAAAGCCCACTATATATAGTTTTGAGGATTATATAGATGATAAGAATGCATGGGTATAGCTACTCCTCCATCCCGTACAAAATAGTAATGACTAAATGTAACTTGTTATAGGAATTATATTTGGAAAGAGCAACCGCCGAGTATCTTTCTGGCTCTTCTCTGTAGGGACAGCTTTCTGAACCAGCAAAGGAGTTGACGATTCAAAAGCACTTGTATATAAGTTTACTTGAATATATATTCTATATTCAAGTAAACTTATAACTTCTTAGAAAAGAAAAAGTAAGAATGCCTACGAATATTGCCTATGAATATTCCTTCAGTGGTCTGCGTAAGCGTAACATACGGACAGGTAGACTTTCGCATTTATTATATGTGTATGAATCAGAGATGTCTATTCAATCAATACAAGGGTCCGGCCACACTATGAAGAAATTTATTTATTCATATTCATATACTTTATATGACCTAATAATAACCATGGACATGGATTGCGGAGGAGGTTAAAGCGTAGAAATTATCTGTTTTTGCGGTCGACGCAATTTAAACTGTTTTAGCCAACGCTGAGACCGTGTGAGTAGGTGATTACGGGTTCAAACCCCGATCAGATACCAATGGTTTTTTCCTGTAAAAACTCATGTGCCTAATTGATATTAGCAATTTATCATACGCTTCTCGGTGAAAACATCATGGGATATCAAGGAAAACATTGTGGGGAATCCCTTATGCTACCTACCAATCCACATAGGAGCATCGTGAAGCAAGCTCCAACCCTTCTCACTTAAAAAGCTGGACAGAGGTGGCCTATGTCCAACTGTGGGATAGAAACAGGCCGTTAGTCGACTTTTTTACTTGTAGATTTCAACGCCTATATGTCTACAGTATGTGATAAAAATATATTTGAATCCATGTTTATCATCCAACAGTTTGAGTTCAGTGAGGCGGATCAAACGCGCTTTGATCTCGCTGCGGCTCACCGGGCACGATGTCACTGTCATACAAACTGAAACAATGGCTCCGGTTGTTCAGTATTTTATACTATACTATGTTCAAAAGTAGCAGCAGTTTTCAAACTGACTATATGATGTTAGCCCTAACAGCATTTACAGCCTTAAGCGTCGCATGGTCTCATTCTTGTACTCTAGGCTCCGGGCAAACTTGCTTACGGCGTTTACCGATCCTGTTAATAAGAATTTTCTCAATTAATTTACTGAAAAATCCAAGCAAACAAATCGGTCTATGCCTGTTTTTATCTTTTGCAACTGTGTCAGGCTTTTTGAAGAAAAGAATATGCCATTTTTTTCTACCGCTATTAATCGGTCGCTAGAGCGTCGTTGCTTAATCTGCAGGGTGCACCATAAGCAGATAAGGTTGAAAATTGAGAAAATTGAATGGAAAGAATGGAGATTCTCGAGGGCTTCCCCTCATGCGCTATTGGGCGTCAGGGTCTTAAGGTGCTAGAATGGCGACCTCGCACCCGAAAGCACAGCGTCGGTAGACCCCCCTACGAGGTGGACAGACGACTTCTAAAAGGTTGCGGAGAGCCGCTGGATCCAAGCAGCGCAAGGTCGTGTAGTGTGGAGATCCCATACATAAATACATACATACATACATATTAATGTGACCATTTTGATAAATAAATACACAAACTTATTGCTGCAACTCATATTATATCATATTTTAATACTTGTATTATGTATTTCTACAATAAGTACTTCAACACATAAATACGCACAGACTCGATTACGGTTGTACGCCGTAAAGCGTACAAACTAAAAGCAAATTAGTGCACACCGATTAAACTAAAAGTTTAATTAAATTAAAAAGTATGCAAAATTTAATTTCGTGACATATAAAATAACGGACATATTAAACGTCAATCGCATAAATGTCTCAATAAATAATTATTAATATTACTATGTGTATTAAACTTAGAAATAAGAGATTTTTTATTTTAGTCTTTGTCTTTCTTTTCAAATTTTTATACTATCAATGTCGTTACAGCATTTAAACCGATATATTTTGAAATAGACTATGTTTACATAATGGAAACAATTAGTTTATGTCACTACAATGAATGGCTTCGCTCATCTCACAACGTTGGGCTATTTATGAGACAGCAGAATTATCAAAATGGTTTTCCCTCGCTTCCTAATAAATGAGCTCTACTGTTCCTTATGAATTAAATAAGGGATATGGCAAATACAAAAAAATATTATTTTTAGTCCTTTATAACGCGAATTTCATTTGTTTTATCGGAAATTATAATTTTCAAAGATTTTTTGAGATGTTTTTGAAGAAGACATACATAGATTCCAGTATCAAGGTACGAGTACATGGTAGTGTAAAACACGACCTCGCGTTATTATGGCTTTATCTCTTCATATCTCCTTATATTTTGGCGCTCGTCAGTTTTATTTCTGCGATAACTTCTAAGATTCATTCAATTATTGTCAAATTTCAACAAATAAAAAACCTTGACAAAGTACACTGAACATTAATCTTAAAAAATTTTGTCTATAAAACAGAAGTAATAATAAAATGATTTTGCTATAAACCCTGATAAAGTAAAGGAAAATATATAGAACGCTAAATGTAAAGTGGACTATCCGTGGATTCCTAATAATCACATGCATAAACCGCCACAGTAAACAAGCAACAACATGTGTAGTAACCGTCAGCGTCATCCGGAGATAGACTCCACGAAAAAATTGCAAAGCCTGCTTTGCGATCCTACAAGTATCGAGTAGGAAGACGGATATTACATTTTACATATCGCATTATATATGTTTATTTTGTATTTACTTTATCGCGGATTATAAAAAAGTAAAGTAGCGGCCTGATACAATCCCACTGATGGGAATAAGCTTCCTCTCTCCGTTTCTGGAGAGAAGGGTTGGAGCTAAGACCTACCACGCTACTCCAATGGGGATTGGTAGGTTACACATATCAACAGAATTCTCTGGAGATATGCAGGTTTCCTCATGATGTTTTCCTTCACCGAAAAGCGTGTGATAAATTGCAATTATCAATTAGAAACATGAGTTTTAATAGAAAAACTCATTGGTGCCTGCCCGGGTTTGAACTCGTGTTCCCCTCGAAAGAGTCACACGGTCTCGGTTCTTTTGACATCCATCTTTAAACGTGATGTTATATAAAACAGAATCAAAAGAAGCGGTACGAAATGTCAATCTCAAAATTTAATTTTTAATACCTATTAATTTTTAATATTAATTTACTTATTTACTTAAAATACTCATTTTACGTAACACCGGAAGAGTGATTTGCGCCTAATTTGCGCTGTATAGGTTATAAAGGAAGATAATAATAATAAATTTACGAATATGCAATACCTCTGTTGCGGAACTGGAAAAAATCCCAACCTAAGTGATAATAAATCTGGTTTACGTGGAAGAGATAAATCACAGGCGAGTAGCACCTTTGATTGATGATAGCGATTTTTTTCGAGCATCCCGATACTTTTACTGCTGGGTTGTATACAAATACTGAAACCCAAAATTCAGTTTAGTTTGCTATTGAAGATAGCAATGGGATTTCAATTTCTAGACGTTTTTAATCTATTGTTTACTTTTTATTAATAATTTGTCAATTCGTTGTAGTTCTGGTTTGTAGTTATACTCTATTTGAAGGAAATATGACGCTTAATCGAAATCAAAATAATCTTTATTTGAATAAGCTCTTTCAATCGCTTTTCAATCTTCAAGGATCAATATGATTAATGAAGCTACAACTGATTTGGAATGATGCTCATACCAAGACGAACCAGCAAGAAAATCGGTGGTCAATCTTTGAAACATTTTCAATTTTACATAATTAAACCGCAGTCCTATGATAATTTAAACCTTTCTGTAGATTAGTCTAGTATGGATGCTCTGCTGAGTCGCGACACACGCTTAGGCAGTAGGTCCTACATTGTTTATATACGGCTGGGCAAAATCTACCTTTCCTGTGAGCTTAGATTTATGTGGGTTGGTTGTAACTAGATAAACAAGATTTTCACCGCTTGCAATTTTTTATCTAAAAGCATCAGCAGATGAGTTGTAAATTATCAATTAAGATACATTTTTGAAAAATTTTAATGACAATAGAGTTTAAAAAAAACAAAAAACACACTTCTACACCACTTAAAAATATCTTTAAAATATAATTTTGAAAAAGTTTCACGTTATTTAAGTTATTTTATTGCGTTTTCGTCAGTTCTTGATAAGTGTATAAATTTTTAATTAAATCTGTCTGTTAAAAGTGGGTACTCTACTCAGCCGGATACCACACGGCAGACATACAATACACAGTGTGTATGAATATATACATACACCCATTTATACAAGTGAAACTAATATAAAACATCATTCTCCTGCCCTTATCCCACTCTAAGTGGGGTCGGCACAACGTATTTTACGACCGGCCGCCTTCCTGACGTCAACTTACCTTAGTCGCCTTTTACGACACCTCGGTAAGAAACGAGAGTGGTCTATACTATCCTGCCAGATACCACACAGCTTTGAAACTAATATAAAAGGTGTAAAAATATTTTATAATTGTGATAATATAATTATACAGAAATATATAACAAAATAATTACGTTTGAGGTTGGTATTTCCTTCCCAGAGGCTAATGAAAACAGGAAAATGTTGGAGGAAATTAAATATTACAGGAAATTAAAATTGTTTTAAGCTCAATAAAAAGGAACCATAATAATAAATGGTACATTCATATTTAATTGTTAATGTCGACGTATGTGTGTGTGTTGCTCTATGTGCATCTGTGTGTTGAAATAAAAATGCCAAATTTATTTATAACTTTTATTGAAAATGATAAACATCTTTTGTTCGCTTTTTACAATTGAAAATAATTTAATTATAGCATAATTATCTTACATATAAATCGTACATTAATTGTTGCTTGGAGTAAATAATTTAATGCGTTTTACTAACTAGGTGCTTTAATTATAATTTACACATTTAATTTAAGTATAAGTTTTAATTCCAAATATGACTTACATTTCCTTACAACGGTAAACATTTTCTCACTATCAATGTGAAATGATTTGGGAAAATCTTAATTAATCATGAAAATAAGAACCTTCAAGCTCTCATATATACAGTATGTTCTGTAAATACTAATCCAAAGGAACCTGACATTAGTTAAAAGCATGTTCTATCAAAGTATTTATTAATTATCTGAGTAATAAGTTCATCATGGTTTTAAGTTAATTTCGATTATAATTTTTGGGAATTTCACTACCTTTAATAAGATTGCGTTGCCATTTTCTTAAAAAAAGTAGCTAGGCAGTTTTATTTTATGATGCAAATTTCTACTAGTTATTTTAATTTTAGTCTAATAGGCAGCTATTAAATTATAGCGAGCCACTAGATAGAAAGTAGATTGAGTAAGGAATTGTAGGCCATACTACGTTCCATGATTTAGTATAATATAATAAAAAAGTTTCGATTGCGAATACTTTATCATTCTATTGCGTTTCTATTTAAGTAAGAGTTCTGGAGTTCATTTACAAATCCAGTCATATATCAACATATTTACAGGCTCCTTAAACATTTTTTAGATTGATAAAAGTAAAAGTAAAGTAGCGGCCTGTTACAATCCCACTGCTGGGAATAGGCTTCCTCTCTCCGTTTCTGGAGAGAAGGGTTGGAGCTAAGACCTACCACGCTGCTCCAATGCGGATTGGTAGACTACACATATCTCCAGAATTCTCTAGAGATATGCAGGTTTCCTCACGATGGTTTCCTTCACCGAAAAGCGTGTGATAAATTGTAATTATCAATTAGACACGTGAATTTTAATAGAAAAACTCAGTGGTGCCTGCCCGGGTTTGAACTCGTGCTCCCCTCCCTCGAAAGAGTCGAACGGTCCCCGCGCTGGGCTATCACAGCTTAATACACAACACAACACGTTCAATGAATTAGTATAATATAATAAAAAAGTTTCGATTGCGATTACTTTATCATTCTATTATATTTCTACTTAAGTAAGAATTCTGGAGTTCATTTACAACTCAAGTCATATATCAACATATTTATTTACAGGCTCCTTAAACATTTTTTTCGATTGATAGCAAAATTATAATTCGACGGGAATCGTCAACATAACATTTACGTTACCAAGTTTCAATTAATCTAAACCCTAACTTATCTTTCGATAAAGTTCGTTGAGGTATAGTAAAGAAATACTAAACTTTATATACGACATTATTTTCAAAATATTTTGTTTTTTAATGTAATTGTCTAAGTGAAACTTTTTTTTACCATATACAATATGCGTGCAAAGAAATAAAATTTCCCAATGGAAAGGTAAAATATTTAGATGTCTTTTATTATACTATAGATTAATCTATTAAAAGCGAATATTAATGTCATCCTGGCAATAATATTGTACTTTAATGCAATATTTCTAATAGGATGAGTATTAAATGTTGTTGATGAGTTTAACAACATTAAAGACTCATCCTATATAATCAAATTCAATCAAAATAGGTCATTAAGTCATTAGTTATAAAATTAATAATTAACACATGCATCAACCAACTAAAAACCAAATATTCCTAACCAACTATTATATATTTATATGATCAATGATCTATTACTTTTTAAAGAGAGCATGACTATCTATCAAATCAAATCAAAATAATCTTTATTCAAATAAACCATTTCAGGCACTTTTGAATCGTCAAGCATCAATATGATTAATGAAGCTACAACTGGTTCGGAATGTTGCTCTTACCGAGAAGAACCAGCAAGAAACTCGGCGGTCAATCTTTTAAATATTTTCAATTATACATTATTAAACCGCTGTCTTGTATGAAGCTGAAAGGATTTTCAAATCCAGGCTTTCTTATCATCCAAATAATCTTCAATTTTGTAATATACTTTACGTATAAGCATATTTTTTACAATTGATTGGAATCTTTCTGTACACTAGTCTAGAATGGATTGAGGAATTTTATTATAGAAGCGAATAGCGAGACCAACAAATGAGTTGCTATATTTGGTACATCTTATAAAAGCGTTATGCTAACGTCCTTTAGACCATTCTGGCCAAACAACGAATGCAGTCTAATGTTTCAATTTATAATTGACTTTTAACCTTTTATTTATGTATTTTTTTTAGTATATCTTAGCCTGTGTCTTCGTGGTTTTGGCACCCATCAATGTATTTCTAAACATCTAATAACTATTTACAATCTGCTGTCATTACATATCATAACATAATTACGAAGAATAGCCAAAGTAAGTTAGTAAGAGTTAATGTAAAAGTTTATAAGTTAATAAGTACATGATGTACATTTATTTCTGCTAATTACATCTTCTTATACAAATTGAAAGAAAAAACTCCTGTAAATTTCACCGATGTGTTATGATTTTTTCATTAAAATAATAGATCATTTAATGTTTCACTGCAAAATCAAAATGTCGATACACCTGCGTCATTTCTAAATTAGAATCTTTTACTAATTGTGTTTGTACTACGTAACAAGTTAAAATAAATTTAATATGTACCATTCATTTATGTATTCTGCATGCAATAAAGTATTAAACAAATTAGCTCAGCTTAGGTTTGCGATTTTATTGTGGAGTCTATCTCATGATGATGCTTCAGTTGCGGGGCGAAATTATTGTTTAATTTGTGATAGTGAACGTGTGTGTGTGCTTGTGTATTGTGGTGGCGGTGGTGGAGGTTATTAGGTGGATAATTTTATTATTACTTTTGTATTATGGATCTCCGCAAATTATTTTACCTGTAGATGTTCACTATCATCGACTATCATAGTTTCACGCGAATTCATTTAAGAAAAAGTCAAAGTCATTTCTTAAACATTTTGAAGAAACGCGTTACCGCTGTATCGCGTGATGGAGAGTTTAAAACAAAGACGTCGAGAAAAACAATTACAGAAAGAGACCGCGTTTTTCTAAGCCACACTTACTTGATTAAACTTTAAAGACTATCCGTCTTTATGTCGCATTTCTTTACCGTCGCGGACATAATATCATGCTAGAACTAAAATCTTATAATATATTTTTATTAATATAAATACCCATTCATAATAAACCATACTAGGTTGATTCCTACGGCATTCATGCCCTATTATGATGAATAAACTTTATTTTTGCCTTAAGGCGCTGAACAGAGCTGGCGTAAATTCAGATTTCGGCATATAAGCCACGCCCACAATGTCTGCGACGGCGTAGCGACACACTTAATTTTTTAACACCCATTGTAGGTGTACACTATTTTATCCAAACTTTTTTTGTACAATTTATTTAAAAAACTTATGTCTAATTAATCTTATAAAACTAAGTATGCTGAAACTATAACTAAACACCTAAAAAAATACATATTATCAACAAGGAATAGTCACAAAAGGCGGCAGCTAGCGACACACGTCCGTATAGCAGCGCGCCTCAGCGATCACTGTCTATATTCGTAGATGTAAAAGAGAAGCGAGACGATGACTCGTTTCAGTTTTGCTATTTTCTAAAAAATATTTAATTTGAATAAAATATCTTAATTAATTCAAAATTTAAATCTTACATTCTCTTTATATTATAATGATTTATTAGTCTTATTAATTTTATCAATTTTTGTTGATAAATATTAGAGATATTTACGATCAAAGTAAAAATCAGAGGTCTATTTACCAATTTTTTTTATCGAAAAAAAGTATCGTAATCATGTTTTGAAATCTTACATTCTCTCTGAGATATGATGTATATTAACATATATTTTTCTTGTAATCGTCATCCCTATAGCTTTTGTTAAAAACGTGTTTAAAGTCAGCCTATTTGCCTCTGTTCAGCGCCTTAAGAGTCATGTATCCAAGTGAGACAATTTATGGCTCTGAATTTTTCGTTTTTAGAGTTCACTAGAGGCAAAAGTAATGTTTCATACCATTGTCCATAAGATGTTAAAATATTAAAAAGTATTCTAATTATCAGATTCTTTCGTCATATCATCTTAAATAATCATTATGATTTATTGTAATTAAATGATCAGAATGTTATTGTAAAATAGATTAATAGCACAGTTTTTATCAACATATTGATTCCGTATCGTTTACGGAGTAAAACACATATTTGTTTATCCTAATTCTCTGTACACCATCTTCAATATTAGTAAGTCCATTTTTATCAACATTCTCATTCCGTATAGTTAATGTAACATTTAACTTTTTCACATTGTCTTACGCCAAACATTCTCTGCCAACATTAACATTAAAAAGCCCGCTTTATGAAATATTCAGTCACATATTTGAAGCTTACGTCTTAGACACAATCTAATATTAATATCACTTTTAACAATGTTCAGTACACTGGAAATAAAGTATTAACAAATGATTTTTAAGTTAATAAGGAAGAGTTTGAAGAGTCAGTTAAATAATGAAATATTATTACGGTTGTTTACAAAGACGTACAAATGCGTAGCGAGAAGAAGTTACGTTACGTTACGTTACTTACGTCTAGCAATATTTTCATTACAAGGCACTGGCCTAAATTTACTATTATGAACTAAAGTTTTACGACTGAAGAATGTAATGATAAAAAAATCTAACCAAATCTCTTCAATAAAGATAATTAAATACAAAAAGGAGTTCAATTGCTTTGCGACTGATATACAGATTTATCATTACTTAATTTATTTTATTTACCAAAATATAATAATAAGAGATTTAAAAAAGATCAGGAATTAAACAAAAAGTACTAATTGAGTATCAAAAAATCGAACAGTTAAAATAATCATTAGCAATAAGACAAGTTTAAAATGATGACGTTACTTACCAAGATGTTAAAATTGTGAACGAGCGATGGATTAAGCAGTGTTCGTAGGATTACAATAAGGATATTTTGTTTATTATTAAGCATTTCACTTATTTTATTAGTATATCTTATTTACAAAATTCTTGGACAATGTGAATTCACTTTCTATTATACTAAAAATTTTGTTTTTTTTGGTAAAACCAGCGGGGCGGTTCTGCGATCCTATGTTCTCCCCTGCGGAGTTGCGGATCAGGCGTATAGTGCAAAAAACAAGTCAAGCACTTACCTTAGCGGTTGTGGACTGTATAGCGGGTTAATATTAGCCTGCTCCAGATCACTCGGAATCCGAAGAAGGCGCGGCGCGGATGACCGTTGCGGTACAAAAGAAAAAGCGGTGCGGGCAAGCGGTGCGTCACTTGCGAACGACTGTCAGAGCGCGATTCGACTCCTCGGCGGTGTAAGTCGTAATGGCGGATGCGGCTCAGCGACAAACCGCAATGGCGGCTGCAGCGCGACCGTCTGATTGGCCGCGCGACGTAACCGCTGCCACTCACCAGTAGGTTCGTGGCAGTGACATTGTCCAATGCAAAATACGCCCAACCATCCCCCCGACCTTAGGAGAGATGAGCTCTCCTAAAGAAATAGGAGCCTGGTAAAATGGCCTGAATTCTGGATGCGATACATGAATTGAAGGATGCTGTGGACGTAAATGCGAAATATGTTTGCGGAAATGCGGATTTCAAAATAAATTGCGGAATGCGGAATAAAAAAAATGCGAAATAAAATAAAAATGCGGGATGCGTAAAGAAAATAAATGCGAAATAACTTAATACTAAAGGGTAAAATGCGATA